>CM043697.1:88137500-89337500 GCA_023935145.1 Bretschneidera sinensis | reverse complement strand
AAAGATGTATATAATTATCTGTTACAAAAAAAATGACGCAAAAAAAAATTGAACATGCTACTCAGATTTCATGTTAGCCAGAATTAATTCATGTAAGGCTATTGGGTGAAATGTGAGTCAGGTACAATGGATGTGGGATAAAATGTGAGCCAGGTGATTAAACTTTTGACATTTAGTTTTCATTTGAATTAATTGAACCTTATTTCTAAAATTATGGAGCAATTTGCCCTTTTGTCAACTCAACATTGTTGTTGTCTCACTCGAGTAAACCTGAGTTGTGAGAGATCAAATCAGTCCATTTGAAGAATTTTTTTTTTTGGATTTTAACAATTCATTACAAAAACCACCAAACTCACAATAACCATATCAAAACTTCCATAGTATCACTTGTTAAACACCATGCCATTCCATTGTCTCTTTCCAAAATAAAAATAAAAATAAAACATTGCTTTTTGTGGGTAAAAATCCAGTCTTCAATCTTAATATGACATTTGGCGCGTCCAAAGATAGAATGGTCAATTTATTGTCCAGGGTGGAACGACAAAAACAGCCTTAGAGTAAAATGGTATAACACCATACCATACTATGAGATGCAATGTAGGAGCTACAATGATTTTTTACCCAACGATCTATAATTTTTGTAATAAATTATTTACCTTTTCCTTATAAAAAAAAGATTTATAATATTTTATTCATGTTTGAAACTCTATACATTCTAAAACAATAAATTCTATTCATTGTACTCTCTCTCCATACAGTTTTAATAGTATTTCGTTGACTTGGGATTTGAAGTGACCCAAGAGATGGACTCCAAGCCATAACCTAATGTATTCAAGCGCAAGAGAGTAAGCTAGCAGGTAGGTATCCAGTGCCTCCAACACCTTACTATATCCCTCAGGGTCCTAGCGCCACATGTGCCTCCCTTTGTGACCTAGTCATTCTTTTTTGCATCAGCATTTCTCTTCGTCTTATCAGTTTTCTTTCTATTGTGTTTTCATAGCTCATTTTTAATTAGAAATAACAATCATCTTAAACTCACACATATAGATCTTCATCCCTTGTTTATCGTCTATAAGAGCACTATAATAACAACCATACAGCCAAGAAATAACCTTAATTATTTTTCTCCTTTAAAATGTTCCTTTTGTTCTTGCATACATACCCGAATAAAAGATATTTATCAAGTGCTCTAGTTCTACCATTTAATAGCACAATACATATGTATATCAATATATGTGTCTATGCAGATACTATGTAGACATATAGACATGTATTTTATTATTAAATGATAAAATTAGAGCATTTGATTAATCTCTTTTGGGGAATCAAAAAAAGATAAAGGAGGATTTTGACGGAACAAGCTAAGGTTACATGCCATTCACTTTTCAGTTATTAAGAAAGCCTCGTTGCTAATTTTTATCGCAACAATGATTTCATTCCAGACCCACCAAAACATTATGAGATTAATAATGCTTAGTTGCAACATGAGAACCAAGAATATAAAGCATTCAAGATCATTGACTTTGAGATTTCCCAAGACAAGATAGAAATCTTTGTCGAGCAAGTTGAGACCTCGTATTGCAAGCACTCACAAGACAAAAATGAAGACTTCATTGAGACAATGGTTGACATGCATAATCTTACTGTTTATTTTAGGTTGTCTAATTAGTTTGAAGAACCTTTTTTTTTTTTTCATTTGGTAGAGATCTCCATTTTCAAGAATTTTAAGAATATGCCTTTTAATCCTGCATCACATATATTGCTGCTTTATCAGTTTAAAACACGAGATCAAATTTTTTCTAAGTGGTGGAGAATGATGGGGTACATAAAAATGAATAACGATAAGAGTTTTAATTTAGGATATAGAAACAAATTAGTAATCGTAAAATATTATAGATATTTTGAGTTTTAAGAATTTTTAGATAGTTTCGTTATTTAAGTTTAATATTTTATTATAATTTATTTTTTTATTTAAAATATTAGAGTAGGATTAGAACATAGTATTTTATCAATATTGAATTTGTTTAATTCAACTATTGGTGTAGGTATAGGGCATCTAAGATATCTATATAAGATATCCCTTTGTTAATTTTCAAGAAGTTTTTGAATGAATAAAAAAATTATATTTTTAAACTTGATTTTTGTTCAACTTCTCTCAACCTTTAAAGTGTTTTGGTTTCTCTTTCAATCTCCAAGGTGACATGGTTTCTATTTCTTTTCTTTTTTTTTGTTCAACATCACTAAGTGAAACATAAAGTCAAACCACTGAAAGTAATCTCTTGCCAATAAACAAGTAATTCAATAACATGTATCGAAGATACACTAGTAAAATAACGATTTTATATACCCTTAAATAAGCATAGTAACAAGTTGAAGTGTGCAATGCGAAGAAAAATGATTTTTTTTGTATATATTTGATGGTCTATTTGGTAGCCCCTATAGAAATTCTCCTTTGGGTTAGCTTTAGTTCATAAAGTCTATATATTGCCATGAACTATCCATAAAAAAGTGTGAAGATGGATACATGGACAATTATAGAGGTGTAAAGAGATATAAGGATGCTCTATTTTTATTAATGTGTTTAGCAAAACCTTTTAGGTGTTTTAATAGGCCTTTGATGGAAAAATTAAAGCCAGACTTGAGTTGATTGTATTTTAAGTCTAGAAAACTAACGTTTGGTGGATGAAAGGTTAAGATTGAGAATGTTGACAAATGCCATTGGTTTGATTTTAAGAAAGAAAATATGACCCCAAAGAGAAAACAAGCATAAACCTCAAGGACGGAATTTGCAATTTAACTTAATATTTTAGAGTTTTAATACAAAAATCACCATGTAATTTTGGCCTTTTTCTCAATTACCTCTCTAAATGATTTTTATTGACTTTTGTCTTTCTCCATACAGTTATAATAGCTATTTCATTGACTTGGGAATCGAAGTGACCCAGAGATTGACTCCAAGCTGTAACCTACTGTATTCCGTGTCTTATTCCAAGTATTCAAGAGCAAGAGAGTAACCTAATAGACAGCTATCCAGTCCCTACAGCACCCTACTACATCCCTCAAGGTCTTAGCGCCACATGTGCCATCCTTGTGACCTAGTCATTTTTTTCTGTGTCAACATTTCTCTTCGTCTCATCAGTTTTCTTTATAATGTGTTTTCACAGCTCATTTTTAATTAGAAATAACAATCATCTTAAAGTCACACATATAGATCTTTATCCCATGTTTGTATTCTATAAGAGCACTATAATAACAACAATACAACCAAAAAATAACCTTAATTAGTTTTCTTCTTCAAAATGTTCTTTTTGTTCTTGCATATATACCCGAAGAAAATATATTTATCAAGTGCTCTAATTCTACCATTTAATAGCATAATACGTATGTATATAAACTTGTATCTATGTAGATATTATGTTGAAATATATACATATATTTTATTATTAAATAGTAAAATTAGAGCATTTGATTAATCTTTTTTGGGGGAATCAAGAAAAGATAAGGGAGGATTTTGAGGAACAAACTAAGGTTATATTCCATTCATTTTCAGTTATAAAGAAAGCCTCGTTGCTAATTTTTATCGCAACAATAATTCCATTCCAAACCAATTAAAGTATATGATGAGATTAATGATGCTCAATTGCAATATGAGAATCAAGAATATGAAACATCCAAGGTTGTTGAGTTTGAGATGCCCCAAGATAAGATGGAAGACACTGTCGAGCAATTTTAGGCCACAAATTGCAAGCACTCTCAAGATAAGAAAGAAGACTTGATTGAGGCAATGTTTGTTATGCATGATCCTACTGTTTATTATATGTTGGATAATTTGTTTGAAGCACCTCAATTGCAAACATTGCCAATTTTTTTTTTTCATTTAGTAAAAATATGCGTTTTCAAGAATTTCAAGAAAACATTTTTTTCTCTGCGCATCACATATATTGTTGTTTCATCACTTCGAAACATGAGATCGAGTTTTTTTTTAAATGGTGGAGAATAATAGGTACAAAAGGATGAATAAGGATAAGGGTTTTAATTTAGGATATGAGAACAAATTAGTAATCGTAAAATATTATGGGTATTTTGAGGTTTAGGAATTATTAGATAGTTTCGTTATTTAAGTTTAATATTTTATTAGAATTTAATTTTTTTATTTAAAATATTGAAGTAGGACTATGATATAATTTTTTATTTATATTGAATTTATTTATTTAATATGTTAGTATAGATCTAGGACATCTAAGAATTATATATAGGAAATCTTACGATAATTTTTAAAAAGCTTTTAAATGAATAAAAATCCATATTTTTAAACTTGAATTTTATTAAACTTCTCTTAACCTCTAAAGTGGTTTGGTTTTTCTTTCAACCTCTAGAGTGGCATGGTTTTATTTTGTCTTTCTTCTTGTTCAACATCACTAAATGAACCATGAAATCAAACCAATGAAAGTAATCATAGACCGTTCAACAACATGTGACAAAGCAGACTAGTAAAATAATAATTTTATATACCCTTAAATGAGCATCGTAATGAGTTGGAGTGTGTGATGCGAAGGAAAATGCTTTTTGGTATATGTATGGTTGTCCATTTGGTAGCCCCTATAGCGATTCTCCAAAGGGTTAGTTTTATTCCATAGAGTCTATATATAGCCACGAACAATCCATAGTGACATAAAGGAATAACAAAGTTTTTTTTTTTTTAATAACATATTATTATGATTGTTTTCATAATTTTTATTTTAAGATCTTGTGAAAGATATAAATCGCAGAATGTATAATATAATAACAAAATTTTAATTCGAGATTTTACGAGATCACCATCATCTTGAAAACTGAACTTAACATCCATAAACAATTATAAATGTATAATGAGATATAAAGATGATCAATTTTTATTATTTGTATTTAACAAAACCTTTTAGGTGTTTTAATAGGATTTTGATCGAAAAATTAAAGCTAGAGTATGTCTATATGTCAGATCAGAAGGCAAGTAGGCTTGACTAGCTGTTAACTGTATTTTACGTCTACAAAACTAACATTTGGTGGATGGACGGTTAAGATTGAGAATGTTAACACATGCTGTCGATTTGATTTTAAGAAAGAAAATGTGACCGACCAAAGAGAAAACATGCATAACCTTAAGGGCGGAATTTGCAATTTAGCCTAAAATTTTAAAAGAAAAATCAACTTGTACTTTTGACCTTTGTCTCAATTATCTTTTTATAATTTTGATCGAAACAATATCACTATGATATTTTGAGTGTTTATCTAATAAGACTTTCTATTCAGATTTATATGTTACCTTTTAAAAAAACTACAACTATTTTACACTTATGTATAAATTACAAATATAAATCTTTAATATTTTCATTATCAAAAAATAAAAATTAGTCATAAATGTTGCTGCAGATCCCGCCAAATCTGAGGCAATATGACCAGATCTCTTCAAATCTACTTAGAGGGTGGCAGTGATTTAACGTGCAGGTGGCTACGCTGCATCCGAGGATGGTGTTAATATCTACAAGGTTACATAAAAAACTTTACAATGGAAGACAAAAAAAAAATGAATAAACTACAAAGAACCAAACGAAAAGGAATAATTTTGATTGGTAAATCTTATGGTTTTAGGTAGGTAATGATGATATAAATGTTAAATTAACCTGTAATATAGGAAGAGTTTTTATCAATTAAAAAAAAAGTAATTATACATAAATATTCATTGAATTGTCAAGAACACAATCTATTTCTGATAACTAAAATCTGACACAAATAAACGGATAGAAAAATGTGATTGGCGGCTTAAAACATAAAATTGATTTGCCAATCGCCATACCTAAAGTGTTGCCTCGTGTCTTCTTACTTTTAACATTTTTGTAAATATAAACGACTTTATTTAAATCATGTTTTGTTGCACATGACATTTCATATTTTCTACAATGTAGTATTTTAGAAAATATATAAAGTTTCAAGAACACAATCCATTTATATTGATCCCAAATATTTTTTCAACACATTTATTATGTATGTCAAAGTGCCACGTCAAACTAATAAAAAAAAAAACAAGAAATTATCCTTATAAAAATATAATTATTCATGACAATTCACCCACTCGATCTTTTTACTTTTGTACGTCATGAATATAATCTGTATTACTGTTTGTTACAGACAGTGCAAAAGAAATTGAAAATACTACAACTTAAAGTTGAAGAGGATGTAAAACTTTGTTTATACCCATTTTGTGTCTTAAAATTGGCAGGTTCATTTCGTGCTAGTCTGTCAGATTTCATGTTAACTAGATTCAATTCATTCCAGGCTGTTGGGTGAAATTGTGAGCCAGGTACAGTTCGTGTCAAGCTGTGGGGATAAACTTTTGACATTTAGTTTTCATTTGAATCAACTGAACCTTATTTCTAAAAGTATGGAGCAATTTGTCCTTTTGTTAACTCAGCATTGTTGTTATCTCACTCGAGTAAACCTCAGTTGGGAGATCAATTCAGTCCATTTGAAGATTTTTTTTTTTTTTATTTTGGATTTTAACGACTCATTACAAAAACCACCAAGCTCACAATAACCATATCAAAACTTCCCTATATCACATGTTACACACCATGTCATGTCATTGTCTCTATCGATTGTTAACCTCTTATTTTCAAAAGGAAACAAAAAACTTATTGTGGGTAAAAATCGATTCTTCAATCATAATACGAGATTTGTAACATCCAAAGGTAAAATGATTAATTTATCATCTAAAAATAAAACAATAAAAACCGTTTAAGAGAAAAATGGTAAATATCATACTAAACTATGAGATGAAATCTAAAAGCTACATTGATTCTTTATCCAACAATCTAGATTTTTGTAATAAATGATCCTTATTTATCTCTTCTCTATAAAAATAGGTTTATAATTTTTTATTCATGTTCAAAACTCTATACATTCTAATAGCTATTTCATATGTGACCCCAAAGATGGACTCCAAAGATGGACTCCAAGCCCTAACCTACTGTATTCCAAGCCTTAGTCTATGTATTCAAGAGCAAGAGAGTAAGCTAGCAATCAGGTATCCAGTCCCTCCAACACCCTACTGCATCCCTCAAGGTCCTAGCGTCATATGTGCCACCCCTTGTGACCTAGTCATTTTTTTTGCATCAACATTTCTCTTCGTCTTATCAGCTTTCTTTCTAACATGTTTTCATAGCTCATTTTTAATTAGAAACAACAATCATCTTAAACTCACACATATAGATCTCCATCCCATTTTTATCATCTATAAGAACACTTTAATAACAACTATACAACCAAGAAATAACTTAAATTAGTTTTCTCATTCAATATGTTCCTTTTGTTCTCGCATATATACCAGAAGAAAAGATATTTATCAAGTGCTCTAGTTCTACCCTTTAATAGCATAATACGTATGTATATCAATATATGTGTCTATACAGATATTATGTAGACATATGTACATGTATTTTATTATTAAATGGTAAAATTAGAGAATTTGATTAATCTCTTTTAAGAAAAGATAAGGGAGGATTTTGACGGAACAAACTAAGTCTATATTCCCTTCATTTTTTAGCTATAAAGAAAGCCTCGTTGCTGATTTTTATTGAAACAGTAGTTTCATTCCAAACCCATCAAAGCATGATGAAATTATTGATGCTCGGCTACAACATGAGAGCCAAGAATATGAAGCATCCAATATCATTGATTTTGAGACGTCCAAAGATAAGATCGAAGTCTTTGTCAAGCAAGTTGAGACCGCGAATTGCAAGCATTCCCAAGACAAAAATGATGACTTTATTGAGATAATGATTGATATGCATGATCATACTATTTATTTGATCTTGTTTATTTGGTTTGAAGCACCTCTATAGCAAACATTTTTAGCCAAAATTTTTTATTTGTTAGAGATCTTCGTTTTCAAGAATATGTTTTTTTCTCTGTGCATCACATATATTGATGTTTCATCACTTCAAAACATGAGATCGAGTTGTTTTTTAGTGGTGAAAAATGATGGGGTAAAAAAAAAGAATAAATATAAGAGTTTTAATTTAGGATATGGATGAAAAAAAATGGTAATCGTAAAATATTATGGGTATTTTTAGTTATAGGAATTATTATATAGTTTAGTTAACTAAGTTTAATATTTGATTAAAATTTAATTTCTTAATTTAAAATATTGGAGTATTATTAGGATATAATATTTAATTAATATTGAATTTTTTTATTTAAAGTGTTAGAGTATGTCTAAGACATCTAAGATCCCTATATAAGAGATCCATATATTAATTTTCAAGAAATTTTCGAATGAATAAAAAATCATATTCTTAAATTAGAATTTTGTTCAACTTTTCTCAACCTTTAGGGTGACATTGTTTCTCTTTCAATCTCCAAAGTTGCATGGTTTCTATTTCTTCTCTATCTTCTTTTTCTGCATTACTAAGTGAACCCTGAAGTTAGACCTAGTTATTCAACATGTGATGAAACTAAACTAGTAAAATAAAGATTTTATGTGACGGAAGATTATTTATGGTATATATTTGGGAGCCCTTATAGTAATTCTCCTTTGCGTTAGCTTTAGTCCATAGAGTTTATATGTATCCACAAACTTTCCATGGTGACAGACAAGAATAACAAAGTTTGAAGAAGGATCCATGGACATTTGTAAAGACGTAAAGAGATACAAGGATACTATATTTTTATTATTTGTGTTTCATAAAGCCTCTTAGGTGTTTTAATAGACTTTTGATGGAAAAATTAAAGCTAGACTATATTTATATGTCAAATCAGATGCCAAATAGGCTTGACTGACTGTTGACTATATTTTACGTCGAGAAAACTAACATTTGGTGGATGAAAGGTTAAGATTGAAAATGTTAACAAATTCTACTGGTTTAATTTTAAGAAAGAAAATGTGACGGACCAAAGAGAAAACATGCATAAACCTCCGGGATGGCATTTGCAATTTAGCCTAAAATTCAAGAGTTTTAATACAAAAATCACCTTGAACTTTTGGCCTTTGTCTTAATTACCTCTCTGTACTTCTGATTGCAATGCCAGTATGGTATTTTCGATGTTTCTCCAATAAGGCCTTCTATTCAGATTTATATGTTACCTATTAAAAAAACTATTTTATGTTTACTTATAAATTACAAATATAAATTTTTAATATTTTCAAAATCAAAAAATAAAAACTAAAATTTGGGAGATCATTGCGGGACTCGAGGTCTTCAACATTGCTTCAGATCTAGCTAAATCTGAAGCAATAGGACCAGATCTCTTCAAAGCTACTTGGAAGGTGGCAGTGATGTAACCTGAGGGTGGCAACGCTGCATCCGATGATGAAGTTAATACCTACAAGGTTACAGAGAAAACATTACAAAGGAAGACAAGAATGAATGAATTAATTACAAAGAACCAAATGGAAAGGAATAGTTTTGATTGGTAAATCTTATAGTTTTAGGTAGGTAATGATGATATAAATGTTGAATAAACCCTACTTTGCAATATAGGTAGAGTTTTTATCAATTAAAACAAGTAACTAAACATAAATGTTTAGTGAATTCAAGAATAAAATCTATTTCTGTTAACTAAAATCAAACACAAATAAATGGAGAGAAAAATGCTAAACAAAAAGCTGATCTACCAATCGCCATGCCTGTACTGTTTCATCATGTCTCCTTACTTTTAACATCTTTGTAAATATAAATGACTTTATTCAAATCAGGTCTATAAAGGGATTGTTGCTTATGGCATTTCATATTTTCTACTATGAAGTATTTTAGAAAATATATGAAGTGCCATGAACACAATCCATTTATAGTGATCTCGAAGATTTGTCTGACGCATTTGCTATGTACTCCAAAGTGCCACATCAAACTAATAGTAAAAGGAAATAAGAAATCATCCACATAAAAAGATCGTTGTTCAGGGCAATTCAACCACTCGATCCCTTTACTTTTGTAAAGTGACTGAATCGTCATGAACACGATCTGTTTACAATAATTTCTCAAGAACATGATGTGTATAACTATCTGATACAGAAAAAACGATGCAAAACAATTTGCATATACTAAAACTTAAAGTTGAAGAGGATGTAAAACTTTGGCCACTATTTATAGCCATTTTCTATGTGTTAAAATTGCCAGGTTTATTTCATGCTAGGCTGTCAAATTTCATGTTAGCTAGATTCAATTCATGCCAAGTTATAGGGTGAAATGTGAGTCAAGTACAATTCATGCTAGGCTGTGGGATAAAATGTGACCAGATGCAGTTCAAGTCAGGCTGTGGGATTAAACTTTTGACATTTAATTTTCATTTGAATCGATTGAACCTTATTTCTAGAAGTATGGAGCAATTTGTCTTTTTATTAATTGAGCAGTGTTGTTATCTCACACGAGTAAACCTCAATTGTGAGATCAATTCTGTCCATTTGAAGATTTTTTTTGGACTTTAAGTGTTCATCAATGACCCCAACAAAAGTCACCAAACGCACAATAAACATATCAAAACTTCCCTAACATCACATGTTAAACACCATGCCATTGTTTTTTTCCATTGTTGACCTCTTATTTTTTAAAAGAAAAAAAAACATAGCTTTTTGTGGGTAATAATCCAATCACCAATCATAATACGACATTTGGCTCGTGAAGGGGTAAAATGATCAATTTACCATCCAGGGTTAACATGATAAAAACTGACTAAGGGCAAAATGTTAAACACCATACCAAACTATGAGCTGCAATCTAGAAGCTACATTGATTCTCCTTCTAACGATCGAGATTTTTCGTAATAAATAATCATTATTTATTTTTTCCCAATAAAAAGAGGTTCAGAATAATTTATTCATGTTCGAAACTGTTGGTATTTGTCTAAGGTTTAAAAAATGTTGGAAGAATAAATTTTAGCATGTTAAAGGAGTGCACACAAGTGTGCGCATCACTTTGGGTGTGTGTGCACACCTCTATTCAGCAAGACAAAGAAGTGCGCACAGCTGTGAAGGGTCCAGCTTCAGTGTGCACTGCAGCCTTGCTCCTTCCAGGCTGCGGCGTCTAGCAAGAAGGAAGTCCTAGTGGAGGGCAGTGCCACATCTCTCCCTCACCAAGGCTGCGGCGCCCAGAAAGTGGTAAAAAGGGGTTTTGCCCAAGGCCTCAACGCGCCCTGTTCAGTGCCTAGGCGTTAGGTACACTGATGCACACATGATTAACTTGATTCAGCCTCTTGTTAAGTGCATGAGTGCAAGGTTAAAACGCACAACATCACTTAGGATTGATGGAGGGCCATGGTTGATTGGTCATTAAGATCTAAGGGTGGAGAATGACACTTAAGATTGGTCAAGAAGTTGGTGCACTATATAAAAGGTCACCTAGCTTCGTTTTATAACAAGTGATTAACAATTGTGACAGAACATGTGATTGAGAGAATTGTATGAGAGTGCAAAGACACAAACATACAAGAGGGACTCACTGTAGTGAGATTGGTTGTAAAGAGAGAGATTAGTATAGAAAGGGGATTCAAGGGACTTGTAAGTGGAATTTCCAAGGGGGAAAGTTCCAGGTAACTCAAGACCTTATCATTTTATTGTTATCTTCTTGGTTCCTTCAAGAACTTAGGCTTCTTAAAAAGGTGTTGCTGATTGTAAGAACCCATTGATAAGATAGTGCAGAGAGTTTGCAGGAACTCACGGGGACGTAGGCTATTGCCGAACCTCGATAACAATTGCTGTGTCTTTCTTTCTTGCTTTGTGTGCTGTTTCTTTTCTTTACAAGTCATTCTAGACTTGGGTGTTTGGAAGATCTTCACCTGGGCATCTTGTCAAGGTGATTTCCAATAATGGTATCAGAGTTAGAGGAGATACCACAGCAGTGGTATCAGAGCTTTGGACAGCGGGATTAGAGCCAAGATTAGAGGGTATCGGAGCAAGAACAGAAGGTGACGGTGTCAAGACTCCAAGAATCGGAGGTCAACTTCTTGGGTGATTCAAGAACAGAGTTAAGATCTATATCTGATCATGTTCTTGAGGTGAATCAAGGACGGAGTTAAGATCAATATCTGATCGTGTTCTTGAGGGTGATTCAAGAACGGAGTAAAGATCAAGATCTGATCGTGTTCTTGAGGTTGATTCAAAAACGATATTGAGATCAATCTTCGATCTGTGTTCTTGAGGTTTAGAAGAAGTTGGAGAGCAATTGAGGGTGCCGCACAAATCTGGGATCATCTCCGCAAGATGGTTTCAAACTTCATGGTTGAGAAGTTTGATGGAAAGGAAGATTTTTCCCTGTGGAAGCGGAAGATCAAGACTATTCTTATGTAACAGAAAGTGGACTTGGCGATTGGAAAAGATGATGCTTTTCCAGCAAGTACCACGGAGGACCAGCGGATTGAGATGAAGAAGATGGCATACAACACCATCTTCCTACACATGTTGGATAGTATCACAAGGAAGTGTGGAGACTCGAAAGATCCAGCTGTCATATAGAAGAAACTAGATGAGTTGTTTCTTGCCAAGACTCTCCCTAATAAGAGGTATCTTCGTAAACGAATCTTTGCTTTTAAATTTGATCCTAATAAAGAGTTGTAAGATGATCTTGATGTCAAGATGAGGAGTATATCAAGTGGAGAAAGGCTGTTCATTAAAAGAAGGCCAGCAACTCGGTATGGCAGCAACTACGGCTACTACCAGGACAGAAGTAGAAGAGAGAGCCATGGGAGAGTGCACAGCAACATCCATGGCTACTACCAGGACAGAGGTAGAGGAGAGAGCCATGGGAGAGTGCACAGTAATATGCATGGCTACTACTAGGACAGAGGTAGAAGAGAATGTAGATCAACATACATGGCTGCTACCGGGATAGAAGTAGAGGAGAGAGCCATGGGAGAGTGCACAACAACATACATGGCTACTACCGCGACAGAGGTAGAGGAGAAAGCCATGGGAGAATCCATTCCAAACTGAGATTTGGAGGGAAGAAATGTTACTACTGCCACAAGGAGGGTCATGTCAAGAAAGATTACAATGAGAAGATGATGGATGAGGGAAGAAGCCATACCAAGAATGGAGAAGCTTCGGTTGCCAAAACAGAACAGCAAGATGATGATGTTCTTGTTGTGTGCTCAAGTGTGAGCAAGGTGCAAGAAGGCAGCGAGAAATGGATCTTGGATTCCGGGTGCACTCATCACATGTCCCCTCACCGGAGTTGGTTCAAGAATTTCAAGGAAACCAATGATGAAAGGGTTTTCTTAGGGAATAATATTTCTTACTAAGTGAGGGGCACGGGAGACATCCAAGTGAGGATGTTTGATGGAATGACAAGGCTGCTGAAAGATGTGAGATATCTCCTGGATTTGAGGAGAAATTTGATCTCATTGGGGCAGCTGGATTCCATGGGATACATATGCAAGATAGAGGGAGGAAAGATCAAGGTAGCCAAGGGATCTTTGGTAGTGATCAAAGCAGCAATGAAGTATGGACCCTATGAGATGATCGAAGACATAGAGATCAAGGATCAAGCAGCAAGCTTGATGGCTGAGATGGATGAGGCAGCCCTTTGGCACACTAACTTGGGACATATGAGTGAAGAGGGCCTGCAAGTTCTCAACAAGGATGGCTTATTTGGTGGAAACAAAGTAGAGGAACTTGATGACTGTGAGTGTTGTGTTCTTGAGAAGTAACACCGGGGCAGCTTCAACACCAGAGTGCACAAGTCTAAGAGCATTCTTAACTATATTCATGCGGATCTTTGGGACCAGCAAGGACGCCAACACAGGGAGGTAACTTTTACTTTTCTGTCTTTAATTGATGATTATTCAAGAAAGGTTTGGGTTTATTTGGTTAAAAATAAATCGGATGCTTTGAATAAATTAGTGGTGTGGAAAAAGTTGGTGGAGACTCAAAAGGGCAGGGTAGTTAAGGGGATAAGAACCAATAATGGCTTAGAAATTTTTAACCAAGAACTTAATCAATTCTGTAAGTTAAATGGCATTCGAAGACATAGAACGGTTATGAAAACCCCTCAGCAAATTGGAGTTGCTTAGAGGATGAATAAGACCCTTATGGAAAAGGTTAGGTGCATGTTAGATGGATCTGGATTACCCAAATGTTTTTGGGGGAAAGTGGTGTCTACTGCTGCGTATTTGGTTAATAGATCACCCTCTAGGATTGTGTACCATAAGACTTCTAAGGAGATGTGGAGTGAAAAACCCCCTAAGTTGGACAACCTTAGGACTTTTAGGTGTGCCGCATATGCACAACAAAAAGTTGATGGACTTAGCCCAAGATCTAAAAAATATGTGTTTCTAGGATATGGGGAAGGGGCTAAGGGGTATAGGTTGTGGTCCTTAGAACAAAAAGGATTGAGACTCATAATAAGTAGGGATGTTAATTTTAATGAATTGTTATTTTCCTACTTAGAGAAAACTAACACTACAGGGGCTAGTGAGCAAACCAGTTCGGTATTTGTGGAGTATAGCATCAAGGAGAATTCGATTAAGGTAGAACAAGGAAGGCAAGAGGGTTCGGACCAGGTAGAGCCTATTGATGAATGCCAAGCTCAAGACACTAATGAGGAGGCTGAACTGAAAGAGGATGATGCAGGGAGTCGGAAGGACTATCAGCTCACAAGAGACCGGGAAAGAAGGCTGGTCGGACCACCTTCAAGATATGGTTTTGCAGATGCTATGGATGCAGCAGCTCCTTGGACAGAAGGAGAGATGAGTGAATAAGGGACTTATATTGATGCCATGGGATGTAAGGATTCGCCAAGATGGAAGCTAGCTATGGAGGAAGAAATGGATTCTTTGAGGAAGAACAACTTTTGGGAATTGGTGCATATTCCGAGAAAACAGAGAGTTGTGGATTGTAAGTGGACTTACAAGATCAAAGAAGGGTACCCTCTAGGAGATGAAGTCCGGAATAAGGCTAGGTTGGTGGCGAAGGGGTTCATGAGAAGAAAAGGCATTGATTTCACAGAAACCTTCTCACCTGGACATAAGGTGGATGAAGTGGTGATTATCCTCATCTATGCCAATGATATGCTATTGGTTCGAAATAGCAGGGAGAGGATAAAAGGTTTACATCTCAACTCAGTGAAGAGTTCGAAAGGAAGGATCTCAGCCTTACACAAAAGATCCTTGTTATAAGAAGAATTCGAGAAAGGGAGAGAAACAAGTTGAAGGTTTCTCGGTCTTCTATGGAAAATGGTAAACCAGTGAAGGTTCCCCTTGCTGGTCATTTCAAGTTCTCCAACGAACAATGTCCTGGAATAGATGAGGAGAAGAAGGAAATGGTAAAGGTCCTTTACTCTAGTGTGGTTGGACCAATCATGGTCATGATGGTGAGCACTAGACCCGACATTTCTCAAGCAATGGGTGTTTTCAGCAGATTTGTGAGTAATCCCGAAAAGGAGCTTTGGCTTGGGTGAAGTGGTTGCTGAGGTACGTGAAGGCTCAGTGGCAGCTAATGGTAGCACTCTTAACAACTGAGACTGAGTACATAGCGGCTATGGAAGCCATAAAGGAGGCTATGTGGTGCAAAGGGTTGTTGGACGAGTGGATGGTCCTGAAAGAGCAGGTGGTTGTGTATTCAGTTAACTAAAATGCGTGGCACTTGTGGAGGAATCCGGTGTTCCATGGGAGGACAAAGCACATAGATAAGGTAGCCGTGGAGGAAATTCCTATAGATTTAGGCACCAAGGTTCTACCTCTAAGAAGGTCCAATCATTGCCTTGGACTTATTAAGAATGGAGTCGGTTAAATGATGACTCAAGATGAGTTTGGATCCTGAAGTTCTCTGCACAATGGGTTTGGATTTAAATACTTAGACAAAGGTAGAGATTGTTGGTATTTGTCTAAGGTTTAAACATGGTTAAGGTTTAAATATGGTTAAGGTTTAAACAAGGTTGGAAGTATAAATTTTAGCATGTTAAAGGAGTGCAGACAAGTATGCGCATCACTTTGGGTGTGTGGGCACACCTCTATTCAGCAAGACAAAGAAGTGCACATAGCTATGAAGGGTCCAGCTTCAGTGTGCGCTGCAGCCCTGCTCCTTCCAGGCTGCGGCAACCAGCAAGGAGAAAGTTCTGGTGGAGGGCAGCGCCGCACCTCTCCCTCACCAAGGCTGCGGCGCCCAGGAAGTGGTGAAAAAGGGTTTTGCCCAAGGCTGCAGCGCGCCCTGTTCAGTGCCTATGCGCTAGGCACACTGATGCACACATGATTAACTTGATTCAGCCTCTTATTAAGTGCGTGGGTGCAAGGTTAAAATGCACAGCATCACTTAGGATTGATTGAGGGCCTTGGTTGATTGGTCATCAAGATCTAAGGGTGGAGAATGACACTCAAGATTGGTCAAGAAGTTGGTGCACTATATAAAGGGTCACCTAGCTTCATTCTATAACAAGTGATTAACAATTGTGATAGAACATGTGAATGGGAGAATTGTATGAGAGTGCAAAGACACAAACATACAAGAGGGACTCATTGTAGTGAGGCTGGTTGTAAAGAGAGAGATTAGTATAGAAAGGGGATTCAAGGGACTTGTAAGTGGAATTTCCAAAGGGGAAAGTTCCAAGGTAACTCAAGACCTTATCACTTTCTTGTTCTCTTCTTGGTTCCTTCAAGAACTTAGGCGTCTTGAAGAGGTGTTGCTGATTGTAAGAACCCATTGATAAGATAGTGCAGAGAGTTCAAAGGAACTCACGGGGATGTAGGCTATTGCCGAACCTCGATAACAATTGTTGTGTCTTTCTTTCTTGCTTCGTGTGCTGTTTATTTTCTTTACAAGTCATTCTAGACTTGGGTGTTTGGAAGATCACCACCTAAGCGTCTTGTCAAGGTGATTTCCAACAGAAACTTTATACATTCTAAAAATAAAAAAATAAAAACTCTATTCACTTAACTCTCTCTCTATATAGTTTTAAAAGTGATTACATTTACTTGGGAGTCGGAGTGACCCAGGAGATAGACTCCAAACCCTAACCTAGAGTATTCCAGGTCTTAGTCGAGGTATTCAAGAGCAAGAGAGTAAATAAGAACCAAAATAAGAATCTCAAATACCCTTGATCATGAGACATATAATTGTCACTATAAATAAGAACCAAAATTCCAACAGTAGTGATTAATATTGACATAATAGAAGTAAGTGGATCAATAAAGTGGCCGAACTCGAAAGAAATTTCATTATTTATAGTCCAAGACCATACATATTGATGGGCAGAACTTCTTGTTATTTGTTTAAGCTAGCAGGCAGGTATACAGTCCCCTCCAGCACCATACTACATCCTTTAAGGTACTAGCGCCACATATGCCAACCCTTCTGACCTAGTCTTTTTTTTTTTTTTTTTTGCATCAACATTTCTCCACCTTATTAATTTTCTATCTAATGTGTTTTCATAGCTTATTTTTAACTAGAAATAACAATTATCTAAAACTCACATGTATAGATCCTTATCTCATGTTTATAGACTATAAGAGCATTATAATAACAACAATACAGCTAAGAAATAACCTTAATTTGTTTTCTCCTTCAAAATGTTCCTTTTGTTCTTGCATATATACTCGAAGAAAAAATATTTATCAAGTGCTTTAGTTCTACCATTTAATAGCATAATACGTATATGTATGGAGATATTAGGTAGACATATATACATGTATTTTATTATTAAATAATAAAATTAGAGTATTTGATTAATCCTTTTACGAGAATCAAGAAAAGATAAGGGAGAATTTTGAGGAAACAAACTAAGGTTATATTCCAATCATTAATCAATTATAAAGAAAGCCTTGCGCTAATTTTTATCACAAGAGTGGTTCCATTCAAAACCCATCAAAGTATAATGAGATTAATGGTGCTCAACTACAATATGAGAACCAAGAATATGAAGCATCCAAGATCATTGACTTTGAGACGTTCCAAGACAAGATGAAAGTCATTTTCGAAAAAGTTAGGACCGTAGATTGCAAGCACTCTCAAGACAAAAATGAAGACTTGATTGAGGCAATGGTTGATATGCATGATCCTACTATTTATTTTATTTTGTCTATTTGGTTTAAAGAACCACCGAAAAACATTCTTCGCCAAATTTTTTCATATGGTAAAGATATTTGTTTTCAAGAATTTCAAGAATATGTGTTTTTTCTCAGCACATCACATATATTACTGCTTCATCACTTCAAAATACGAGATCAAGTATTGTCTAAATGGTGGAGAATGATGTGATACAAAAGAAAGAATAAGGATAAGGGTTTTAATTGAGTTTTAGGAAGTATTAGATAGTTTCATTATTTAAGTTTAATATTTGATTAGAATTTAATTTCTTTATTTAAAATATTGGGGTAGGATGATCAATATTGAATTTGTTTGTTTAAAGTGTTGGAGTAGGTCTAGGACATCTGAGATCTCTATATAAGAGATCCCTCTGTTAATTTTCAAGAAGCTTTTGAATGAATAATAAATCATATTTCTGAACTTCAATTTTGTTCAACTTCTTTCAACCTTCAAGGTGGCGTCGTTTCTCTTTCAATCACCAAGGTGGCATGACTTCTATTTCTTCTCTATTTTGTTGTTCTACATCACTAAGTGAACCATGAAGTCAAACCACTGAAAGTAATCACAAGCCATTCAACGAGTAATTCAACAACATGTGATGAAGCTAGACTAGCAAAATAAAAATTTAATGTACCCTTAAATGAGCATCATAACAAGTTGGAGAATGTAATGTGACAGTAGATGATTTTTTGGATATATTTAAGGTCCATTTGGTAGCCCCAATAAAAATTCTCCTTTGGGTTAGCTTTAGTCCATAGAGTCTATATATAGCTCGAATTATCTATAGTGACGAACAAGAATAACAAAGTTTGAAGAAGGATCCACGGACAATTACAGAAGTGTAAAGAGATTTTTATTATTTGTGTTTAGCAAAGCCTTTTAGGTGTTTTAATTATGTTTTTGATAGAAAAATTAACACCATACTATGCGTACATGTCAGATAAGATGCCCAGTAGGCTTGAGTGGTTGTTGACTGTATTTTACGTCTAGAAAACTAACGTTTGGTGGATGGAAGGTAAAGATTGAGAATCTTAACAAAATGTTGTTGGTTTGATTTTAAGAAAAAAAATGTGACTGATCAAAGAGAAAACTTGAATAAACCTCAAGGATGGAATTGCAATTTAGCCTAAAATTCTAGAGTTTTAATACAAAAATCACCTTGTACTTTTGGCCTTTGTCTCAAAAACCTTTCTATACTTCTGATTGAAACAATGCCACTATTGTGTTTTGGGTGTTTCTCTAACAAGAACTTATATTCAGATTTATATGTTATCTTAAAAAAAAACTATAACTATTTTACACTTACCTATAAATTAATAATACAAATCTTTAAAATTTTCATAATCACAAAATAAAAACTAAAATTGGGAGATCATGAAGATCTCGAGGTCATAACGTTGCTTCAGATCCAACCAAATCTGAAGCAATATGACCAGATCTCTTCAAAGCTACTTGAAGGGTGGTGGTGATGTAACCTGACAGTGGCAGCGCTGCATCGAGGATGATGTTAATACCTACAAGGTTACATAGAAAACTTTACCATGGAAGATAAGAAGGAATGATATAATCACAAAGAACCAAATGGAAAGGAATAGTTTGATTGGTAAATCTTATGGTTTTAGGTAGGTAATGATGATATAAATGTTGAATTAACCTTAGTCTAGTAGAGTTTTTATCAATTAAAAAAGGTAACTATACATAAATATTTAGTGATTTGTCAAGAACACAATCTATTTCTGATAACTAAAATCCGACACACATAAATGGAGAGAAAAATGCGATTGGCGGCCTAAAACATAAAATTGATTTGCCAATCGCCCTACCTGTAGTGTTACCTCATGCCTCCTTACTTTTCACATCTTTGTAAATATAAGCAACTTTATTCAAATCATATCTATAAAGGGATTGTTGCTCATGGCATTTCATATTTTCTACTAGGTAGTATTTTAGAAAATATATGAAGTGCCATGAACACAATCCATTTAAAGTGATCTTGAAGAATTTTGCAGACATTTTTGCTATGTACGCCAAAGTGCCACATCAAACTAATAGTAAAAGAAAACAAGAAATCATCCCCACAAAGAGATCATTCTTCATGGCAATTCACTCACTCGATCCATTTACTTTTGTAAAGTGGATGAATCGTCATGAACACGATCAGTTTATAGTAATTTCTCAAGAACATGATGTGTATAACTATTTGTTATAGACAAAATGATGCAAAAGAAATTGAACATACTATAACTGAACACCCGTTTCCAACACAGCCCTCGCGAAAAAAAAAAAAAAAAAATCCTTTAAAAAACCATCTGATTCTCATGGAACTTTCAGTCCTTTCAAAACAAAAGTTCCTAAGGTTTAAAAACAAGAACTTTACACTACCCATAACAACAAGTGAACTTAAAAACCTCAAATCAACAAATTTAACACAAAACCTATTTTTTTTTTTTAACCCATTTGCCTTTTTCAAACTTTTCTTAAATAAATTCAAACTTATGGATTTTTATACTCAACCTTAAATTATTTACTTTACTAGAACATAAAAATGGAAGAGAAAGGAGTCTTTACTTGAGACTCTAGCACCCTCGGCCTCAATAAGACCCAAAGAAGAAGAGAAAGGAGAGAGAGATTGAACTCTTTGGAAATGTTTGAAGAGAAGACTCGAAAATGAGACATTTTTGGTCTCTCTCACGTTTTTTATACTCCGTAGAAGAAACCAATTTATACCTTTTCCTCTCCCTTCAATATTTATTTACAATTTCCAACCTCCTCCTTATTTTTCGTAGAATTTTAACTAAGTCCCAAAATTTTCACAAGTGTTTCCTTTAAATAAAACCATCATTAACTTTTTGCCTCCAATTGCCTTGTTTCCATACCATCGTACCCACAATGAATCATGCACATATCTAACATGGGAAATTTTAGTTTGCTCAAATAACATACATCCATTTATAACCCCTTCCACTCCAGTTTTACGATTTTACCCCTCTTTAACCATTTTTATTTGTTTATTTGTTTTAACTCAACTCCTTTTAGATATCTTCCAAGAAATTATATTTAGTCTCATAAAATTTCATAGAAAAATTTATATTCCTCCCATGGCATATTTTTCCTAAATTAATTATTGTTTTAATATCTAATTATCACACACACCCTAAAATGAAAATAAAAAATTGATTTCCAATAAATGTACAAATATGTTTTTAAAAAATGCACTTCCATGATTAAAATATAATTAATAAAATTTGGGCTCTATATACACGTATTTTATTATTAATTGGTAAAATTAGAGCATTTGATTAATCTTTTTTTGGGGAATCCAGAAAAGATAAGGGAGGATTTTGAGGGAATAATCTAAGGTTATATTCCATTCATTTATGAGTTATATAGTTGTTATTAAAATGCTCTTATAGCCAATGACCATGGGATGAGGATTTACACACCTGAGTTCAAAGAAGATGAAAGTTATTTCTAAGAATGAACCCATGAGAACAAGCTAAAAGGAAAATTGATAGGAAGAAAATTTATGTTTTTTTCTTTTGTAAAATAAGAGGTCAAAAATGGAGAGAGAAGATGGTGTGATGTTTATCGCATGAGATTAAGTAATTTTTTAGGTTGGTTATGGTGAGATTCAATGGTTTTTGCTAGGGTGCTTAGTGGACCGTAAATTCCAAGAAAATCCTCTTGACAAACTGAATTGATTTTCGGTGCATGGTTTATACGTTTGAGATAACAACATTGCTCAGTTTGGGTTAACAGAACGATAACATTGCACAACTTTTAAAATTAAGGTTCAACTGATTCGAATGAAAATTATATTGTCAGAGTTGCCCCAAGGCCTGGCATAAATTGCACTTACCTAACATGAAACCCCACATTCTAGCATAAGATGCACCTATCAAGTTTAACCCACACAAAATGGCGATAAATAGTGCCCAAGCTTTTACATATCTCCCCAAAGTTCATGTCAATTACTATGAACATATATTCCCTTTCAACTCCAAGTTGTAGCATGTTCAATTTCTTTTGCATCATTTTGTCAATATAGATCAAATAGCTTTACAAATCATGTTTTTGAGAAATTACTGTAAACAGATCATGTTCATGGCTATTCATCCAATTAATAAAATTAAAAGGATAGGATGGGAAAATTTCCATGAACAACGATGGGGATGATTTCTTATTTTGTTTTTCAATTAGTTTGATACGTTACAAAGTATCAAAAATCCTCAAAATCACTATGAATGGATAGTGTTCATGAAACTTTATATATTTTTTTGAAATACTACCTAATAGAAAATATGAATCTTATGAATTTCCATGAACAACATTCTTTTCATAGACATGATTTCAATAAAGCCACCTAAAGATGTAAAAAGTAAAGACACTTAAAGCAACATTGCCTAGCTGGGAATTGAGAGATCAAATTTACGTTTTAGGCTTCCACTAAATTTTTCTCTCCATTTCTTTGCGTCAGATCTTAATTACCGTAAGTGGATTGTGTTCCTTGTAATTGGTTCATTCTTTCTTGTCTTCAATCGCAAAGTTGCTATATAACCATATAGGTATTACCACCATTATTGGATGTAGTGTTGCTACTCTCAGGATGCAGCACCGCCACCTTCCAGGCTAGATTTGAAGAGGTTTGGTCAAATTACTTCAGAGTTAGCTAAATCTGAAGCAAAACTGTTAACCTCGAGGCTTGACGCTTTGGCCTCCCTAATTTTATTTTTTATTTTTTAAAATTAAAGGCATATTTCTAATTTATGGGTACGGGTAAAATTTAATGATCTATTTTATGTTTAAAGTAGTGTTTTTAAATTCGGGGCATACCCCCATGCTCGGAACATATATTTTTTACGCTCCAATGATCGAAGCGTATATCCCGTTGAAGTTTTTTTAAAACCTTAAAAATAAGATAAAATACAAGTCAAAGACTCAAATCCATGCATAAATGAATAGGAATACAAGCTTTAACCACTGAATTAATTGTTCTTGTTGTGACATTATTGTACTTTATAAATATTTATTACATGTTATTTAATTTAATAATAACTACAAACTGTTTAATTAATCACTTACAATAATATAAAAATAAAAAATTACATATAAATATATATTAATATTTATAAAATTATAATTATAATTTATGTGCTCTAAAGAGTTAGTAAAAGTATTAAAGTTTTGTTGAAAATTAATTTCTTTAAAATTTAGTTATTATTTTTTTATTTCTATATAATTTTACATAATTATTTATTATTATTTTATTTAAATTTCAAAGCACCCCAACCTTCCAAAAAGCTTACATCCCAACACTTTGGGACTTACGTCTCACTTCATTAGAGCAAAACATCTTGTCCAACGCCTTCGCCTCTAAAAACACTAATTTTAAGTAACAAATATATATATATATATATATATATATAGACACACTACATAGAGGTAATTGAGACCAAGGCCAAAAGTATAAGGTTATCTTTATAACTAACTCTAAAATTTTAGGTTAAATTGCAAATTCCATCCTTTGAGGTGCGTGTGTTTTCACTTTTCACTTTAGTCCGTCACATTTGCTTTCTTAAAAATCAAACCGGAAAAGTAAACTTTTTCAATCTTAACCTTCCACACACCAAATGTTAGTTTCCAGACATAAAATACATTCATCCGCAAATCAATCCCACAAAACATCTTAAATGACATTTAAACATAGTCCAACGCCAATTTTGCCGCCGAAAGCCCATAAGCACCTAAAAGCCTCTGCTAATTACATATAACAAAAAAGAGAGGATCCTTACCTATTTATATCTCTAATTGTCTAAGGATCCTTCAAACTTTATTATTCTAGTCTGTCACTATGGGTAGCTTATAGTTATGAAAACCTCGTGGACCATGTCTAGGGGGGTTTTTGGAGGAAATGTAACCCAGTAAGGAGATCTACTAGCTGCAATAACTACGGAGTATAAACATATCGTATAGATTTTAATTTTTTCCTTTCCCCACTTTAATTGTTTGTTCATCTATTGATTTCTTTTTGGTGTAGTTATTGTAGAAAGGTGGTTTTGTGGGTTCTTTGCTTGGTATGACAATCCAGTTAATGGTCGCGCGAGTTAGTTATGTTATCGTCGGTCTCTTATGGAAGCTTGGACATTGAAAGGCCTAATGGAGCTCATAGGACGAAAGTTATCTGCTGGAATATAATTTGCTTTCTTGTAGGAATTCTTTTATATATATTTTCCACTTTATGAAGTTTAACTTTAAGGAAATTTTGTAATTTCTAGAAACACAATTTTGTGGGGTTTTTTTTTTGTTGGAAACGTGTAGGAAGTTGGGTTGGTGAACGATTCGAGACTTGTCAATCACAAGAATTATAAACAGAAAGAAATGAAAACAAGATTTACCCAAGTTCACCCCAGAATAGGGCTACGTCCTGCCAGAAGTTTTTTGCTATTAACCTCACAAATCTCTTGTTACAATGTATGCTCAGTACATAAAGAGTATTTATAAGCAACTTAAGATGTCCTAATTAAGGTCTAATTAGGATTTCTGTTCTGTTGCAGAACCACGGCTATTCATGGCCCAAGCCCAAACTGCCAAGCAAAAAACCACTGAAGTATGCACCAATTCTAACTATCTCCCACTTGGTAAATACTTCACACACATGAAAAACTTCCCAGGACTTTGTTTTTTCAAGCCCATCTTAGTAGCACACCACTCAAACTTTGCTAGACTAACTGTCTTAGTCAAGAAATCTACGTTGTTCACTATTGTATCGATTTTCTCCAAGATTATCACTTTTTCTTCAATCTTTTCCCGGATGAAGTGATATTGGATATCAATATGCTTCGTCCGTGAATAAAATGCAGGATTCTTTGCTAAGAAGATAACACATTGATTGTCACATTTGACCTTCACTGCTTCTTGTTTAAACCCAAGCTCAACATACAACCTTTGAAGCCAAACCACTTCCTTTCTAGCATGAGTTATTGCCATATACTCTGCTTCTATAGATGAGAGGGCAAAAACACTTTGCCTTTTGATCATCCAACTCACAGTCCCACCAAACAGATTGAACACATACCCGCTTGTAGACCTCCTGCTATCAATCTCTTATCCCTAATCAGCATCAACTGATCCTACAATATCAAGATTTTTCTTACCTCCCATACCTCCATAACATAATGCCAACTCTGACATGCCATGAAGATATCTAAGAACTCTCTTGATTGCAATCCAATGGTCTTTCCTAAGATTAGATATATATCTACTTAATACTCCCACTGCTTGGGCAATATCTGTTCTCGTACACACCATGCCGTACATCAAGCTTCTAATTGCACTAGCATAAGGTACGTGCGCCATATCTTCAACTTCTTCCTCCGTCTTCGGACATTGTTCCACAGATAACTTGGTTACCAAAGGAATAGGAGTCCCTATCGGCTTGCTGTCAGACATGTTGAATTTTTTCCACACTTCTTCAATATACTTTTTCTGACTTAGCCATAGTTTTTTATTTTGACCATCCCTCTTTATCTACATGCCCAAGATAAAGTTTGCTGGCCAAAGGTCTTTCATTTTAAACTGCCTTGCCAACAATGCCTTCACAGTGTTAATCATCTTCCTATTATTTCCAATTAACAGCATATCATTCATATACAAGGTTAAAATGAAAAAACCAACCCTCAACTTTTTCATGTAGACGCAGTGATCAGCATAGCTGCGAGTGAACCCAAGCTGAATGGCATATGTATTAAACTTCTGGTATCACATCTGTGGTGATTACTTTAGTCCGTACAAAAACTTCTTCAATTTACCAACCAGTTCTTCCTTGCCTTTGCTCACAAAGCCTTCAAGTTGTTTCATGTAAATTTCCTCCTCTAAGTCCCCATGAAAGAAAGCTGTCTTCACATCCAGTAGCTCAACCTCTAGATCATAATTCTGCCATAGATAAGACACATCTGATAGATGTCAACCTTCCTATCAGGGAAAATATATCACCATAGTCAATTACCTCTATTTGCGATTACCCCTTTGCAACCAGATGTGCCTTGTACTTTTCTACCATTCCATCTGCATTTGTTTTCTTCTTGAAAATCTATTTGCACCCAATTACCTTCCTATCTTTAGGCAATATCACAAGGCTCCATGTTTCATTCTTGTCCAGTGCCTACATGTCCTCTTTCATAGTATCCTCCCACAGATTTGCATCCTCCGAGGTCCTTGCCTCTTTTACTGTGCTAGGATCATCACCAGTAATATTTAAAGCAAATAATGCACTGCAAGCACTAAGGGAATACCTGATGGGTGGTCTCCTAACCCGTGTTGATCTCCTTATGATAGGCGTGGTCTCTACCTCCGAGCCAGCATCTAAATCCTCATCCTCTACTTCAGAAACATGAATATCTTGCTCAGACCCAACTGACTCAGTATCTGACGTATCTGGTGCAGTCTGTCGGGTAGTCTTCCACTCTTTATCTCCCGGGCTAAGATCAATCTGAACCTGTTTTGGCTATTCCGATACATCTTGGACAGCCACCACATCCCTTTGTGTTTCCTTGAACACAATATATCTGCTATAAACTGTACTCTTATTTTCTGGATTCCATAACTTGTACCCTTTGACCCCGTCCTTATAACTAATGAAGATGCACTTCACTAATTTGCTGTCAAGTTTGGTCCTCTTTTCTTTTAGCATATGCATATAAGCATCACACCCAAACACGATAACATGAGCCAAACTCGGCTTCTTCCCGAATAAGGCCTTAAATGGTGTCTGATCCTGTAAAGCTGATGTAGGAGACCTGTTCTTCATATAACATGTTGTAGCTACAGCTTCTGCCCAAAACTCCAGCTCCAAGCCTGCACAACTCAACATACTCATCAATTTCTCCATGAATGACCAATTGAGTCTCTCGGCCACCCCATTCTATTGATATGTATATGGAGTTATTTTCTATCTTATAATGTCGTTTGCCACATATAATTGCTCAAACTTGTTTGAGAAAAATTTCCCTCCATTATCTGTTCTCAGTACCTTTATCTTTCTTTGCATATAATTTTCTACCAATGCTTTAAACTCACGGAACTTATCAAATGCTTCAGCTTTACTCTTGATTTTCCAAGATATTGGACTGGAACTAGCCCAAACACATCACTATGTATTAAATCCAGAATACCCTTTGCTTTCGTGCCAGCGGACTTAAAATTTACATAGTTCTGCTTGCCATATAAATAGTGCTCACAGAAACCGAATCTCATGGAGCAATATGGGACTCCTTTCACCATCTGCTTTAATGATAAATTAGATAGTCCATTTTCACCGATATGCCCAAGCCTATGATGCCATAATATAGAGGACGTCGCCTTCTCAAAGATAAAGCCTCCACCGCACTGACTTTGTACTATATTTCTTAGCAGCTTGTATAACTTACCATATGGAACACCTCATGCAATTACTAACGATCCATGAGTCATCTTGCATGAATTTTTGTCACAGCTGAAATTCACTCCTTTATCTGCCATATTTTTGACTGATATTAGGTTCCTGCTAAGACCCGGAATATGTATCACTCCTAGAAGTGTTCTGACTGTCCCATCATTCATCCTTAACTTTATCTTCCCACGACCAATAATTTTTACTAGAGAGTTATCTCCTAATAAAATATTTCCCCCATCAAAGGTTTCATACTCACGAAACAAGTCCTTGTGAGGTGTCATGTGAAATGGTGCTCCTGAGTCAATTATCTAAACACTCTGATTTGATTGACCTAAACAGGATGCCATATTTAAATCACCAGCATCATCATCATACTGGTTCTTGTTACCTAAAGCTGATATCTCACCTGTTCGATTTTCAAAGTTCATACTCTTACTTCTGCACTCCTTCTTTAGATGCTCAGGCTTCCTACACTTCCAACACTTTAAACCAGATTTATTCCTATTTTTTTATTTTCCTTTGAACTTGGGTTTATCACCAGACCACTTGTAGTCTTTATCATGGGTTCACTTTCTTATAGATAAGGCCTCATTTGACGAGTTTTCTAGATGCTGCTGCCTCATCTCCTTAGACAATAAGGTTGCCATGACATTCTCATAAGACAGATCAGTCGTACCACTACCAATCGCAACTATCAAGTTATCCCACGAATCAAGCAGTGAACAGAGCAGTGTAATAGCCTTATCATCATCCGTCACATCAACACTAATAGATAACAACTGACCTATCAAAGTTTTGAACTCATGTAGATGAACAGAGAAAGAATCACCCTCAGTCATCCGAAGGTTGTACAACTTCTTTCGCAGAAACAGTTTGTTTACCAGAGTTTTACTCTGATAAAGACTTTCCAGCTTCTTCCAGAGATCTTTTGCAGTCTTTTCTTCGTAAATGTTTATCAGGACAGAATCGATCAGGCATAGCTGAATCCGACTTTGTGCCTTCCGATCGACCTTCTCCCACACCGTGATGGTCATTAAAGATGATGTCGAAACCACCACCGATGACGCCTCTATCGTGGATGCCGTACTCTTTGGTATCTCATCGATTATCACCGTCCACAGATCCATATCCATGAGTAGATCCTTCATCTTTAGTTTCCATAACTCGAAGCTCTTCCCTACAAACTTTTTTATTTCAATCCGTAATCCAATCGACATCTCTGATCGTTAATCCTCGAACACAAGGCTTTGATACCAATTGAACAATTCGAGACCTATCAATCACACGAATTATAAATATAAAGAAAAGAAGACAAGTTTTACCTAAGTTCACCCTAGAATAGGGCTACATCCTGCCAAAAGTTTCTTATTATTAACCTCGTAAATCTCTCGTTATAATGTATGGTTAGTGCATAAAGAGTATATATAAGCAACTTAAGATGTCCCAATTAGGGTCTAATTAGGATTTTTGTTCTGTTGCATAACTACGGCTATTCATGGGCCTAAGCCCAAACCGTGAAGCAAAAAACCAAGCCCAACTCATATACATGGTCTGAAGATCTGGTCTTGTGAAGTATGCACCAACTCTAACAGTTGGAAGGAAATGTAATAGTTGTTGCATCTATATAATTTTAGGTTTAGATCTTTCATTTAATGAACAAAATCAAACCATGTATGTTGAATCCCACTAACACTACCACCAAATCATTCAATTCCATCATTAACGACCTATCCACTCAAGGTGCTCACCATGAGGTACTCTTCACATACTCTTTTATGCTTAATTCCAGTACTCCACCTGATACATACACATTTAATCTTCTTAAAGCTTGCTCTTCAATTGAGCTCCTTTTTCTTAGCCTTTAAATCCACCAATATCTAATGATTTTTTTTTTCTGATCCTTATTTTGCCTATTTTTTGATAAATTTCTATTCTAATTTGACCATTCAAAAGTTTATTGCAAAGTTTTCGACATAATACCTAAAAGAGATGTTATTCCTTGGATTGCCATCATTGGTGGATATTCACGTATGGGACATGTAGATATGGAAATTTGAATATTCAATGAGAATATGATGTGAACAGATTGAACCTGGTTTTGTTTCCTTATTAGGCATGCTATATGGAAATTAAGAGTGTAAACAGCTGCAGTGTTTGCATAGTTGTTCGATCTTCTATGGTTTTGCGAGTGAGATAGCTTTGGTAAACTCTATGTTGAATGTGTTTGGTAAATGCAGGGCTTTTGAGGATATGAGGGACATGTTTGAATTGATGGACCGAATGGATATGGTTTCATGGAATTGTTTAATTTCACCAGATTGGGGATGTTAGAGAAATATTGCGACTTTTGTGTAGAATGAGAAGTGAATTTATTAAGCTAGATTAGCATACATTTAGTTATGTGGAGTCTGCGACTACAATACAGGAGATTTTTTCTAATAGGGTATTAAAAATTTGAATTCCCTAAATAATGTTGTTTTAATCTTATTTCTTTTAATGGGGTTGTGTTTGCCACATCATTGAATACAAAATGAATAAATTACATTAATGGTCTCTATAGTTTGACATAAGGTTCAAATTAATTTTTAAGAAACCTATCCTTATGACCTAGTCTTCCTTAGCTTCACTTTCTTCCTCTAGCCACACTCCTTTAAAAACAAAAAACATAAACCAACAAATTAAATAAAAAAACTTAAACCAGCAACAAAAGAAAATTAAATCTTCATTGGTTTTGCCAAACATGTAATTACAACAGTAAATGGTATCTTTTCAATTTATGGATTCAAATGACTATAAGATCTAGTTTAATTTAAGAGCTTGATATTGTAGTTCCTCAACCAGTTGGAGGTAAATTCTTTGATACTCATTGTCAATCGCTTAGGGTTTTGAAATTGAAGTTGCAAGGGGCAAGAATCAACTTGTCCTCTATGGTGTTTACCTCTTCGCTTGAGTTCTTAGAACCGAATTTGGTATCATTTTCCAACTTATCATGGTTTGAGGAATGGATTTTCCATTCCTTCCATTACGAGATAAGTGACATTTGCCGACACTTGACAAAAGCACCGCAATATATTAACCGCTGGCGCTTCCTTGGTGGCATTTTAAGTTAAAGAACATATAACAACGCTTAAAAGTGCCATTATATGCGAATTTGGTTACATATTACGGCGCTTAAAAGTGCCGAAATATACCCTTTGCATATTTCAGCACTTCAAAGCGCTGGAATATGAAAGTAGCATATTCTGGCGCTTTAAAGCGCCATAATATGATAAAAAATTTCACAAATATTGTCCTTCTTTGTCGTGTCCGTGCTTTTGCCTAAACTTTTCTCTCTCGATCTCTCTGGTATCCTCCACTGCCACTACAACATTTTCTCTCTCTCTGTGGTTTCCTCCACTGCTGCTGCAACATTTTCCCTAAAATTTTCTCTGTCTCTCTCTGGTTTCCTCTTTGCCGCGTTCATGCTTTTCCTTGAAGTAGCTCTATTGTGATCTGGGAAAACCCACCAGGGGTCAGCATCTTCATCGTCGTTGGTCTCTTTCAGGTAAATCTCTCTGTCTCACTTATTGGTCTCTTTGAGTTGCTTCTTTTCTTAACTTCTAATTAAGTTTCACTTTATTGTACTCTTTGTTTTTCTCCACAATTTGGTAAGTTATTGTTTGTTATATTTGTATGTTGTTATTATACAATTTAGAGTTTTAAATTCGGGTTACACATACCTCAAATTTTTGGGTTCCATGCATGATTCCCACCCTTCTTTTTTGCTCTTGTTTGGCCTTTGTTATGAAATAGTATTTATTTTCTCTTTTCTCTTTCTGGTAAATTTTGATTTTGACATCATCCAGTCTGAATTAGTCAAATAGGTTTATAATTTTTGCAATTATTGAGCTGTTTATATTAAGTGAAAAAAAGGTATGCTTCTCTCATAATGTTCCCATAGTTTGGTATTTCTTATAAAACATGGTGGATAATGCTATTTTGGTTTGCTTGATTTTTGTTTTCTGACCTATCACATTGGACTATGCTACTTTAGTTTACATTGGCTTAAAATCAAGCTGATTACTTTCCTGCAAACACTGTTTTTTTTTGTTTGTTATTAACAGCTCTTAATTACTAATATATATTAACCTTTTTCAGTTTCAAGAGGTAGTAATCAATTAAAATGCTTGATTTAGTTTTTTTAAGGATTGCTAACAAAGGCTTGTTTCCTAAATCTAAACAGCTTTGATTATTGTGTTTTTCCCCCTTTAAATGGGAACTTTATTCATGAATATCTTATTGTGTTCCTTCTCCTTTAATTAAGTGTCTTTTTCAGTATATTCAGGTTGCTTTATTTTTTTCAATCATCACCATGGATGTTTTGGAGATGTCAGATCTTAACACATTGCTTCATTATGATATTTTGGTTTTACTAAATGTAGAATCAAGGATCTTTACTCTACCGCTTTTTAGTCCTTTTTTTTCTTCTCTGCTGATATTGATAACAGAAGCATTATCATAGAAATGGTTCTAAGAGGAAGATTCTTTTTTATTTACATTTTTTTTATGAGTGTCTTCTTAATTTTACTATTATGGTTCCTTCATCTTTTTTTATTAACATTTGAGTGAAGGTGTGAGATTTTGTTTCTTCTTTTTTTGGGTTGTCATGTGAAATTTTTCATGGAATTTTATCATGTTCTCGTTTTCCATCCAAATGTAAATTGTGGTATAAGTAAAGCTTAAACACTATAATGATGTAATTGAATTGATTAAAATCATGTTATTGTTTCTAACCTGTTCTGTTTTGATGTTCTTTCAAGGACAGGGAAGACCTTGCCAAAACCTTGGCACGGTTTGTGAATGTTCCTTTTGTTATTGCAGATGCGACCACTTTGACTCAAGCAAGTTGGTTACTCTTCATTCATGTGAACATAGTGCCCCCCCTCCCCCAAGTTTCTTCTAGAAAATGAAATTTTAATTTTGAGCTATTTGTACAGCAAAAAAATGTTAGTTCTGTTCAGTTGAGAGAATAAGGTAAATTAAAAGTTAGCCCCAACTCTAGGTGCACCTTAAAAGGAGTACTTTGGCTCAGAAGATGACTTAGGCTACTAATATACAATCATCTGCACTCACTACTTAGCAGTGTGCAACAAGCGCCCATGAGGTTCAAGGGTTTGATATGTTTTGCTAAATAAGTGAAATAATGAGATGAATGGATGAGATACATTAGAAGTTAGCCCCAAGCATACCTTAAAAGGAGTATTTTGGCGCAAAGGTGGCTTAGGTGACTAATATATTGTCATCTCACTCACTTCATGTGGGCAAGTGTTCAGTGGGGCCAGAGGTTTTTTTTCTTTAGCTAAGTGAATCAGAGTAGATGAATGGAGAGGCGTTACAAGTTAGCTTAGCACACTTTCGAAGGACTACTCTGGCTCCCTAGGTGATTTAGGAAATTCAAATACACCATCATCCTCACTCACTCCTTTGTGATGTAGGGCAAGTTCCCAGGCGAGTCAAATTTTTTTCTCTTTTTTCACTAAGTGGATTAGAAGAGATGAGTGGATGATGTACATTAGAAGTTACAATGTGGGATATATGCCCTTGGGGCCCAAAGGTTTGCTTTTCTATTAATTTAAATTGTTTTAATTCACTTAGGTTGCTAATAGGGGAGGTAGAAAAGTTTAATGTTGAAAAGAATGCCCTTATGGCCTTGAGGAAATTTATTTTCATTTTTTAATAGTGTAATACTCAATAGAAGAGTTGTTTTATTTGCAATTAGTTTACAATCTATAAATTTTTAGTTTTCTGCAGTTATGTTTTGCCTTTTGTGTTCAAAACAAGGAGTGACTTAGATCTTTGAACCTCCATTCTAACCCCCTATCTTTGCTCCTGATAGAATATAGTTTCAGTTTAGGGAAAAATTATTGAGGTTCTTCCAATTTTAGTATGTTCCCTGGATGCAATATCTATATGACCTACTATTTAGCATACATTCACAGGGGCTCTGAACATTGTTTTGAAAATGTATATAAGCCTGCATAAAGTGCATCTATTTTATGAACTTTATTCACGAATATCCCTCTGCATTGCCATCTGCCTCTTTGTGTGTATACTCTGCATGTTTCACATATGATACTAGTATACTGTAATGTTATGGAAAATAAATAATGTTTATTTTTTAAAAAAGAATTTTTTATTAGGATACTTTGTATATAATATTAAATATACAATGAATATTTTTCTTATTTTTTTAAAATAGAACTAATAATGTTTTCGCGTAATGTAGTTACATTAACAGTTTTTTTTTTTGTATTGGGATACTTTGTATATAATATTAAATATAGTTTTAACTCAATTTGTTGTTATCAATTTCAGCTCATCCGCTTACCAATCAAATCTAAGTTTGTGATTATGCTTTCTTTTGCCAAAAATATTTCATTTCTGACTTTCTTAACATCATTTTAGGAAAGTCTATTGGCGTCATCTAAAAATAGATAAAATTTGGATAGATAAACTGAGGTCGAGTAAAGCCTACATGAATGGTGTTGCAAACTTCATTAGATTTGCGTGTTAGAAAGCTTGTGGTCGTGGTAGTATTGTTTGTCCATGTAGGAGATGTGGTAATTGTTATTCATTCGAATCAAAAATTGTTTAGGAGCATCTATTGTATAACGGGTTTAGTCCAGGTTACACCGAATGGGTTTTTCATGGGGAGAAAGTCTCTCATATAGACCACACTCACACTAGTTCACAACCCACTAATGTTCCAGGTGGCTTCATGAGACGAGATGGCGTGTTGGGTTTGTTCCGAGGTGCTTTCGAGGTTACTTGTGAAAACCAAAACAATGAGCCGTTAAGTTTAGGAATCGAAGTGGGATCTTCAAATGAGTATGGTGAAGAGTAACAGGCTTATGGTGGGTTTGAGTTCAATAATTATGGTGATCCTTCACACGTCGAACATCCAGTTCATTCTGCTATTGATGAGACGACTCAGTATCGTATAGACCATGGGGAGAAAGTCTCTCGTATAGACTACACTCACACTAGTTCACAACCCACTAGTGTTCCAGGTGGCTTCATGGGACGAGATGACGTGTTGGGTTTGTTACGAAGTGCCTTCGAGGTTACTTGTGAAAACCCAAACAATGAACCGTTAAGTTTAGGAATCGAAGTGGAATCTTCAAATGAGCATGGTTAAGAGCAACAGGCTTATGGTGGGTTTGAGTTCAATAATTATGGTGATCCTTCACACATCGAACATCCAGTTCGTTCTGCTATTGATAAGACGACTCAGTATCGCAATTTTATGAAAGATTACAATAATGAACTTTATCCGGGTTGTCAAAATTTCACAAAGTTAAGTTTCATGTTATATTTACTGCACCTCAATTGTTTGAATGGGTGGTCTGGTAAATCTCTGACTATGTTGCTTGAGTTTATCAACATGGCATTTCCGATGTGTGCTCCATTGCCATCAAATTATTATGAAGCCATGAAGATTATTAAAGGCTTGGGTCTTGGCTATGAGAAGATTCATGTTTGTCCTAATGACTGCACACTATATTGGGGTGAGTATGTGAATGATGAATTTTGTCATACGTGTGGTGTGCCACGGTGGGTTAAAAACAATGCTGATGATGAGGATCCGTTGAATGAGATAGATGGTCAATCGAAAAAAAAAAGGCAGCTAAAGTATTGCATTATTTTCTGCTAATACCGAGATTGAAGAATATATATATATCATCTAAAATGGCTTCGTTAATGAGATGGCATGATAAAGATTGGACAAAGGATGGGATTTTAAGACACCCGACGGATGGATGTGTAACGACCCATCCCAGGTTGGCCACCCCTAGACGGTGTCATCACATTTTGAAAATCCAAGCACGACACATATATGCAACAATAAATATAATACTATCAGATTTTTTTATTAATTTTTTTAACCTTTAACAAGAGAGGTAAACATATCTGATATTCACTTAAATATAATATACATAAATGCATGAATATCTATAATAAAATTATTACAAGTCTTTAACTCGATTGTCTGAGGATATTGACACGTACGTGGCTTACAAAAAAAAATCTCGTCTAATTCTCAACCCACCAGACTATTTATCTTGACTGCTACCTGAAATCATTGAACAGTGAGGGGTGAGCTTCACAAGCTCAGCGAATTAAATTTACTAAAAGTGTTCCAAATTCCATAAATAATCCTTTAATATTAAATCTTTATTTTTCGCATAACCTGATGACAACTTTCTACTATCATTCTCTTCTTCTCAATCATTGGTTCACCTTAAGACTATCAATTATCTCCTAATTACCTTGTAATGAGGTTCATATCAAAAAGTCCATCATTTAGATAAGTCTTATCACCCTACTGTCTCTTTCTATGAGACTCAACCTTCTATAATTAAATTCACAAAAATATACCACATCTCAGCATCTCAAAAATATCATCATTATAGCTGTCTCTTTTTATGAGACTCAACCATCTATAATTTAATTCACAATTATATACTACATCGCAGCATCTCAAAAATCTCATCATTATAGCTGTCTCTTTTTATGAGACTCAGCCATCTACAATTTAATTCACAATAATATATCACATCTCAGCATCTCAAATAATGCAGCAATAATTAAAACAGATGCAAATGCATGAATGATTATGATGAGAATGTCTTCCCACCTGTCGACAGGTTGTTATCATCTTAGACCGGCTTCCTTCCCGGTTAATTCCAGCATATACCGGCTGTCACGGTTTTCACTTTTCATCCCAGCATATACCGGCTGTCACGATTTTCACTTTTCATTCCAGCATATACCGGTTGTCATGGTTTTCACTTTTCATTCCAGCATATACCGGCTGTCACGGTTTTTTACATTTCATCCCAGCATATACCGGCTGTTACAGTTTTTACTTTTCATCCCAGTATATACCGGCTGTCACGGTTATTTCATTAGACCGGCTGTCTTCCAGATTCTTTCGGTTATATTATTAAATGCATATGCGCATGAACAATGATATGAAATAGTGATATAAAAACAATATAAAGATTCAAACCACTTAATTTGGCTATTCTGATTATCCACAAATTTTATATAACAAAGTTTCTTTAAAATTCCTCACATCCAATCATCCTGCTTTTTATCAAATTATATAAAAATTCCACTAGATTCTTCTCTTCCCCAAATCACATTAAATAATCCATTAAGGTCTGTCAAGATCCACTAAATTCGTCTCAAATCACCTCAACTCATCCATCAAAACTTATCAATATCCACTAAAATTCGTCTCAAATCACCTCAACTCATCCATCAAAACTTATCAATATCCACTAAAATTCATCTCATCATAATTCATATTAAAACATCAATATATCTCATCGATAATTTATTTATTGCTTTTATTCTCAAATAAACTTATAATTTCCAAAAATATTGTTTCTCACCGTGAAATATTTCTACATGTCTAAATTTTCTATCATACTCATAATCAATTTTTCATCTATCACCCAAGCATACTTAAATAATTAAAATTAATATTATCACCAAATAATTGATTTTTCATTTAGACTACTTAAAATAAATCCAACTCACCACGTAGCAGTTAAAGCTACTCGTGGACCACCTCTTTGCCTTTCCCGTTCTTCTTCGAATATTCTCCCGATTGCTGACTGCCAGCACCTGACATAATATTTGAATTTAAATTTCTTATTATTTCTTTTTTTCTCCATAAACCACACAGTTTGAAAAATTCCCACTTTAACTTCCTAAAACTTTCATAAATTTTAAAATAACATTACCTTATGTTATTTTGATAGCTTCCCGAAATCCTCTATAAAATATTTTCGAAAATACCCTCAAAATTTTTGTTCATTCCACCTTTCTTTGAACTCCCAAGTGTTTTAAGAACACAGGCGAATTATTTGGAACTATAGAAAAATTTCTTCGTGTAATTACACGAACCTAATGCCCATATTTATAGGGGAGCTCGGACTGAAAATCAGTAGCCCTCCCCTCTCTCCCAAGTTTTCCATGATATGGAGATATAAATTTAATACCAAAAACATCATGATTAGACAAAAAAAACATCATCATTACAAATTCTCTCCACTTACACTAGCCAACAAAAATCCATTTGCATTAATCTTTCGGTGGCAGTAGGTGGCAGACCTGCTGCCATGATCTACTGTTCATAGTTGACTTTTTTTTTTTTTTTTTTTTTGCTTTTCAACCTTTGTCTCCAGAAATCTTTATTCAGCCATTCTGGGATTTTTAACTCTTTGTCATATTTATTAAAAATACACATTCACCCTTACTCTTAAAATACAGATATTATAAATCTACCCACCTTACAAAATTTCGTCCCCGAAATTTCCTTGCTGAAATCAAGTAAAAAGTTTGGGATAATCCTTCCTCATTATTTCTTCATGTTCCCACGTGACTTCTTCGACATCTTTATTGCGCCATAATACTTGCATCAAACGAATAACTTTATTGCGTATGACTTACTCTTTTCTGTCTAAGATTCCGACTGGTGCTAGCATAATAGTCAAGTCTTTCTGAATTTCTATCGTCTGATTCGTGATATCATGGGACTCATCGTACAAGTACTTTCTCAGTAGTGACACATGAAAAACATTATGTAATTGCCTTAATTCCAGAGGCAATTTCAAACGATATGCTACGGGTCCAATTCTTTCGATCACCTCATAGGGCCCCATAAATCTTGGGCTCAACTTTCCCTTCTTCTTAAATCTCAACACTCCCTTCCACGGAGATATCTTCAAGAATACCCAATCACCTACTTGGAATTCAAGAGGTCGTATTCTTTTGTTAGCATATCCTTTCTGTCTGCTTTGAGCTACTTTGAGGTTTTCCCTAACCAGTTTGATTCTTTCAGTAGTCAAGTCTATCATTTTTGGGTCATATATCTTTCTCTCTCCAACTTCTTCCCAGCATATTGGAGTTCTACACATTCTACCATACAAAGCTTCGAAAGGTTCCATCCCAACACTAGTTTGATACTGATTATTGTATGCAAACTCTATCAAAGGAAAATAAGCATCCCAGCTTACTGAGAAGCTCAGTACACTTGCCCTCACCATATCTTCTAGTATTCTGATGATTTTCTTTGTCTACCCATCAGTTTGTGGGTGAAAAGTTGTACTAAACTGTAATTGCGTACCCATAGCTTCTTAAAAACCCCTCCAAAATCTAGAAGTAAATCTAGAATCTCTATCTGATACAATACTCAAGGGTACTCCATGTAATTTCACTATCTCTGCCACATACAACTCAGCCAACTTTTTTGGACTCCAGGTAGTTTTAATAGGAAGAAAATGTGAAGATTTAGAAAGTCTATCCACTATAACCCACACAGCATCATGCCCTCTCTGGGTACGGGGAAAACCAGAGACAAAATCCATACTTAAATTTTCCCATGGCCACTCAGGTATAGGAAGAGGTTGTAATAAACCTGCTGGATGTCTATTTTCAGATTTTACCTGTTGACAAGTCAAACATCTAGCAATGTATTCTACTACACCCCTCTTCATCCCTGACCACCAATAATTCTGTTTTAACCCCCCTGTACATCTTATTATTTCTCGGGTGCATGGAATATATCGAATCGTGAGCCTCCTTTAGTATTTCTTTTCTCATTTCAATATCATTGGGAACACAAATTCTTTGTCCCGATACTACCATACTATGTTCTCTGATTCTAAACTCGGTCGGTTTCCCGCTCAACACTTCCTGCCTGATTTTCTCTATCCCCTTATCTTTACTCTGTAGCTATAATAAACGATCAATAATAGAAGATTGAACTACCATATTTGCCATTAATACTCCTTTATCATTGACACTCAATTACATCCTCATTCCTCTTAATTCTATCATCAGGCTAGTATCATGACTCCCAAAAGCAGCTAATCTCCCTGTAGCTTTTCTACTCAATGCATCTACTACTATATTAGCCTTTCCTGGATGATAATGAATTGTACAATCATAATCACAAATTAATTCCATCCACCTCCTCTGCCTCAAATTCAACTCCTTCTGGGTTGGTAAATGCGTCAAACTTTTATGATCAGTAAAAATTTCACACTTGGCTCCATATAAATGGTGCCTCCAAATCTTCAAAGCAAAAACTATGGAAACCAATTCTAAATCATGGGTCAAGTAATTTCTCTCATGATTTTTCAGTTGCCTAGATGCATAAGCTATAACTTTCCCATGTTGCATCAACACACATCCCAACCCCTGATGTGACGCATCACTATAGACCACAAATCCTTCATCACCAAATGGAAGCACTAATACTGGGGCAGTAGTCAGTTTTTCTTTCAACAGCTGGAAACTTCTCTCACACTCCTCTGACCACCTAAAATTTTCATCTTTCCTGGTCAATTTAGTCAAAGGTCTAGCAATCATAGAAATTTTTGAATAAATCTCCTATAATAACCAGCCAATCCCAAAAAGCTTCTAATTTCAGTTACATTCGTGGGTCTTTCCCAAGTCAACACTGTTTCTACTTTTTGTGGATCAACTGCTATTCCCTCTCCCGACACAACATGCCCCAAGAAGGATATTTCATTCAACCAAAACTCACATTTAGAGAATTTTGCATATAATTTCTCTTTCCTCAGAATCTCCAACACTATCTCCAAATGTCGCATATGCTCATCTTCATTCTTAGAATATACTAAAATATCATCAATAAACACAATTACAAATCTGTCCAAGAATGGTTTAAACACCCGGTTCATAAGATCCATAAATGTCGCAGGAGCATTGGTCAACCCAAAAGGCATCACCAAGAACTCATAATGACTATAACGTGTCCTAAAAGCAGTTTTAGGCATGTCTCCTTCTTTTATCCTCAATTGATGATATCCCGACCTCAAGTCTATCTTAGAGAACACTCTACCTCGCTGTAATTACTCGAATAGGTCATCTATCCTGGGTAAAGGATATCTATTTTTGATTGTGATCTTATTCAATTGTCTATAATCAATACACAACCTTAATGTCCCATCCTTCTTCTTGACAAGTAACACAGGGGCTCCCCAGGGTGATGTACTAGGTTGGATAAACTGTTTATCTAGCAACTCCTGAAGCTGAACTTTCAACTCTCTCAATTCAGCTGGTGCCATTCTATAGGGTGCTATGGATATGGGTGCAGATCCTGGAATCACTTCAATAGGAAATTCGATCTCCCTATTGGAAGGCAATCCAGACAACTCCTCAGGGAATACATCAGAAAAATCTTTTACCACTGAAATTTCTTCTAATTTTCTACCCTATTTGCTAGAATCCACCACATATGCTAAATACCCCTCACAACCATTCCTCAACCATTTACTAGCAGTTAAGGCAAAAATCAGACAAATAACAAGTATTTTACGTTCTTCTTGAAAATTAAACTCCTTCTGCCCGGGTATCCTGAACACCACATTTTTCCTAAAACAATCTACCCATGCATGACATGCATATAACCAATTCATCCCTAGAATTACATCAAAATCTGTCATATCTAAAGGCAATAAATCAACCTCAAATTCTCTGTCAGCAATATTAATCACACAACATTGATAAATTGTTCTGATAATAACCCTATCTCCAGTAGGAATCTCAACAATAATGGCGTGCATCAAAGAACTAGCACTAGCATCAATAGATTTCATATAACTACTAGATGCAAAAGAATGGGTTGCACCAAGATCAATCAATAATCTAGCAGCCCTACCAAGGATAGATATCATACCTATAACAACATCAGGAGTGGCTTGTGCATCCTGCTGGGTCAATGCATAGACTCTACCATCTCTGGAATAATTTTGACTGCCACGTCCTCGCTCTGCTACAGATCCTTGACCTCTGCCCCGCACACTCCCTGATCTGCTGCCTCTCTCCATTGGTCTTCTTCCGACACTTCCAATGCTTGCTTCAGCTGACTTCCCCACTGGACAATCTGCAGCAACATATCCTCCCTAGCCATATACAAAGCATATCTGTGTAGGGCAGTTCCGAAATAAATGCCCCATCTGATTACATTTAAAGCAAACCCTTGACTCCCGATCATAAATCAGATTTCCATTTCCCTTGGGTGGCATTTTCATTCCTCTACCATAACTCTCAATCCCTATAGTATGTCTCCCAAATCGAGGGATCCCACTGGTATTACTCTGAGCTACTGAAGTAACAGATCTTGCTTGCCTCTGAGTCTACCCTACAGTTCCTTATGATAAAGAACGCCCCCTCTAGGGTGGTCTCCCGCCATGTACACCCATACTGCTACCACCTCTAGATCCCTCGAATCTAGTTCTCTTCAACCAATCCCTCCTACCTTTAAACTCTATTAAATCTCTCTCAATCTGTAATGTTTTATCTACCAGTACAACATAATTTCCTATGCCCATGTAAGAGAGTTTATAATGAATTTCGTAGTGTAATCCGTCTAAAAATCTCCTGCATTTTCTTTCCTCCATATTCACGAACTTGGGTACAAATCTTGACAGGGCTACAAATTTACTATCATATTCAACCACTGATAAATTTCCCTACTTTAGGTGGATAAATTCTCTTTCTTGCTGTGCCACCGATAAAAGAATCTGGAAAATACTTTGCAAAGAACTCATCCTTAAATTTATTCCAAGTCAAAGGTTGATCTATTCATGTACTTATCCTAGGCAAAATATCCTTCCACCATTAAGAAGCCTCACCCTCCAGCCTAAACGAAGCAAAAGCAACCTTCTGTTTATCAGACACCGGTAAGACCTCAAAATATTTCTCCACATGCTCAATCCACTATTCAACTTCCATCGGATTTACAGATCCTTTAAACGACTGAGGTTTAAACTTAAGAAACCTCACAAAACAATCCCCTTGCATTTCATTTGCAAATACCCCTCCATCAGGAACCTCTTGCCTCACTACCTCTGGTTCTCTTCCATCCCTTTCCTCTAATCTTCTCTGCAAATTAGCAGCCCGTTCCTCGGCTGCATTCATCCTTTCTAAAGTATGGTTAAGAGCATTTTGCAATTCATCATTCCTACTTTTAGATACTTCCCTAGCTCTACTCGTACCAGCTGCACTATCACCATGTTCCCTTGCGGGAACCACCGACTCAACTTCCTCCTCTGCTTCAGTCCTCCTAAAAATTGGGGGTCTACCACGTCCCCTCTGATTTTGAACTCTACCTCTAGTTCTTGCACGACCATGTGTCATCCTCAGACTCTGCATTTAAGAATATTATTTATTTAGATCTTCTACTTTTTAGGTTCTCATGTAGTTTACAGAATCTTAAAACCTAATGCTCTGATACCAAAATTATAACGACACATCCCAGGTTGGCCACCCCTAGACGGTGTCATCACATTTTGAAAATCCAAGCACGACACATATATGCAACAATAAATATAATACTATCAGATTTTTTTTTAACCTTTAACAGGAGAGGTAAACAAATATGATATTCATTTAAATATAATATACATAAATGCAAGAATATTTACAATAAAATTATTACAAGTCTTTACCTCGATTGTCTGAGGATATTGACACGTATGTGGCTTATAGAAAAAGATCTCGTTTGATTCTCAACCCACCAGACTATTTATCTTGACTGCTACCTGAAATCATTGAACAGTGAGGGGTGAGCTTCACAAGCTCAGCGAATTAAATTTACTAAAAGTATTCCAAATTCCATAAATAATCCTTTAATATTAAATCTTTATTTTTTGCATAACCTGATGACAACTTTCTACTATCAATCTCTTCTTCTCAATCATTGGTTCACCTTAAGACTATCAATTATCTTCTAATTACCTCGTAATGAGGTTCATATAAAAAAGTACATCATTTAGATAAGTCTTATCACCCTACTGTCTCTTTCTATGAGACTCAACCTTCTATATATTCACAAAAATATACCACATCTCAGCATCTCAAAAATCTCATCATTATAGCTATCTCTTTTTATGAGACTCAGCCATCTATAATTTAATTCATAATTATATACTACATCATAGCATCTCAAAAATCTCATCATTATAGCTCTCTTTTTATGAGACTCAGACATCTACAATTTAATTCACAATAATATATCACATCTCAGCATCTCAAATAATGCAGCAATAATTAAAACAGATGCAAATGCATGAATGATTATGATGGGAACGTCTTCCCACCTGTCGACAGGTTGTTATCATCTTAGACCGACTACCTTCCCAGTTAATTCCAGCATATACCGGCTGTCACGATTTTCACTTTTCATCCCAGCATATACCGGCTGTCACGGTTTTCACTTTTCATTCCAGCATGTACCGGCTGTCACGGTTTTCACTCTTCATTCCAGCATATACCGGCTGTCATGGTTTTTTACTTTTCATCCCAGCATATACCGGCTGTCACGGTTTTTACTTTTCATTCTAGCATATACCGACTGTCACGGTTTTTACTTTTCATCCCAGCATATACCGACTGTCACGGTTATTTCATTAGACCGAGTGTCTTCCCGGTTCTTTTGGTTATATTATTAAATGCATATGCCCATGAACAATGATATGAAACAGTAATATAAAAACAATATAAAGATTCAAACCACTTAATTTGGCTATCCTGATTATCCACAAATTTTATATAACAAAATTTTTTTAAAATTCCTCACATCCAATCATCCTGCTTTTTATCAAATTATATAAAAATTCCACTAGATTCTTCTCTTCCCCAAATCACATCAAATAATCCATTAAAGTCTGTCAAGATCCACTAAATTTCATCCCAAATCATCCATCAAAATTTGTCAAGATCCACTAAAATTCGTCTCAAATCACCGCAACTCATCCATTAAAACTTATCAATATCCATTAAAATTCATCTCATCATAATTCGTATTAAAACATCAATATATCTCATCAATAATTTATTTATTGCTTTTATTCTCAAATAAACTTATAATTTCCAAAAATATTATTTCTCATCGAGAAATATTTCTACATGTCCAAATTTTCTATCATACTCATAATCAATTTTTCATCTATCACTTAAGCATACTTAAATAATTAAAATTAATATTATCACCAAATAATTGATTTTTCATTTAGACTACTTAAAATAAATCCAACTCACCATGTAGCACTTAAAGCTACTCGTGGACCACCTCTTTGCCTTTCTTGTTCTTCTTCGAATTTTCTCCCAATTGCTGACTGCCAACACCAGACATAATATTTGAATTTAAATTTCTTATTATTTCTTCTTTTCTCCATAAACCACACAGTTTGAAAAATTCCCACTTTAACTTCCTAAAACTTTCATAAATTTTAAAATAACATTACCTTCTGCTATTTTGATAGCTTCCCGAAATTCTCTATAAAATATTTTCGAAAATACCCTCAAAATTTTTGTTCTTTCCACCTTTCTTTGAACTCCCAAGTGTTTTAAGAACACAGACGAATTATTTGGAACTATAGGAAAATTTCTTCGTGTAATTACATGAACTTAATGCCCATATTTATAGGGGAGCTCGGGCTGAAAATCAGCAGCCCTCCCCTCTCTCCCAAGTTTTCCATGATATGGAGATATAAATTTAATACTAAAAACGTCATGATTAGACAAAAAAACATCATCATTACAAATTCGCTCCACTTACATCATTAAAAATTCTCTCCACTTACACTAGCCAACAAAACTCCATTTGTATTAATCTTTCGGTGGCAGTAGGTGGCAGACCTGCTGCCACGATCTATTGTTCATAGCTGACTGTTTTTTTTTTTTTTTTGCTTTTCCACCTTTGTCTCCAGAAATCTTTATTCAGCCATTATGGGATTTTTAACTCTTTGTCATATTTATTAAAAATACACATTCACCTTTACTCTTAAAATACGGATATTACAAGATTAGTGTGGAATGAATTTGATACGTTGTATCCCGATTTTGCAGCTGATTCTCGGAGTGTTAGGCTTGGCCTAGCTAATGACGGGTTCAATCCCTTTCGAACAATGAGTTCAACTTATAGTACATGGCCCGTTCTTTTGGTCCTATACAACTTGCCACTGTGGCTTTGCATGAAGCAAACATCCTTCCTCCTTTCAATGGTTATTCCTGGTGAGAAAAGCCCTGGTAATGATATTGATATCTTTTTGCAGCCTCTAATGGAAGAGTTGAAACAATTATGGAATGGTGTTGATGCGTTTGATGCGTCCACCAATCAAAGCTTTAAGTTACGTGCTTCTCTTCTTTGGACCATTAATGATTTTCCAACATATGCAAACTTATCTGGTTGGAGCACCAAGGGGCAGGTTACTTGTCCATGTTGTAGGGAATCTACGCATTCTATATGGTTAAAGCATGAGGGAAAGTTTTGCTATATGGGTCATCGTCGATGGTTAGAAGAAAACCATGAGTTTCATTTTCAAAATGATCAGTTTGATGGCACCACAGAGTTGGGATCTGCTCTTATTCCACCATCTGGGCACAATGTTTTAAGACAACTAGAGGGTGGAAACTATATCTATGGTAAAACCTCGAAGCTTTCTAAGAAGAGGGCAATAGAGGATGTTGGTACCTCTACGGGGTAAGTGCTAGTGGATGAAGTTGATAACCTTTTTGAGGGTGTGGACGATTTCCTTGAAAATGTTGATAATGAGGATCTTCCCATGGATGAGAGAGTTGTAGATACGTTATGGAAAAAAAGAAGCATTTTTTTTTAGTTACCATATTAGAAAGACAATCTATTACATCATAATTTAGATGTGATGCATATAGAGAAGAATGTATGTGATAATTTGATTGGAACAATATTGAATATAGATGGTAAGACTAAAGATAATAAAAAGGCATGTCGCGATCTCGAGGAAATTGGTATTAGGAAAGACCTCCATTTAGTTGTTCTTCCTAATGGAAAAGATTACTCGCCTCCAACATGCTACACTATATCCATGAAGGAGAAGGAGAAGCAGAATTTCTTAACAGTTTTGGCAAATCTTAAAGTTCCTGATGGGTATGCATCAAACATCTCGAGATGTGTTAACCTAAAGGATCGTAAGCTATTAAACTTAAAGAGTCATGACGGTCACATACTGATGCAAGAAATCCTTCCGATTGCCTTAAGAACATCTTTGCCTAGACATGTTGTAGCAGTTGTTTCTGAGTTATCATCATTTTTCAAAGCTTTATGCTCTAAAGCCCTTGATCCCCATGAGCTTGACATATTGAAGTCACGTGTTGCTTTGATACTCTGCCATTTGGAGAAAATATTCCCCCCCGATTTCTTTACCATTATGGTTCATCTTATCATTCACTTAGCCTCTGAGGCTAGACTTGGTGGTCTCATACACTACAGGTGGATGTATCCTGTTGAGAGGTTAGATGTTCAAAGCTAATTTGTGCACTTTGTTTTTTTTTTATTTTATATTATTGGCTACTTAATTTATCTTTAATGTTTTGGCTTTGCAAGGTATTTAGTGCGCTTGAAATCTTACGTACGTAATAGAAGTCGACCCGATGGGTCAATTGCTGAAGGGTACAATGGGGAAGAGTGTCTAACATATTGCTCCCAATACTTCAAAGGTGTAGAGAAAAAATTCAGCCGCCCCCAAAGGAATAATAATATTGTAGATTGTCCAGAGGAATACATGTTTTCCTCGGTTGGACGGATAATGGGAAAGATTGTAAGTGTTGAGCTCGATGACATGTCATTGGCTCAAGCACATCGTTATGTGTTGCTCTATAATGATAAACTTTCTGACCTTCGTAGGTTAGCATCAATAAATGAACTTAGTAATCATGTGTTTAAATTGAGTTGTTATTATCTGTTATTATCATTGTAATTGATAACAGTTAGTTAAAAACATCAATTATTGCAGCGAATTTTTGGCTGCTCAAAGACTAACCAACCGTTCCAATCGACCAATACAAAGTCTCGAACAAAATTGGTTGGTTGAGAAATTTCCCTCATGGCTTATGAGACAGGTTAGGCATAATAACAATTGTCTTCGAATGTTATAAGTGTATTCAATAAAACATTGACTGTTGTTGTCTCATATTAATTGTTGGAAAATGTTTAGGTGCCATGGATGGTGGATAACGATTATTCAGATGAAATAATTGCCTTTGCTCAAGGTCCGAATAATGTTTTTAGGAGATTTAATGGATTCAACATCAACAGCTTTAAATTCCACACAAAGGAATGTGAGAGATTTAGACGATACCAAAATTCGAGAGTTATGGTTGAAGCGGATGATAAATGTATTATGGTGTGCTCAAAGATATCATCGAGTTGGATTACTATGGGACATTTAAGATTGTGTTGTTCCAATGTGATTAGGTGGATATTAATTCACCCAAGTGTTTAAAGAAAGATGTAAGTGGGTGCATTCTCGTGAACTTGAATAGGTTCATACACACTGATCAGTTTTTGAAGGATGACCCGTACGTTATTTCATCTCAAGCGAAACAAGTGTTTTATGTGCAAGACCCAACAAGAAAGGAATGGTATCATGTTATGATCACAAAGCCAATGGACCTATATGAAATAGGGGAAAAAACACATGAAGAGGATGACGACACTTACAATCAATGCATGCCTTCTAATGTAGTGGTAGACGATCAATTAGATTGTATCTCAACTTGGGCTAGGATGGACATTGACGAAGATACCAACTAGTTTTATGTGCATTTCAATGTAATCGTATTTGGATGTGTATTTATGTGATGCACATGTGTGTCAAAGAGATTTGTAATGTTTTATTGTATTCTTTCGGGTTATGTGCATTTTAATGTTTTATTGTATTTTTTGCGTACAGTTTGTGGAATGTTACTTCAGAATGTCGTAAATTCCTATTTTAGTTGTATGATTGATTATTGCTTGCTCTTTAAATCCTATTTGAACCACTTATTTGTTCATTTATTCGCAGGTTCTTAACAGTTATTGGTTGCTGTATTTGCTGCGAGCCCTTGACCATTCCTATCTTTTAGGTGTGGTTCTTCTAATTCTTGTTAACTCTTAATGCATTCTTGATAGTGTGAGATATAATATTTTTTATGTTTTTATGTATACAGATTGCAAGATGTATAGATCAAAATATATTCCTCCCTCAGTTAGAGATAACATGTCAAACCAGGCTCCAGCCGAGTATTCACACCATCAAGAAGATATTGACCATGACCATGAGTATCACCTTGATGATGATCATGACTCGCAAAATGATTCTGAACATGAGCCAATAACAACGGAAAGTGAAAACAATGATAGTGAACAATTCGAGATAATTGGTAATTTTTGTATTATAATACATTCTCTTTATAATTAGTTTGATATCACATTGTTATACTAATTATAAAATTTATGTTTTCAATGTATAGATTCTGAAGGGAGGGTGAGGAAGCAAACACGTGTCCTGAGAACCTCACAAGTGTGGTCCCTTGAACGTGGGGAAAAATTGTGGTTCATTTCAATGCACGTAATCAACCAATTAAAAATGGGTGGACAGATATTAAGTAGCTGGTTGGGCAAAGTTGCAAAGAGAGGGAACATTTGTCCGCTTAATTACCCGGATTTGAAGAAGGTCCCTTCTAACTACAAGAAGGACCTTGTTGTATTGATTCGGGTGAGTAACAACTTAATTTCGGGTTTTCCTCCAAATTTTTTTTTTTTTTGTTTTTTTTTGTCTTTGTGGTGTTGTACATGCATAATCCCTAACACCAATAATGCTTATTTGACATCGATTTCCTTTCTTTGTGGTAGAGGAAGTTCCATTACCCTATGATTGATGCAATAGACAAAATTTTATTGAGGATGATAGGGAAAAAATGGAAGGACTACCGATATGTGCTTAAAAGGGACCACATGAGGAATAAAACAAAACAAAACAACAAGTTTTGAGCAACAATATCCCAAAAGGAGTAGATCAAGACCAGTGGAAGCAACTGGTGAACTACTAGTTCTCTGAGCAGAGTGAAGCTATTTTAAGATAATTATGTTCATTTGGATTCTCATTGTTTATATTTTTCTAATAATGACTTATTATTCAATTGGTTTATTACTGGTGTAGAAATATTCTACTATAGGGACAGCGGCACGTGAAAGAGAACAATGTCCTCACACGACCGGTTCAAAGAGTTTTGCTAGAAGAAGAGATGAATATGTGAGTTCATTTGCTTCATTCATCCATACTTTCATTGAGATGTAGTGTATTTAGTCACTGTTTGAACTCTGTTCATAAATAGTAGGAGATGACACATAAGAAATGAGCCCGGGCGCATAGAGTTTTTTGCTGAAACTCATAAACGCAAGGATGGGAATTTTATCGATGAAGCATCATGACAATTTGTGGTAAGTTCACTTATATATATGATGGTTGATCAAAGAAGAAAATTGCATTTATTTGTCATGGTTGCTCTTGTAAAGCTGAGGTAATCTTTTACTGTAAATTTTGATTCTTTTACTGAAATCAGTATGTATATATTGCTACTTAAACTGTGCATCTTGTTCTGATAATTAGATTGAGTCTTCAAAACTTGAAAATCATTTGAAAAAATAATGTTTTTTAGGAGTTAAATTAAAGAAAACACTATCTTGATAGCTTCTGTTATATTAATAAACCTTTGCAGTTGACACCTAAGCTTATAAAAGGTAGCTTGGGTTTTGTTTAGCTCATTTTTTTTTCCTACTGATTCATGTAAGTGTCTATGTAACAAGAAGCCATATACAAAGCAAAGAAGAACTAATGATGTAAATCAGGCAGCTGATAAACTCAAGTAATTTGCAGCTTGTCATTGCTAGAATAAAATGAATTTTTTTTTATAAAGGGTAGTTCAAGGGAGTTTGATCGATGTAGTGATATTAGATAGCCAATTCACCACCTAAAAACCCATCCATATTATTCAATAATGGCACTACTCCAGGTATAATAAAATTATATTATAGGTTTCTAACCAATAATGGCACCTGTGAGCAGTGCAGGCACTGCACAGCACCTGTGAGTTGCAAGTGCTACACAGCAACTCCAAAGTACAAGATATATATTGCATATACTAAAACCTCAGAATGAGTTCTAGTATAAGGGAATTTATAAAATCTAGAGACTGAGTTGGTTTTTTAACTATGAAAAGTGACATTTCGGCCTCTAATATATAGTTCTCTCATTGTAAATGTCTCAACAAATAAAAATAAAAGACAGTCTGGTAGCGTATAGTTCTGCGGAAAAGTAATACTACTATTTTTGAGTTGCAAAGTCAAATATAACTGGTTAGAAAGTAGAAAGGTCACTTTCTGCTCGAGTATTGAATTTGATTTCTCCTCACCTTAATTTAGATGCTTGACTTTGCCACTAGAGTTTGCTTACCATGTGCTTTGGCATTATTAACTATAACAAAGAAAATTCAAGGTGAAAAAAATTATTTGCATTAGATTTTGTTAATCAAGATTTGAAGGGAAACAAATTTTAGAGAATAAACCGCATTCAATGGCCAATAGAAAAATTGTGAAGTACATGCATAAGTGGATAACCTACTAGCAGTTCATACTTGAAGGGTGCGAAACAAGATAATTTATAAGTAAAATACGAGGCATTAGAGATGCTTACTGTTTGCTTATTTCTTTATTCACCACCTGGTGGCAGTCATTTCCAAATGCATTTAGTGTGTTGAACAAGAATCCACTGTGGGTAACAATTGTTGTCTCTTTCTTTTTCCTCGTCCACATCCTGTAAGTAAATTTGTAAATTATGCTAAGTTCTCACATCATTTTGCATATAACAGCTTCCTTGTGAAAACTCTATTGAGAAAAAGAGTAGCCACACCTATAAATCAGCCATCGGTTTGTAATTTTCATACTTTTGAAAACCACGGGTTATTTAGTTATATACCCAATACAAGTTAAAACGGAAATAAAAACCTTTCTGTGGACATTTTTTATAAGTTTCTATGGAAATTTCATTCTGGTAAATTATAAGATCTTGAAAGAGCAAACATACTACATGTTTGATTCACATTCCCTTTTTCTCCAATCTCCAGTGGCTGCCAAAAAATCTGTAGGAAGGATAAAACTTGGAATCTCACTTTCAGTTATTTTCAAGGGTTTCAAAAGTTTCCTGACTTTCTCTGGCTGCATTTATATGTTAAGTTTAAATGGTCAAACATTTCACTTGTTCTTATATCATCTCTAACCTTGTAAGGTATGTAATAATATATTATTTAAATCTTGTTCTAGCTGTTTGGATTGTATATTTGTTAAGTTGTGAATTGGCTACTTTGTTTGGATTGTATATTTGTTTTTCTTTTGCAGGAGGTTTTATGAAAAAATAGAGGAAATTCTGTCAGTTTTTCTATAAAATATGATAAGCAACTTTTGTTTTATGTAAATTTCACTGCAATTAGCTACTCAATATTCGGAGGAGTTTAATCTTTATTGTTTCGTAATTGTAGTTGACAGTTGAAGCTTGTGTTGCTGAACTTGTTGCAGCTTCAGGATCCTCTGATGCTAGCAATAATTTAGCAATACAAAATGAAGTTTTCACCGAGCTTATGGGTGGAGAGAGTTCTGGTCGTGTCCGATGTCATGGGTTTGGAGTTACACCCTCTGCCGTGTATGAACTTTCAGCTCAAATGAGAAATGATATGGGATGCCATGAGGCTTATGCTAAAGAGATAAATAGTCTGAGAGCACAAATGGAAGAAAACAATCAACAGCATGCGCATCAAATTGAACAGCAGACGCATCAGATTCAAGAAATAATAGCTAAGCACGATGATCAAATGAACAGTATGCAATCCCAAATAGATGAGCTGAAGTCTTTACTACAACATTTGGTTAATAGAGAACCTCAAAATTGATATAAAGTGTGATGGTAACTATGATTGTTTTTTTTTTTTTTATACATGAGATGACTTTTATACCGAGTAAAGGAATTTTTATGGATATTTGATGGTACATTTTATATATTGAAGAGCATTTGAAATTTTATGGTACATTTTATTTATTGAATGATACATTTTATGGTACATTAAACCAAAATAATGTAAAAAAAAAAACGCAATTAAAGCACTTTTAGCGGCGCTCCAAAATAATGTAAAAAACCACAATTAAAGCACTTATATAGTGGCGCTTCTAAGTGCCGGTATATTTTGGAAAAGAGCCGAAATATATCGGCGCTTAGAAGCGCTACTATATAAGTGCCAGTATATTTTGGCGCTTAAAAGGGCCGGTATATACCGGTGCTTAAAAGGGCTGGTATATTACGGCGCTTACAAGCGTCGAAATATACCGGCGCTTACAAGTACCGAAAAAATGTACACATTGCAGCACTTTCTTTAAGCGCCGGTATTTGCGAAAGCGCCGATATTTGCGTTTTGACACCACACATACTGGCACTTTATTCGGCGCTTGCAATAAGCGCCGTAAATGCATATTCCGGCACTTTAAACCGCCGAAATAAAAAAAAGGCCGGCGATAACCTTTTATCTTGTGGTGTTCAAATCCCTTAGAACTTGCATCTCATCAAATTTAATGGTATTTTTATCTCAACATCACTAGCTCATCTCTCAAAGATTTGACAATATCTAGGTGCAAATATATATATATATAGGGAAGCACTACATACACAGCATCATTTTCTCAATCCATGGCTAAATCTGTCTTGAAGTGTTTTAAAAGACTTTTTTGCCCTTTGCCATTAACCACGTTATCTTTTCCCATCTCTCAATGCCTCCGCTCTCTTTTGTCCACACACCTTAAGTTTATTCTTTAACATAAAAGTTGTGTTTGTGTTCTCTTTTCTCAGGAAATAGCATAAGAAGATATGGAAAACTCTCCTTTTAAAATGTTCATAGATTATGTCTTTATTACCAAAATTTCAAAACATAGCCATATTGAAGCAACTGGAACTGCAAGTCCCCCCACCTTATTCAAGTTGAAGAAAACCTCCATTTTTATGATAAGAATTACAAGATAAAAACTTATCATAGGAACCAATATAGAGTGAAAATACGTAACAAAGTGAGAAATAAATAAATAAATAATAAAAATTTTTTCAACTATGTCCTTCACATGATGCCATTGATAAATATTGCACATACTACAGATCCAGTAACAGCTGAAATGAAAACTGGAAATCCTTGACTCTTTATGATATTGGTGAAGAAGATGGTGGTAAAGAGATTGTGCCAAAGACTGTAGGGTAAGAGGGAACAGTATCAGGCAATGCAGTAGGACCATAAGAGGCAGAGTAAACTGCAGAGCCATTTCCAACAGGTATATGCAACTTCGGTTTCTTTTCACAGTTACCAGCTACTCCACTGGTTAAGTAGAAATCCTCATTTGTAGTAATGTTGAACAGAGAATTTCCATTGTTCATGTACATGATTGGATCTTTAATGTTGCAAGAATTATAGGATTTTTCTATGACTTGAATCATTGAATCTTGACTTGGTAGGTACAAGAACACTGAAATTGTAAAGAGATTGAACAGATAAGAAATAAAATATATGATAAAGGCTCATATTTTTGTTTCTTACTAATGAAATAGAATAAAGAACATGATCTAATGAATCAATTAGAAATGGAGATGACATAAAAAGAAAGAGAAACTTACAAAGAGAATCTCCAATATTGAAGTAGTGATACTTAGACCATTTGGTACAGACTTGTGGGTTAGTTGCAGTGGGTATACCCCCAATAATCCAAATCTACAACTTTGTACTAATAGAAGAGGACTTAGCTAATTTGCACTAGAAAAAGAAACCGAAAGGCACACAACAAGTGGGCCCTACTAAAGACGGTATCATCACGATTTAGATCCAAGCACAACATATATACAACAACTATTGCATTAATTATTTGAAAGTAATTACAAACATTTGCCTTAACTCTTTTACAGAGAAGATACAATTCATTCACTTACAGTATTCACAAAATATTCAAATATTTACAAATATGCATATACATGTACAACACTTTATAAATATACACAACTGTTTTTCTCATTTCTTTTCTACTTTTCTTTTCTTTTCTTTCTTTCTTTCTTTCGTGTGTCTTTCTTTCTTTCCTTTACTTTTACTGTCTGAGGATGCCAACCATGAGAACTTACCTAGATACTTACTATGAGTCTCAAGTCAAGAATCTACCGGTCCTGCCTGTGGCCTAAAATTATTTAATATTGAGGAATGAGCTTCACAAGCTCAATGAATTTCAATTTAATATAAGTACTCGATTTGTATACTTCAAGTCATAATTGAATCACAATTCATATAAAATAATTCAAAGCTTTTATTCGTCTATCAATTTTCATATCATATTATTTCAATCATCACATAAATAACATTTCCGATATAATCTCATATATTTGATCAACTTATAACTATCATTTGTGATATCATTTTTATCATATTTTCATCGTAACTACCTCATCATGAGGTTCACATTCATATCATTCATTATATGAATATCATAATAAATATCATTATCATCATTTATCATCTCAATTGTTTCATCATGAGAATCATATTCATATCATCAACATTTCGCAATAAATCAGATGTCTACGCATCTTAATAATTATAAATAAATATGAATGCATCCACATCGCAACATTTCATTTATGGTTTTTTTCACATCACATCTCATCCATACTATCAACATATGGGTAATTCATCCATTTTTGAGTATCCATACTAGTCTCTTGTATAGTTTTTGGGGACATCTCCCCATATGTCAACATGTTTACATCCAGACTAGCCATAGTTCTGGTCTTCCCCTGGACCACACACTCCATCTCTCTAGTGGCCCCAACAATGCATATGAACAATCACATATAAGTAGACATAACATTTCATCATACAATTCAAATTATTTTATTTCATAAAATCTTTATTTCATCGTATAAATCAATTAATTTCTTTATATATAATCTCAATTCATCTATTAGATAGATTAAATAATTTTATTTCTCTTCTCCATGATATATTTCATCATTTCCTCATTAATCTCATCCTTTCAAGGATATAATTTCATGAACTTATCATATATTCATTTCAACCATATCATAAATTATGCCTCTATTTAATCATCCAATTAACACATATATCATATATTTCATCAAATCAATCATATTCATAATATATTTAATAATTCTTCTCATAACACTATTAATTTCATTTTTATATATTTTTCTATTCTTCTCGCTTACTAACAATAAATTGAACTCACCACATGGCAGTTAAAGCTAATCATTGATCACCTCCTTGCCTTTCTTGCTCCTCTCAGCAATTTCACCATATTGCTCACCACCACCTAACCATAAAATTCTCATCAATCTCACTATCTCATATTTCAATTTTTTTATACCATGTACTGGGTTAATTTCATGTATGCATGTTCATTTTAACGAACATTCAAAGATTTGATTAAAATCCTTTTCTTTTGGTTTGAATTCAGGTTCAAATCCTTTTTTAAGAAAAGTATAAGGATTAAAATCTAAAAATGGAATTCTTAATGAAATTCTAAAAATTTATCTTTTCAAAGCTTTATACTCAAATTTCTTGAAATCCTTCCACGAATCAATCAAACTCTAACACATGATTGTGAAATCCATAAAATATTTAGTGTTTTGATTGCTTTTCTAGAGAGAGTACTTTGTAGAGAGAAAAATGGATGTCAAATTGTAAGAAAGTGTTTTTAAATGCCTCAAAATCTTTTTATATGAAAATTTTTTGTCTGACCGATCGACAGTTCGCCAGTTGGTTATTTATAAAAATTTCAAAAATACCCTTAAACCACAGCCTGACTACCAACCGATCGGTCCCCTTACCGACCAGCCAATCGGTTCCCTCAACAATCGATCGGTCGATCGATCGGATCACCTAAACCAAACAATCGCCTATTCAGTCAAGTTTACAAACTGTTATTGGCTTACCAGCCGACCGGTTCATTATACCAACTGACCGATCAGTTAATCATTCACCCACACCAACCGACCGATTGGCTGACCGGTTGGGTAACTAGTTGACCGTAAAATCGACTGTTCTTTCTTTGAAATTAAAAAAAAAAAAAAATCTTTCTTCTTTGAAAATTTTCTAACTCTTTATCTTAAATTTCTCCCAACATTTTTCTTCAAAAATTATTTCCATTTCAACTTTTCAAATAATATGTATCCATGTTAATTTCAAAATAATTTCATAGTTACTTCTTTACCCTTGCATTAAGGGTACGGGTATTATAATTCTACCCACCATATTAAAATTTTATCCTCGAAATTTTCTTATCTATATCATGAAAAAGTTGGGGATATTGTTTTATCATGCTCGTTTCATGTTCCCACATGATTTTCTCAACATCTCGATTCTACCACAGCACTCGAACTAGCGGAATAACCTTATTACGCAAGACTTGTTCTTTTATGTCTAAAATTTGATTGGAACTTACTTGATAGTTGAGTCTTCTTGAAGGTCTACAGATTGATACAGAATGTTATGGGATTCATCAAATAAATATTTACGTAAAATGGAAACATGAAAAACATTATGCAATTGTTTTAATTATGGAGGTAACTCCAATCTATAAGCCATTGGTCCAACTCTCTCAATGATTTTATATGGTCCAATATACCTTGTACTCAACTTTCCTTTCTGCCTAAATCTCAATACTCCTTTCCATAGAGATATTTTCAAATGAACCCAATCACCGATTTGAAATTCAAGAGCTCTTCACCTATTATCAGCATAATTCTTTTGTCTATTATGTGCTACTCTGAGGTTTTCTCTAACCAATTTGATTATTTCAATTGTTAAGTCTATTATTTCCAGACAAAAGATCTTTCTTTCTCCCCCTTCTTCCCAACATACAAGAGTTCTACATCTCCTACCATAAAAGGTCTCAAATGGTGTCATTCTAATACTAGCTTGAAATTGATTATTATATGCAAATTCTATTAAGGGTAAGTAAGCATCCAAACTCCTTGAGAAACTCAACACACTTGTCCTTAACATGTCTTCTAATATTCGAATAACTCTCTTAGTCTACCTATCTGTTTAAGGATAAAAAGCAGTATTAAACTGTAACTGCGTAACCATGGCTTGCTGAAAGCCTCTCCAAAATTAAGATATAAATCTAGCATCTCGATCTGACATTATGCTCAAAGGTACTCCATGAAGTTTTACAATATCTTCCACATATAGTTCAGTCAACCTATCTGGACTCCAAATAGTTCTAATTGGAAGAAAATGAGAAGACTTAGACAATTTATCTATAATTACCCACACAACATCATGACATTTCTGGGTACGGGGAAATCTAGTAACAAATTCCATACAAACATTCTTCCATAGCCATTCAGGCACAAGAAGAGGTTGTAGTAAATCTGTTGGATGTTTATTCTTTGATTTTACATGTTGACAAACTAAACATCTAGAAATATAATCAGCTACATCTTTCTTCAATCTCGACCACCAATAATTTTTTGTTAATCCCCTATACATTTTACTATTACCTAAATGGATTGAGTATATTGCATCATGTGCCTATCTCAATATCTCCTTTCTCAACTCAGCATCATTGGGAACAAAAATCCTATGTCCCAGTAGTATCATACAATCCTCCCTGATTATGAACTTCGATTGTTTCCTGCTCAATACTTCCCACTTAATTTTCTCTATCTCTTCATCTTTACCTTGCATTTCTAAAAGGCATTCTAAAATAGATGGTAGCATTATCATGTTTGCCAATAATTCTCCTCTCTCATTTACTTTCAAATCCATCCTCATACTTCCCAGTTTTACCATCAAATTCACATTATAAGTTTCTATAGTAGCTAATCTCCCTGTAGATTTTCTACTTAAAACATCAACTACCACATCTACTTTCCCTAGATGATAATGAATTGTACAATCATAATTACTAATCAACTTCATCCATCGCCTCTGCTTCAAATTTAATTCTCTCTAGGTAGGTAAATATGTGCGACTCTTATGGTCAGTGAATATTTCATAAGTGGCTTCATACAGATGATGTATCTAAATCTTCAATGTAAATATTATAGGAGCCAACTCTATGTCATGAGTAGGATAGTTTCTCTCATTATTCTTCAATTGCCTAGAGGCATAAGCCACAACCTTCTCATGATAATCAATACATATCCTAACCCTAAATGTGAAGCATCACTATATACCACAAATCTTTCATCTCTAGAAGAAAGTACTAATACTAGAGCAGTAGTTAATTTCTCCTTAAACAATTGGAAACTCTTCTTACACTCACCAGACCATTCAAATTTCACCTTTTTCCTAGTCAATCTGGTCAAAAGTATGGTAATTATTGAGAAATTTTGGATAAAAGTCCTGTAATAGCTAGCTAATCCCAAGAAAATTATGATTTCTATTACATTGGTTGGTTTCTCCCAATTTAATTATGCTTCAACTTTATGTGGATCAACTATTATTCCTTCTCCTGATACTACATGCCCCAAGAAAGTTACCTCATTTAACGAGAATTCACATTTAGAAAATTTTGCATACAATTTTTCTCATCTCGGAATTTCTAACACAATTTCTAAATGTTTCACATGCTTTTCCTCACCCTTAGAATATACTAGAATATCATCAATAAATACCACCATAAATTTATCTAGAAAAGGTTTAAACATTCTATTCATCAAATCCATAAATGTAGCTGGAGCATTAGTTAACCTAAATGATATCACAAGAAATTAATGGTGACCCTAACGTTTCCTAAAAGCAGTCTTAGGCACATCTCATTCCTTCATCCTCAATTAATGGTACTCAGATCTTAGATCTATCTTATAAAATACCTTAATTCCTTATAACTGCTCAAACATATCATCTATTCTAGGTAAAGAGTATTTGTTCTTAATGGTTATCTTATTCAGTTGCCTATAATCTATACACGATCTCATTGTACAATATTTCTTCTTTACAAATAATATTAGGGCACCCCACAGTGACACACTAGGGTGAATGATTATTTATCAAACAATTTATGAAGTTGTACTTTCAACTCTCTTAACTTAGCAGGTGCCATTCTATAGGGTGCTATAGAAATAAGTGCAAAACCTGGAATCAAATCAATGGAAAACTCAATCTTCCTACTAGGAAATACCTCTCGATAATCTCTCACCACAGATATTTTTTTTTCATTTTTCTATCTTTCTTACTAGAATCCACCACATAAGCTAAGTACCCCTCATAGCTCTTCTTCACCCACTTACTAGCAGTCAAGGTAGAAATAAGACAATTTGAAAGTATCTTATGTTCTCCTTGAAAGCTAAACTCATCCTGCCCAGGTATTATAAATACTACATTCTTTCTGAAACGATCGACCTAGACATGACATGTCGATAACCAATCCATTTCTAGTATTAAATCAAAGTCTATCATATTCAAAAGTAGTAAGTTTACTTCAAATTCTCTATCACTTATATGGATAACAGATCCCTGATAAATATTTTTTATAACAACCATATCTACAGTAGGAACTTCAAAAATTATATTATGAATTAAGGAACTAACAGATACATCAATAGATTTCATAAAGAACTGGATGCAAAAGAATGGGTTGCACCAGGATCAATTAATATTCTTGCAGGTCTATCAAGGATAGATATTATACCCATTACGACATTAGGTGTAGCTTAGGCATCCTACTAGGTCAGTTCATACATTCTGCTCTATTTGGGTTGTGTCTGACTACCACGTCCTCTCTTAGCAACTGCTCATCTACCTTGAGCTATACTCTGAACACTCTCAGATCTGCCACCTCTATCTGACTGACCCTCCCAACACCTCTAACAGAAACTGCCGTAGCTGATCTAATCTTCAATCGACAATCCACACTAATATATCCACTCTCTCCAAAAACAAAACAAATCAAAGTAGGACAATTTCGAGACAAATATCATATCTAATTACACCTATAACATACTCTATTTTCTCTATCAAATACAATACTACTACCTCCTCTTGGTGACGCACTCCCACCTCTAATAAATTCTCCAACTCCCATAGGTTGTTTCCTAAACCTAAGGGTTCCTCCAACATAACTCTGAGCAACTAAGGCCACAGATCCACCATACCTCTACCGACTTTAAATAAATAGTCCCTACAAAAAAGAATGACTCTTCTGAGGTTGATAACCTACCTAAATCCCTAGACTACCACCTCTAGAACTCTCAAGTGTACTTCTCTTTAGCCACTCCTTATGTCCTCTAAAATTAACTATGTCTTTCTCTATCTGAAGCCACATATCCACTAAAGCAGCATAATTTGAATGCCTCAAATATAAGAGTCTAGAATGTATCTCAAAATGCAAGCCATCAAAAAATCTCTTACACTTCCTCTCATCGATATTCACCAACTTATGTACAAATCTAGATAAGGCTACAAATCTCTCATCATATTGTGCCACAGTCATTGTATTCTACCTGAATTGAATAAAACACCTCTCCTATTGAGATCTAAAAGTATAAGGAAAATACTTTGCAAAGAATATTTCCTTAAACCTACTCTAGGTTAAAGATCGATCTACATCCATTTTCAACCTAGGAAAAATATCATCCAACCAATTAGAAGCCTCACCATCTAATTGAAAAGATGCAAATGCAATTCTTTACCTATCAGTCACTAGTAATACTACAAATAAATGTTCAATACATTTTATCAACAACTCATCTTTAGTTGGGTTTTCAGATCGCTTAAAGGATAAGGGTTTCGACTTAATGAATCTAGTAAAACAATCTCCCTGCATCTCATTAACAAAACCACCACCATCACCCCCTTTGAATTTCATACCTCTCAGGACTCCTCACAGAATTTGATACTATATCAGGATCTGGTCTAATCTATTCATCTAATCTATGCTGCAAATTATTATCTCTATTATCTGCATGAATAATTCTCTCAAGACCATGAGCAAAAGCTTCTCTTAATTCATTTCTTTCAGCTCCAGAATTCCTCACTACACCACTAGTACTAAGTGCACCATCAACATGTTCCCTTTTAGAAACCACAGATTCAACATCAATCTCTACCTCTTCTCTTTTAAACATAAGAGGCTTACCACGCCTTCTCTATCCCACAACCCTAGCTCTAGGTCTACCACATCCACGCGGCATCCTCAGACTCTGCATTAAAAAAATTTGTTTTAGATTTATATTTTACCAATTTTTTTTAATGTAGTCTACAGAATCTTAAAACCTATAGCTCTGATACCAAAATTTGAATGACCCATCCTAGGTGGCCTTACTCAAGATGATGTCGTCACATTTTAGATCCAAGCACGACGTAAATGCAACAACTATTGCATTAATTATTTGAAAGTAATTACAAGCATCTGCCCCAACTCTTTTACAGAGGAGACATAATTCTTTCACTTATAATATTCACAAAATATTTTAATATTTACAAATATGCATGTACATGTATAACACTTTACAAATATACATAACTATTATTCTTATTTCTTTTCTACTTTTCTTTTCTTTCTTTCTTTTTTTTCTTTTATTTCTTTTTACAGTTTGAGGATGCCAACCACGCAGACTTACCAAGATACTTACTCTAAGTCTCAAGTCAAGAATCTATTGGTCTTGCTTGTAGCTTAAAATTATTTACTATTGAGGAATGGGCATCATAAGCTCAATGCATTTCAATTTACTTTAAGTACTCGATTTATATACTTTTAGTCATGATTATATCACAATTCGTATAAAATAATTCAAAGTTTTTATTCATCTATCAATTCTCATATCATATTATTTCAATCATCACATAAATATCATTCCTGATATAATATCATATATTTGATCAACTTATAACTATCAATTGTAATATCATTTTTATCATATTTTCATCGTAATTACCTCATCATGAGGTTCACATTCATATCATTCATTATAAATATTATGATCATCATTTATCATCTCAATTGTCTCATCATGAGACTCATATTCATATCATCAACATTTCACAGTAAAGCAGATGTCTTAGCATCTCAATAATAAATAAATATAAATGCATCCACATCCCATCATATCATATCACATCTCATCATTTCATTTCTCTTTTTTTAACATCTCATCCATACTATCAACGTATGGGTAATTCATCCATTTTTCGGTACCCACACCAGTCTCTGGTATAGCTTTTGGGGACGTCTCCCCAAATGTCGACATGTTTACATCCAGATCAGCCATGGTTCTACTCTTTCTTGGGATCATACACTCCATCTCTCTAGTGGCCCCAGCAATGCTTATGAGCAACCACATACAAGCAGGCATAATATTTCATCAAACAATTCAAATCATTTTCTTTTCATAAAATCTTCATTTCTTCATATAAATCAAATAATTTCTTCATATATGATCTCAATTCATCTATCACATGGATTCAAGAGTTTTATTTCTCTTCTCAATGATATATTTCATCAATTACTCATTAATCTTATCCATTCAAGGATATAATTTCATCAACTTATCATATATTCATTTTTCAACCATATCATAAATCATACCTCTATTTAATCATCCAATTAATACATATATCGTATTTTTCATCAAATCAATCATATTCATAATATATTTAATAATTCTTCTCAAAAAATTATTCATTTAAATTTTATATATTTTCTTATTCTTTTCGCTTACTAATTGTAAATCGAACTCACCACGTAACACTTTAAGCTAATTATGGATCACCTCCTTGTCTTTCCCGCTCCTATCAGTAATTTCACCAAATTGTTCACCACCACCTAACCATAAAATTCTAATCAATCTTACTATCTCATATTTCACTTTTTATACCTTGTACCGGGTTAATTTCATGTATGAATGTTCATCGTAACTTAAATTCAAAGATTTGATGAAAATCATTTTCTTTTGGTTTCAAATCCTTTTTAAGAAAAGTATAAGGATCAAACTCTAAAAATAGAATTCGTAATGAAATTCTGAAAATTTACCTTTTCAAATTTTTATACTCAAATTTCTTGAAATCTTTTCGTGAATCAATCAAATTCTAACACATGATTGTGAAATCCTTAAAATCTTTAGTGTTTTAAGAACTTTCTTGAGAGAGAGTACTTTGTAGAGAGAAAAAATGGCTTTCAAATTGTAAGAATGTGTTTTTAAACGCCTCAAAATATTTTTATATGAAAATTTTCTAGTTGATTATTTATAAAAATTTCAAAAATGCCCTTAAACCACCAACCGACTGATCACCTTATCGGTTGATCAGCTAGCTGATCGACCGATCGACTAGCTGATCAGTCGATCAGCCAACTGATCGATTCCCCCACTAGCCAATCTGTCGATCGACTGTTTCACCCAAACCAGCCAACCACCCATTCAATCAACTTGCCAAACTGCTAGTCAGCTCTTTAGCCGATCGGTTCACCTCTACCAGTCGATAACTCAGTCGATCGATTGGCCGACCGATTGGGTCACTAGTCGACCGTTTCCTCTTTGAAATTTAAAAAAAAAATATTCTTTTATTCTTTGAAAATTTCTAACTCTTTATCTTCAATTTCGCTCATCTTTTTTGAAAAATTATTTCAATTTCAACTTTTCAATTCACATATATGCATGTTAATTTCAAAATAATTTCATAATTACTTCTTTACCCTTACATTAAGGGTAGGAGTATTACAATCTATGACTTCCAGGATTGTCGACTCACTTGCTCTCTAAAGATTGTATATAGTGGGGTTAATGGCAAAAAGAGAGCGGTGGCAAAAAGATGGGAGTAAAATATAATGGGGTTGAGGGCAAAAGGCAAAAGAGTCTTTTAAAACTCTACAACACATATATATATTATAAAGACCATTGATGTAATGTATTCACTTTTTAATCTCAACTCATATCTCAAGAGTTGGGAAAATACTCTTGTAAATATAGGTATTTTAGAAATTAATTTGAACCTTATATAAAACTATAAAGACCATTCATGTAATTTATTTATTTTGCATTAGATGATGTGGCAAAAACTACCATATTTAAAGAAATAAGATTAAAACAACAATATTTAAAGAATTAAGATTTTTAAGAACCCCATATTGCCAAAAAAAAAACTCTACAATACAGATTTATCTTGAATTGGAAAGGAGACTACATGGACAGATTTTTAAGAGTTGGATTTGAGTCAGATGTACATGTTAAAACATCACTTATAGCTATGTACTTAAAATGTTAGGCTATAATTGTGTTGATATTTATTAGAATAAATAGCCTACTAACCAAAGGTTAGTAGTCATAATAATAATGAGAAAATAAATAATACCCTTGACACTTTTAAACCTAACATTCTCCATTAAGTTGGAGAATATACGCGTACTTACTTGTTACAAATTCACCAATCTAATTTGTTATAACTAGACCCAATATCAAATACATCAAACTCATAAGAACAACCTCGGATAAACAAGACCCACAACACTTAGGTCAACACGACCTAACAACACTAGATCAACAATATCTAAGAACACCATATCAACAAAACTTTGACTTTGACTGGAACGGGATGCTTGGGCAGGATCTATGAAACAGATTGGATTAGGCTTTTCTTTTAACATCACAAACCCACACCTGGGTCAGATCGGTATTGGGTAAGAAACAAAAATTAGTGGATGATGGAGCCGAGTCAATTGCACTAGATCCGGGTCGAGTCAGCATCAAACAACAAAACCTAATAAAATCTTCTTCTTCCCTCAGCCAACAACACCACCATTCAAAATAGCTTTAGAAAAAAGAACCAGATTGTGTCAGAGATAAAAAGAGTTGACAACATAAGATGTTTAGTGGGCTGGTTGACAGCAAACCCTTTTTTAGTTTACTCAAAATGACCATCATGGTCCCAAGGACACTCTGATACCATATTGATGTTTATTAGAATGAATATCCTACTAACCCCAAAGTTAGTAGTCATATATCACTGCAAGAAAAAAGTTATCGCCGACGGATTTTCAATGACGTATTAAAATTTGTCGGTGTTAATATCTTCATCGACGGGAACTCATCGATGACAAAAAATTTGTCGGTAATAGTAAAATGTTATCACTAGCGGCATGTCCCATTGGTGATAACTAACTATCCGTCGGTGATAGTTGCTTACCAATTTCGCAGGAAATTAAATTATTTTTTTCTAGAAAATTAAAATACTTTTATTTTTTATAAAGGAAATTATCATCACTGACGGAATGGGTCGTCGGAGATAATTGTTTTCGCATTAATGCAATTTTATTTGGTTTTATATGCTTTTTTTTTTAAATTGGAGAAATAACTATCACCGACGGATATTTTTTGTCGGTGATAATTTTTATCTACAATGCCATTATTTTGATAAAATTGATATCATTATTTATTAAAAATATTATTTTATTTATTTAATAGAAATATGAATTATTATTAATTTATTTTAATTATTAAGAAATAATATTATTTGAATTATTTTTAAGACAAGTGTAGGCATCAATTTTAAAAAACAAAGGTTATAATGCAATTATACCATAATAAAAAGGTTAGAACTACATGGGTATAATTAAATTAATATATATTATCCAAAGTCTAGCTTGATCAGTTGTTATTACCGTTACGTCTATGTTCGCTTCTTCTCTCTCATGTAATTTCGATTAAGACTTGACAATGAGTTGTAGCTTTGCTTTTGAAAATGAGAAGTGTTGGACCTTCGTTGCATCCTCGTGATATCTCTGCCAACCTTTCAGCATTGCTTTTTCTCAGTGCTCTTTAATTTATAGCTCTTATACTTCCATATATCAATTAATTAATTTGATATGTCGAGACAGTTGATTTGAATAATTTTTTTACTATAGCTATGTATTTTTCTTTTTGTTTTCTGGGTTAAATTCTTGTGTGGGAGAAAGATGAAAAGCATGTGTGTGTGGGTATAGTGTCTTACACAGTCCTTCATGAATTATTTGTAAATGGACCCTCTTGAAAGATGACCCTTTTAGGTCGAGGCATTCTTCCCTGATTGGCCTTTGTTATACAACAAATGAGAGAGTTAACATATTAAAAAAAACTTATTATAATGATTAATTACCACAAGTTTTGGTTTATATAAGGTTTAATTAGGGTTTAGGGTTTCAATTTAGGGTTTAAAGTTTAGGGTTTTAGGGTGATTTAAGGGTATGGGTTTTAGGGGTTAGGACATTTGAAAGCATTTGATTTATAATTTTAAATTAAAATAAACAAAACCAGATTCACTTGCGCAATTATTTTTAACCATTTTGTTAAATTAAAAACTGCTAGCTGACTTTGTAATTGATTTTGCAAAGCAACCATTGAAAGGTAATTGAATATAATTGGAAAAAAAAAATAATTGAAAGTATTTAATTCTTTTTAAAAAACATTATCACCAATGGACTAATGAGTCTCACTGACGGATTTTATATCGTCGGTGATAATATTTAACCGTATGTCGTCGGACTAATGAGTCTCACTGACAGACTAATGAGTCTCACATTTTTTGTTGTGAGACTAATAGAGATTTGAATGACATTGAGATTAAGGCCATCTAGATATGTGTTCTCCTTAACTATGATAAGATTGTGACATATATGGAGTGAGTGTTTAATTTATGATTTAGATCTAATTTTATCTTACCATACATATGCTAGGCACTAATTACTTCTTCATCATCATTGATGTAGATAATATGATGCATTCTTGAGGAGTTTGCGAAGAGGTAGTACTGATGAATAAATTGAAAAGCTTCGCAAGAAGAACTTCGTAAAATTGCTTCGTAATCTTGTAAGCTATACCATATAACATATTATAATAAATGTATCAACATTTATGCATGTGTAATTAATTTGATTGTTTTAATCATAGGTCACTAAAAATAAAACTATTGACAAACGTGTGTGAGGAATAAGAATTGGCCCAATGAAATGAACGAGCTGGGGATATTCATGTAATGGATAAGTCAAGGATACCAGCACATGGGTAAGGTCGAATGTTACCCGTGGGAACAAACAGGATTCATTTTGGATCGTCGGTTAGCAAAAACGTGAGGTTTAAACTAATAAAGTTCAACATTTAGTGGTTTTTAAAGACAAAATATAAAATACTCATGTAACGGACGAGCCGAAGATATTAGCACATTTGTAGATCGAACGTGACCTATGAGAACCAATGAGATCAATTTTTTATCGCTGGTTAGCAAAAATGTGGGGGTTAAGTTAATGAAGTTCAACACTTAATGTTTTTAAGGTCAAAATGTAAAATGCTCGTGTAACGGACGAGCTAGGATACCGACATGGGCGTGAGGTCAAACATGACCCGTGGGAACAAACATGATCCATTTTGGATCGTTGGTTAGCTAAGGTTTGGATTCTAGGCTAGTAAAGTTCAACATTAGCGATTTTTATGCCCAAAATATAAAATACTCATGCAACGAACGAGCCAAAGATACCAACACGTCATTGTTGTTGAACGTGACCCAAGAGAACAAACGGAATCTCTTTTGGATCACATGTTAGCTAAAATGTGGGGTTTAGGCCAACAAAGTTTAACATTTAGTACTTTTCAAGGTTGAAATATAAAATTTTTATGTAATGAAGTCGAGGATACCGACATGTTCGTAAGGTCGAACATGACCTACAAAAACAAACATGATCCATTTTAGATCTCCGATTCATTTTGCACTAAATTGTGTAAGTTTAGAATTTTTAAATGCTATTACTTTTCATATTTATTTCCATATTTATATATCTTGTACTTTTTACTTTATTCTATAGGATCAAGCAGCTTCAGATAAAACTGCGCTTGGAGACAACGACAACATGGACCTGGCGGAGCTGTAATTTGTTTTTAAGAAAACATTGTGTCAAATTTTACTGTGTTCCATTGTATTGTCAAATCTCGAGGGATTTGTATATTTTTAAATATTATTTTTATTAATATCATTTGTGATTTGGGACATGATTAATTACTAATGCATTGTGAACAGGTTTTAAACAGGTTCAAAATATCAAAAATAAAAATATAATAAAAAAGAGAATCGGTGATAATATTTGCACAGTATCCAACATTATTGATAGACAATGTCGTTGGTAATAAGCATTTATTTTATAAATTCTATTTTTCATAATAATAATTACTCATCGTCAACGAAACTAGTTTTCGTCGGTGATAAGTTATTTTTATTTTTTCAATTAAATATGATGAAAATTAATTTTTAAATTTTTTTTTCAGAAAGTATCACCAACGGAAATTATGTTAGTGTTCGCTATCGGTGATAAGGTTTCCTTGATGAATTTTTCGTCCGTAAGAATAAAATAATATCATTGACAGGTGTATTACTGACAGATGTCCATCAGTGATAGTTTTCACCAATAAAAATTGGTCTATCACGGACGGATTCCATTTGTTGGTGATATGTGATTTTTTTGTAAGTGTATATATAAAGAATATAATAAGAGAAAATACATAAAAACCCTTAACATTTTTAACCCTGATACCCTTAAAAAATATATTACATTTCAAATTTTTGTTGGCACCCTAATAAGGATGTGGTGTTTAGGGACGTGATGCTTTTAGGGCTTGTACAAAATGATTGTGCAGACCAAAAGTTTTCTCTCAGATGTTGAAATCAGGAGTTGAGCCTTCTACTGCCAATAGCTAGTGCTCTTGCAACTTGTGCACAACTTGGTTCCTTCGATTTAGGGACCTCAATTCATGGTTACATATAACGAAAGGAATGACACTGGATATCCCTGCACTGAACTCTCTTGTGACCATGTATGCAAAGTGTGGTCATTTAGAATGGTGTCATTTCATTTTTCAGAGGATGAACAAAAGAGATTTGGTCTCTTGGAATGCAGTAATTGCTGGGTATGCCCAAAATGGCCATTTGTGGAAGGCCTTATTCCTCTTCAACTAATGAAATGAACGCAACCCGCCAACGACCTGATTCATTAACCATTGTCTGCCTTCTTCAAGCTTGTGCATTCGTCGGTGTTCTGCATCAGGGGAAGTTGACCCACAATTTATTATTAGAAATTGCCTTAGCCTCTGTATTTTTTTTTTATACGGTCCTGGTTGATATGTACTCAAAATGTGGCGACTTAAGGTACTACTCAGAAGTTCTTTGACAGGGGTTTGCAGAAAGATCTGGTCACGTGGAGCACAATCATCGCAGGATATGGTTGTCATGGTAAAGGGGGACTGCTTTAAGGTTGTATGCGGAGTTTCTACATTCTAAGATAGAACCGAACCACGTGATTTTTCCTTTCGGTGCTCTTTGCTTGTGCTCATAACGGGCTTGTCCACCCGGGTTTAAGCATATTCCAGTCGATTACTAGAGACTTTGGTATCGAACCAAAACTGGAACACCGTGCTTGCGTTGTTGATCTGCCTGACGATGCATATGACTTCCACAAGGAGAATTTCTCAGAGCCCACAGTTGATGTTTAAGGCATACTCCTAGATGCTTGCCGTGCCAATGGCAACGGATGTTCTCATGTTGAGGCCTGCAAATGCTGGAAACTATGTTCAGCAAGCGCGCTGCTCTGCCTCAATGAATAGAAGGGATGGTGTGGATGAGGCATGGACCGAAATGACCTCTTAGCTTGAAAAGGCTCCTCGGCTGGAGCTTTATTGAAATAAATGGGATTATCACAACCTTCTTTATGGATCACAATTCACAGCCCTTATTTGAAGAGATCGTGTCAATATTAAAAGCTTTGAGAAGGAAAATAAGAAAAATGAGCCATCAGTTTCAAGACCAGCCTGTGTTGGAAATAAAACACTCACACAAACAACTCTTATTCAAACTCAAAGAGATATTACAAGAGCACTCTCACTCAAAAGAAAGAAGATACTAGAACTCACTCTTAGAAGACTTTGCTTCTTCACTCACTTAGAAGCTCTTGCTTCTTCTTGATGATTAAACCAAAATGGAGAGGGGTATTTATACTACTTAAGAACAATCCTACACCACACAAATAAACTAATCCAAAATTACAACAACCATACACCTCATTTTTCTTGGTGGTTCTAATAATATTTTAGGTTACCAAATGATTCACATGCTCAACTACCACACCAAAAAAATTATAGGTAGAATGCTTGTAGTTTTGGACCTTGATTATGGACTTGGACTCCAATTTGATTGAGTTTGGTTTTGGACTCTCATAATGGATCAAGTTTATGATCCAACACCCCCCCTTAAACTTGATCTTGTGACCCCTAGTAAGTTTCTTAATCTTATGAAGTTTTCGCTTGTCAGTGGCTTAGTAAAAATATCAGCAACTTGATCTTGTGACCTCACATATTCAACTTGCACATCCTTTCTTGCAACACACTCCCTTATATAGTGGTAGCGAATATCGATGTGCTTGCTTCGATCATGGAATACTGGATTCTTTGCTAAGGCAATGGCTGACTTGTTGTCGACATAAACCTTGGTCGGCTCTTCTTGTATCAAGCCTATCTCCTTCAATAGATTTCTAAGCCAAATTGCATGACAAACGCATGAGGTAGCAGCAACATATTCTGCTTCACAAGTGGACAATGTGACAATCGGTTGTTTCTTTGACATCCATGTGAAAGCAGTATCTCCCATGAAAAATACGAATCCAGTAGTGCTCCTTCGATTATCTATGTCTCCACCCCAATCACTATCGCTATATCCAGCAAGCTTGTAATCATTAGAAACTGAATAGAACAAGCCAAAGTCAATTGTACCTTTTAGATAGCGAAGAATTCTCTTTGCGGCTTTAAAATGGGTGGTTGTTGGAGATTCCATGTAGCGACTAACCAATCCAACTGCGTGAAGAATATCGGATCTCGTGCAAGTTAGGTAGCGTAGACTTCCCACCAAACTTTTGAAAAATGTTGGATCTACACTTTTGCCTTCTTCATGTTTGGACATCTTGACTCCGTATTCCATCGGTGTGCTTATCGGCTTACAGTTCTCCATCTTGAACTTCTTCAGGATCTCCTTTGCATAGCTTTCCTGTGAAATAAAAATTCCATCATTTTGTTGCCTAACTTCAATGCCAAGGTAGTACGCCATGAGCCCCATGTCTGTCATCTCGAATTCCTTCGTCATCACTTCCTTGAATTCGTTGAACATGCTTGGATTGCTTCCGGTGAAGATCAAATCGTCCACATAGAGGCACACGATTAAAATATCTTCATCTTTGATCTTGATATATAGAGCATGCTCATAGGGACATTTGTTGAAGCCATTCTCTTGGAAGTACTTGTCGATTCGGCTATTCCATGCCCTTGGTGCTTGTTTCAACCCGTAAAGAGCTTTCTTCAACTTCAACACCTTGTCTTCGTGGCCTTTGACTTCGTAGCCTGATGGTTGCTGAATGTAGACTTCCTCTTCAAGAACTCCATTTAGGAAGGCAGACTTTACATCCATTTGTTGTATCTTCCACTTGTTTTGAGCTGCCAAGGAAATAATTAGTCTAACAGTCTCCAACCGAGCAACAGGGGCGAATACCTCATCGTAGTCAATTCCAGCTTTTTGACTGTAGCCTTTTGCAACAAGCCTCGCCTTGTGTCTTTCAATCTCTCCCTTAGCATTTCGCTTTGTTTTGTAGACCCATTTGACACCTATCGCCTTGTGTCCTTTGGGAAGTGAAATAAGTTCCCATGTGTCGTTCTTCTCGATAGCCTTGATTTCTTCATTCATCGCATCTCTCCACTCCATTTCTTTTGCAGCTTCTTGATAGCTCATTGGTTCACAATCAGCAAATAAACAAAATAATGTAAGATTATCTTGTCGTTCAGTCACTTCATAGAGATCTCGAAGGCTTCTTGTTCGTTGCACATCTCTTTCACTTTGACTTCCACTTGAAGATGATGAAGGTGACTCGTCTCCGTGGGTAGTTGATGTTGGTGAAGTAGGTGGAGTTGTTGGCTCTTGTTGGGCTTCTCTAGGCTGTTCTATTTGTGTCAGCTCATCTTCAAACGGGGGAGAGAAATTGAAGTCATCTATATGAGATCCAAAATCCCATAGTCCTTCTTCGTCAAACACCACATCTCGGCTGATCACAACCTTCTTATTGTTTGGATTGTACAGCTTGTAGCCTTTTGAATTTGCATCATAGCCAATGAAGATGAAACTCTCGCTTTTATCATCAAGCTTTGTTCTTTTCTCATCTGGAACATGAACATGGGCTATGCTTCCAAAAACTCTTAGGTGGGAGATGCCGGGCTTTCTTCTACTCCATGCTTCTTGCGGTGTCTTTCCCCAAACACTTCTTGTTGGAGATCTGTTGGATAAGTAGACCGCACACGCCACTGCTTCAGCCCAAAACTCCTTGGGTAGTTTCTTACTTTTGAGCATACTCCGAGCTATGTTGAGGATAGTTCGGTTCTTTCTTTCCGCTACGCCGTTTTGTTGAGGGGATCTAGGAACTGTCATTGATCGACGAATTCCATTTGCTTCACAGAACTCTTGAAACTCCTTAGAAGTAAATTCTCCTCCTCGGTCGGATCTCATAGCTTTGATCTTTCTACCACTTTCTCTCTCTACTGCAGCTTTGAACTTCTTGAAGACTTCGAAAACTTCTGACTTCTGTTTCAAGAAATATACCCACGTTTTTCTTGAAAAATCGTCAATGAAGAGAAGAAAATAGTTATTGTTACCGAGAGAGCTTGGTTTGATAGGACCGCACACATCGGTATGGATGAGCTCGAGTGGCTTCTTGGCTCTTGAGTTTGACTCATTTGGAAAGCTTTTTCTGAATTGCTTCCCGACTAGACACCCTTCACAAAGCTGGTCAGGATGGTTGATGCAAGGTAGTCCCTTCACCATCTCCTTCTTGGATAGCAGCTTTAGACCTCCAAAATTTAGATGCCCAAAACGAAGATGCCATAGCCATGATGCATCTCTGTAGCAAGCTTTCAAGCACTTTGCAACATCGTTTTGTATGTTGATCAGGAACATTCTATTCTTTGACATCGGTACTTTAGCAATGAAGTTATTCTTATCATCTTTTATAGAAAGATTATGATCCTTCATATGAATATCATAACCTTTCTCTAACAGTTGTCCTAAACTCAAGATGTTACTTTTCATATTGGGCACAAAGTAGACATTGGAAATAAACTGATGTCTCCCATCTTTCAAACGGATAAGAATGTTACCTCTCCCTTTTACCGCTATTGTGGAATCATCGCCAAATGAGACATTTCCACTTACTAACTCGTCCAGCTCCACAAACATGTCTTTCCTTCCACACATGTGATTGCTTGCACCACTGTCAAGATACCAGGATTTTGCTTGGACACCATCAGTCTCTTTTCGTGCTAGAAGAAGAGTTTCTTTATCATCGGTCTTCTCCTCCACATAGTTGGCCTTCTCCTCAATTCTGTTGTTAGGAGCTCTACATTCTGAAGCATAATGCCCAAACTTTTGACAATTATAGCATCGAACTTGAAATTTGTCATTCCTCGAGTTTAGATTGCCTCTTCCACGGCCTCGTGTTGAGCTTTCTCCTTTCTCGTAGTTATTGTTGGAATTGTTGTTGTTGTAATTCCAACCTCGTCCACGACCGCGATTTCCTCCTCGTCCACGGCCTCTACCTCTGCCTCGGCCACGTTGGTTTCTATCATCTCCTTGGCTTTCATGCATATCCTTGAATTGCAGCTTGAGAAGTTGATCAGTAAACCCTTGCTTCTTCTTATGCTTCTCTTCGTATGCTTGTAATGATCCTTGGAGTTGCTCGATCGTCATTTCTTCCAAGTCTTTAGTTTCTTCAATCGTCACGACGATGTGCTCAAATTTGGAATCTAATGAACGGAGTATCTTCTCTATTATCCTCACATTCTCTAACTTTTCACCATTTCTTTTTAATTGATTAGAAACAGCTACTACTCTTGAGAAATAATCTGAAATAGACTCAGATACTTTCATGTGTAAGGATTCGAATTCACCTCTTAATGTTTGGAGACGGACCTTCTTCACTTGCTCGGATCCTTTGTAAGAGGTTTGCAGCTTTTCCCACGCTTCCTTAGCAAAGCTTGCACTCGAAATCTTCTCAAAAACATCATCATCTAATGCTTGATAGATGAGGTAGAGAGCTTTCTTGTCTCTCTTTCTCGCATCTTTCAAACTATCCTTTTGAGCTGTGGTCAGCGCAGCTTCGTTATCTGGCTCACTAAAACCTTTTTCTACGATATCCCAAACATCATGTGCGCCAAGAAGAGCCTTCATCTTGATACTCCAGTTGTCGTAATTGTTATTAATGAGCGTCGGGACTTGGAAGGATGCCACACCATTTGCCATATCACTCAATATGTTGAGAATTTGGAAATTCTGATTGCGTAGATAGATCCGGAATGTTGAAAAACTTTGGGAGGGACCAGGTCAAAATTTTCAACTTTCGGTCAACGGTCAAAGTCAACACTAACCTGGTCAACAGTTGACTTTGAATGCTCGGTCAACTCGGCTCAAGCGGTTCGGTCAAGCGGCTCGGTCAACAGGCTTATGGCTCGGTCAACTCGGCTCCAACTCGGCTGACCCAGCTTAACTCGGTGAGTCAATTCGGTTTTCTGACAGCAATCTTCCTGCGGCTCGTGGAGGCGCGTCTGAACTCCGATCGGGGAGATTCTGGCGGCGTCGGATTTCTCTCGTCGAGACCTTCGATTTGATATGCAATGATGTATACTTTCCAACTCAAGCTCTGATACCACTTTGTTGGAAATAAAACACTCACACAAACAACTCTTATTCAAACTCAAAGAGATATTACAAGAGCACTCTCACTCAAAAGAAAGAAGATACTAGAACTCACTCTTAGAAGACTTTGTTTCTTCACTCACTTAGAAGCTCTTGCTTCTTCTTGATGATTAAACCAAAATGGAGAGGGGTATTTATACTACTTAAGAACAATCCTACACCACACAAATAAACTAATCCAAAATTACAACAACCATACACCTCATTTTTCTTGGTGGTTCTAATAATATTTTAGGTTACCAAATGATTCACATGCTCAACTACCACACCAAAAAAATTCTAGGTAGAATGCTTGTAGTTTTGGACCTTGATTATGGACTTGGACTCCAATTTGATTGAGTTTGGTTTTGGACTCCCATAATGGATCAAGTTTATGATCCAACAGCCTGTTCATGATACATTATGGTGTCAAATTCCGCTCATACAAAAGGCTAGGAATCAAGGGAAAGGACTATTAGCACTGATCTGATGATTATTTCAAAATTGATGATACTTAATTAAGAGCTCAAATCTTGGAAAACTTGAGAGAGATAATGAGATGAAAACTGAAGGAAAGAAAAAAGAGAGGAAAAAAATTAATCTCTTTACTTGTACAAAGAAAAGGTGATGGAAAATATTTTTCTTCTGTTATGTTTGGTTTTTGGAAAAATTATGACAGAAAATTAAGATGGGAAAAGCATAATCAGTCTAAAATTATGGCAAATTATTTACACATTATTGTTCGTAGGAATAAAAATTTGAATAATGGTAATTTGCGTTCCAAGCTTGTCTTCTATTAGAAAAGCTATAGGCATGTTTATCGTTTAGTGGTTTCTCTCTATTTTTTTTAACATATTTTTCAATAAATTTTACATTGTTCACAAAATTTGAAAATAAAACTTTTTATTATTTTTTATCATTTCAACTGAAAAAATGATAAACAAAAAATATAAAGTTTTCTATTATCCAATGTGACGGCTCGAATGACGGTAATCATATCAAGGGTATGAAAAGGAAAAAAATTATTGTCTAGTCTGGATCCATAAAAAATATATAGCACATGCACAAGGATTCATCTTACCATTGAACACAAAAAAAAAAAAAAAAAAAAAAAAAACTATCTGTTTCATAATTTTAGTTACTTATCACTTTTTTTTACTTAAGTTTGACTTTAATTTATATATCTAGAGTAACTTTTAAACTCTATTTATGTATATATAAAAAAAAAATTATTTATTTAATTGATTAAATAGTAGACGTGATAAAAATTATGGGACAGAGAAAGCATATATTTTTTCTTTTTCTCATATCATCCAATGATAAAATAAAGAATTATCTTACCATTGAATGCAAAAAAAAAAAAAAAAAACAAAAAAAAAAAAAATCTTTCTCACATCATCCAATAATAAAATAAATTCTATACATATATCTTTTATGTTCCTGTAACTGTACTTAGACAAGAATATCTCTGGGAAAAAACGCATATATCACCTTCCATGTAACTGTACTTAGTCAAGAATTTCTCGAGAAAAAAACGTGCATATGTGCAAAGGGACCCACTTTTGACTGCCAAAGATCAACTGAAAGGCAAAGAATAAGGGGGGCAGTTATCTCTGTTGAAGATTTTTATTTCCGAGTGAAAAGAGGATCTCCCTCTTCAGTATTCACTGGCAGCAGGAATATATAGAGGGAGAATCGAGAGAGAGAGAGATGAATAGAAAGAAGCAAAAAATGATGAAGGTGGTGACGGTGATGATGGGTTTATGCATAGTGTTTTATATAGTAGGCCCGCCATTATACTGGCACCTAAGCGAAGGCATAGCCACTACCCTTCACGCTGCTTGCCCTCCTTGTATCTGTGATTGCTCCTCCCAACCCCTTCTCTCTCTCCCTGATGGTATACCTTTTCCCTCCCCTCTTCATTATTTATCTGTATACCTTATGTCTAACTTCTTATTGACTAAGTTGGTCACTGTAAATGTCTTTGTTGAGTTTGATCTATTGGGATCTACATCTTTTTACTTTTGTTCAGGTATAAATTGATGTTTCTGTTCACAATTTAATGGGAGGCTTGGCGGTTTATGATCATTAATGTTTTTATGTTGTTCTGGATTTCTATATTTAAGATTATTTTTAAAATATTATAGGTCGCGGTTTATTGAATTTTCGACATGAAGTTACATTCTTAGTAGCTTCAGTGAGGCAGAAGTTCTGCGATCCAAAATTTAATATGGAGCTATGTTATAAAGAAAATGTTGGCGTATAAAATGCTAGAAATTTGGTTATTTATAAATTGTCTGGTAAATTTTAATTTTATCCATTGGCATGCCAAGTACACTGCATCATGATGGGAGTTGGGACATAGAATTCAGAGAAATAACAGCATTCTAATAGAATTTCGATTTATGGGGATGGGAAAAAAGTAGTCTGAATTCTGATTTTGGGGTAGTGGAATTGTACTTTAGTTTAGGGGTCAAATAGTCAAAAGAAAGGTAGGACGAGGTATCCTACATGGCGAGGGTTGAAAAGTGAATGGGACAGAGAACATAGCAATATCGAGAGGAGAGAGGTGGCTGGTTTTTGCAAACCTGAGAGAGCACATGGAGGTGCAAAAGTCGTCATCCCTTTCCAAGTGATGTAGCTAGCAGGGGTATTTATAGGCAACCTTAGGCGCAGCAATGCAATTGCAGTCTCTTTGTTACCATAGTCGAACCCACACTGCGTCATTACCCAAACATGTGGTGACCAAGGATTCGATGGTAAGCCATATATACCACAAGGCTGTATTTCAAACGTGTGGTGACCGTGGATTTAGATGACGGAGGTGACAAACAAGGGCGCGGTTAGGAGGCCATTCCGAACTTCAAAATTCCTCTCTAGCAAACTGGGAAAGACCAGAGGTCGAGCATTGCACCTCACCTATTAAACTTTGTTCAATCCACTAATCCAAGATCTCCAAACTACCAAATTGAAAGGAGAGAAGTCGAAGGAATGTGAGTGTGAGATCCGAGCAACATCCATATCCGTTGGGAGTCCTGCCAGGAACTTGACTGGACACAACCGAATCTGCATCTTTCCATTGACTCCTACGGATGACTAAGACGTGGCGTGTCCTAAATAATAAGATGGTGGTTCTAGGGGTGTACACATGTCAGGTCATTATTTGTTGCCTGTTGTTACATGTGGCAGTCAAAGGGTCAAACCAGGCCCACTGTACACGTGGCACTGTAGCATAAACCATCCCAAACACAGGTAGATAACAGGTGATTGTTCTAGGCTGAAATTATCTTTTAAGGGTCAGGTGGACTTAGGTTTTGCTTTTGATGACTGCTTAGCACTTGCATTTTCCTTTCGATGTTTAATTATTTCTATGCTAAACAAAATTAACTGCAAAATTTTCTTTCTTCTTCTCCACTAATCCTGCTAAAGAAATGCAGCAATAATATGGTTTCTCTGTCCGTTTTCCTGCAGGATTGAAAAACAACACCTTTATAGGTTAGTTTTTCTTCCCCTTATTGATCTTAGAGAAGGGTTTGAATTTCTCATTAACAGAGTTTGCCGTAACTTTGTATACATTAGAGTGATGCCACTCATTCTTGGAGGAACTTTAAATTTAGTTCTAAGTTGTTGGAATTTTCCTATCTATTCAGAAAAAGTTTATATTATGATATTTATGAAGGTAAAATAAAATTAGGCACGCTTAAGAGCTCTAGCACACTTGCATGACAGTGGGATTAAGCTTGATAATGAGATTAAAATCTTCAGTAGTGCATAATCCTTTAATTTTCTCAGACTGTATGAAGCATGATCCTGAGGTGAGTGAAGAGACTGAGAGAAATTTTACAGAACTGTTGTCAGAAGAAGTGAAACTAAGAGAAGCTCAAGCTCTGGAAAACCAGCTGCGTGCAGACAGAGCACTATTGGAAGCTAAGAAAATGGCATCCCAGTATCAAAAAGAGGCAGACAAATGTAACATGGGAATGGAGACTTGTGAAGAGGCGAGGGAAAAGGCTGAAGCAACGTTAGAAGCACAAAGAATGCTCTCTGCAATGTGGGAGCTAAGGGCTCGCCAGAGAGGATGGAAAGAAGGCGCCATTAGGTCTGGTGCGTATTGATTAATTGCTGCTCAACTTCATGTATCTGCAGATGCAAGGCCGAATAGCTTGTTAATCCTCAACATATAACCTCATTGGAAATTCAAAGGTAATTCTGACCCAGTGTTGCACCTGGATGATTAGAGTTTTTCCGCAGGAAGGTCGGTGAAGGCATCAGGCTTGCTTATTGTTATCATTCTTTAATTAATTGATTTATTTATCAATTTGTTGTCAACTATTATCAAATAGATAAATTTAGATACCTTCATGAATATCTTGTTGTTTGAGGCAGCTTTTGTGGAGGAGAAATGTGAGAAGAAAAAAAATTAAGGGCAAAAATGATTTATGTATTCTATTTGTTTGGTAGAGATGATAAAAAAGTAGAAAGACCAAAAAACTAGTTCATTTTACACTTCATTCTCTTATTCTCCAAATTTGGAAGGATTGACTAGAGGAAAAACTAGAAGAAAACATGAATTCTCTCGTTTTCTTTTTTCTCACGTTTCCTTTTTACCAGTCAGTCAAAAGATAATTCTCTCGTCCTTTTATTTCTTCTCTTTTTCCTCCCAATTTTTTACTTTACTAATCATTGCCTTAGAGTCCCTTTGAATTTTGCATCTCTCCGAAAATAATGGTTAAAGCATCTCAGTGTTCTCCAGTCTGTTCAATAAAGATTTGAATTTATATATAAATAGCAAATTTAGCAAAATAGTTTTTGTGGTAAGTGTTAATATTAATCAGAAATAGCAAGGTTATCAAGAATCATGATTTTGTTAGAAAAATCAGCTTTACGAGCTGATTTTAGACCATTTTAAGGTCTTAATTTGAGCTAATTAATAGTCATTAAAAAAATATTTAATTAGGTGCATTTAATTAAAATCGAGTTGGAGATTTAATGGGTATTTATTTTGATTCAAAATGAACCTTAATGTATGAGCTTAAAATTAGAATAAAGGGTTGTTTGAAAACCTAAATTGGTTTTGTTCCATATTGATAAGAAAATGAGAAATAAAATGCTTTATAAGCATTTGTTTGGGATTCTTATCTACTTTTGTTAAAATAAGGGATAAAGATGAAGACTCACGGTGCGTTGCGGTCACACCGCAACACACCACGGGCCCGAGCCCGAGTCAGAGCTCGAGCACCAGCTCGGGCTCGGTCGGGTCATAAGGTCGCATTAGAAAGTCGCCTCGAGCCTAGCTCGTGTCTGTTGTTTAGGTTCGGATATCCAGATTTTAAACAAAAGCCCTCAACATTTGGAAAGACATATTTGTCTAGAATTGTTTGAAGAGGTGTCTCTACACCTATAAATATCGTACCTCTTTCCACATTCAAAAAAAAAAATTCTTTCTTTCTTTCTTCTCTTTTTTTCTCTTAAAACATCTGCCATAGTATTTCAATTATTTCAAAGCAGAATAAAATCCAAAGTTCTTCAGATTTTGTTGTCTACAAACTTCAACCTAGAGACATAGTTGTATCTTGGAGGACTATTCGTATATACCCATAGCAAACTAGTTTATTCAAGTAGGGATGAATAAAGCCTTAAAGACTGATTTATTCACGGTTTTAAGTCTTGATTCTCATATTTAGTTCCAGTTAGAAAAATTCTTACAACAATTTTAAGGCTTTATTTTTGTTCAACAAAATGGAGACAGAATCATTCAAGGTGATGAATCAAGACTTTGTCAAGCTAGATCGATTTGATGGAAATAATTTCAGCCGGTGGCAAGATAAGATTATGTTCTTACTTACTACGTTGAAAATTTTCTATATGTTGGATCTGAATTTACAATCCATTCCTGATGATCCAGTACCTATGGAAAGAGAGCAGCCTCAAACAGTAATAATCGAACAACTACAAAAAGAAATTAAAAAAAAAAAAGAGGACGAGTTGTTGTGTGTAAGGACCCCGACCTGCTTGCATGATATTGTCTGCTTTGGCAACTGCCTCACGGTTTTAAAAGGCCTCATACAAGGAGGGGTTGAACATCACTTTTAAATAGCCTGGCAACTTTCTCTCTAGTCAATGTGGGATACCAAGACATCCCATGTCTCCCCCACTCAGGGCACAGCGTCCTAGTTGCATGGACCCCTCATCAAGCAACCCATTACGCAGCGGTGTCCTACACCAACTACCGCCCCAGGCTTTCGAGAGTCGGCTCTGATACCACTGTAAGGACCCTGACCCACTTGCATGATATTGTTCGCTTTGGTAACTTGTGCCTTACGGTTTTACATAGGATGTCTTGGTATCCCACATCGGCTAGAGAGGAAGTTGTTGGGCTATTTATAAGTGATGTTCAACCCCTCTTTGTATGAGGCCTTTTAAAAACGTGAGGCATGGGTTGCCAAAGTGGACAATATCATGCAAATGGGTTGGGGTCCTTACAGTGGTATCAGAGCCGACTCTCGAAAGCCCGAGGCCGTAGTCGGTGCGGGAAACCGTTGCGTAGCTGGTTGCTTGATGGGGGTCCACACAGCAAGGACATTGTGCCCTGAGTAGGGGAGACATTGGATGTTTTGGTATCCCACATTGGCTAGAGAGGAAGTTGTTTGGCTATTTATAAGTGATGTTCAACCCCTCCTTATATGAGGCTTTTTAAAACCGTGAGGCATGGGTTACCAAAGCGGACAATATCATGCAAGTGGGTCGGGGTTTTTACAATAGTATTAGAGCCGACTCTCTAAAGCCCAGGGCTGTAGTTGGTGTGGACACCGTTGCATAGCTGGTTGCTTGATGGGGAGGTCCACACAGGGATGATGTTGTACCCTGAGTGGGGGAGACATGAGATATCTTGGTATCCCACATCGGTTGGAGAGGAAGCTGTTGGGCTATTTATAAGTGATGTTCAACCCCTCCTTGTATGAGGCCTTTTCAAACCATGAGGCACGGGTTGCCAAAGCGGAAAATATCATGCAAGTGGGTCAAGGTCCTTACAGTGGTATCAGAGCCAACTCTCGAAAGCCCGGGGCCGTAGTTAGTGTGGGACACCGCTGTATAGTGGGTTTCTGGATGAGGGTCCACACAGTGAGGACGTTGTGCCCCGAGTATGGGAGACATGGGATGTCTTGGTATCCCACATCTACTAGAGAGGAAGTTACTGGGCTATTTATAAGTGATGTTCAACCCCTCCTTGTATGAGGCCTTTTAAAACCGTGATGCACGAGTTGACAAAGCGGACAATATCATGTAAGTGGGTCAGGGTCCTTACACTGTGTCGTGGGCATATTCTGAACACATTATCAAACCGCTTATACGATCTGTTCATAGACATCAAATTGGCTCTTGATATTTGGAATGCTCTTGAATACAAATACAGAGCGGAGGAAGAAGGTACAAATAAGTATTTAGTTTCCAAATACTTTGATTTCAAAATATTTGATAATAAACCTTAGAGCAAGTGCATGAATTACAAGTTATTGTCAATAAACTCTGAGCTTTAAAAATTATTTTTCCTGAATCATTCCAAGTGATGGCTATTATACCTAAACTTCCCCTTTTTTGGAAGGATTATGGAAAAATATTGTTGCACAAATCTGATGACTACATTTCAAAACAAATTCAAAAACATCTTCGTATTGAATAGGAGTCACATTTACGTGACAAAAGTAGTAATATTCAAAGTGGTCCTAAAGTGCATCATGTGGAGCCAAGCAAAACTAAAAAGCATGCTTTACAAGTCAAAGTTAGAGGAAAATTTAAGAAAGGGAAATTCCATGTGTGTGGTAAACCTAGACACTATGCTCGTGAATGCAAATTTCATCAGAGTATAGATATCAATAAGGCTAACATGGTTAAGGAAAACCTTGTAGATCATCAATTTAGGCCTTATGACTATGATCTCCAAGGTTAATATGGCAAATAAGGTATCTAGATGGTGGTTAGATTCTGGTACTACTTTCCATGTGTGCAATAACAAAGGAATGTTCAGGACATTCAAGGAAGTGAATGGATAAGAAGTAAAAATGGGAAACACTTTCAGAATCAAAGTTTGTGGCAAAGAAATAGTCCAGATTAAATTCACATCCAAAAAGCATTTGAGTCTTCTTAATGTTCTCTATGTACTAGAGATTAGAAGGAATTTAATTTCTTTAGATCTTTTAGATAAAAAAAAAAAAAGATTTCGAGTTTCTATTGAATCCAGCAAAATCATACTTTCAAAGAATGGCATGTTTGTCAAAAAAGGATATTCTTGTAATGGCATTTATAAGCTGAGTATTAATAATAATAATAATAATAAGACCATAGTTTCTACTTATATTGTTAAGTCTTCTTCTTTATGGCATAGTCGCTTAGCAAATATAAATTCTGGTTATTTAAAGAGCATGCATAAGTTAAAATTAATAAATATTGGAAATGATGACTTAGAAAAATGTTAAATATGTGTTCAATCTAAAATGGTAAGAAACCTTTTCCTAAGGTACAAAGAGATTCACAAATTTTAAGTTTAATACATTATGACTTATATGAATTAAATGGTATGTTAACAAGAGGTGGAGAAAGACATTTTATTACTTTTGTGGATGATGCAAGTAGATTTTTATATATTTACTTATTCAGATCCAAAGATGAAGCTTTTGACATTTTTAAGAAATATAAATTAGAAGTAGAAAATCAACTTTATAGAAAGATTAAAAATTTATGTTCTGATAGAGGTGGTGACTATTTCTTAAATGATTTTGATCAATTATGTGAAGAGAATGGCATGGTACATCAACGTATTGCACCTTACACACCACAACATAATAGTTTGGCTGAAAGGAAAAATCGTTCTTTAGTTAAAATGGTAAATTGTATGCTAGTTAATGCTAAATTACCTTTAAACTTATGAAGTGAAACACTTTTTACTACTTGCTATACTCATAATAGGATTCCAGGCAAGAAAACAAAATTAAGACCTTATGAAATCTGGAAAGGTAGAAAGCCTAACTTAAATTATTTTAAAGTGTGAGGGTGTTAAGCATATTGTAGAATTTCATATCCTAAAAGAACAAAATAAGGACCTAGAGCTACTAAATGTGTATTTGTTGGATATGTTAAAAATAGCAAGGCCTATAGACTACTTGATTTAGAGTTTAATGTTATTATTGAGTCACAAGACGCAGAATTCTTTGAAAATAAGTTTTCTACTGATTTTGATTTTATAGAAGAAGAGTCTCAAAAAGGTGATTCCAATGAAAGATTAAGATCATAAATTAATAATAGAAAAACTAATGTTCCTGAAAGGACTGTTGAACCTAGGCAAAGTATTAGGGCAAGAAAAGAGAAGACTTTAGATCCTAATTTCATTTCTTCACAATCATTGCTATTTCTGGTTGAAGGTGACCAAAATAATAATGTATTGAATAAAATATCTATTGTGTTTAACCTAGAAGAGGATCCTACAACTTTTAAGAAACCTATGGCTTTAAGAGACACATTTTTTTTTTTTAAAGAAGCTATTAATGGTGAGATGGATTCTATAATGGGTAACAATACTTGGGTATTGGTAGATTTATCCAAATGATCAAAACTTATTTGGTGTAAGTGGGTGTTTAGGAGAAAATACAATACTTGTGGCATTATTCAAACTTTTAAAGCGAGACTAGTAGCCAAAGGTTTCAGACAAAAAGAAAAGATTGATTATTTTGACACTTATGCACCGGTTGCGAGAATTACTCCTATTAGAGTCCTTATAGCTTTAGTATCCATTTATAATTTTTATATTTATCAAATGAATGTAAAAACTGCTTTCCCAAATGGGGATTTAAACGAGGAAGTATATATGGAACAACCTAAAGGGTTTGTTCTTCTAGGCAATGAAAATAAAGTGTGTAAATTAGTCAAATCTCTTAATGGTCTAAAACAAGCTCCAAAACAATGGCATGAGAATTTTGACTCTGTTATTTTATCCTTTGTTTTAAACATAACAGTGTTGATAGATGCATTTATTCTAAATTTACTAAAAACTATGGTGTGATAGTTTGTTTATATGTTGATGATATGTTGATCATTGGCACTAACATGGAAGGAGTAAATAAAACTAAGAAGTATTTGTCTTCTGTCTTTTAGATGAAAGACTTGGGTGAAGTAGATACAATCTTAGGAATTAAAAATAAGAAACATAGTGGGGGTTATGCTTTAACTCAATCTCGCTATATTAAGAAAGTGTTAACTAAGTTTAAACATCTTGGTTTCAAAGAGTATAAAACTACTTTTGACCAAAGTATTAAATTACAGAATAATTCTGGTAGAGAAGTGGCACAACTTGAATACATTAGTGTTATTGGTATTCTAATATATGCAATGCACTACACTAGACCAGATATTTCGTATTTTGTGTGTAAACTTAGTAGATATACTAGTAATCTTAGTATAAAACATTGGAAAGCCGTTCGTACTCAAGAGGACCAGTGGTTTGGGACTATTTTACAACAGTTACCCAAGTGTATTAAAATGATACATTTATGTGAGTTTCATTACAAGTGTGGGAGATAATAAATCCATAATTGGGTAGATATTCACTCTTGGTGGGTTGAAATTTCTTAGGCAAGCAAGAAACAAACTTGTATATCCCACTCAACTATGGAATCCGAATTTAATGCCCTAGCGGCAACTGGGAAGAAAGCCGAATGGATTAGGAATTTATTGTTAGACTTTAAATTGTGGCCTAGTCCAATGCCTCATGTTTCACTTTATTGTGATAGTGAGGCTAATTTATTAAGAGCTTATAGTAGTACCTATAATGATAAGTCTAGACATATCAATCTTAGACAGGAATATGTGAGATAATTGATACAAGATGGTATCATTACAATTATCTATGTAAAGTCAAGTAATAACTTGGCTGATCCACTTACTAAAGCACTCACAAGAGACTTAGTAAGTAGTGCATCTAAAGAGTGGGGCTCAAACCATTTAAAAGTCAGCAGTGATGGAAACTCAAATTAATGTTAGTAGACCACTAGTCCTAGGTTTTAATGGGTAATAACAAGTTACTGTGATTGACTGCTGGTATTGTCACAAAATTGGCCCATAATTGAGAAAGACAATATCATCCATTACATTTTATAGGATGAGTTAAACTCTTAATGAAGTTATAAAATGAGTTCTAGTAACAGAAAAGCAAGAGAGTTATAGTTTGCTCTCTTGAGGTTCATGAAACCAAGATATAGCACATGGTCATAATAATGCTAAGTGAAAATAAATTCTCACTGAAATAAGAGAATTATATGTGTGTGGTGGCTCCGGTCGTATCACATAGGAATATTGGTTTAATATAAAGGACACCATTCATTTCAATATAACTTTGAGTTGTTTACACTAATAGAAAGTTTTAAATCGAAAGATACATTCTTTATGTATACAAGACTCAGAGATATTGGAAGTATTTTTTTTAAAAAAAAATGGTTTTTCAAACAAGTGGGGGATTGTTGAGAAAATAAGCTCTAAGAGCTGATTTTAGAATAGTACAACAACTGCTTCCTTTCTGCAGCCTCGAAAATTAGCAACAACACCTACAGACAATGAACAAAAAGAATAAAAAATGTCTAATATGAATTGTAAATCAAATTTAAGTAAATAAATATAATATAATAAACTTGTACAGATAACAAAGATAGCTAAAATACAATTCAAGAATAAATGATCGCTAGAATACTGAAGTAAATCTAGTATAATTGTAATGGTAAATTAATATTTTAAAATTACAATAAAAAGAAAAAGAAATAATGACTATAAGACTAATATGATGATTTGTTGATAGAAGAGTGTAAAGCGGCATAAGTTCTATTTATAATGAGGTCTTTTTTCTCCGGAGAAAACAATTTATAATGAGAGTTGAAATGAGGAATATTCTCAATTGAGATAAGAATAAATAAAAATTGAATAAGCACTTTTGTCATGAGATAAGAGCAAATTAGTCTTAAACTTCAATTTCTTTTTTTTGGTTGTAGGTTAAGGTTAATATGGAAAAGATAACCTGGTGTGTATTTTAATTTAATTTAAATCTATTAATTTTATATAAAATAATATATGTTGCTTTTTTTATTGAGAATTAAGATGCACTTGGGTTTTGAGCTTATATAAACTCTTTTGTATATAATAATTAATTATTTTAGATATATTTTTAGGTAAGATAAATTATATTATTTGAATTTAGAATTAAAATTAGTTTTTATTTTTAAAAAAATTAAATTTATAATAATAAATATAAGATAAACTTAGTGTCCATGTCATCATCCACGTTTTTTAAAATTAAATTTTATATCTACTCATTATAATAAAAAGTTTATATTTCAATATTCAATATATCTTATTTCATCTTTAAAATACTGTTTTTTTTATCTATTATTTTGATCTATATCTATTAGTTTTTTTTTATCTCTTTATTATATTTGAATAATTGAATGATAGATAGTGAAGATGTTGAGGAGGTGAAGATTTGGAGTCGATCCAACCTATTTCAATTGCCAAAAAGTGATGAATCACTTTTACATATAATATTAAATATACCATTTAGAAACAAACTATTTAACATTAAATGTGTCAAACTTACATGTCGTGCATAAATAAAAATATTGCACGTCTTTTATTCTTAAAATAGACGAAAATCAATTTTAAAATAAATATAATAACCATATAGAAAGCTTGTAAGGGATATCAGTCACAAACATAGATGATTTGCATGAAAATAATAGAAGAATATTAGGCACAACAATTAAAAAACTGACAAAAAATACAATTATGACTATCAAAAAATAAAAGAGATTACCAAACATACTTTTTCGTGATAGTTTTTGCTTGTTGGAGAAATAAAAACGATGAAACCTAATAAAAATTGAAAAGAAAGAAAAAAATGGAAGAACATAGAGTAAAGTTTCAATTAAATTTTGACTATTTCTTTCAATTTTTATTAAGAGAAGTTAAATTTTTATATTTTTAAGATAATAATTAGTTTTGATACTTAAAATTTTGATTAAGATAAAATATTATGTTAAATTAAAATTTTAAAAAGTCAATTTAAATAGTAGTCAAATTTTTATATTTTTTTTAAGATAATGATTAATTTTGATACTTAAGAATGTTGTTAAGATAAAATATTATTTGAATTTTGAAATTTTAAAAAGTTAATTTAAGGTTTCAAAATTTAAACGATTGTGTTTATATCAACGTACATGACATTGTTTATGTGGCGCATTGAAACTGTTCAACTATATATATATATATATATTGGTGGTTGCCGACAGACATATATTAAATGATGCATGCATTATCAAACACGAAAAAAATTATAATGAAATAAAATTAAGATTAAGATAGGATAAGATAAAAAAATTAAAGAGATAATAATTTAATTTTATGTTTGGTTCACGAGATTACTGAATTGAAATTAAACTAGGATAAGAAGTTTAAATACTAAAATACTTTAGCACTATTTGTCGTCCTTAACAATCTTCAATTTCTTCACACCCTAAAATTTCACTATTATTATTATTATTATTATTATTATAAAAAATAATCATTATTATTATTATTAAGGGTAAAAAGAGAAAAAAATTATTATTATTATCATCATCATCATCATCTTTATCATTATTATTTTTATTATCATTAATATAATAGTAATAATTATTATAATATTATCAAATTATTAAAATATTACTATTATTATAAAAATAATCATTATTATTATCATTTAAGGGTAAAATGGATAAAATAATTTAGTCTAAAAGAGAGAGATTCAAGGAGGTGGAATAAAGAATACGAGATTAACACTAATTTTATCTCATTTTAATCATACATAAATAGTAAATCACTTAATTAAATGTAAGATAACTATTCACGTGAGAGTAAAATAATTCAATTTTACCTTAATCCCACAACGAAACAAACCCTAAAAGATTTATCCTTAATTCTTCTATGCTCTTCTAGCAAAAAGAAATTCCTAAATATCTCTGTCATAACAATTTTTTATCCGTAAAAGAGTTCAAATTTGACGTCAAGATCTCGAAGCATCAATCCAAAAGAATGCTTGACTTAAAACAATTGATAATGAGTAATGTGAACCAAGATGATGATGGACAATTTTTATGTTGGTTCGTGTAATGGTTTAGATTAATTGTAAATTTCATCGGTAATTTTAAAAATTTTACTGTTAATGTTAATTTATGACTCACATTTATACCGTTATCAATTAAACTTTTTAAAATTATTAGTAAAATTTTCAATTGATTTGAATTTAGATCCGAAAGCCAAAATTTTTTGAAGAAGTTACATTGTGACCCAAAAACTTGGACACCGGCTCTATAAAGATCTGAAGCATATATTAGTAGAACTTTCACCATCAATCAGCCGGTTTGATCATACACAGCAACCAAAAAAAAAGGTTTTTGTCATGTGCAAAGATCAGGTCCTCTTTAATTGGTTGGGTTTTGGGGCCATTGTTTATTAATTGCCTTGCAGGCCTTTAACCTTTTCAGTTGTCACTTATCAAAGTCAGGTAGCGAAATGTTACAATCAGAAGTATCTCTCTCTGCCTCACACACACATCCCCTCTGCATCCAATGTATAAATATTTTGGTCCGTGTTTGTGTCTTTGTGTGTGAGAGAGAGAATGGGAAGTAGTTGTTGTCTAGTGTTTGTTTTAGCAGCAGTGGTGGTGGGAGTCTCAGCTGGAGTTAGTGAAGGTGAACTTGCTTATGACTACTACAAGTTTTCATGTCTAAACTTGGAAACAATATTGAAGAAAGCGATGCTAACCATTTTCTTGACTGATGCTTCAGCACCACCTGCTTTTCCATGATTGTCAAGTTCAGGTTATTGCTTTTCTTTTTCTTCGTTTATTTTCTTTTTCAAACTCTTCCATGGTGTACTTATAACCAAATCAGGATTTTCCATTCTTGATGGTAATGGTGTAGCTCCTTTTTTTGTCCTTTCGGTCCAAAGAAATTATTATTAGGCTATAGAAGAATAGATGGGCTTTTTTCTATCCATGATAATTGATAATGTTATATTAATCTTGATACTAATACACAAATAATCAATGATACAGCTAAGATCTTGTCATATTAAACTTGTCAAGAATTCATATATATATATATATATATATATATATATATATATATATATATATATATATATATATATATTGAGAAGATGAGTTAGAAACAAACCGGAATCCATTGCAAGCAAGCCTCCTTGAGTTGATCTTCTAAGACTACAGGGAGAACCACCTTTGGTATGGGAACCAATCAACTGAATGTAAGAGGGGAGGGAGAAGAACTATCTGTTTAAATAAAATTTTAACACACATGTTAAACACCCTCTCCTGATATCTTTTTATTTCTATGTGCCTTAGGGACCATAACCCTAACAGTTACCTCACACATGTGCATTGGGTCTTTGGCCCATTAACAAAGACTCATACCACATCAGGCTTCTACACATAATGAGACTCATACTAAAGAACCTTGATAATTTGGATACCCATAAAATTATATCACTTAATTGGGTCATTTATTAGATAACGGGTCTACATTTACAATATTATAACATATCTGAACCAAAAATTCCAACAGTCTCCCACTTGGGTTACATATGTTATCATTTATATTGTACATGAAGATAACCTTAATTGAGCTCATTTGTGCTATCTAAACCAAAATATCCAACAACAATCTGGTCCATTAACCATATCAATGTAGGATCAAAGCGGCCTTTATCACATTTATCGTAACAAGACCCATCAATGGTCACAACACTAACACAATTAACGACATAGATCTAGTATAGATGTGTAGCATGGAAATTACATAAAACGTGATCTTAAACATGTCAATTTCCAATTGGTCCTCTATATGACTCAAAAGAATCATATGAAATACTTTCAAACATTAAATGCAAAACTGCAATGAAAGTCATCATAGAGTAATCAAAAATACATAAAACAAAGTCTGTACAGAACAACATAACCATGTCAATTAAGCAAAAGTAAAAGGCCAAATACAAACTTCCACTATACAGGCATATGGTTCAAAAGAACAACACTCATGTGAGCAATATACTCATAAAACACTATGGGTGGCAAACCCTTAGTAAGCGGATCCGCAATCATAGAGTTTATACTGATATGCTCCATTGACACTTGAGAATTCTAAACTCTGTCTTTGACAACCAGAAAGTTGATGTCAATATGCTTTGACCTCGACGAGCTTCGGTTGTTCTTAGAATACAACTCAGCAGCCTTATTATCACAATAAATTGTTAATGGTCTATCAATACCATCAACCGTGCACAGTCCAGTGATAAAATTTTGCAGCCATATTCCCTGATTTGATGCCTCATGGCAAGCTATGAACTTTGCCTCTATGGTGGAAGTAGCTATGAGTGACTGTTTCACACTCTTCCATGATATAGTTCCTCCAGCTAACATAAAGACATAGCCAGAAGTGGATCTCCTGCTATCGAGACACCTAGCAAAATCGGAGTCTGAATACCCAACGATCTCCAAAAGATCCGATCTCCGATATGTGAGCATATAATCCTTCGTTCTCTGTAGATATCTCATAACCTGTTTAGCTGCTTTCCAATGATCCACGCCCGGGTTACTCAAATGTCTGCCTAGCATTCCAACAGTATACACAATGTCCGATCGCGTACACACTTGTGCATACATGAGACTTCCAACAGCCGAAGCATAGAGATATTTCTCCATTTCCTTCTTCTCAAGTTCATTTTTCGGACATTGGAGCAAACTGAATTTATCACCCTTTGCCACGGGTGTGTTTCCTAGTGCACAACAACTCATGCTAAATCTACTTAGCACTATATCAATATAGGCCTTCTGTGACAATCCAAGTATACCTCTGGAATAATCTCTATGGATCTGTATACCCAAAACAAAGGATGCATCACCAAGATCTTTCATTTCAAATTTATTTGATAGAAATCTCTTGGTTTCATGCAATAGGCCTATATCACTTTGGTTTTAAATATCCATTTGCAACCAATCGGTTTCGCACCTTTGGGCAACTCTACTAAGTCCCAAACACCGTTGTTATCCATTGATTTAATCTCATCCTTCATAACTTCAATCCACTTTTCAGAATTAGGACATTGTTTGACTTGACTAAAAGAAGTCGGATCATCTTTCAGACCCATATCAAACTCATGTTCCTGGAGATACACGGCATAATCATTCAAAATCGCATTTCTCCTTTCTGTAGTGGATCTCCTTATTGGCACTTCCACTTGAGGTTGTTGAGGTACCTCTTGATGAACCTCAAACGGTTCCTAATTTTGAGCGGGCGGCAATTCAGGTTCGTCATCAATGCGTTGGATCTCCGGATTTGCATTTTGAATAACATCAGGTATGGATACCTAAACGTTTTCAGTTGCAACAACAGGAATGTAAACACATTCCTCTTCAAAATTGACTTGCCTGAGTTGGTTTCTCCCACTTAACTCAAGATCCTTAATGAACTTGGCATTGCCTGTTTCAAAAAAGGATCTATTAGAGGAATCATAACATTTGAAACCCCTTGATCTTTCAGAGTATCCAACAAAATAGTAGCTAATGGTCCTTGAGTCTATCTTATTCTCATTTGGCTTATAAGGCCGAGCCTCAGCTAGACATCCCTAAACGTGCAAATGCCTAATGCTAGGCTTTTTGCCTGTCCATAACTAGTATGGGGTTTTAGCAACTGTTTTACTTGGAACTCTGTTCAGGATGTAAACCGCAGTTTTGATGGCTTCACCCCAAAGTGATTATGGCAAAGAAGAATGACTAATCATACTTCTTACCATATCCTTTAAGGTTTGGTTTCATCTCTCAGCTACACTATTTTGACTAGGAGTCCCTGGCATGGTGTATTGAAGAACAATCCCATATTCCATCAAAAATTTGGCGAAGGTTCCGGGATGTTGTTCACCTTATCCATCATATCTATCGTAGTATTCACCTCCACGGTCAGATTTGACAGCCTTAATTTTCTTGCCTAATTGATTTTCAACTTTGGCTTTGAAATTCTTGAACATGTCTATAGATTGAGACTTTTCATGAATTAAATAAAGATAGCCACACCTGGAGTAGTCATCTATGAAAGTGATAAAATATTGTTGTCCATTCCAAGAAGCTTTAGGGAATGGACCACAAATATCCGTATGTATCAATTCTAAGACACTATTACTCCTATTAGCACCTTTATTTTTAACATTTGTTTGTTTTCCCTTAATGCACTTAATGCAAACTTCAAAATCTGACAAATCTAAGGGATTAAGAATTCCTTCTGACACAAGTCTTTGAATCATTTGTTTAGAAATATGTCCTAAACGCTTCTGCCATAACATTGATGAATTTTCATTTGTTAATCTGTGCTTAATACCAATATTACTTGTATGGAAGGTTCATTTTCTTTGGAGGCAATCATATCCAGTTTATATAAATTATCAATTAAAGAACCAGTACCAAACAAATTTGAATTCTGAAAAAGACTAAACTTTCTATTTCCAAATGAACAAGAAAAACCTGATTTATCCAAACATGAAATAGAAATCAAATTCCATCTAAAAGACGGTACATAAAAAGTCTCATCCAAATCCAAATTACAACCAGATTCCAATTGTAATCTAAATAAACAAATTCCCTCCACAGAAGCTCTTTCGTCATTTCCTACATAGATGAATCTTTCAGCATCAGTTGGCGTTCAGCTCCTTATGCACCCCTGCATAGAAACACTTATGTGAGTAGTTGCACCTGTATCTATTCACCAAGTGTTCTTAGGTACTAAGGCCAAATTAACTTCTGAACAAACAAAGTTTAGAAGTTTACCCTTCTTCTCACGCCAGGTCACATACTTGGCGTATTTTGTGCAGTCTTTCTTCACATGACCAGCTTTGTGGCAAAAGAAACAAGTTATACCTTTATCTTATTTCTGTTGTCCCTTGTGGTGTGAATTTCTAGACCCCGCAGTTTCTTTTCCTTTAATGTTCCTCTTTATTTTCTTGCTAGAACTGGGTCCTGATAAGTTGATGCTAAATGAGCACTTTCAACCTTTTCATGATTAAGTCTCTCTTCCTCTTGGACACATTAAGCAATCAGCTCATTCAAAGTCCATTTCTCCTTTTGAGTATTGTAACTAATTTTGAAAGGACTGAATTGTGTAGGAAGAGAGATCAAGACTATTTGCACCCGAATGTTTTCTGGCAATTCCAGCTTGAATGCCTTTAGTCTTGTCACAAGGTTTGACATCTTCATGATGTACTCTCTTATATTCCCCTTCCCCTTGTACCGTATTGAGACAAGCTTAGTCAAGATGGTGCTTGTCTCGACCTTTTCGTTTGCGACGAGTCGGTCTGCTATTTGGGAGAGGAATTTTTTAGCATCATTTTCATTAGGAATAGAACCCCTGATGGTATCCGAAATCGAGTGCTTCATAATCATTAGTCTCATGCGGTTTGTTCGCTCCCACTTTTCATATACAACCTTTTGCTCAGCAGTACTATCACTGATCAAAGGTGCGGGGCGATCGACCCTCAATGCATAGTCTAATTCCATGCACCCCAGCACGATCATAACATAATCTTGCCACTTCTTGAAATTCATGCCGTTAAGCACGGGAATGCTGTTGATGTTAGCATAAATCAATGTTGCTATAAACAAGAACAAAAGCTCACAATTAGTAACAACTCATGTATATATGAATCAAAACAAAACTGTATACATATACACATGCATGTGGACCCATAACAAGATACCTAGCACAACATTAATACTTAGCCTTTGGACAGAAATATCAACTTGTAAGTGGTATCTCAAATATAGTTCATGAATATTGACAACTCAACCTGCCAAATAATGTGTCTTTCTTTGGACCGACACATTATTCGCATGGCAACCTTTATTTGTCACATATTCACAACTATTTTAATCTATTAACAATGCAAAAATAACCTTCCTTTGGGCCGATTATTTTCACATATTAATAGCATGTTTACGTGTCTTAAAATAAATAAATTTACATATTAGAGATTGCTTTGACAACATAATACTTCAATTCATTCATCAAAAACATTAAACATAAAATTCGGAACAAAATCCTTAATTTTTTTTTTTTACCTTGACAGGCGCCATGGTGCCAGCCCTTGGCGCCGCGGCGCCAGTAATCTGCCCAAGGGACAGATCGTTGGTGCTGCAACGCCAGTTCTCTGGATTTTGGGACTGACTGTAGTGGTTCTCTATAATGAATACCAAAATAATATGATTGCAATTGGCAAGCTGTCATGACAATAAAGAAAAAAAGATTTCCACAATTTCCACTTTACTATATATTCTTAGCATATCCAGAATATCATGGCAAGTTGTCATAATAATAAAAAATTATTTCACAATTTTCACTTTACTATATTTTCTCAGCATATTCAGAATATCATGACAATAAAAAATGATTTCCATAATTGCAATCTTTATAGAAAAATTGCATACAATATAAAATGATTTCCACCGGTTATAGAAAAATTAAAAACGGCTATCTTTATCATATGAACCAGCGCCAAAGGGTTTAATGCATAATTTACGGAATTAGCCAAAAAAAAAAGATCAAAGCCAGCGCCGCAGCACTGGTTTGATAAACTGCAATTTGCAGTTACAAAAACAGTCACAAAAAATCACTAAAATTTAACATTGTCATTCCCCAAAAAAAAATCATATTTGGAGATGCAATTCACAGAGTAATCATACAATCTCATCAACAAACATGGATTTATGGTATTTTTTTTAAAACAAATTTCTGCCCTAAACATGCTTTGTGGGAGAAAATTCAATAAACTCAATTTTATATGAATCTCAACAATTTAATATGAAAGGCTCTGACGCCACTTGTTATATTAATCTTGATACTAATACACAAATAATCAATAATACAACCAAGATCTTTTCATATTAAACTTGTCAAGAATTCATATATATATATATATATATATATATATATATATATATACTGAGAAGATGAGTTAGAAACAAACCGGAATCCATTGCAAGCAAGCCTCCTTGGGTTGATCTTCTAAGACTATAGGGAGAACCACCTTTGGTATGGGAACCAATCAACTGAATGTTAGAGGGGAGGGAAAAGAACTATATGTTTCAATAAAATTTTAACACACACGTTAAACACCCTCCCCTGATGTCTTTTTATTTCCCTGTGCCGTAGGGACCATAACCCTAACAGTTACCTCACACATGTGCATTGGGTCTTTGGCCCATTAACAAAGACCCATACCACATCGGGATTCTACACATAAGGTGACCCATACTAAAAAACCTTGATACTTTGGACACCCATAAAATTATATCACTTAATTAGGTCCTTTATTAGATAACGGGTCTACATGTACTATGTTATAACATATCTGAACCCAAAATTCCAACAGATAACTCAATTAGATCTTCAGGTCTTAATTTTGAGTATATGAGATACTTCTTTTGGGTTTTTTAACATTTGGGTTATATGCAAAAACTCATTAATCTTAAGTTCATGTTGAACATGGAGAGGGGGTGTTATACTATAAAAGAATAGTTTGCTTTTTTTTCCATAAACTAAGCTTTTACATAAAAGGTATCTTAATTATTTTTTAATAATTATTAGGTGTTCTTGGAGCATTGTATTGTTTTTATATATCGATCCTATACAAATAGACCGGGTAAGAAGCATATGGTACTCGAAGCCGTATAATAATTTCTCTAATTTTTTTGATTGTATGAAATTGAGGTTTTAAAAATGAAATTGAATGGATACAAAGATTTACTCTTACAATTTTCAAACCACAATTCTTCAATTTTATATTACAAACGTGGCGTAGCTATTCTGTGGATTGAAATAATTACAATGAAATGGTTTAAGGTTTAGTGATTTAAGATTTAGGGTTTAAGTAGGGTTTATAGAGTTTGGTAGTTCCCACGGAGATAATTTAAAAGAAAATAAGAGGTCTTATGAATTTATCCAATATTAATGTGTAGGGTTTAGGATATAGGATTTGATGTTTAAGGCTTAGTGTTTAGTGTTTATATACGCTTTCACTTCCATTATTGGATTGATAGCACACTTTGTAGGTTTCAGATGCTGGGGTTTTCTTGCATACATAATCTATAAAGTTAGCATCTCTTTTCTTAAGTAGTGAGGATTGTTGAGCCATAAAAAAATTTAAAAATAAAATAAAAAATCTAGAGATAATAATTTATTTATTATGATATAATTTATTTTACTTGATAATTAATTTATACCTTTAATCAATTATCATTTTAATTTAACAAGAAAGTTATTTTTTGTAATTTTTTTAAAAAACAATATTGTTTCATGTTCGGATCGTATCGGGTTTGAATCGTTTAGGATTTTAAATCGTATCGAGTCTAGATCTTTTCAAATAGTTTCGAGTTTTAGATTATTTCAAATTTTGAGTAATTTTTTATTTGGATTGAATTTGAATCATATTATTTTAATAATTTTTTATGTTCAGATAAAAATTGTATCGAATCGAGTTACAAAATGGATAAGATTTTACCACTTTTAGTGATAAATAAAAAAACTTGACTTTTCATTTAAAAAAAAAAAAAAAGTGAATTTCGAACTTTATAATCATTCAGAAGATTACCCAAATTTTAAAATCACACTTCTTCACAGGGCTTTTTAGACTCTTATTCTTTCTCAATTTCTTGGAAAACTAAATGACTGGCTGAGAGCTGAGGTGGGCAAGACTTGGCCACTCATTGCAGAGTTACGTTGGACTGGGAGGAGGTGAAAATGTATTATTCTATTCAAACCATTATTATCAGCAGAAGCAACGAATATTTGCTTACACCCAACTTTATGATTCTTATTTACAGTTGCTCTGCTGTCTGTATCATCCCATGAATTATTAATTGGGTCCGGTGTTCTCAGAGCATTTTGTTGAAAAGTAGGAGTACTAATGTATGGTGACTTCCTTGTTGGCTTGGTGGAGTAAAAAATAATATTTTAATTTTAAAATAAAATAAATTAAATTAAATATTAAAACATCTTAACATTATTCATCATTTAACAATTTTAATTATTTACAAATTTTAAAATTTTATTATTATTAATAATAATGCAATTATTATTATTAATATTAATTAATTATAATTATTATTATCATTAATTATAAAAATGATAATTAATATTATTATCATTATAATTATTATCAGTATTATTATAATATTATTATAATAATTAAAATGTCATTATTATTATTATTATTATTATTATTATCATCATCATCATCATCATCATCATCATCATCATCATCATCATCATCATCATTCAAGAGTAAAAAAAATTAAAAAATAAATTAGTCCAAAAGATAGAGGTTTTGTCCTATGAAAAAATATGGAACAAAGAATGCAAGATTAAGAATAACTTTTTTTTAAAATAAAAAAACTAACTTTATTCTACTTTAATCTCACATAAATAATAAATTACCCAACCAAACATGAAATAATTGTTTATATAGTATCAAAACGTTCACTCTCACCTTAATCTGCAACCAAATAAACCCTAAAATATTTATCCTTCATTCCTCTCTACTGTTCTAGAAAAAAAATTCCTCTCAACTCAAACATACCTTTTTTTTTTCTGTAAAAAAGTTTTGACCAGAAAATTTCACGCCAAAGATCTCAAAACATCAAAATCCAAAAGAAAGGTTTTAACTTAAAACAATTCGTAATAAGTAATGTGAACCAATATGAAGTTGCATTGTGGCCGAAAAACTTGGACACAGGCTCTAGAAAGAAAAAATTCTTAATTAATATAGTATTATGAAAAGTATGTTGTACAGGATTCATTTCACTTTTAAATAAAAATATATTTTTTTTTTCTCGTACTGGCGACAACTTCTTAAAAGAAAGATGTCAGGCACATGTTAGCAGAACTTTCACTATCAATCAGCTAGTAAGATCATACATAGCACAAAAAAAAAAGAGTTAATTGTCATGTGCAAAGATCAGGTCCTCTTTTTTTTTTGGATAACAGACCATTACGACCACCCCCACAATCCTTACCTTAAGACCCTATGGAGGATGTAAATCGCAGGATGTGCAGCGCAGTGGCAGGACTCGAACCCGAGACCTCACGGGGAAACCACCATTTCGAAGGCCGAACTTATCACTGCGCCATATGCCCTGGGGGCAAGATCAGGTTCTCTTTAATTGGTTGGGTGTTGGGGCCATTGTTTAGTAATTGTCTTGCAGGCCTTTTACTTTGTCAATTGTCACTCGTCAAAGTCAAGTAGATAAATGTTACAATCAGAAGTATCTCTCTCTGTCTCACACACACACATCCCCTCTGCATCCAATATATAACTATTTTGGTCTGTGTTTGTATGTTTTGTATGAGAGCAAGAAAGAAGCATCAGGTAAGGCCACGGCTTGGATCAAGTTGAGGTGCGGCCTGAAGCGTTGAGCCGCGGCCTAAACTAATCCAAGCCGCAGCCTCTAGAAGGTGCAAGAATTTGAAGATTTTGAGCCGCGGCCTAACTCTAGCTGAGCTGCGGCGCGACCCCGATACCCTGTCTCCGAGTTACAACTTAATTAGGACTTTTAATGATTGTTTAAACCCTAAAACACCCTTAGACCTCTTGTATTATAAATAGACCACTTAGGGTTTGAAAAAGGATAATCATTAAGTCTGGGAAACTGAAGGAAGTAGCCAATTCTCCTCCATCAAAGTGTTCAACCATGAGCCACATGGCTAACTAATCTCCAAGCAAGGCAAATGGATGAATCCCTAGGTGTAGTTGTTCCTATTTTCCTTTATTTGATTCAGTTGTAATAGGGATTCATAGTCAAAACATTGTTATGATTTACTTTTTAATCTAATTATAAGATTTTATCTAATCCGGCGATTGTATCTTTCTCCTTGATATAAATTTAGTCATGTTTTTCTTATGTCAAGATTGTTTGGGTATAATTGAGTCCGGTAGATCTAGCCTTTAGGTTTGTCCATTACTACAATATTGTCATTAAAGATATATTGTCGTTTCTTGATAAACCTATAAGATAGATCATGTGTGCATGAATTGAAAATAAAAAGTATTTCATAACAATCATATTAGGGTTTATATATGTTTTCATTGAATATTTGCCAATTTCCTGTTTGGGATGTGAAACTTGCAATCGAGATAAAAACAATTTAATCAAGTTAGGAATAGGGCAACGAACCTAGGGAGGATTCTCGGATCCTTGTTGTTTCTTTATTATATTTCACAATCTATTTTACACAATTACTTCATTATCTAAATTCATATCGTCTTACTTAAATCTTTATCGTTTGTGTTATGGTTCATACATTCTTTTGTAGGTAACTTATTTCCCTGTGGAATCGACACCCCAAAGCTGTGCTACAACTACCGCGTTACTCTTTGGGCGTAATCAAATTTTGGCGCCGTTGCCGGGGAAATGCGCTTACATACAAGGAAGTTTGTCAACTCTAAGATAAGACGGTACTATTATTCTTTTCTTTAAGTTTTGATTTTTTGATTTTTTTGATTTATTTTATTTTGTTCTGTTTTATTTATCACCTTTTAAACTCAGTTGGTGTATGCTTAGACCAAGAGATTCGCGAGGGAGATTCATTAAGGGACTCGAATTAGAGATACCCTTCCCTTCCATGTCCGTTAGTGAAATCTCGCCTAGATCAAACCCTAGTGTACGCCCAACCGAAAATTTATAAAATTTTGATAACATGGTTGAAAACCCTAATGAAAATGTTGCTAGGACACTTAAAGATTGCTTACATCCTAGCCAAACAGCCACACCGTCATGCATTATGTTTCTAGCCAACACTCGCCATCAAGACTTTAAAACAGGGATGATACAATTACTCCCTACTTTCCATGGCTCGGAAAACGAAAACCCATATGTGCACATTAGGGAGTTTGAGGAAGTAGTTGCGATTTTTCGTAGTCAAGATGCAACTAATAATATCGTGAGACTCAAGTTTTTTCCTTTCTCTTTGAAGGATAAAGCTAAGAGTTGGTTATACTCGCTAAGACCACGATCAATTGGATCATGGAATGAAATGACCCAAGTCTTTTTTAACAAATACTTCCCTCAACATAAGACTAATGCTTTGAAAAGACAAATTTTCACCTTTGCACAAAAGGAAAACAAGACTTTGTATCAGTCTTGGGAGAAATTTAAAGAGCTATTAAGTATGTGTCCACACCATGGGTATGAAAATTGGTGTTTAGTGAGCTATTTCTATGAGGGTCTTACCTATAGAGAGCGTCAATTCGTAGAGATGATGTGTAATGGTGAATTTATGCAAAAAAGACCTTGATGAGGCTATTGAATACCTCAATGAGCTTGCTGAAAAAGCTCACACTTGGACTGGACCTAGTACTACTAAAAGCACAAACAGGTCACAACCTATAGGAAACCAAAATGGTGGTGGAATTTACCATCTAAAGGAAGAGGACAACCTAAAAGCTAAGGTAGAAATGCTCACTAAGAATTTAGATGCATTGAAAACCAAGGGCTCAAAGCAAACACATGTGGCTAATCATGCCGAGTCTTTGGAGCCATGCTTTGTGTGTGGCGGGGTAGATCATCTCGCCCAAGAGTGCCCCACATTTGTTGATATGAGAGGGTTGCACGAGGAACAATGTAATGCCTTAGGCATGTACAAGAAGCCTCTAGCACCATTCTCTAACACTTATAATCCGGGGTGGCGAAATCACCCCAACTTCAGCTGGAAATCATACCCAGCACCTTATCATGCACCCTCATCCTCTAGGAACTCTTTAGAAGACACCTTACATGCTTTTATAGAAGCACAAGGTAAGACAAACCAAAGGTGTGAGGCATTAATTACGCAAGTGGTTAAGAAGAACAAAGAAATTAGGAGCCAAATGTCCAAATTAATGGGCTCCTTAAGTGTAACTGAGCGAGGTAAGTTCCCTTCCCAAGCTCAGTCCATACCTCACGGTCAACATATGGCACAAGAAAATTTGAAAGATGTAAATGTCATTATGACTCGAAGTGGTAAGTCACTACACATCCCACCAATGAATAAATCCGAGGATGTGGAAAAGGGTCAAGCTAGTAGTGATGCCGAGCTACCCAAGGACCTTGAAGTGACCAAAAGTCCTGTTAAGGCACCATTCCATCAAGCCTTAAAATCAAACAAGAAAAATCTAGACCTGAATAATGAAATCCTAGAAAACTTAAGGCAAGTAAAACTTAATCTTCCTCTTTTACATGTGATTAAACAAGTCCCTACCTATGCAAAAGTTCTCAAGGATTTATGCACAATTAAGAGGAAGTACCATGTAAAGAAAACAACATTCCTTACTGAGTAAGTTAATGCGTTAATTGAGCAAAGAATTCTCCCAAAATACAAGGACCCGGGCTGTCCTACCATTGCTTGCAACATTAGAGATTATGAGGTTGGACAAGCCTTGCTAGATTTAGGAGCAAGTGTAAACCTGATACCATTTTCTATTTATTTACAGCTAGGATTAGGAGAAATCAAACCAACCGGCGTGGTATTACAATTGGCTGACCGTTCAGTAAAAGTACCCCTAGGTGTGGTAGAGGATGTGTTAATTCAAATTGATAAATTTTATTATCCTGTTGATTTCTTAATCTTAGATGCTATTTCTGTTGTTGACACTAACTCTAAAATCCCTTTTATTTTGGGTAGATCTTTTCTTGCTACTGCAAATGCTCTAATCAATTGTAGGAATGGACTCTTGAAGCTGTCCTTTGGAAACATGACTCTCGAAGTGAACATTTTTAATGTTGCAAAACAGCCCAAAGATGAGGATGAGAACCACTACTCATACATGATCGAGTCACCCATCGATAGGGGAGTTTCCATAGCTCATGATTTTGATCCTCTTGCATATTTTCTTGTTAATTCTGAGATTGATTCTATTAATGATAAAACTGATATGATTGATATTTGTGTTGTTTTGACAAATTTCAAGATTATGGCACTCGGGCATGGCAACCAAAGTTTGAGGAGTTGTCCAAAAGAATAGAGAAGCAAATCCCCTCAAGTGTGGAAGCACCTAAGTCGAATTGAAGCCACTACCTAAGGGTTTAAAGCATGCCTTTCTCGGTCCAGGTGATACCTTTCCTGTTATTATTTCATCTGAATTATCTGAGACCCAATATGAGAAATTAATTCAAACTTTAAATGCACACAAATCAGCTTTAGGATGGAGCATGGCTGATTTAAAGGGCATTAGTCCCCTAATCTGCTCTCATAAAATAAATTTGGATGAAGGAACTAGTCCTCTTAAAGACCCTCAATGTAGGCTAAACCCCACTATGAAAGAAGTAGTGAAAAATGAAGTGCTGAAATTGTTAGATGCAGGTATTATATATCCTATTGCTGATAGTAAATGGGTAAGTCCTACACAAGTCGTTCCAAAAAAATCTGGTGTCACCGTGGTAAAGAATGACCTAGAAGAGTTAGTCCCTACCAAATTTGTGACCGGGCGGCGTATGTGCATTGATTATAGAAAATTAAATGCTGTCACCCAAAAAGACCACTTCTCACTCCCCTTTATCGATCAAATTCTTGAGGGTGTAGCTGGTCATCCTTTTTACTGTTTCTTAGATGGTTATTCTGGTTATTATCAAATTGAGATTGCATTAAAAGACCAAGATAAAACCACTTTCACTTGTCCTTTTGGCACTTATGTTTTTCGTAGGATGACATTTGGATTGTGTAATGCACCTGCCATTTTTCAACATTGCATGGTGAGTATTTTTAGTGACATGGTTGAAAATTGCATGGAGGTTTTTATAGATGACCTAACTATTTTTGGATCTTCATTTTATGCATGTTTAATGAATTTAGAAAGAGTATTAATTCATTGTGAGGAAAAGGAATTAGTCTTAAATTGGGAAAAATGTCATTTCATGGTACCTTCTAGTATTGTCTTAGGGTATATTGTTTCTTCCAAAGGAATAGAGGTTGATCAATCTAAGATTAAATTAATCTCTAAATTGCCTACCCCTAAGACTATAAAAGATGTAAGATCTTTCCTTGGTCATGCTGGTTTTTATAGGAAGTTCATACAAAATTTTTCAAACATATCTAGACCACTATGTGCCCTCCCAGTTAAAGATACCCCCTTTGAGTGGGCATAAGCTTGTCAAGAGGCCTTCAAAACATTGATTGGCAAGCTTACTTCTGCCCCTATAATGCAGTCAACTGATTGGACTTTACTTTTTGAAATCATGTGTGATGCTAGTGACTACGCTGTAGGTGCTGTTCTTGGACAATGAAGGGAGGGGAAACCTTTTGTCATTTACTATGCTAGTAAGACTTTAAATAATGCTCAAATGAATTACTCCACAACTTAAAAAGAATTGCTAGCTATAGTATTTGCTTTAGATAAATTTCGTGCTTATTTAGTTGGTTCCCCTATTCTTATTTTTACATATCATGCAGCCCTCAAGTACCTTCTTATAAAAAAGGATGTTAAGGCAAGACTAATACAATGGATCCTACTCCTACAAGAATTTGACATCACCATCAAAGACAAGAAAGGAGTAGAGAACGTAGTAGCTGACCACCTCTTGAGGCTCACTTTTGAGAACACATCTGACGACATGCCAATCAAGGATGAATTTGCCGATGAACATTTACTCTCTGTTACTTCTCTACCATGGTTTGCACATATCGTGAATTATTTGGCCACCGGTGAGATACCAATGGATTGGAGCACTCAAGATAAGAGGAAGTTCTTAAATGAGTTACGTAATTTTTATTGGGATGACCCCTATCTTTTCAAGTATTGCCCTAACCAAATTTTAAGGCATTGCATCCCTAATGAAGAGATTGTTAACGTCTTGGAATTTTGTCATTCCCAAGCTTGTGGAGGCCACTTTTCAATGAAAAAAACCGCTGCAAAAATTTTGCAGTGTGGATTTTATTGGCCTACCTTGTTTAGAGATGCAAATATCTATTGTCACTCATGTGAAAAATGTCATAAGGTAGAAGCTGTGTCTCGTCGTAATATGATGCCCTTAAACCCTATTTTTGTAATTGAAATCTTTGATTGTTGGGGCATCGATTTTATGGGACCCTTTCATCCTTTCTTCGGATACCAATATATCATCATGGCAATAGATTATGTATCTAAGTGGGTAGAGGCAGCAGCTTTCCGAAGCAATGATAATAGAACAGTAATTAAATTCCTCAAAGAAAATGTGTTATCTCAATTTGGTACACCGCGTGCTATCATTAGTGATCGAGGTACACATTTTGGCAACCGTTCTTTTGAAGTGTTGATGAAAAAATATGGGGTGTTATATAAAATTTCTACTGCCTACCATCCTCAAACTAGTGGACAAGTAGAGCTTGCTAATAAGGAAATTAAACAAATTTTAGAAAAAACGGTTAACCCAGATCGCAAGGATTGGTCTTTAAGACTAATTGATGCGCTTTAAGCTTACCATATAGCCTTTAAAACTCCCTTAGGTATATCACCTTATCGACTTGTTTTTGGAAAGCCTTGCCACTTACCTGTAGAGCTCAAGCACCGAGCTTATTGGGCCATCAAGTATTTTAATTTTGACATAAGAGAAGCGGGTAAGCTTAGGAAATATCAGTTGACCGAGTTAGAGGAGTTAAGAAATGATGCTTATGAGAACTCTAGAATCTATAAGGCCAAGATAAAAGTGTTTCATGATAAAAATATTTTGAGGAAAACATTTAAACCTAATGATCGGGTATTCTTATACGATTCTAGGCTCCATAAGCATCTCGGAAAACTTCGGTCGAGGTGGACTGGCCCTTTTATAGTGAAAAATGTTTTTTGAAAATGGGGCGGTAGAAATTGAGGATACTAGAGATGGCCGGGTCTTTAAAGTAAACGGTCAACGACTTAAGATCTTAATCGATAGACAAGATCCGGAAGTAGAAGACATTCCGCTTATGGATCCGGTCTATTCACCTTGACCACACAACAAAAGTACGTTTTTACTTTTATTTTTATTTTGTTTTGTGTTGTTTTGTTTTTAATTAAGTTTTCTTCAGTTTTAAATTTTAGTTTAATCTGATTTTTGGTTAAGAATTTTTTTGCTAATTTTATTTTATTTTTCTCTTCCTTTTGGCACCGAACAAGATTTTTTTCTTTAGGATCAAATCCGGGTTGCCCCTAGGCCCACCAGAGGCCTGCCTCGCCCCACAACACCAGGCTCACTTCGCCCCAGCCCGCGCCGAGCCCCAGCAGAAGCAGCGCCACACCCCCCAGAATGCCATCACTCCTCGCACAGCTCAAGCCGCGGCGCCCCAAATAGGAAGCCGCAGCGCCACCTGTTCTAAAACACTCGTGACCTGGCCATTTTGACCCAAATCTGCATTTCTTCTTCATTTCCACTCTGCGAAAACACAGCTCCATACTCTCTCTCTCTCTCCTCTCTCCAAACCCTCATGTACGTCCTCACTTTTCCTCAAAATTTCTTCATTTTAACTTCATTTCTTGTAGGATTTTGCACTAATATTGCAGCTTTTGTTGGAAATTTCTCCAATAAGCTTGGTTTTAAGAAGATTTTGGGCCTATCAAGAAAACTTCAAGTTGGTGGGTATTCTTCTTCCCTCCACTTTTGGGCATCAAGTAAGACCAATTTCTTCTCTTTATTGTTCATTTGTACTATTTGGGTGGTTGATTTTGACTTTATTTTATTATTCTATACACTTGATTCACATAGCACCCAAATCCAAGAGACCAAAAATGAAACAACCTCAAGAATATGATGAGAGCAAATTTTCTAGTTTTGAGGCTAGTAAGCGTTATCTTAGCTTGTTAAATGCTAGGAAAATCATTCCTGAGAGAGAATTTAATATCACTGAGAGGGAGAACCCAGCCTTATTTAGAATGATTATTGATAGGAATTGGGGTGCATTTACAAGACTTACAAGACAACCATCTAATTCCCTCCTAAATATAGTTAGAGAATTTTATGCCAATGCCGACGAAAATAGACATGGTAAAGTCATGGTGAGAGGAAAAACAGTCTCTTTTAGCAGTTCATCCATTAATAGGTTCTATGGGCTACCTGACATAGAACACAGTGAGTATCTTGCATATGTATCTAATGTTGATTATGATGAGATTTGCAATGCTCTCTGTATTCCGGGCATAACTTGGAAAATGAAGGGTCCTACCATAAAACCTTGCCCGGTGCATCTCTGATTGTCAATGTGCGAGCTTGGTAATATTTTGTATGTCAAAGGATGATGCCCGCTACACACTATAGTGACTTGACTGTTGAGAGGGCTGTTTTGATATATGCTATTTTGATGGGTATGACCATAGATGTGGGCCAAGTCATATTCAATTCTATCCTACACACTGTGCGACAAAAGCTTGGATTATACTTTCCTTCATTGATTACTCAATTATGCATCCAAGTCGATGTCCCTTACAGTAGTAATGAGGAAACCCAACAACCCAAGAAACCCATCGATGATGGCATGCTAAGTATAATTAAAGCCTCAATGCCACCAACTCCGGGAGAAAGAGTCGCACTTACAGCCCCTCCTCCTCCCTCTAGGCATTTCATTGTTGCTGAGCGCCTTGAGTGTTTGGAGATTCGTTTTGACGAACATCAAAAATTTTTGCTTGATAAATTTGATCGTTAAGAATTCTTCTTTAATCGTCAAGAATGATTCTTGGCTAGGCAGGCCGATTATCAAGCGGGGGTGTACTCTTCTTTTGGTCAAATGTACCAACACCTTGCCTCTGCTACTGGTTGTGACATGGATCATTTTCCTACTTTGCCACTCTATCCGGGTTCATCTTTTGATCAAACTCAAGAGGAAGGTGAGGAGAATGAAGAAGAGAATGAAGATGAGGATGATGATATAGAGGATTAATTTTGAGTGCTATTTTGTTGTCTCTCTTATTTTTATTTTCTTTCTTTTCAGATAACTATACTGACATTTATTGTGTTTCTCTCTTTTCATTATTTTTTGTACTTTATTTTCGTTTTCAGTTATTTATTTCCATATCATGTGCTAACATACGGTAGGAATCTTAATGGTACACCGCAGTTGCTTTCTTTTTGTTTGTTCTATGTTGTAGATCGAACTTTTAACAAGAAGTATAGCATGCAATTCAAATGGAGGTGCACAATTTTCAGCTTCTGTGCGCTTGTGCTTTAAAGGGAGTTTCCTTTACCTTCTCTTTAACATTGAGGTCAATGTAATTTTTAAGTTGGGGGTGGAAGAAACACGTTCTTTTTATTTCATTGAACTGCTTCGTGTCATTTTCCTTAATTGTTGTGTTTAGCATGCTTTGTGTTTGCCTTGGAGTTAATTCACATGTCAATGATATGAACTCAATTGAGATAGCATACAACATTTAGAAGAAGTTAAATTTTCTTTCGGTTTGAAAATAATTGAAGTGTCAATCTTCATTTGGTTTGAGACTCTAGGTTGTTGTAAGATTGTATGATTAGTCTTAAACATTTAGAGAAGTTTTATGTGTGATTATTTTGTGAATATTTTTGCGGTCTCAACAAGCTCTAGAACTTACTTGATAACCACTTGAGGCGAATTCCTAGAATGCACATTACTTAGGATATGATATAGGCCATTTTTGGACCTTTTGAGCCTGTCAACCCTACCATTGCTATATTTACCACTAGTCACCTATTTGAGCCCTTTTCTTGAAAAAAAATTTGAGCCTTGTTTCTTTCAATAGCCCATTTACTCACCTTTATAAGCCTAAGAAAATATTTTATCCTTACCTTTCTCTTAAAAGAACTTCGCTATGCACATTTGTTGAGAAGCACTTAAAAGAAGTAAGGATGGAAATATGAGAAAATAACACTACCATAACCCAAGTACATTAAAAGAGATAAGTTAGAGGTTATGGAAAAGGAAAGAAAAATGAAAAAAGAGGTGAATGGTCTCATGCAAAAATACAAAAGAAAAGAGAAGTGAATTATGGCAAAGAAATAAGAAAAGAAAAGAAAAATGGTGATTTGAGAAAAATGCTCGAAAAATGGTTGAAAAAGTTGGGTGTTGAAGTAAGGTTATCTAGTGCTTAAAATTAGTTGTGTTTAAAGCTAAGAGATTGAGTTCTTTTACTTGTGAATCCTTCCCATTCTTTCTTAACCTTTACCTTAGCCTAACGTTACAAGCTTATTAAAGACCTATTGATTCAATGTAATGTGATTTTTCTACAATAGTGGAGAGTGGTTTGAAATGTAAGCCTATGGAGCTTGTTTTTGTGATTGATGTCACGCAATTTATCATGTTTTAGAGGCCAAGACTTGTATTCACGAATGTTATGCATAAAATCATCCGGATGCTCGGATTAATGGATTGTGGTAAAATGGATGTAAAGAGTCAATAACGAGCTTAAGATTGATGCTTGGATTACTTTTGAACTTGGGGTGAAATTTAATGATTCTATGTGCTGTGTGTTATGTGACATTTTTGAGACAAAATGTGAATTACTCTTGGTTAACACTAAAATTGCTTTACTTTGTTGTGATCCCCACCGTAGAATTCATCTTTTGTTTTTGCTTGAATTGCTAGGGACTAGCAATAAGCTAGTTGGGGGTTGTGATGAGAGCCATAAAATGCATCTTAATAGTTCTTAATCGTTAGCATTTTAGGGTTGATCTAGGTCTTAATTGCACTTTTATATGTTAATAACTTTAAAGTTGTATTCTTGAATCGTTGACTTATTTCGGTGCATTTTCAGGTAATTTAAGTTCAAAAGAGGAGAAAAAGCTATTGTTATTTGAAGCACAAAGACTCAAGGCACACTAAAGTGAAGACATGGTTGCGGAGGGACAAATGAAGAGAAATCAAGTTTATAGTGTGTGCGTTGCGGCCTAGAATTATCCAAGCCTCGGCCTCCAGAAAGTGCTCCAAAAGAGCAAGGAAGAAGCTGATACAGGTCAGGCCACGGCTTGGATCAAGTTGAGGTGCGGCCTGAAGGGCCGAGCCGCTGCCTGAACCAATCCAGGCCGCAGTCTCCAGAAAGTGCAAGAATTTGAAGATTTTGAGCTGCGGCCTGACTCCAGCTGAGCCGCGGCGCAACCCCGATACCCTGTCTTTGAGTTACAACTTAATTAGGGTTTTTAATGATTGTTTAAACCCTAAAACACCGTTGGACCTCTTGTATTATAAATAGACCACTTAGGGTTTGAAAAATGATAATCATTAAGTCTGGGAAACTGAAGGAAGCAGCCAATTCTCCACCATCAAAGTGTTCAACCATGAGCCCCGTGGCTAACTAATCTCCAAGCAAGGTGAAGGGATGAATCCCTAGGTGTAGTTGTTCCTATTTTCCTTTATTTGATTCAGTTGTAATAGGGATTCATTGTCAAAACATTGTTATGATTTACTTTTTAATCTAATTATAAGATTTTATCTAATCCGGTGATTGTATCTTTCTCCTTGATATAAATTTAGTCATGTTTTTCTTATGTCAAGATTGTTTGGGTATAATTGAGTCCGGTAGATCTAGCCTTTATGTTTGTCCATTACTGCAATATTTTCATTAAAGATATATTATCGTTTCTTGATAAACCTATAAGATAGATCATGTGTGCATGAATCGAAAATAAAAAGTATTTCATAACAATCATATTAGGGTTTATATATGTTCTCATTGAATATTTACCGATTGCCTGTTTGAGATGTGAAACTTGCAATCGAGATAAAAACAATTGAATCAAGTTAGGAATAGGGCAACGAACCTAGGGAGGATTCCCAGATCCTTGTTGTTTCTTTATTATATTTCATAATCTATTTTACACAATTACTTCATTATCCAAATTCATATCTTCTTACTTAAATCTTTATCGTTTGTGTTATGGTTCACACCTTCTTTTGTAGGTAACTTGTTTCCCTGTGGAATCGACACCCCAAAGCTGTGCTACAACTTTCGCGTTACTCTTTGGTCGTAATCAAATGTGCACTAAGCAATTGCTCGGACAGGGGCGTGTGCACTACGATGCTCGGGCGAGCTTAGCAACGGCTCGGCATTGCAACAGATGAATTCTGTAGACTTCTTCACTTCTACTGTTTAGCGAAAGATTGTGGTTTTTCACGGATGGCACCAATCTGTTGATGCCAAAAAACCGTTGGTGTTGACATGGCGTTGATGCCCAATGACCTAGGGTCAGCTTCTTGGGGTCTGCACAAGTGACAGAGGTGAACTAAAGGACCCTCGGGAGGAGGGGAGGGGGAGACCTCCGAGGGCGCTCCGACGCCTTAGTTAGGCCGAGGCCAAGGGTTTATTTTAAAGTAAATCAGTGCAGATTGTGTGGAATATCAAAAAGTGTTCTGTCTTGGACTTGCATACCTCAAGCTATTTATAGTCGTCCGAGTGGAGGTCGCCCACGTTGGGGAGGGATGGCCTCGCCCCTGTCATCCTTGTTCTGGGGAGTTAAATCTTAATCGCGTGATCAGTAAGTCGCGTGTGTCAGGAGTTGCGTGCTTCAGTGAGAGTTAGGCCCGCTGATCTTGCTTAGACGTGGCGGTCATGCGTTCTGGTCACTCCACGTGTGCTTTGCTGTGCCGTGGGGGCTTGACATGCGTCATCGCCCTATTGGTGGTGCTAGGATCCACGTGTTGGCTTCCAATTGGACCACGGTTTATTGGGTCCCATCATTAACCATTTTCTTGACTGATGCTTCTGCACCACCTGCTTTTCTTAGGCTTATGTTCCATGATTATCAAGTTCAGGTTATTGCTTTTCTTTTTCAAACTCTTCCATGGTGTACTTATAACCAAATCAAATCTTCCATTCTTGATGGTAATGATGTAGCTTGTTTTTTTTTCTTTTTAGTCTTGAGAAATTATCATTACACCAAAGAAGAATTGTTGGTTTTTTCAATCTTAAGTTAAGATGATCGGTAATTCAATTATTTTTTTATGATATCAGAGCTTCAAGTTTTAATTTCGAATATATAAGTTTTTTTTTTGTTTTTTTTACATTTGGGTTTACATGTAAAACCTATTAATCTTACGATCAGCTTGATCACAAAAAAAGTGTTAGACTGTAAAAGATAACTTAATTGTTTTTTTAATAATTATTAGATGCTTTTGAAGCATTGTATTTTTTACATCCTACACGGGTAAGAAGCATGGTGCTTCGAGCTATCTAATAATTTCTCTAATTTTTTTATAGTATGAAATTGAAATTTGAAAAATGAAATTGAATGAAAGCGAAAACTTACTCTTACAATTTTACAATTTTCAAGCCACAGTTCCATTGAATTTCATTCCCAAAATTGTTTCAATTTAATTCCGTGCCTTTGTTAACTCAATCAAGCCCTATTTCCATATATACTATAAGTAGGAATTGGCCACATGAATTCAACTGAATTTGCAAACTAAGATTTTCTAGCTAGTAGCTGCCTATAAACATATGTAGTGTCTTTACAAAGAGCCATGATTACTCACACTGAATTCTATTGTGATCCAGGGATGTGATGCATCAATCCTGCTTGATTATGATGATCACTTGAACTATTACGATGAAATGGTTTCTTCCAAGAATTTTGGCATTAGAAAACGAGAAGCAATCGCATATGTAAAGTCTAAATTGGAAGCAGAATGTCCAGGGTAGGTTTCTTGTGCAGATATCACTGCCTTAGCTGCCAAAGAATCAGTGGCATTCTCTGGAGGACCCAGAATTCAGATTCCTCTAGGAAGAAAGGATTCCACCACTTGTAGTAACTACCAAGCTGATGCTCATCTTCCTTCACCAAGTATAACAGTTGATGAGTTACTGCATATGTTCATGTCCAAAGGAATGAACCTCGAGGAATCAGTAGCATTATTGGGTAACTAATTGATTATCAAATTGTATACTAATTTTTTCAATTATTAACAAAACTTTATTAAGTATGATTAACTAAAAGTTCTCTCACTCAATTGAATATATCAAACCATTTAATCATGGCATTTCTTCTCTTTCTTTTCAGGTGCGCATCCACTAGGTACAGGACACTGCATAAACTTTGTGGATAGACTTTATGATCGAAGGCGCGAAGACCAGATCAATCATGGCTTTGAAGCTTTCCTAAAACTTGAATGCCCCACCAGAATTCCTGTAACGAACCTCACATTTGTTTTCAACGATATGACCCCCTTCATATTTGATAACCAATTCTATAAAGATGTTTTGATGAGCAAGGGCTTGTTTTTCATTGACTCTAGCATTTCAAGAGATACTCGCACTGCACCTATTGTTAAACAATTCGCCGTTATTCAGGACTATTTCTTCCAGGTTTTCTCCTCTGCATTCGTGAAGCTATCTTTGATGAATGTCCTTACACAAGGAAAAGCCGAGGTTAGGAGAAAGCGTAACAAAGTAAACTAGGGAAATGCATAAATCAAGTCACCTTCTTGTTTCCAGGAGAAGTCAACATATTAGCCAAGGTTCCTAAATGAGCATTTAGTACCACAGGAGGCAAGCATTCCACAAAGTCTAGCCAACTTCCAACCACATTAATCAGTTTTCCACCTTATCTCTTTTCCTTCAGTGGGTAAGATTTGAACTAAGACTTGTCATAGAATCTAGGTTAATAGATTGTAGTAGATTAAATAATTAAAGAAAAAAAAAAGGCAATGGAACATTTTAGATGGGAAGAAAACTTATCAGGGTTATAAGCCTTGTAATCCATCCTGGCTAAATAAATGTAACCGACAATGAGGTAAGGCCATTTTCTTTAAAAAAAATATATAAATATAAAACCTTTATTTCTTGGATTTGTTGAGGGCCTGCATTTGCATAGGTGAATGTAACCGGGTGCCAAGCTTTATACACCATCTTTGTTGTAGACAGATTCCATACAGGACGGCATGTAAATAACGTGGCCCACAAATTTTTGGGTGACAGTGTTTGGAATAACTTCCCATTAATTTTTGTAATTGGACATGTGTGTTATAGGTGGTTTATTTAATGAACTACCTAGTAGTGATTGGAAGTTATAACTCCCCTTATGGGATGGAGTTATATAAAGAATTTGAGTAAATTTTATTTTTAATCATTTTAGTTTATCTCGTGTCCTTATTGGGTCCCTGAAGTTTAAAATATCCATATTGGGTCTTTTAAATTTGGTACCCGTTCCATTCAGGTCATTCACCCAAATGATTTTGTTTCATTAACTAGTAATTCAAATGCGTGCAATATGTGCATGAAAGTTTCCAAGTCAATAGTCATTGAACTTTATTTGGAACGTAAGGTTGTGGTTGACGTAATGTAAGACTAGTTAAATGAAGTTGATGAAGATATGAGGATAACAAATAATGTACTAGACTATTTGAATTTGATGAATCTGTTTTTGACTATATTGTTGAACCTGACGTGAATGAACATGTTGTGAATGAACATATTGTGAATAAGCCTGCTGTGAATGAACATATTGTGAATAAGTCTGCTGTGAATGAACTTGTTGTGAATAGATTACTGTGTCATATGAGTGAAGGACTTGATTGGAACGAGTATCAAACTTAAAGGACCCAATAACCTAATGACACATGGCCATCTCTCAGGCAAAAAAGTAATTTCTTAGGCTCCAACACATTATATAAATGGGCTATTACTATAAAAGGTACATATTCACAATTTACAACAGACAACTCTTACAATTATACAGTTTTATTATTCTCCTATTATTCATGCATATGACTGACTTGAGCATCAGAGAGTCTCGGGGCACAACCCTCGGGGACCTTCTACTTTACGTGTCTCTCATGTGGACAGGGATCTGGGAGGCAGATTTTCGACATCAACAAATAGCTCCGTCCATGAGAACGACAAAATATTTTTTCTAAAGATGTTAAAAATAAGCCACCAAGGTCTCGAAACATCGCCAAAAATCATATCCATGATAATCTAACCGTCAACGATCCAATCATAGCACACTACTGTGTTCTCCATCTCCACATCTACCATCCTACAAAGTTTCATGGTGATCGGATGTCGGAGAGTCCTCCATCGGAACCGTTAAAGTTTGCTAGGAAAACAACATTTTGACCGTCAGATCTCCAAAAATTTGACTAGTAAAATTCAGATCAACCTACACAAACAAATTCTCCAACCTTCGATCTACATGTCTTCAAAGTTTCACGGTGATCAGACATCAGAAAATCCTCCATTGGAACTGTTAAAATTTGCTAGGAAAACAGAATTTTGACCGTCAAATATGCAAAAATCGGACCATCAAACTTCAGATCTACATGTCTTCAAAGTTTTACGGCGATTAAAAGTCGGAAAGTCTTCCATCGGAACCGTTAAACTTCGTCGAAAAAATAAAATTTTGTCCTTCTGATCAGCATGACATCAGCAAGTGACATCAGCATGTGAGGCAAGTGACATCAGCATTTGAATAGTTAGTCAATGTCATACCATCACCACCTAGGCGCCACATCACCAGATCAAAAAAATTTCATTTCAGTCCCTAAAAATTTTTGAAAATTTATTTTCGTCCTTTAAATATCTATAAATTTTATTTTTGGTCCCTTAAATTTATAAATAATTCAATTTGAACTTTCTTATTTATCAAAACTATATTTTAGTCCTTATACTCTCTGAAACTTTCATTTCAGTCCCTAAGCATTCTGGAAATTTCATATTAACCCCCAAACTCAAACCAGCTGGTTTAACAAGGTTTGATCAATTGGTTCACCCATTTGACCATCCGGTTTAGCTTTTTTTAATCCGTTTTCAAATCCAACAAGACAAGTTCTTAAGATTTTATGACCTGTTTGTTTCAAATCCGGGCTCAGAATACTAAAATTCTGCTTGCACATATGAGTTTCTTCATAAACAACCAATTTTGACTCATATTTGATCAGCCGGTTCACCAAACTCAAGCTTGGTTTTCAACTTATACAAACTGGTTCCCAAGGTTTTTCAACCTCCTCTTTCCAGAACCGGCCTTCAAATTTTGAAATTCGACTTCCTTAGACAAGTTTATTACAAACGGTAAAAAGCAGTTATTTCTTCCTCGAAGAACCTCAAACATGCCACAAACTCAAACAAACAGAAGCACTCCACAAGACGGGGTATAAATTCCAAAACACCCGAACACCTTAGTTCATTCAGCTCGGTTTCTCCATCAGTCTGGTTTCTCTATCAGCTTATTTTCTCCATCAGTTTGGCTTCTCCATTAGTTTAGTTTATCCATCAGATCAGTTTCTCTATTAGTTATGTTCCTCCATCAGATCAATTTCTCTATCAACCATGTTTTTCCATCAAATCAATTTCTCAATCAGTTATGTTTCTCCATCAATTCAGTTTCTCCATCAACTATGTTTCTCCATCAGCAACCATCAGCTATATAGAGTGAGCATAGGTTAGTTTGGTTCAGGTTATCCTAAAATTTCAACCCAACCCATTCATACCAGGTTGAAAAAATCTCAACTCAACCCAACCCGACCCATGAACCCATCCAATCTCAACTAACCCAACCCATTTTAATCAGTTTGGGTCACAGAGTTGACATATTTTTTTTACTAAACAATTAAACCATACATATTGCAAAACAAAAAAATATTATATTAAATCCAAAACTAAATCCATTTATATTACAAGTAAAATATGTATACCTGACAGCACAAAGAATATTTGATAACACGGAAATGAGAACAATGGTTATAGGCTATACTAAATTTGGTTTTTTGGATACTGCTAAGAAGTATTTTGATAACATGCAAGAGAATGATGTTGTGTCATGGAATGCCATAATTAGAGGCTATGTTGAAGCCAAACTTGGTAAGGATGTTTAGGCATTGTTTCATAAAATGCAAGCGAGAAATATAAAGCATGATGAAGTGACCATGGTCAATTGCTTATCTGCATGCTCACAACTTGGAGACCTTGATGTTAAAATATGGATTCATAGTTATATTGAAAAACACAATCTTCATCTGAATGTTGCACTAGGAACTGCTTTAGTTGACATAATTTAACTTGCTTTAGAAGACTGTTCAATTACGAAAGAAATCTGGATTTCTGGACAGTTGCTAATAATATATTTTAGTAACTCAACATTTGTTGGTCGTGCTAGTGCTTTCTCACTAGTCAGTCTAATTTTTGAACTATACCTTAATGCACTTGGAAGCGACATAGGGGCTCTTAAAATGTCACAGAGAGGCAAATTGAATGGTTTAATAATGTTTGTATGAATGGCTTACAGCAAGTTGGTATTACTAAGCTTTATCATATATTCAGCAATTCTTCCATCAATATTATGGTACATCTTTTTAGAATATAAGTTTATCTGCATACATTGATCCCGACTGGAATCTTGTAGGTTAGAGTGTTAATTTCTATGTTTATTTTATAGTTACAACAGTACAAGAAATCAAAATTTTGTTAGCATAAGTTAATTGTACATCAATTTATTCTTATTGAAGTTATGCTTAAGAAATAATTATGAAAACTATTTCATAACTCGAAATCAGTATTTGTTTCTAGTGTAAATATTTGAAACTAAAATCTAGGTAATTGGAAAGTAAGACTTGTTTGGACATTGGAGTATATGTTATATATAATTTTACACACTAGTACTAATTAGAATGGAAATTTTATGATTATATATTTTACAATTATACAATAATTATTTATACATTATTTTATATTCAATAAATATAAAATATATAATTCTATATTTGACCAGGTTACCGGTTTGGGTCGGGTTGAAAATTTTGAACCCATGACCCGACCCAACCCAATCCAATCCACTAGATTCAAAATATTTTCAACCCAACCCAATCCAATCTCTAAAAAGACATAACCTAACCCAACCCAACCCATTATATCAGTTTGGGTCAGGTTCATGGGTCAATCAGGTTCCATGCTCACTCCTATAGCTATGTTTCTCCATTAGTTCGTTTTCTCCATCAGCATGATTTCTCCACCAAATTAGTTTCTCCATCAGCTCACGTCCAAGGCCGAGCATTTTGATTGAGCCTCATATGTTGGGTGCAACGTCTCCAAGGCCGAGCATTTTGACTGAGCCTCATGTGTTGGATCCCATGTCTCCAAGTTCAAGCATTTTGACTGAGCCTCATATGCTCGGCCCTATATGCTCGGACCCACGTCTCCAAGGCCGAGCATTTTGACTGAGCCTCATATGCTCGGGCTCACGTCTCTAAGGTCGAGCATTTTGACTAAACCTTATATGCTCGAACTCACGTCTCTCAAACTGAAATGTGCAACCAACGATACAAGCTCCATTATACTTCACCAAGAACATAAATATACTTAAGGAAGTTGGGAGCTTCTGATGTAAGGAAAAATTCCTTCTCCAATAACCTAATGACGCATGGCCACCTTTCAGGGCAAAAAAGTAATTTCTTAAGTTCTAACACACTATATAAAGGTGCTCTCACCATAAAAGGTATATATTCACAATTTATAACAGACAACTCTTACAATCATCCAAATTTATTATTCTCCTATTATTCATGCATATGACTGACTTAGGCGTCGAAGAGTCCCCAGGGCACAACCCTCGGGGATCTTCTAGTTTACGTGTCTCTCATGTGCACAAAGATCCGGGAGGTAGATTTTCGATATCAACAAACATGTTGTAAATGAGCTTATTGTGACTGAACCTGTTGTTAATTGATTACTGTGTCATTTGGGTGAAAAACTTGATTAGAACGGATATCAAACTTAAAAGACCTAATAGAAACGTTTTAAACTCTAGGAACCCAATAAAGACACGAAGCAAACTAAAATGACTAAAAAATAAAATTTACTCAAATAATTTTACACAGACAAAGGTCCCTAGCCTAGTAAACATAAGATATTTGTGATTTCCATCAAATTTCATCTTCAGAGATTTGTATAAGCTAGAAGGCTTTTTCATATACTCAAATCACTTCATAAAATCTTAGTGATGGTTGTGAAAATTAAGTGATTCAAAACCGTGGAGCTGTCGTGGATAGCAAAGCAAGTAGATTTTGTTAAAGAATAACGTGCTTGATCAATCATTATTGGAGGTTAGTGATTTGTTTATTTTGTTTCTTCTGCAATAAGGCTAACATTTGGTATCAGAGCAAGCCTCTGGATCACATTGGTTAGCATTATTGTTCTTTCCATTTTTTTTTTAAAAAAACAAATTATGATGATTATACGTACAGTTAATGGATCAAGTTTTGATTTATTTTTATAATTATTCATTGAGAATTATCTAATTGGTTAAAAAATGTTTATGGGTTTTATTAAAAAAAATTATTAGTTGTACACATGAATGTCAGGATTAAACTTTTCTTGGATGGAGTCATTAACATGAGGATTTGTTAATTGAATGGTGATGCTATTTTAAAAGAATTGAACATCAATGTGTTTTAAAATTAGCCACAGCATTTTAAAATATGTGTACAATCACACCAAGTTTTATAAAATTTATGTAAAGTAGCATTACGAATCGTATTAAATCATTTGAAAATTTTAACTACTTCATAGGGAGTTAATTATTTTGAATGACTTAATAGAATAAGATAGTTGATTTGACATTGAGAAAAGAAGATTTTTATACCCACATGTAATAATCTTTTATTCTTGGTGCCCAAATCACTAGTCTGCAAATCCAATACATGATGTAACCTCTACCTACAGGAAGGATTGGATTTTTACTAATGAATTCAACATGGTTAGTTCATATTATAGATAATACTTCAAAGTAATGATTGTATGTTTTTTGGTTTATTATTGTAGGTATAAATACTTCCTTTATGAATAGTGAATCATCACACATTCCCTTGTTAAGTGGTGATAATTTTTCAGATTGGAAAGACAAAATTCTCTTAACATTATGGTGTATAGACTTAGACTTGGCACTTTACGTGGATGAACCACCCGTTCCCACGAAATTAAGCATAGTTGAAGAAAAGAATGTATATGAGAGGTGGGAGAAGTCACACCTAAGTTTGATGCTCATTAAGTCTCATATCAGTAAAAGCATAAGGGATTTCATTCCCAACTGTGATAAAGTCAAAGGCTTTTTGAAGTCAATTAAAGATCAATTTGTCAAGTCTTATAAGGCTTTAGCCAACACCTTAATGAGAAGACTCTTAGGCAAAAGGCACGACAATTCTAAAGGTGTGCGTGAGCACATTATGGAAATGAGGGACATTGCTACTCAACTCAAGTCCTTAGAGATTAACATTTCTGAGCCATTTCTTGTCCATTTTATTCTTGACTTTCTTCTTGTGGAGTATGGATCTCTTAAAATCTCCTATAACACACATAGATAAATGGTCAGTTAATGAACTTCTAACTATGTGTGTTCAAGAAGAAGAGAGACTAAAGCATGAGAACCTAGAAAGTGCTCATTTGTTGACTCATAGAAAGAGACATTATAAGAAGGGTAAAAATGTTCTCGGAGTGAAAAAATAAGGAAAAAGACCATTCATGCAAGATGGTAAAGGAAAATACTTCTTTTGTAAGACAAAGGGACATGAAGAAGGATTTCCCTAAATATAAGAAATGGCTCAAGAAGAAAGGTAATTTCTTTCTTTTGTGTGTTATGAATCTAATTTTAATACTATTCATCATAATACTTGGTGGATTGATTCGGGTACTACAATTCATATTGTCAATGCCATGTAGGGTTTTTTCAACCTCAGGAAGCCAATAGGTAGTGAACAAGGCATCTACTCAGGAAATGGGATGCGTTCACATACCGAAGCCATTGGAACCTTTAGATTAATCTTGGAGACTGGCTTTGTTTTAGATCTTGAAAACACTATTTATATCCTTTCATTTTTTGTTTCCATACTAGTACCTTTTGGTTATGGTTTTAACTTTCTTGGTTCAAACTTTAAGCTGTCTAAAAGTTCTTCTGTTGTTAGTTCTGGGACCTTGGTAGATGGTTTGTATAAATTGAATTTGAATTCCGTCTTTGAACAAACCTTTTTTACCCTGCATGATAATATTGGCACTAAGCGTTTTATTATTGATGAAAACTCCTCTATTTTGTGGCATAGGAGATTGGGACATATCTCCATGGAAAGAACTAAAAGGTTAGTGAATGATAGGTGTCTTAAAAACTCTTGATTTCTCTAACTTTGGTACTTGTGTTGATCACATTAAGGGTAAACAAACCAACAAGATCAATAAATGTGCAAAGAGGAGTTTTGAGGTTCTAGAGATCATACACGAAGATATATGTGGGTCATTTACTACACCATATCTAAATGGTCAGAGATATTTTATCTCATTTATTGAGGACCATACAAGATATATGCATCTCTATCTCTTATTCCATAAAGATGAGACCCTTGAGGTTTTCAAAACCTTTAAGACAGAGGTAGATAAACAATTAGGAAAACATATCAAAATAGTAAGGTCAAACAACGATGGAGAATATTATGGAATGTACACATAAATGGGACAAAGGTCAGGTCTATTTGCTGAGCTCCTTAAGGAAAAAGGGATTGTAGCTAAATACACAATGTCAGGTGTACCTTATCAAAATGGGATTGCCGAAAGAAGAAATTGAACTCTAATGGACATGGTGAGAAGTATGACAAGCAACTCAAATCTTCCCATATTTTGTAAAATGAAGCCCTAAAAACTGTAATGTATATCTTAAATAGGGTTCCATCTAAAGATGTTTCTAAAACTCCTTTCAAGTTGTGGAAAGGGCGGAAACCAAGTTTAAGACATATATACATATGGGAATGTCAAGTTGAAGTTAGGCTTTACAATCCACAATTAAAGAAGTTGGACTCAAGAACTGTCAGTGAATATTTCATTGGCTATATAGAAAATTCCAAAGGATATAGATTTCATTGTCCCTCACACACACAAAAAATTGTTGAGGCTAGAAATGCTAAGTTCATTGAGGATGTTAACATTAGTGGGAGTGGAACTTCTCAAAGAATTGATTTTGAGGAAGTGCAAGATTAAGTGGTAGTACATGCACATTCCGATTAATCGATTGATTTTCAAGGGAATAATTCAAGAACCACTTAAGAACAACCAATTCAGGAAAAACCACTTCGTCAGGAACAACTTAACATAAAGTCTATATCTCAAAATCTACCAAATATGAAAGAGGTTGTAGAATTGAGAATATCCTTAATAACAAAAAGACTAGCAAATTCTAGCGATTATGTTGTGTACCTACAAGAATCTGACTTTGATGTTGGATTAAAGATTGATCCTAGCTCATTTTCACAAGGCATAAATGGAAAAAAAAAAAAATCTAATCTATGGTATGATGCCATGAAAGATGAGATGGAGTCAATGGCTAAAAATCAAGTTTGTGACCTTGTTGAGATACCCGAAAGAGTCAACGTTGTTGGTTGTAAATGAGTCTATAAAACTAAAAGGGAGTTTTTTGGTAACATTGAGCGATATAAGGCTAGGCTTGTAGCCAATGGCTTTACTCAAAAGGAAGGCATTGATTACCATGATACATTTTATCTTGTTTCCAATAAGGAATCATTTCAGATCATTATGGCTTTAGTAGCTCATTTTGACATGGAGCTACATCAAATTGATGTGAAAACAACATTCTTGAATAAGGATCTTGAGGAAGAAGTATATATGACTCAACTTAAGGGATTTAGTTCCCAAAAGAACAGTCATCTGGTTTGTAAGTTAAGAAAATCAATATATGGGTTAAAACAAAACCCTCACGTCAATGGTATTTCAAATTTCACAATGTAGTTACTTTATTTGGTTTGCGGAGAACATTGTGGATAATTGTATATACCTTAAGGTTAGTGGGAGTAAATACATATTTTTAGTCCTATATGTTGATGACATTTTACTTGCAACCAATTATTTAGGTTTATTGCACGAAACAATATTTTCTCTCTCAAAACTTTGATATAAAAGATATGGGTAAAGCTTCTTATGTCATTGGCATAGAGATTCACAGAGACGGATCTCAAAGAACATTAGGATTGTCTTAAAAGGCCTATATTGAAAAAGGTTTTAGAGAAATTAAGAATGAAAAATTATTCACCTTGTGTAGCACCTATCATGAATTGTGACAAATTTAGCTTAAGTCAATGTTCGAAAAATGCTTTGGAAAATAAGCAAATGCAAAGTATTCCCAATGCATCGTTGGATAGTCAGATTAAGATTTTGCCAATTGTCCATATTCCAGGAAGTCGACCTCAGGGTATGTGGGTATGTGTTTTTACTTGTTGTAAATGCCATATATTGAAGAAGCACAAAACAATCAATAGTCGCTTCATCCACTATGGAAGTAGAATTTATAGCATGATTTGAAGCTACTTTATAGGCAATATGGTTAAGGAACTTCATTACAGGGCTTAGAGTGGTGGATTCCATAACTAAGTCATTGAAGTTGTATTGTGATAATTCGGTTGTAGTATTCTTTTCTAAGAATAACAAGAGTGGAAGTCGAAATAAGCACATTAACATCAAGTACTTATTTATCAAAGATACCGTGAAAAACCATGTGGTACCGATCGATCATATAAGTACAAAGTTAATGGTAGCAGATCCCGTGACAGAAGGGCTATCAGCAAAAGTGTATAAGGGTCATGTGGATCGTATGGGACTTATTAGCTCATTTTAGTTTTATTGTTATCAGACAACATTTATTCTATAGTCAATTCCAACATGATGTTTATATTTGGTGCACATAAAGTGTTTGTCATGTTTTTATTCATTGAATGAATTGGACCCTGAATGACTTGTAAAAAGTCATTCATAAAGAATCAATTCCATGTAAGGTTCTCATTTGGATAGAATCATACATTGTAATACATGGAAGGAAATGTTCATTAAAAGAGCATAACAACCATGATTCGTGTATTGAAAATCTCTTTATGAGAATATAGTGCCCATAATTATGACATGTGGTAGTTTCAATCTATGGCCGTAGTTTATGAAAGTGTTACCCAAATTTCAATTATATCACATGAGCTAAGTGGAATGACGTAAATAACGTGGCCCACATATTTTTAGGTGGCATGTTTGGAATAACTACCCATTAATTTCTATAATTGGGTATGTTGGTTATAGGTGATTTGTTAAAATAAACTACCTAGTAATGGTGAGAAGTTATAACTCCCTTGATGGAAGGGAGTTATATAAAGAATTTGACACAAACAATGGCCCCTAACCTAACAAACATTGGATGTTTGTGATTTCTATCAAATCTCATCTTCAAATATTTACATAAGCTAGAAAGCTTTATCAAATACTCAAATCACTTCATAAAATCTGAGTGAGGGTCGTAAAAATTAAGCAAATACATAACCGTTGTGCTGTCATGGATAGAAAAGCAAATAGATTTTGTTAGAGAACAACGCGCTTGATTAACTTTCATTCCCAATCATCTCAATATGGAAAGAAAACACCAATCATCCCACTCTTTTTTCCTCACTTTTTTTTTTCTGGCAAACGATTGAAAGAAAACTTTTTTTTCTTTTCCCTCTTCCTTTGGAGATGATTCAGCATAATTCAATTTGGGCCCAAGTTCGGCAAAATAGTTTCCACAGTCAGCGGATAACACGTTATTAAAAGTCCTTTCTGTTTATTCGAGTCATTGGAAACACCTCAAATGCTCTGTATCACTTTTTGCACCAATCTTCTAAATGTCCATAATAATTTTTTTATAAACAAAAGTAAATGTCCAAAAGATAGATAACAACAGACACTCAAACTGAGCCCTCTGAGAAGAATAACAACAGTGCTGCTTATAATATAATTGCTTGCAAATAAAACCTAATAGTTTTCAGCGAATTTTCAATCTAAACTTCAAGTCTTCAGCCCAAAGCCAAAAATTGTTCCCCTGTTAATCTTTGTGGGAAGCATTAACAGTTAACACAAATTAATATTAAAAAAGCTGACTGGAACATATAAAGAGGCTCTCCACAATATAGATTAGGGTTTGAATATCACTTACATAATTCAGCCTTCCCTTACTGGCATCTAGAGGAGGGTGTCGCTGCAAAGTGATAAGAAAATGAATTGAACTAAGAAAGAGAGTTGTGGAAAAAAAAAATAATAAACAAACTGTTTTTGAACAATTCAATACTAGCCCTACAACGCACATTTTGTATTGCTTTTTATTAACTAAATTGAAACAAAATTAAATTTTAAAATAAATGTTCCACATATTCTTTACCATCACTAGCAAGGGGTAACTTTAATGCTCAAAGATATATACTTATTTCTGTCTCCCTAGTGCTAATTCAGTTGCAGCATGTTGCTGTTTTAGTTTCTTATTTTTGTTCATTCAGTTTTTTCTCTTGTAACAGCTTGCTGCTTTTGTTGTTTTTCTCTTTGATAAATAAAATTTCACCTTTTATCCAAAATAATAAAGTATGTGAAAAGATTCAAAAGCTAAATAATAATTTCCAAGAAAATGAATTTGCATACAAAAATATGTTTTCACTGCTGTTTACTAAACATTAAATAGTTATTAACTTCATCGTTGCTTTATCAAAAACTGTTTCAAAACCCGCTTTTTAAAGTATAAGTTGAAACTATTGCTGGACCAAACAGTATCATAGATATGCAAGTCATGCTTGCAAATTCAAAATGGGTACATGTTATTATGCAATGATAAGAATATGAATTGAATTAAGAAAGAGAGTTGTGGAAAAAAATAATAAGCAAACAGTTTTTGAACAATACTAGTCCTACAACGCGTGCATACACATTTTGTATTGCCTTTTTATTAACTATATATTAATATTATTTTTTAAATGAAAATAAATGAACAACTCCTAAAAGAGGCCAGTTACCACGTGAAAGTGGATTGTTTGAACCTGATAAAGGATGTTTATGGCTGACTGTTACCGAAGGTTAAGGGAAAATGATTAGTTTAAACTTCAACACTTTGCCTTAGAATACGAGAAGGGTGGTTAATCACAATTACTTATCCTTAATTTAGTTACTTTTGACCTTATCCCAGTGTGTTGGTCTCCACTAATTCTAATTCACTGAGACTTAAAGTTTTAGTGATTGAAATTGGATTTAATCAAATCTTAAAAAAAAAAAATGTAATTAGACATGATTATTTTGAACACAAAATAAAACGTATTAGTATTGGGTATAATCAGATTTGTGTCGTAATCGTGTCGGCACGATTATGACACGAAAAAATTGTTTCATGACGCGGATTGACCCGCCAATCTGAAATGATACGATTAAATTCACGACTCTGATAAATCATGTTGACACGATTATGACCCATTTAAAAATTGTCTATTACATTAAAAAAAGATGTGTGGATAATAATTGATAAAATAATGTTAATGTTATTAATTAGACATTTTTTTTATGTGTATTTGGATCATGAATATTATGAATGATTAGATGGATAGTTATGTAATATAAATTATATTTGCTTATGTAATAAACAGGTCGTGTCTGGTTAATCGTGTCGGGTTCTCGTGTATAACATGTTAATCGTGTCAAATTATCGTGTCTAATATGTTAGTTATGTCAAGTTGTCGTGTCTAACAAATTAATCATATTGTGTTGTCGTGTCGGGTCTAACACGACCCGTTTATTAAACAGGTTAAGTGTGTCGAGTCATGTTACCCGTTTAATAAACAGGTCGTGTTAGTATTGGGTTTTCTTGACACGATTAATAATTGTGTCGTGTTCGTATCGACCCATTAGTATTATACCCAACTTCGACACGACTCGTCAACCCGAATTGCCACCCTTAACCGTAATAGCATTAATCCGGCTAATCTTAATAGACAAAAATATGCTCGTAACTACCTAAAGTAACCATTTTACAAGAACACTAACAATGCTAATTTGAGTAAGACGTGAAATGCCTGACTGCATACCTTGCCAAATTTCTTAACATAGGGAAAGATGACCTCGTCATCTACAATGACTTCTGAATGGCTTCTAGCTAAAGAGATCCACTGCAAACACGAGTCAATATAAACATCAGCATAAATTATTGAAAAGGAAGCATATCCCTACCTCAATGGAGCAATTCAATTCCCATGAGTCATTCAGAAACTTTTTAATGCTCTAAAGAATTTTTTCTTAGAAAGTTTTTCAGGTCATGGTCTTTAGGACTCCACTAACTATTCATATTTTAGTAAACAAGATCTGATGTAAATGTAAAATCAAAGAGAAAAAAAGATAACCTGGATCCTTTCACCATTTCTTCTTCGGCATGATAGGTGACATTCTTGTGTTGTAGCGACCTTCCTTGGCATCAAGAAAGCTACAAACACAAAGAAACTAAATAAACACCTGCTCCACAATTTCTTCACTAAGAACTATAAAGAGAAAAAATTATGAAATATTAATACAGATGTAATTTTTCCGTTAATATTGAACCATCTGCAAAGGATCGGTACCTGGCACCTTAAGAATCCAAGCTTTTTCCATCTACCTATCCATGAAACTCCTTGGAGATGCTATAAGATAGTCGTAGATATAGCTAAAGTTGTACAGGGGAACACAACTGCAGCATGAAGGAGAATTTGGATCATAATGTCATATACAAATGAACTCCACCAGCACAACCCTCTCCCACACCACCTTACCCACCGCAAACACCCACAGCCAACAATTCTGGAAAGAGAAACCAAGAAAGGAAAAGGCCATTGCAATTGGTTTCAATATTTTTTTGATAAGGTAATTTATTTCAAAATATAAAACTTTCTTGACATCCACTCATATTGATAAGTAAAAAGATGCATGTAACAAGATGAAGGCACATATTGTTCTCAATTAAATGCCAAATAAGATTACACCCAAAAAAATAGTGAACTTTTAGACCAAAGAACATCATAAAAGGCTAGTATATTGGTCATTCAGAGTCACTCAAAATAAAATGCATGGTAATTCATCAATTGCAATGATTAGGATAAAAAAACAAGGCATCCGGCCAGTAAGAGATGAGGATAAATCTTTGATTTGCCATATCCTCTAAGGCAGCTGCAAGTAACAACCTCTCCGCTTTGATCATACTTGATTCTCCCCATGCAACCTGCAATAAATAAAAGTTCAGTCCACACACAGGAGATCACCATCAACTCAATTCCTAGCTAAGGAGACAAATATCGAGTTCCATTTTTAGTTACACTTAAGATCAATGCTAGTTGTACGGAGCTTTTTCTATAGAAGGTTTATTGGTTCTATGGACTATGAAAAGAGAGGTAGTCCTTTCCTTGATTCCTAACCTCTTTTGTGAGCAGGATTCGATACCAAATCTCTTTTCTGCACAACACTCTTGCCTAGAAGCTTTTTTCATAATGTATCATGAATAGGCTAGTTTAGAAATTGATGGCCGATTTTTGTCATTTCCCTGCCCAAAGCTTTTAATATTGACACTATCTCTTCAAATAGGGGATGTGAATTGTGATCCATAAAAAAGGTTGTGATTCTCCCATTTATTTCAATAAAGCTCCAACCAGGGAGCTTTTTCAAGCCAAGAGACCTCATTTCAGTCCACGCCTCACCCACACCATCCCATCGATTCATTGAGGCATAGCAGTTCGCTAGCTGAACATAATTTCCAGCATTTGCAGGCCTCCGCATGAGAACATCCCGGGCAATAATATCACCAAGTTTCGCATTGCCATTGGCACGGCAAGCGTCTAGGAGTATGCCTAAAACATCAACTGTCGGCTCTGAGAAGTTCTCCTTGTAGAAGTCATATGCCTCGTCTACCCTTCCAGCTCGACAAAGCAGATCAACAATGCAAGCACGGTGTTCATGTTTAGGTTCGAGACCAAAGTCTCCAGTCATTGACTGGAATATGCTTAAACCCTGGTGGACAAGCCCGTTATGACCACAAGCAGAGAGCACTGAAAGGAAAATCACGTGGTTCGGTTCTATCCCAGAATGTAGAAACTCCGCATATAACCTTAAAGCATTCTCCCCTTTACCATGACAACCATATCCTGCAATGATTGTGCTCCATGTAACCAGATCTTTCTGCAAAACCCTGTCAAAGCACTTCTGAGCTGTATTTAAGTTGCCACATTTTGAGTACATATCAACCAGAGCCGTATCAACCAAGATGCAGAGACTAAGGTAACTTCTAATAACAAAATTGTGGATCAATTTCCCCTGATGCAGAGCACCGACGAATGCGCAAGCTTGGAGAAGGGAGATAATGGTTAATGAATCAGGTCTCTGACGGGTTGCCTTCATTTCATTGAAGAGGAACAAGGTCTTCCACAAATGGCCATTTTGGGCATACCCAGCAATTATTGCATTCCAAGAAACCAAATCTCTTTTGTCCATCCTCTCAAAAACGAAATGACACCATTCTAAATGACCACACTTTGCATACATGGTCACAAGGGAATTCAGGGCAGGGATATCCAATGTCATTCCTTTCCTTAATATGTAACCATGAATTGAGGTCCCTAAATCGAAGGAACCCAATTGTGCACAAGCTGCAAGAGAACTAGCTATTGTGGCAGTAGAAGTCTCCACACCTGATTTCAACATATGAGAGAAAACTTTTAGCCCCTTGTCTGCACAATCATTCTGTACAAGCCCTGAAATCATCGCTGTCCAAAAAACCACATCCTTATCTGGGGTGCATTCGAAAATCCGAAATGCAATATCAATATCCCTACATTTTAAGTACATAGCTATAAGCGATGTTTTAACATGTAAATCTGAGTAAAATCGAGCCCTTAAAATCTGCCCATGTACTATCCTCCCCAAGTCAAGATCACTCTGTATTGAAGTCGCGGACACCACAGACCCAAATGTCTGCTGATCAGGCTCAATATCTTCACTTCTCATTCTACACAAAAGCTGCAATATTTCTCTAACACCCCCAATCTGGGCATAGCCTGAAATCAAAGAATTCCATGAAACCATATCCCTTTGGTCCATCAATTCAAACAGATTCCTCGCATCCTCAACAGCCATGCATTTACCATACGCATTCAACATAGAGTTTACCAAAGCTATCTCACTCGCAAAACCATAGAAAATCGAACAACTGTGCAAACACTGCAGCTGTTTACGCTCTGATACCCCATATAGCATGCCTAACAAGGTAACAGAACTGGGTTCAATCCCTTCATATCGCATCTCATTGAACATACAAAACGCCACATCAACATCTCCCACACGTGAAGAGCCACCAATGATGGCAGTCCAAGGAACAACATTTCTCTCGGGCATCATGTCGAAAACTTTGCAAGCAACTTTTGAATGACCAAATTTAGAATAGAAATTGATCAAAGAAGAGGCAATATAAGGATCAGAAGAGAACCCATTAATGATCAGACTTTGGTGCATTGAGAGCCCCAGAGAGAAAAGGTCAAGTGAAGTGCAGGCTTTGAGGAGACTAGGGAATGTATAGGTATCAGGAGGAGTATCAGTATTGAGCATAGAAGAGTATGTGAAAAGTACCTCATGGTGAGCACCCTGAGTGGAGAGGCGGTTGATAATGGAATTGAATAATTTGGTGGAGGTGGAGGTGGAGGTGGAGGTGGAGGTGGTGGTGGTGGTGGTAGTGGGATTCAACAAACATGGTTTGATTTTGTTCATAACTCATGCTCTCAGTTTAAGTCACTCGCTAGAAAGATTTCCAATAACTATCAAAGTATGGAAATGTAAAATAATGTGATAAATGGTATTAAGATGTTTCTCGAGAAGAAAAGATGTAAAAATGAACTTTGAGACAATGCCAAAAGGAAAAAGGGTGGTCATCTTTTTTCATTCAAGGACTGCCCACTATTTTGCATTTGAAACTTGTCTTTTGGGTATAATCGTCAACTAACTACCACTATAAAGCATCCCTTTGACTCATAATGGCTGGCCACGAGCGAGTATTTGGAATCTTAAGCTCGGCTCAGGGCTTGATGGATTAATTGAGCTCGAGCTCAAGCCAAGCTCGAAAACCCATACTTTTAAGATTAGAAGTTTCATAACTAGTCTCCGCTACATATACTTTCGAGCAAAACTTGCAGTACTCTCTCATTTTCCCATCAACAAATTTATCCCAGCAATAACTTCAAAATCTTCCAAACAACATAGGCACAACAATATCTTACTCGACCACAAGGGTAGAGATGAGGATCTTCATCACGACTCAAATTATCCACTGGATCCATGGCTGCAAATATAAAGAAAACATATGTCAAAACGACCAATAGCATTTGCTTAAATCATACAAAATAAATGCACATCACATTTCAATAACAAACTCTTCTTCAAAGTCAGCATCAAGTTTGAAAGTTTGCAATTTCGATGGTAAAAAAGAGAGAAAGCTCAAAAAAAAACCAGAAAGAATTAAGAAAATTTTGTAATAGAGATAAAATATAGATAAGTCTTACTTGATCAGCCAGCCAAGGACCTTTTTACGTTTATGTAATGGCAGTGGGAGATATCAAAAAGTTTAGTAAAGCCTATATCATGCGAAAGTAGAAAGGTATACAAGGAGAGACATTATTCTGATTTCTCATAAATGAAAAAAAAAATGTTTTAAAAAAGTCAAGGAAAATAATATATTAAGTACTATTGTAAAATACAAAATTTAGTCACTGAGCACGTTAAAAAGTAAATTATAACCTATTCTTATTTTTCTACAGAGGCAATCATGCAAACCCCAAATATAAAAAATTTCAAACAATTATTGGCAACAAATTATGGGTATGTTCTGGTTCAAAACTGTCTTCAGGCAATTAAAAGGAAATTCTTTTGAGTTGAAATTGGAATTGGAGAATTTATGCATTCACAAACACTGGCAGCAATCTTGAGATAGAAGTAGCAGAAATTCAACTGGCTACTAACAAAAGTCAAAAGTCAAAACCCAACACGGAGCAAACAGAAATTTAACGTGCCAAGAGAAATTCATACTTAGGGAAGCTAGTCAAAAAGCGTATTCTAAGCAGCATAATAGGGTCACTACTAGAGAAGGGATGAGCATGGTTGTCAAGGCAAAAGCAGATGGAGATCGAATAGTGCAGCTAAAAAATTTAGAAGAAGCTTTCTAATGAAAAGAGAGAGAGAGAGAAAGAGAGAGGAAATCAGATTTTTTTATGCAAGAAAACACACCTTTGACTGAGCCGTCTGTGGAGCAATCGTGCGGCTGTCAGATAGAGAGGGCTGAGAAGAGCGTCATCGGTCTTGACCCGGCGAGGCCACGAGGGCAAGATGGTTGAGTTGCATAGAGAGCCATATATGGGTGAGAGGATTAGGTTGACAGAAAAGAAAAGAGCTGAGAGAGAAAGCGATGAAGCATCATCGAGACTATGAGAATCGGCAACACAGTTAAAAAAGAAAAAGAGAACGGAGAAGATTAGTTAGAAGTCAACCTGTCAGACAGGGTATATGAATCTCATTCCAATCCGGACTAAGATCGACTGGCATGTGAAATCAAATTGATTTTAATAGATTGGATTTTATTAAATTATTGAATTTTATTTTTTATATTAAATATTTTTATAAAAAAAATTAAAATTAAATTATTTAAATTTTAACCGAATATTCAAATTTTAAAACTTCAAATGTTCTACTTAAATTTAAATCATTGACTAGTAATATTGGTTATAGGAGAGAAAGTGAGATCAATAACACAACTTGTTTGAGAGATTCGACTCGAAAAACTTAACTTGAAACTCGATTAAATCGAGTTCAAGTAATAATTTTAATTCGAAAAACCAATCGAATCGAGTTTGAACAATAAAAACTTTGATTCGGTAAGCTTACGAGTCAACTCAATTAAAATCAAATTTTAATTTTAATATATATTATAAGCAAAATTTAAAATTATAACTATAATTTCGTTAGATCGATTTTTAGGTTAACTAAATTAGTTTAAATTTTAAATTTAAAAATTAAACCAAACTCTAACTCAATATTTTCCTTTCGAGCTCGACTCGAAACTTAGCTATTTTTTTTTTTTTGGCTTTAGTGTTTAGCTCAAATAACTCCTAACTCGAGTTTGAATCGACTCGATTTCATTCTTTGTGTACATAATTTAATTCGAGTTCAGAGTTGAATTAAAATTGAGAAAACTCCAATTTTAATCTAATTTAAATTTAATTTAAATTGAAATTTTTAACTTTAGTACAAATCAACCTTAACTTATCCAAAGTTCATATTGAATTTAGATCGAGCCAAATTAGCTTGTTCAAATTGCGTTTGAATGCCTTAAAGTCATTCATTGTCATTTCAAATGAAATGCGTTTGGATGCTTTAAAGTCAATTACTCATACTAATAATTCTCCTACGAATAAAAAATTTACATAATGGATGAGATTGAGGCAAGTTAGCTCATCATTGCTCTAAATAAAAATATATATAACTTAATTTTGGCGTATAGATAAGTTATTATAGTTTTAATTATATTGCCTAAATTTGAGCTATATTTGTAGTTAAACGTGTCACAGGAACTTGATTCAATATTTCTCTAGTTTAATTTTTTTACCGTTCTTGAACGGAATAACTGATCATTTTTAAATTTAAAAAAATAACAAAAATGAGTGAATGAAGAAATCTAAAGAGGAAAAAAAATGGTAAATGATAAAAACGAAAGAACCCACTCTTCAAAAAGAAACTCATTCTGTCGAGCTCATTTTGGCCAAATTCCTCTATAGCTAGGTCAAGATTCAAGAACAATCAAAATAAATACTCCATAGAATACATAAGAAATTCTTCTTGTTACAGTAACAAGCAGTACAGAAATTATGGTAACTTTGACCTACTTTTAACTTTGTAAAAAATGATGTATCAGGCTACTTTTAGATCAAGAGGCTTCTTAATACGATCCCTACGCAGGCAAGTGCTGACAGATTCAGACCCTCAAAATGTCCCTTACCTTCAAGTCATCTCTGACAATTTGTTGAGCAGTCGCTGTCTCTGTTGCGCAATGTTGGTTTATTATTTAATCTATTAACTTTAGTGGACGGTTCACTTGCTGCCCAGATTCTGTGGGTCAGTTGATGGTTAGAGTGCTGCAAGAAACCATGATAGCAATGCAAATCACCACCGTGTGTCCAATAATGTAGAGGTATCAAAGGGTCCGACTACCCCCTCACTCAAAAGGCGCATGGCAGCTCCACGAGAGAACTTCCTTGCAAATAAGAAGCAGGGAACAAATGTAGAATTAGTAAGACACTACTCTGTCCGGTATTCTGTCTCGTAGTATACATGGTTGATGTCCTGTCCATTAGAACAACAATAGAATAGTGAGTAGAAGCCACGTATTGGCCAAGGTTCCTAAATGAGCATTTAGTACCACAGGAGGCATTTAGTACCACAGGAGGCAAGCATTCCCCATAAGTTTAGCCAACTTCCGACCACATTAATCAGCTTTCCCCTCATTTCTCTTCCTTCGCTGGGTAAGATTTGAAGAACCCCATCGAATTTAAGTGAATAGATTGTAGTAAATTAAATAATGGATTCTTTTTAAAGAGAAAAAATAAAGACAATGGAACAATTTAGATGGGAAGAATACTTATCAGGGTTATCCGCCTTGTAATCCATCCTGGCTATATAAATGCAACTGACAATGAGATAAGACCAAAATGTTTTTTTAAAAGAAAAATATAAAACCTTTATTTCTTTGATTTGTTGAGGGCCTGCATTTGAATAGGTGAATGTAACTGGGTGCCAAGCTTTATTCTCCATCTTCGTAGCAGGCAGATTCCATACAGTATATGTCAGTGTTCTTCGTTCAAGCTGACCTTCAAGCTCACTCATCTGAGAAGAGTAAAGAGCCAGGAAGGAAAAAGAAAGGGGAAGGGGAGGAGAGACAATGACTGATTAGAACACATGACACCAGGAGAGAACAATAAGGATGAAACATGAATCCTTTGCTTACTGCAAGCAATGTAGGCACATAATGTTCATCTGGGATACAGTTGTGCTGCTTTTGAAGTTTCTGCATTTCCCATTTATATCTGAATTAAAATAAAATTTTAATCATTTGAAAGGGAAACAGATACCACTAGATTATTGTAGTTAGAATAATATCATATGTAGCAAGGAAAAAGCATAAATATTAAATCTCCAAATGGTATAAATTTTGACCAGCATCTAGAGACCAGATAATTCTATCTTCAAACACTTACTACAATTTTTATTTTTTTATTTAGTTAACTCCAAAAATTAAGAAACTTATACTATGAACTTGTACACATACAGTTATATGTAAAAAAGTTTTGTTCTCTTTTGGGTTCACTCTATTCAATCTCTTCTTCAAACCAACCTTTCAGCAATCAAGGGCAGGGTATCATGCAGACCACTACAAAAATCATTATATTCTGGAGATGATTCAGCATAATTAAATTTGAGCACAAGTTCAGCAAAATAGTTTCCACAGGCAGCAGAGAACACGCTATTAAAAGTCTTTTCTGTTTATTCAATAATTCAAGTCATTGGAGAGTGGAAAAACCCCAAATGTTCTGTATCAACCTTTACACCAATCTTCTAAATGTCCATAAAAATCATTTTTACAAACAAAAGTAAACGTCCAAAAGATTAGATAATACGTAGTCTGAAGGACTACAACCGGGCAGATTGGGTGCCTCTGAGAAGAATAACAACAGTGCTACTTATAATATTATTGCTTGCAAATAAAACCAATAGTTTTCAGCTAATTTTCAATTTAAACTTCAAGTCCCAAACCCAAAAATTGTTCCTAGATTAATTGTTGAGGGAAGCATTAACAATTAGCAAAAATTAATATTAAAAAAGCTGACTGGAACATATAGTGATAGTCTCCACAATATAGATTAGGGTTTGAATATCACTTACATAATTCAGCCTTCCTTTACTAGCATCTAGAGGAGGACGTCGCTGCAAAGTGAGAAGAATAAGTAAGATTTTGAACAATTTCTTTTTTTTTGATAAATGATCCATCTGGTGGAAATTTTGGGATTAAGAATCGAGATATTCTTTACCATGACTAGCAAGAAGTAAGCTTAAGGCTCAAAGATATATAGACATGCAAGTCATGCTTGCAAAATCAAAACGGCACATGCTATTATGCAATGATAAGAAAATGAATTGAACTAAGAGAGAGAGTTGTGGAGAAAAATAATAAGCAAACAATTTTTGAACAATTCAATACTAGCCCTACAACACGTGCGTAAACGAGTTTTGTATTGCTTTTTTAACATAGATATATATCAATAGTATTTTTTTTTAATGAAAATAAATGAACTACTCTTAAAAAAAGGCCACGGTTACCAGGTGGAAGTGAATTGTTTTAACCTGATAAAGGATGTTTATGGCTGACTGTTATTGAAGGTTGGGGAAGTGATTTAAAAGAACAGGCTGCCTTAGAATAGGAGAAGTGATGTAGAACATACAGGAGAAAGAAACCAGGCTACCCTAGGAAGAAGAAATCTGATCTCACTGTATTTTATTCAATATCAAAGCTGTTCTCCTATGTAATACAATCAGATATTTATACTAAAAAATAAGCTAACCCTAGAAAGGACTCTGCAAATAAGAGGACTTTAACATAAATAATAAAAATAATTATTAAGACTAAGATTAAGGCTAAGCCTAAGCCCAACATATCTTGCGAGTGCCCCTCGAATAGGTTTGGGTCGAGCTTGGTTGGGCCTGGTCTCCATCAATCCTCCCGAGCTGGAAAGAACTCGACTTCGATGAGTAATGCTGCTGGTAATGCTCCAAAAGAGAGGGATCAAGACGACTAAGTTCATCTTCAGTGATCCACGTAGCATCTGATAAAGGTCTTCCTTCCCACTGAACAAGATAACACTGGAATACACCTGACGTGGACATAACTGTCTGATCGTCCAATATGTCTACAATGCGGTCTGATGTCGACGGGGTGGCCTAGGCAGTTGAGGCACGTGTGCGGAAACAGCGTCACCTGTAGACAACCTTGTAGGCAATAAAGGAGGCTCAAAGGTACCTCGATAAGGAAACAAATCCTCCACATTGAATACCGGACTAATATTCATATTCATATCAAATGGTAAGTCAAGTAAATAAGCATTAGATCCCAGTCTGCGAGTGATACGAACTGGGCCAGTAGTCCTAGCATGCAATTTTTTGAAAGAGTTTTTAGGGTACCGCTCAAGACGAATACGGACCATGACATAATCCCTCTCATTAAATTCTTTATCCCTACGATGAGCATCGACAATACGTTTATAAGTGTCATTACTCAATGCTATTTTTCGTCGGATTTCGGCATGTAGGTCTTGTATGTGAGAGGCAAAAGATTTGATTGACTCGGAAGGTCGAGAATAGGGGGTAATAGGATAAGGTCAATTCGTTGACGAGCTGAATGGCCAAGGACAATTTCAAAGGGACTTTTACCAGTAGACCTATTGACGGAGCAATTGTAAGTAAACACCGCAGTGGGTAATAACAAATCCCAATTACCAAGCTTATCCCCAACAATACACCTAAGCAAGTTTCCAAGACTTCGATTGTTAACCTCAGTTTGACCATCAGTTTGGGGTGAAAAGCAGAACTAAACCTCAAGTGGGTCCGAAAAAGTCTCCAAAGGGTCTTCCAAAAATAGCTCATAAACTTAACATTTCTATCCAACACAATAGATGTGAGTAACCCATGAAGCCTAACGATCTCCCTAAAGAATAGTTTAGCTACCTGAGAAGCATCGGTGGCCTTGTGACAAGGTATAAAATGAGTCATCTTAGAAAATCTATCAATCACAACTAAGATAGAATCATAACCTCTAGCGGTCCAAGGTAATCTGAGAACAAAATCCATGCTATGGTCCCGCCATGGTATATGTGGCACAAGTAACGGTGTATATAACCCAGTATTCCTTTTCCTAGCCTTAGCTTGCAGACATGTGCGACATTGCGACATGATTCGATCTACATCCCGTTTCAATGAAAGCCACTAGAATCGGTCTCCAATTAGGGCCACAGTCTTATCTTCCCAAAGTGTCCGACTAATCCTCCGGCATACATTTCCCATACTAGAAAGTCCATAAGTGACGTACGTGGAATACATAATCTAGCTCCCCGAAACAAATATCCGTCTCTAAGTAAGAAGTCAACATAGGACTGACGGTTTCCCTAACTAGTCTCCTGAAAGACACTGCCAAAATCTGAGCAAGTAAGATACTCATCTTTTAATCTATCAGGTACCGAGATACTCATGGACTGTAGTACTGTGACAACGCGACTCAAGGCATCAGCAGGCTTATTCTCGACACCTGTGGTGGAGAACAAAGGTGTACTTTTGAAGAAATTCTACCCACTTGGCATGTCGACTATTAAGCTTTCTTTGGGAATTAAGATATCTTAGGGCCTGATGATCAGAATACAAAACAAATTCTTGCGGTAGCAGATAGTACTGCCAATGACGAAGGGCTTGCACAATAGCGTAAAACTCTCTATCATAGGCAGAATACCTCTGTTTTGCTTCATTGAGTTTCTCACTAAAGTATGCAACGGGATGACCATCCTATCTCAAAACCCCTCCTATTCCTATCCCAGATGCATCACAAGCAACCTCGAAGAACTTAGAAAAATCTGGGTGACTTAATACAGGTGCTTCCATCATCTTGCACTTAATATCCTCAAAGGCTCTAGCTGTAGCTACCGTCCACATAAATTCCTCTTTCTTCAAACAGTTCGTGATGGGAGCCATAATGGAGCTAAACCCTTTAACGAATCTTCTGTAAAAGGTGGCCAACCCATGAAAACTCCGAGCCTCATAAATAGTCTTGGGCTCCGGCCATTCTCTAATAGCTCTAACTTTATCGGGGTCAGCTGCGACCCCTGCGCTGAAATTATGAATCCTAAAAAGAGCATTTGGTTCTACATGAAAAAACACTTCTTACGATTTGCGTATAACTTCTTGTCCCTAAGTGTTTCTAACACCAAGCGAAGGTGACCAATATGTGCCTCTGGGGATCGACTGTAGATAAGGATATCGTCGAAGTAGACCACCAAAAACTTGCCTAGGAAAGGGTGTAAGACTTGAGTCATCGCTCGCATAAAGGTGCTCGGAGCATTGGTCAACCCAAATGGCATCACTAACCACTCATAGAGACCATCCGGAGTCTTAAAAGTAGTCTTCCACTCATCTCTTGGCCTAATGTGAATCTGATGATATCCACTGCGCAGATCAATTTTGGAAAACCATTTAGCTCTTACTATCAAGTCCAACATATCCTCATGACACGGGATGGGAAACCTATACTTAACAATGATTTTATTGATTACGTGACTATCTACCCACATCCTCCAGGTTCCATCTTTCTTAGGGGTTAACAATGCACGGACAGCGCACGAGCTAGGACTCTCTCGAAGGAATCCTTTACTCAAAAGACCCTCCACTTACCTATTCATTTCAGCACGGTCACTAGGGTTCAATCGATAATATGGTTAGTTCGGCAACTGAGATCTTGGGACTAAATCAATAGCATACTGTATATCTCTCATGGGAGGTAGCTCATCGAGCAACTCTTCTAGGGCTACGTCCTGAAATTAGAACAATAGTTTATTAACATCAAGAGGTAGGTCAATGGTTAGGCCGGGTGTACTTGAGGTAACCTCTTTTGCCACTAGAACTAACACAAAATCAAACTCTTCACCAGCTTTTTCAAACTCCCTACGTGTTACTAGGTGGAGATTCTTCGTCTCATGCGCATCGTATGAGGACTGACTCTTTAACTTTCTGTCCTTTTCCTTAAGTAGTGTCGGCTTCAAAGTGATGTTCTTCCCATTATGCCTAAACACAAATGTATTTTCCTTTCCATGGTTAGTCGCATCTACATCATAAATCCAAGGATGACCTAATAACACCTCAGCGACATCCATAGGTAGGACATCACACCACACGTCCCCTACATACTCACCCATTTATATTCGAACCTGACACCTCTCTGTAATGGGTAAGGAAGTCTTATCTACCTAAGCGACTCGATATGGTTGAGGATGTGGTTTTGGTTTAAGTTTTAGTTTGGTCATAGCCAACTTTGCGATCACATTCAAGCAACTACCTCCATCAATAACAATCTTGCACACCCTTTCACCATACTTAAGAAAAGTATGGAAAATACTGGTGCGCTTCCAAGTATTTTCATTTGCAACAGGGGCTGATGTTATGCATCTCATGACACCAACTACAATATCCTCCTCTTACTCATCAACTTCTTCATGACCATCATATTCTTCCTCAAGGGATTCCACTATACCCTCGTCATCATACCCTTTTGCGTGGGACTCCTCAGTATCCCGGCCTAGGGTCAACGTCTGATGGGGGCAACGGGAGAAAATGTGACCTCTAACGTGACAATTAAAACACTCAATGTCGGCTTTAAATGGTCGAGGACCATTCATTGCACCCGCTCTTCCCCTAAGGGGATTAGGTTTCACTGCAGGGTTAAGATTTCCCCTAACCTGGGGAGTTACACTAGTCCTAGATTGTCGATACTCCTCAACTTGGAAAGTGCCACGCTGCGGGATAGATTGCCTAAAATACTCCTCATACTTGAGGGATAATTGAAAGGCCTCTTCTAATAACTCAGGGGATAGTAAACTAACCTCTCTTTTAAGTTCAACTTTCAATCCATTTATAAACCTAGAGACAACAACCATTGTCTCTTCCTATAGGATACATTTCAATGTAAGTTCTTCAAAACGATTGATATACTCACCTACAGTAGTGGATTGTCTTAAGTTTAGCATTTTTTCCACCAATTGCTTCCTATAATAGTGGGGAAAGTATTTCCCTTATAATCGTCCCTTCATCTCACGCCACGATGTGATAGGATCATCTTTCCGATTCCGTTGGACTGTCTGCCAATAGTAATCTGCAGAACCAATTAATTTCGTCCTCGCAAAACGGGCTTTGACTTCATCAATCATGTTATGCCACTCAAATAGCTTCTCTAACTGGGATAACCACTCGACAAAAACATCCAGACTAATTTGCCATCCAAATTGGGGACTTCTATCTTTGCCTTTCATGTAAGGTCAGTGAATTCATCCGGAGGGTTCTTAGATTGGTCATAAGGGCGATCAAATACTCTATCATGAAATAGACCCGTAGTGTCGAAACACTCTCACACTGAAACGTTCTCTAAAATAACCCTACCCTGCGCAGCTGGAATGACTTCTACTTGGGTGTGTGCTTCTCTAGTTGGCTGACAGTTGGACTCCTTAATGGTAATGCCCCGGGTGGACATCTAGGGGTGCCCCTATAATACCTCGACTAGTGGTTGTTTCCTGGGTTGCTACCCCTGATCCTATGGGTTGTTTGCCGAAAGAAGCTAGAGCTCTAAGCACCTCATTGTGATTTGTATTTAGTTGATTGTTGAGTTTGCTTACTTCACCTCGCAAGGTTGTCAATTCTGTCTCTATGGTCTGGACTCGATGGCCTACTTCAATTTCAAAGGCATTGAATCGTTTAACTAAGGTCTCATATTTCTCATCAAGGTCTTTGAGAGTCATTTGTTGTTTATTTATTTTTTTTTATTTTTTATTTTTTTGTGATAGGAGCTGGTGTAAAATTAAGGGATTGCCGAAAATCTGAATCAAAACGATAAGTAAATAACTTACAACGGTAAGGATGACCACTAGTAAAGAAAGAACCTAACAAGAAGCAATATGTTTTATTTTTTTTTTATCTAACGACTAATTACTGATCAACCCAAAGACAAGAATATTAAAACAATATCAAGAGGAGGTTCGTACCTTTTGTGAGGTCCAGTTTACCTTGATGGAAGACTACGAGAGTTAGGTGTAAGTGGTGCAATTCCAAACACGTGCAATCAACCCCGGGCAAACTAAAACTCCAAGAATAATGAGGCAAAAATCCAAGAGTAATGAAATAGGGCAGGGACACGTCTGTGAACGGTGCTCCTGTCGACATCGAACCGGCAACGGTTGGGCCGAGCTTCGTGGGTTAGAGGCGCCTGAAGCCGACAAGCACGGTGGTGGTGGAGGCTCTGTGGAAATATGGTCGGTGGTTGAGATCGGAGGCATGCGGTGGTGTTTGGTGGGCTTTAGCCGTGTCGCGTGTGTGCCAGGGTTAGGGAGCCGTGGCGCGTGGCGGTGACGTGTGGCGACGGCGACGGCATGTGGAGGATAATGTCGAGAAGATCGAGTTCTGGTCGCCTAAGCCTGGCGAGGTGAGTGGTGGTGGCAGTGTTGGCTGGTGGTGACCGGCAAGTGGCGATTCGACATTAAAGCCATTTTGGCCTAAGGCCTTGTTTGGACGTAGATTATGTTTCATAGCAGATTTTGTGTTGGTGTTTGTGGTATGGCTGTATAGGTGGGTTTGTTTTCGGATTTGAAGTTGGGATCTGTTTTAGGCTCTGATACCAAATTGATGTAAAACACACAAGAGAAAAAAACCATACAGACCTGGGAATTGAAACAGAAAACCAAGTTACCCTGAGGAAGAAGAAATCAGATCTCACTGTATTTTATTCAATATCAAAGTTGTTCTCCAATGTAATACAATCAGATATTTATACTAGAAAATAAGCTAACCTTAGAAAGGACTATGCAAATAAGAGGACTCAACATAAATAATAAAAATAATTATTAAGTCTACGACTAAGGCTAAGCCTAAGCCCAACATATCTTGCGAGTGCCCCTCGAATAGGTTCGGATCGAGCTTGGTTGGCCTGGTCTCCATCAAGAAGGCTACTAAAAATCAGGTGCTACCAGATTCTTTTCATTATATGATTACCATTTTACCCCTTATTCAAGATTTAAGATTGTAAGTTAATATTTAAGTGGGTCCCATCGTTTTCCCTTGTAAATTAGTGAATTTGCAATCAAAATTACGAGTAATATCGTTTTTGGAAACATTTTAAGTTGGGAGTTATTTTTGACATTTCCCCACTGAATCACTCTATGGAGACCAACTCAGCTATTGGCATGATTAATAGTATAGATAATAGCGTTGATCCATCTAATCTAAATAGACAAAAATATGCTCATAACTACCTAACTTAACCATTTTATAAGAACGCTAACGATGCTAATTTGAGCAAGACATGAAATGCCTGACCATATACCTTGCAAAATTTCTTAAAAACCGAAAAGATGATCTCATCATAAAAAATTATGACTTCTTAATTTAGTTTTCTTTTCCCATCACTTGGACCAATCGTGAAAAATAAATTTTCAATTAGACTCAGCCTACTATAATAACTGAGCTTGCTGAAGCAAAGTTTCGCTCACTATTTTAAGAAATTCCAACTCTAGTTTTCATTATTTTTTTCCTCCGTTTTCTCAGTAAACAAAACGAGCCAAATCAATAGAACTCACCTGAATGCTATTCTTCAACTGCCGACTGTGAAAGAAACGCGACCGTGACGTTGACTCATCGAAGACAAAACGAGGTGCTGAATGTATATATATTGAGAAATTCGCCACGTCAGCATTCTGCAAAAAACAGTTCCAAAATCAACAAACTTTTTCCCGAGAAAATTCACCAAACAAATAAAAAAGAGAGAGATAGCAAAATAAAGAATTGACCTCGAAGAAGCTACCCCAGAGAAAATCGAGGGGCAGATTACTGCGCGCGAGGAATAGGAAGGCGATCTTGGGGCGGCCAGTGAATTTAACGCGGGGGATAAGAGATGTCGCACGAGATAATGAAGCTGAAGTGGAGGAGATATCCGGCTGGAAGTGGAGCCTGAGGATAGCCAAGAGGCAGAGCGCGACGCAGAGGACGATCACGAGCTTCCAGCCCAGCCAGATGACGTGGCGATCGGTTGGGCTTTTTTTCGTCATAATTTTTCCTGAAGTGATCATCAAATAATTAATCCAATTAATATTATCATTAAACAAAAAATTCAACGGCATAACGAAGTTTTAGAGAGAGAGAGAGTACATTGAAGGGTTTGTTTCGGCTCAGAGAGAGAAAGGAGAGGAATTATAACTGTGACGACAATGGAGAGACGTAGTATTAGAGTTTCTTTCTATTTTCAGAAGCTAAGAAAGAAGAAATTGAATAGGGGCAGGACTGACATTAAGGACTCAAAACGGCTCCGTTTATCATGTTGGCATCGGGCTGGGCCTAGCCATGGACAGTCCCCAGTTTTGAAGTAGGGTTCAACTCATGGGATTAGAATCCCATGAAGAAGAGTTGGAGTTAAAGGTGGCAATTGGACTAAGTCGAGTTGGGTCAATTTCAAGACCGAGTCATTCAAGTCTCGTGTTATTTTGAGTTACGTTGTTTTTGGTTTGGATCTTGGATTGTGGTTATTTTAGATTCGGGTTTAGGTCTCAAATCGTCTTAATAGCAAGCTATATTAAATCGAATTGTTGTTTGTGTTATGCTATCATATTTGCTTATTTTCTTTCAAATTTTTTGTGGTTTTATTTAATTCTTATTTAAGTTCAAATTGACCTAATAACTTAACTTTTTTTAATTTTAATTAAACTCACAAAATAAATTAATAATATTAAATAAAACTATAACCACTACACTATTTGTAAGAGTAACAATTATAATTTATATTGTTTTTGTCGATTTTGGAACAAATGACCCTATGAGAGTAACGGAGCACTTGTACACACCAGAAACACATAATAGAACTAGAAGTTGTCGGAGAAGTTGTGTGTCTTGAGGACTCTCTGATATTTAAGCCAGTATCTCGAAATAATATAATAAGAAAAGTGTTGTAGAGAAAATTGTGTCGTACTTGAGAAATGGCAGGTGCTCCCTCTACATAGCACCTGAGAGTTGAGTCTGTTACGAGAAATAATGTCGTGGTTATTACTTATTAGTCGTAATAATTGTAATTATATCATATGCGACTATGAGCTAATAATATCATGATTTACTCTGGTTTAACTAAAGGGGTAATAATATAATTTATTTGTAACTGTCGTGGAGTAATTAATGTGGCTGGTCAGAATATCTTAGAGTTAGTGTTTAGATGTGAAAATACCATTTTACCTATGTCACATGTAAGTATAGATTAATCATTTGACTAGGCTTGTGAAATTACGCATTAATCATAAAAGGGCACCACATGTCAAAACATCATTGACAGGGTAAAATTACCTCACATCATATACAATCACAAATTAAATAAACTGGAAAAAAGAATCTTAATTATATCCATAATATTTTACCAATACTATGAGAGTTGTTTTTCTTTTCAATGGTATGTTTACACATCAACAAAAGACATAAAAATGGTGCATACTTTTTTTATAAAAAAAAATGTCTTGGAGTTTTGAACTTTATCAACATTGAGCCCACACTTACTTTTATTTTTATCATTTTCTAATTGTTTCCCCTCTTTTGATCCATATCTTCATTATTTTTTGTTTTTTTTTAAAAAAAAAATTAAAATGATCAACTTCCCCATGTCTGAGTTTCTTGATTAAAATACCTAAAAAGTATTATAAAAAATATTGAATCAAGTTCCTACTATTATGACATGTTTAACTACGGTTAAAATTCGAGCTTATGCAATATAATTAAAGGTAAATTAACTTATCTATACGCTAAAATTAAAGGTTAGATTATGTATTTACTCCCTATACTTTGAGGGTAAGATTATTTTATGAACTTATAATTGTTTCAATTTAATATATGAACTTTCACAATCAACCAAATCAAACTATTCCGGTGGAGATTATGTTAATCACTTAACATAAATTCACATAGCCGCCACATAGAACATTCAATATATAAGTTCTTCACATCATTTCTCATCAAATAAGTTCTTAGCCTTACATTCTGTTAGGCTATTGATGAAGGCCTCAATGGAATGGTTCAATTTGGATGATTGTAAAAGTTCATGTATTAAATTGAAGAAACTAATAGTTTAGGGAGTAAAATAATTTCACCTTCAAAATATAACGGGTAAGTACATAATTTAGCCAAAATTAAATTAGTTAAGTTATATTTGAGATTCATATTGCTCAACAACCTTGAAGGAGCACATGAAAATCTCTTATGCTTATTGTATAGGCTTTTCTTAACATTGGTTCCTTAATGAGTAGGGTCTCTTTTAATCAAACCCAAAAAAAGTTATTATAATCGTTACCAAATTTCAATTCATGATTTATTGTAGAATTAATTAATAAGACTGAATGAAATTGTTAATTTTTCATAGTATATAGATTGCACATGTGATATAGGTTTTGAATGAAATTGTTATGTGTACAAGTGGACAGAACATATACATATGTTGCTGATAGACAGGTGCCGTACTGTATTTCAAGTTATTTGCAATTTCATACCAAAATATCATCAGGTCAATCAACTCTAATGATTCTTGCCTTCATCTTGAGAAAAACCACATTTAAACTAACTTCATTATCAATATTTTTTTTTGTGAATACCATTATTGTGTGATAATGATTCGGTTAAGTTTCAATTACAATCTAAACTTTCTTAAAGTCATAGCAAGTCAAGTTTTTACAAGAACACGATGATAAAAGTGTTCATTGAGTTGAATTTAAGAGAGGAAATGAGACAATACAAAGAGAAGAGAATTGTATTGAATGGTGTGATTTGCTTACAAAGGACGTATCCTATTTATAGCCTAATCTAAGGGGAATGTTTCCCATTCTAACCAATGTGGGACTAACATATACAATGTGTGTGTGTGTATATATATATATACACACACACACACACATTAACACCCCCCTCAAACTCAAAGTGGTAAAATGGAGACCAACTCGAGTTTGAAAACTAAATCCTGAAGGCATCCAAGAGGATGTGTTTTAGTGAAGATATCAGCAGTTTGATTGGCGGAAGAAACTGATAATAGTCCAATAGTCCCACGGGTGAGATAATGAAGCACAAAGTGACAATCAATCTCAATGTGTTTTATGCATTCATAGAATACATCATTATGAGCAATCTGGATAGCACTTTGATTATCGCAATTGATGATAGTGGCAATAGAATGAGTGACGCCCATGACTTCAAGTAACCAGCGAAGCTAAAGAAGTTCCTAAGTTGTATCAACAAGGGCTCGATACTCAGCTTCTGTGCTGGATCGAGCGACTACTATTTGCTTTTTGTTTCGCCAAGAAATAAGAGAATCACCAAGAAAGAAGCAATAACCAATGGTGGATTTACGATCAGTGGGATCACCTGCCCAATCTGTATTTGAGTAGGCACAAAGCTCAAGTGAAGAGTGAGATGAGAAATGAAGACCATTAAATAGGGTCTCCTTAATGTACCTGAGAATGCGAAGAACTGCTGCATAATGGGGTGTAAGAAGAGCAAAGAGAAATTGACTGACAATATGGACAACACAAGAGATGTCAGGGAAAGTAACGGTAAGATAAACAAGGCTACCAACCAACTGGTGAAAAAAGGCGGGGTCTTCCAAAGATGTACCATCCATAGGAGTGAGTTTAGAGTAGAGCTCAAGAGGAGTGTTACATGTCTTACTATCTGTGAGTCCCGCTCGAGTAAAAAGGTCAGAAGCATAGTTTGCTTGAGAAAGATAATATCCATCGGAGTTAAAAGTGATCTCAAGTCCTAAGAAGTAACTGAACTTCTCAAAATCTTTCACCTCGACATGTTGGCTAAGGTAAGTCTTGAGATCCGAAATTCCAGATGTGTCATCACCAGTGATGATCATGTCATCAACATAGAGAAGAAGAAGGATAGTACCCTAGTCTGTTTTCCAAATGAAAAGAGCATAATCATGTGTGCTTGGAGTGAATTTAAAATCTCCAAAAATGGTTTTGAACTTAGCAAACCAAGCCCAATGAGCTTGCTTGAAACCATAGAGAGCCCGACAAAGTTTGCAGATTTAATGCGGAAGATGATGGGAACCAGGAGAATGGCACATATAAACTTATTCGGTGAGTTCAGCATTAAGAAAAACATTTTTTACATCCATCTGAAATAATCCCCAATGACGAACGACGGTAACTGCAATTAATCTGCGAACTAAAGTAAGGCAGGCAACTGGGGCAAAGGTCTCCTTATAGTCAATCCCATACTCCTGGGTAAACCCTTTAGCTACCAAGTGGGCTTTGTATTAATTAATGGACCCATCAGAGTGAGTTTTGACCTTGTAAACTCACTTGCATCCCAGAACATGTTTGCCTTTTGGTAGGTCCACTAGATCCCAGTTGTGAGTGTTTTCAAGTGCCTATAGTTCACCATTCATTGTTTTTTTGCCAAAGAGGATCAGAACTAACTTCATGATAAGATTGTGGTTCATGGTGAGAAAGAATAGTAAAAAATACAACAAAGTCACGAAAATTAACAGAATGAGTTTTTACCCGGTTACTTCGCCGAGTAGGGATATCAGAAACTGTTGGAACGGATCCATCGGAAGAGACAAATTTCTCAGAATAGGGTAAAATAGATAACTCAATTGAGGTGTCTGTAGACATGTGTGGTAATGACATATCTGATAAAGAGATAAGATGTGTTGGTGGAGATGTTGACTCAGAAGAAGAGTTTATCTCAAGAGTGTCGGGAAAAAGATCTTTGGAGAGATCAATGAATAGGAGAGAGGTATTGTCGTGCAATAGGTGAAACTTGGATATGGAGGCGAACATCATGTGTTCCTAGAAAAGAACACGACGAGACCCTTGGGGACATTTGAAGTAAGGATCCCGACATCTGTAACCTTTGTGTTCAACACCGTATCCCAAGAAACAACATAAGCGAGATCTAGGTTCCAATTTGGTGCGCTCGTGAGGATGAAGGAGAATAAAACAGGCACAACCAAATACCTTAAGAGTACTATAGTTAGGAGGGTGACTATAGAAATGCTCAAAGGGTGATTGATTCCCAATGATGGCAGAAGGTATACGGTTCTTGGTGTAAACAGCTGTAAGAACAGCTTCACCCCAAAAATGTTCAGGACACGAAGCAGATATAAGAAGAGTACGGGCAGTATTGAGAATGTCTCAGTGTTTACACTCAGCACGCCCATTTTGTTGAGAGGTGCCTAGACATGAACGATGAGAAAGAGTGCCATGTTGGCGAAGAAAGTTAAGGACGCTCGAGTCTGTGTATTCAGCAGCATTGTTAGCACAAAACACTTTGATATTACAAGAAAATTAAGTTTTAACCATGGTAGCAAAATCAAAGTACAATTAAGGTAATTCGGATCGAGTACGAGTAAGAAATATCCAGGTGTAACGAGAGTAATCATCAACAAAAATGATAAAATATCTAGAGCCTCTCATAGTAGCAGTAGGAGACGGGCCCCAAACATCAGAATAATTCAAGTCAAATGGTGCAGAAGAAGAAGAATCACTTTTCTGAAATGGCAATACCGATTGTTTGGCAAGTTGACAAGGAAGACAATCAAATTGTTCTTTATTAACAAGCCTTAAATGAACACTAGACACTAAGGATTGAAGAAAACCAACAGAAGCATGACCCAGACGATAATGCCAGAGACTAATGGATGGGGTAGATGAGACTGGGGCTGCTGTCTAAACCGATGAGGAGAAACATGATGGAATGTGAAGATTATTGTTCTCAAAGAGTTGTCCAACCTTACAGTCTATCCCAAAAGTTTGTCCCATCTTTGGATCCTGCACGCAATAACCAAAAGCAAAAAAAAATGACAGTTAAACCAAAGTCACATAATTAACCAACAGATATGAGATTGAGAGTGAGTCGGGGAATACAATAAGTATCAGGAAGAGAAGTGTTTAATGTTGTAATTTTTTCGATATAACTCACGGTCATGGGAGAACCATCAACAGTTTGAATAGTCGGAGTATGATTAGCAAGACATTTGGTGGAAAAGAAAGTAGAATCAGAAGTCATGTGATTACAACATGCAAAGTCAAAGAACCAAGATGAATTACTTGAGGTGACTGACAGAGCAGTAGAAGGTAGATTACCAGAATGAGGAAGGACTTGTTTAACAATTTTCTCTATGTTAAAGGCAGAAAACATTGCAATAGAAGTAGTGGATGATGAACTTTTAGTAGTAGTGGCAGCAGATCTAGAAGGAATACCGTGACACATGTATTGTTGGGAGTTTCTGTTGGGGTTTTGAAAACAATCACGCTGAAGATGACCAAGGGCTTGCTTCTTACAGAATTGACAAACTCGAACCGGGTATTCCAAGAAAATATGTCCTGGTTTGTTACAGTAATTGCATAATTTTAAGGATTCAGATTGATGCCCTTTGTTATTGGGTTGAAAAGATCCAGATGGATGCCCTTTGTTGTTGAGTTGAGGTCCCCTAGGAATGGCGAAGACAGCATCTGTAAGGGTCATCTTGCGAAGGTCAAGATGAGTTTCCTCTGAGAAAATTTCAGTGATAGCTTGATCCAAAGTAGGTAAGGGGCTGCGGTGAAGGAGAGATGCACAAACATGCTCGAACTCATTAGTGAGGGCCATGAGAAAGAGAACCAAGTGTTGCTGATCCCGATAGTTAGAAAATTTTTCAGCATTAGTGGCATCTATAAACTCTAGTTTTGATGAGGCAACTTGATCCCAAACATAGTGCATCTCAGATAAAAAATTATTGATGGATTGCCCAAGTTGTTGCTGCATGTGATGTAGAGTGCCCAGAAGTTGGTATTGATGAGACAGATCCGCAGTAGTGTGGCGTTTCTCTAAAAAATCCCAAAGTGACTTGGCAGTCTTGAATCTACCAAACTGGAGATTGACGGGCGTACACACGTGTCGCGAATCCAAGTGATGATCTGATGGTTTTTGCTATCCCACTCTTCGAGACGGTCTATGTATTTTGTGTTGTCTTCTCCAGCAATTTTCTCTGGTTCGATGATATCACCAGGGACATAGCGCCAAAGCTTTTTGCCCTTAAGAAAGCTTTACATAGTCTAACCCATATAGTGTAGTTGAGTCATTCCATAACAATGAAAATGGGTAGTGAAGCCTCAAGATGCTCCATAGTGTGCAAGAAATTAACTGGTCAGGAAGTGATTGACTGGTTCTGAACAGGATGGAACTTATTCATCTAATTGGCAAAGCCGATTAGGGTCAATGACTGATAGAGTGGCGACTGAGGTAACGTCGATGGAGAATAAGACTCTGATTATAGTGACATCGATGGAGCGACGACTGAGATGACGTCGATGGAGAATAAGACTCCGACTATAGTGATGACCCGACAGGTATGAAGAGGATATACAAGAAGTCTTTCTGATGTGAATGATCCACTAATAATGAAAATTACAGAGCATACTCAACTCTTTACATACCAAGAACCACTAAGAACCTAGCTCTGATACCAAGTTGAATTTAAAAGAGGAAGTGAGATAATACAAAGAGAAGAGAATTGAATTGAATGGTGTGATTTGCTTACTAGGGAGGTATCCTATTTATAGCCTAACCTAAGGGGAATGTTTCCCATTCTAACCAATGTGGGACTAACATATACATTGCATATATATATATATATATACACACACAGAGAGATTAACACATTGAATGCATCATCTGACCAGGTTTGTTAAGATTTTATCATACTTTGGTTACTATTATTCTTTTGCTTTCCAAAATATAAGGTAATAAATTTGAAAACTATGATGTAGGATTTTCTTTACTATAATTTCCAGTAGAAAGCAGGTTTCGAGAGTTTCATATCTCTGTATAGGATGCGTTCTAGATTTTGGTAATACTTTCTTTGGAAATTGTTTGAGCTATGACAACTTAATTAGGAACTTAAAAGAAATGAGAAATTTAGTATTGTTTTTTTTGGATATATTCACATATGACTTTAGTATGTGATAAAGATGAAATTTTTAAGACTAATTGAGTCATCAATTGACAATTAGGAAATTGTTAATTTGTACCATAAACGGTGACAACAACTATGGATTTTACAAAGTCATGAATTAGTAATATCTAAATGTTATAAAACTTAAGTCATTTTGGAGACCAATAACTATAAATAAAGGGAAGGTTACATGAGGTTGAAAATTAGCACTATTGGTAGTTTACATTAATTGTTCTGATTGATTTTGCAAGTTTTCTTTGATGAGATGATGTATTTATCACTAATTATCTGTCTCAAATTTATGTAGCTATGGAAATTTTGAAACTTAATTCATCTGTTTACAAAATATCAACTCAGTTATTATCAAGATGAAGATAAATAAGTTCCCAAACTGAAAGTCCCAATTAAAGCCAATCTAAAGGGGGTATCAGGCGTCGTCAATGTTTCCTTGTCTAACTAGGTCAACTCTTGTTCTTGAAACTCATTTCTCTCTCTTATCTTTTGATTTGCTTAAATTCTTGATAATTTGTTTGAGTAGCTACTGACAGTTGACCTTCTAATTGATGCAAAATATACAAATACATTTTAATATATGATTCTGGTTTATAAACTTAGTATAGTTACTGGTGTTACATGATAAATAGATGAATTCTTATTTTAGTTGATTAATCTTGGAATATTGCTTGCCATTAATTTGAAATGTGAACCATGACCTATGGGATTTGAGGGATCTATTTGTTGCACCTCTTGTAAAGTTTATATGCATTACCTGACAATGTAAAGAAAACTAGTTAGACATAGAAAGTATATATATGAGCTTGTGTAATTGATATAGTAAATATGTTTGACATATTTCCTAGGACTGATGATGAAATCGTTCTTAGTGGCATAGATATTGAATCACTATTTACTTCCAAGCAACATGTTCTGATCACTTTCAAATTTAAGTGGTGAGTTGAAAATTTACATGTTTACAATTCAATTTATTTTTGTTTTTTTCAAATTTCATAGTCAGATCTTATTTTAGTTAATTTGAATGAATGACTGATTTCTATCTATATTATCACAAGCATCAGAAAATATGCTTCATTATCGTTGCAAAAGCTAGGCATTACTACATGGTCATTGTTAGATTTATGCTTTAGAAAATATTCCTCAACTAGAATTAGTTCATTGAAGATTGTAGCAAGATTGTGTTCTCTTTGGATGATGAGATGCTCCAAAGAGTTCGCTAATAACTCTTTTTTTAGTAGACTATAGATCTATTCTTTCCTTATGGACTTACTAGAAAGCAAACTAAATCAGGCTTATATTGTAGCAATATAAAACAATTTTAAATTATTTCTGTTTGTGAAAGTCATTTAGTCTCGTATTCCAGAAGAAGATCTTCATTATTTAAGAGTATTTGGGGAAAAAGTTACCCTAAAAGACGAATCTTTTCATTTATTCTTTTTGATTATTTCTACCTCTTTTGATTGACTTGCTTTATAATCAGCAACTCCTTCACCTGTAGCTCTGGTTTTCCTTGAAAATTTTTGAATTCCCAAATCTTGACACCAACTAAGAAGTAAGTTCTTCAGAATATAGTCCATATCCACCAGTAGCTTTAAATTGTTGCTCCAAATAATCCAAATGCAACCCAAAAGAGAGTATTCATAGTTTAGAAAATAAGACCAGCTAGATAATTAATCCCAAATAGTAGAAGCAACTTCATCCTTCCTTACATGAGTTTCAAGTAGACTCAGTTATGCTTATTGAAAGTTATTGTGAGATTAATTTATTTTCATGGACAATGTAAATTAAGTTAATATGAAGATGAAGTACTTGATTGAGCTTACATGTAGAGCTATCCAAATTCCCCCTCTCTCCACTCTTTATGTTGAGGAATAAAAAAAAAAAATTACCATCTCAACCTATAGCACTTTGATGAGCTATAAAGGCTCTAAACTGCCCATGGCGCCAAGATGGAAGAAACTGATTTTTCTATTGGATTCTTAACTCCATTACTCTTAAGGGCACAACCATTAAGGGAGAGAATTTTTGAAAGATTGAACATAGATGGGGGATTATTAGTTCTTTTGCTCCTCGCAAAGTTTTCTTCCATTTTCTTTTCTTCTTTTATATGCTCTTAAGGGTACTTATGCTTTTACTTATTGATTTCCTAATTGGTAGCATACAGTTTGCAAAATAACTCCCATTTTGTATTACTCTGATCATCATTTTATGACTTCACCTTGCAGAGAAAGCGCCAGAAGAATGTGAAATTGGACTCTAGCACAAAGTGTCTACATGGGCTTTGTTTAGCATATAGAGAGAAGTATGGCTTTACTAGTGCAAAATTGTGCAAAGTATGGTGATACACTTTTTGTAATTCCTGATAGTTCTCATCTATCTAAATAAAATAACTTAATTTCTTATGTTATGGTTACATCCTCGGTTTTTTTTATTTAATATGTAAACTCATTGTATTAGCATTACTTTCAATTTTAATATATATATATATATATATATATATATATATATATATATATATATATATATATATATATATTGTGTTTGTTGCTACTTTGCACTTTCTATTTATTCTGTTTATTAACTAATGGAAAAAATTATTTTCTTTGAATTTATAATAGCATATCACTAAAGTCCTCTTAATTAAGGCAATACCTTGATTGATGCATAAATAAAATCTTGCAACAGCATATTGATTTTGATAATGACAAATCACTTTATTGTGCTAATACTTTCTTGTCTAGTTATCTAAAAATGTTAAAGGTGCAAGACACACACTCTAGAAGCAAGAAAAACACATGAAAATTCATGAAGCAAGCTTATTCAAGAAGAAGTTGAAGAAAGAAGAACAAATAAGAAAAAAGATAAGAGAGATAAGAGGAATCTAAGTGCTCTTTAGGTTATGTTATTTTTATCCTCTACTCTAAGTTATTTGCTCTAATATGGTTCAAAATTTGTTTTCATAAAATGATTTACTTAAAACCAATTTGAAGAATCGTATTCAAAATCTTTTAAATAAAACTGAATTTTTGGCAAGCTATAGTTAACTATAGGCTCAAAGCATTTGTTCTTTATTTTTTTTCAATCTATAGTGACAATTGACTATGGTTATATGACAGTCGACTAGCAAAAGGGACATAAACTTTTGATAGTCGATTGCCCAAAACAATAGTCGATTATCATCTTAAAAAACTACTTTTTAAAACCAAAATTTAAATGGAAAATCGACTTTCATTAAACATCTCTATCTTGTTATTCTGAAGAAAAAAAACATCTCCCTCTTATTGTACCAGAAACAGTAATTTTATTAACTTGTTTATAAAAGAGTTAGTGCAACTCTTGATAATGATTTCTTGAGTGTTTAGGTGTTCAATAGTTGTGAAGATATTTCTTGTAAGAGAAAATTTTCTTATAAGGGTTTGAGCAACACCTTAAAGTTGCTTGGAAGTTAGCTTTGCTTAGATTAGTGAATGAACTCTCAAAATATCTCAGATAAAAAAACTCTTTTCATACACCTTAGACAATTGAATCGTACTATTGTAGTTTCATGTGGTACAATTAATTGGAATTTTCTGACCATATGTTTGAGTGTACAAATGTGTAATACCCGTGTTTTTAAATTAAGAGTAAAAAAGTAATTTGATAGATATTACATGGAATTAAAATTATATATATGAAAGATTTACTATTGACAAAAAAAAAGGAGACCAACACTTGGATGTCCAGGTGTAATCTATAGAAGGATAAGTGTCTTGCATGCAAGACACTAAGCAACAGAAAGCTTAGGGAATGGCGATAAGTACTGTTTGGTATAAAAATTAAGTGTTTATTTAGTTTTGTTAAAAAATTGTTTACAACAAATTTCTTTCTCATTCTAAAATTTTATTCTTTCTCTCAAATTGCTCTCTTTCTTTAAATACCTAAGGACTGAAAGAAAGGTTGAAAGATTGAAATTTTGAAGAAGTTTATGGGAGAATTTTAAAGAAATTCGAGAGAAGCTTTAAGAAAAAAAGGGTAATAATGTGAATTTTATTTTTTTGAAATTATGTATGCACGAAAATACCCGGAATTTGATTAGAATTTTAAAGATATGAATTACGGAAGAATTGAAGAATAAATTAGAAATTTTAATATAAATATTATGTTAGGTGTTGACGATCAACAATCAGGTGAAATTGCTAAAAGGAGCAAGAAAGGCGATGAGATGATCCATGGATAGCTTTAAGTGCTACGTGGTTAATTAGATTTACTTTTAGTAATCGAAACTAATAAAAATATGAATTTATGATACTCAAATAAATAGGTGAATTATAATGATTTAATGATGTATTTTCTGTTATATATGATTACTGATTGTTTTATTGGTTATGGATTAAGTAGTATGTTGAATTTTAATTATATAAGAATTTATATTTTAAAAGGATGGGTTAATGAAAAATATTCTTAGAAGTTATATGAAAATTCTAAAAATATGATTGAAAAATTTATATAATATATAAGAAGACAATTTAATAAATATAAGAAAAATAATAATTTTGAGAAAGAGCTAAATAGTTGAATTGAATGCTTTGGTGTATGCTTTCTTGCATGTTATTGCTTATATGCATAAAAGGGAAGACTATGAAGGCAGATGGTCTGGCTAAGAAGACCACGAAGACAGCTGGTTTGGCTGAGAAAACCAGAAAGGTAGCTGGTCTGGCTGAAACATGTCGACATGTGGGAAGACATTTCTAGATGATAATATGAAATAATGAGATGAAGTGATGAAAAAGAAAGAAAGATGATTTAAACACGTGCATTTATTTATTTGGTTATTTTATTATTATTGATTGAGATGCTAAAGTATCAGTTGTGATTGTGAAATTATTGATAAACAAATTAGTCTCACAGAGAGACAGATATAGTGAGAAAAAAATATGAAAGTTTGAAATGATAAAAATTATTTGATTGATTGATTATATGCTGTGAACCTCATAATGAGGTAAATAATGATGTTGAATTGATAATCTCAAGATGATTAAATACATGAGAAGAAAAATTGATATGTTTGATGATTAATTTAAGAAGATATTAATAAATGGTTGGAATTATGATATGAGTAGTGATAATAGAATGTTATTAGTAAATTATATGAGATAATAGATGAATGAATATTGGAAGATTCTTTGAAAGATTGAATTATTATATGTGAAGAAATAGATGATTAATATTAGAGAATCAGAAACGATTGAATTATAAGATGTGATTGGAAGTATATAATCTAGTACTTCTAGTAAATTTAATTCACTGAGCTTATGAAGCTCACTCCTCATTGTTAAATAATTTCAGGTAGCGGGCAGGACAAATAGATATGTAAGCTGAGATTCAGACTGAGTTATTATTTGTAAGTCTCGTGGTCTACATCCTCAGACTAATGGAAGAAGAAAAATTATAAATATCCATGCATAATATGTGTACATATTATTTCAGTTGGGATTTTAATAATGTAACTCCCTTATTGAGGGTTGAGGATTTATGAATATATATTTTCAGTCGATACATGTTTTTTTATTGTTGCATATACGTGTCGTGCTAGGATTTCAAAAGTGACAACACTGTCTCGGAGGTGGTTAATGCGGGTGGGTCATTACAATTTTGTTATTAGCGTATTAGGTTTTATGATTATGCAGACTGCATAAAAAAATTTAAAGAAGTGGAAGATTTAAACAAACTACATTTTAATCCAGAGTCTGATGATGACACGTGAACGTGCTAGAGCTAAAGGTAGAGTTCTTAATCAGAGAGGACGTGGTAGGTCCCCAATATTTAGAAGAGTTGAAGCGGAGATGGAGGTTGAGTTTGTGGTTCATGCAAGGGAACAGGTTGCTAGTGCAGCTGGTACTAGTAGAGGTGGGAGAGAATCTGATATTAGGAGGGATGAGTTAAGAGAAATTCTTGATCGTGTTATAGAGAGAATGAATGCAGCAGAAGAAAGGGATGATAATTTACAGATGAGATTAGAAGAAAGGGGTAGAATAGAACTTGATGTGGTGAGACAAGAGACTTATGAAGGAGAGGGTGTGTTTGCACATAAGATGCAAAAGGATTGTTTTGTGAGATTTATTAAGTTTAAACCCCAGTCTTTTAGAGGATTTGTAAATCCTATTGAAGTTGAGCAGTGGATTAAACATGTTGAGAAATATTTTGAAGTCTTACCAGTGACAAATAGGCAGAAGGTTGCTTTTGCTTCATTTAAGCTGGAATGTGAGGCTTCTCAATAGTGGGAGGATATTCTGCCTAGATTGAGTACATAGGTAGATTAACCCTTAACTTGGTGTAAGTTTAAGAATGTGTTCTTTGCGAAGTATTTTCCAGATACGTTTCGAGCACATCAGGAAAGAGATTTTATTCATATAAGGCAGAATACCTTATTTGTGGCTGAGTATGATAGTAGATTTATAGTGCTGTCGAGGTTTTTACCTGAGTTACTAAATATTGAGGAGATGAAATGTAAGAGATTTTTAGACAGGTTACACTATGAAATTCGAACTAAACTATCTTACATAGGTATTGGGAATTATGCGATAATGGTGGATAAAGCATTATAGATTGAGAATGAGGTGATGAAGTTTAGAGTTATGAGGGATTGGCTGAAGAGGTCTACATTTGAGGGACCAGAGGTGGTAGTAGTATGAGTGTGCAGGGTGGGAAACCACCCCATAGGGGGTGTTCTTTATCACAGGGAACTGTAATACAGAGCCAAAGGCAAGTAGGATCTGTTGCTTCTGTAGCTCAGAGTAAAATTGATGGGACCCTTAGATTTGGGAGACAGCTTATGGGAACTGAAAGTTATGGTAGAGGAGTAAGTATGCTACCAAGGGGAAGTGGTAATCTGATGTATGATCAAGAGACAAGAGTTTGCAGTAGATGTAATCAAACACAACATCTATCTTGGAATTGTCCTACTCTGATGTTCTTTGTATGTGGTGAGGGATGATATATTAGTGTAGATTATCCAGTGGGAAAATCTGTTGATATAAGTACTGGAGGTGTTAGGAGAAAATAAATGGAGAGAGGTCGTGGATCAATGAGTATATGGGGCAGAGGTAGAGGATCAGTAGCTGAAAGAGGACGCAGTGGTCAATTATAGCTCAGAGACAGTAGAGTCTATGCGTTTACCCAAAAGGATGCACAGACTACTCTTGATATTGTTATGGGTATGGTATCTATTCTTAATAGACCTGCTAGATTATTGATTGATCTTGATGCAACCCATTCTTTTGCATCCAGTGTTTATACGAAATCTATTGATGCTTGTGTTAGTCCTTTCATGCATGCTGTTATTGTTGAGGTTCCTACTGGGGATAGGGTTATTATCAGGACAATTTATCGGGGTTGTGTGATTAGTATGGCTGATAGAGAATTTGAAGTTGATTTGTTACCTTTAGATATGACAGATTTTGATTTAATTCTAGGATGAATTGGCTATCTACATATCATGCCTGGGTAGACTGTTTTAGGAAGAATGTGGTGTTTAGGATACTAGGACAAGAAGAGTTTAATTTTCAAGGAGAACGTAAGATACTTGCCAACTGTCTTATTTCTGCCCTGACTGCTAATAAATGGTTGAAGAAGGGTTGTGAGGGTTATTTAACGTATGTGGTGGGTTCTAGAAAGGAGATTAGGAAGTTAGAACAAATTTTAGTAGTGAAAGATTTTTTTGATGTGTTCTCTAAAGTGTTGTCTGGCTTGCCTCCCAACAGGGAGATTGAGTTTTTTATTGAGGTGATTCCAGGATCAGCACCTTATAGAATGGCACTAGCTGAGTTGAGAGAATTGAAAGTTCAGCTTCAAGAGTTACTAGATAAACAATTTATTCGATCTAGTATGTTGCCTTGGGGAGCCCCTCTGTTGTTTGTGAAGAAGAATGGTGGGACGATACGGTTGTGTATTGATTATAGACAGTTGAATAAGATCACCATTAAGAACAAATATCCTTTGCCCAGAATAGATGATTTATTCTAGCAGTTACAGGGGGCTAGGGTGTTTTCTAAGATATATCTGAGATTGAGTTATCATCAGTTGAGGATAAAGGAGGGGGACGTGCCTAAAATTGTTTTTAGGACATGTTATGGCCATTATGAGTTCCTTGTGATTCCATTTAGGTTACAAATTCTCCTGCAGCATTTATAGATCTAATGAATTGGGTGTTTAAACCATTCTTGGATAGATTTGTGATTGTATTTATTGATGATATTCTGGTATATTCGAAGAATGAAGATGAGCATATGCAACATTTAGAGATAGTGTTGGAAATTCTGAGGAGAGAGAAATTGTATGAAAAGTTCTTTAAGTGTAAGTTTTGGTTGAGTGAAATATCTTTCTTGGAGCATGTTGTGTCAAAAGATGATATAGTAGTTGACCCATAGAAAGTAGATGTAGTGTTGAATTGGGAAAGACTAATTAGTGTGACTGAAATTAGAAGATTTTTGGGGTTGGCTAGTTATTATAGAAGGTTTATCCAGGATTTTTCTATTATTGCTGGACCGTTGAACAGAGTGAACAGGAAGGAAGTGAATTTTATGTGGTCAGAAGAATGTGAAAGGAGTTTCCAGCTGTTGAAAGAGAAATTGATTATTGCTCTGGTATTAGTGCTTCCTTATGGTGATGAAAGATTTGTGGTATATAGTGATGCATCACATTAGGGGTTGGGATGTGTGTCGATGCAACATGGGAGAGTTATAGCTTATGCTTTTAGGCAATTGAAGAACCATGAGAGGAATTACCCGAACCATGATTTAGAATTGGCTGCCATAGTTTTTGCTTTGAAGATTTGGAGACATCATCTGTATGGAGCCACTTGTGAAATTTTTACTGATCATAAAAGTTTGAAAATTTTACCTACCCAGAAAGAGTTGAATTTAAGGCAGTGATAGTGGATGGAGTTGATTAGTGACTATGACTGTACAATTTATTATCATCCAGGGAAAGCTAATGTAGTAGCTAATGCTTTGAGTAGAAAGTCTATAAGAAGATTAACTACTATTTGGAGTCATGATATTAGCTTGATGATAGAATTAAGAAAAATGAGAATGCAGTTGAGTAGCAGTGATAGAGGAGTATTGATGGCAAATATGGTGGTACAATCTTTTATTATTGATCACTTGTTACAAAGGGAGAGTAGAGATGAAGGGATAGAGAAGATCAAACAGGAAGCATTGAGTGGAAAGCCCACTGATTTTAGAATTAGAGAAGATGGTATAGTGGTATTGGGACATAGAGTTTGTGTTCCCAATAATATTGAGATAAGAAATGAGATACTAAGAGAGGCTTATGATTCTGTGTATTCTATGCACCCGGGTAATAATAAGATGTACAGGGGGTTAAGACAGAATTATTGGTAGTTAGGGATGAAGAAGGATGTAGTTGAGTATATTTTTAGATGTTTGATTTGTCAACAAGTGAAGTTTGAGAATAGACATCCCGCAGGTTTATTACAGCCTCTTCTAGTACCTGAATGACCATGGGAGAATGTAAGTATGGATTTTGTTTTTGGTTTTCCCCATACCCAGAGAGATCATGATGCTATATGGGTTATAGTGGATAGACTTTCTAAGTCTTCGCATTTCCTTCCTATTAAAACTACCTGGAGTCTTAAAAAGTTGGTTGAATTGCATGCAGCAGAAATTGTGAGATTAAATAGAGTACCTTTTAGCATTGTATCAGACAGGGATTCTAGATTCACTTCTAGATTTTAGAGGGGCTTTCAGGAACTATGAGTATGCAATTGCAATTTAGTACAACTTTTCATCCTCAAACTAATGGACAAACAGAAAGAATAATCAGAATATTAGAAGATATGTTGAGGGCAAATGTATTGAGTTTTTCAGTGAGCTGAGATGCTTATTTACCCTTGATTGAGTTTACATATAATAATCAGTATCAAACTAGTCTTAGGATGGCACCATTTGAGGCTTTATATGGTAGAAGGTGCAAAACTTCAGTATGTTGGGAAGAAGTTAGAGAAAGAAAGGTATTTGGTCTAGAAATGATAGATTTGACTACTGAGAGGATCAAATTGGTTAGAAAGAACCTTAGAGCAGCACATAACAGACAAAAGAGATATGCTGATAATAAAAGATGACCTCTTGAGTTTCAGGTTGATGACTGGGTGTTTTTGAATATATCTTTGTGGAATGGTGTATTAAGATTTAAAAAGAAAGGAAAGATGAGTCCAAGATTTGTGGGGCCATATGAGGTGATTGAAAGAGTTGGACCCATAACATATAGATTAGATTTCCATCCAAAGTTAAAGCAATTACACAATGTGTTTCATGTTTCACTTTTGAGAAAGTGTTTACATGATGAATCCCATAGTATTCCAAATCAGGCTGTAAAACTTCAAGAATATTTGACCTTTATGCAAGTACCAGTCAGAATTCTAGACAGAAAGGAAAAAGTCTTGCGTAATAAAGTTATTCATTTGATTCAAGTATTATGGTAGAACAAAGATGTTGAAGAAATTACTTGGAAGTATGAGGCAAGAATGAAGAAAGAGTATCCCCCAGCTTTTTCATGAGTTAGGTAAGAAATTTCGGGGACAAAATTTTTATAAGGTGGGTAGAATTGTAATACTCGTGTTCTTAAAGTAAGGATAAAAGAGTAATTTAATAGATATTACATGGAATTAAAATAATATATACATGAAAGATTTACTATTGACAAAAAAATGGAGACAAACACCTGGACGTCCAAGTGTAGTCTATAGAATGATAAGTGTCTTGCATGCAAGACATTAAGCAACATAAAGCTTAAGGAATGACAGTAAGTACAGTTTGGTATAAAAATTAAGTTTTTGTTTAGTTTTGTTAAAAATTAGTTTACAACAAATTTCTTTCTCACTCTAAAATTTTATTCTCTCTCTCAAATTGCTCTCTTTCTTTAAACACCTGGGGACTGAAAGATAGATTGAAAGATTGAAAATTTGAAGAAGTTTATGGGAGAGTTTTAAAGAAATTCAAGGGAAGCTTTAAGAAAAAAAAAAGGTAATAATGTGAATTTTATTTTTTTGATGTAGAAATTTAAAGGTATAAATTACGAAAGAATTGAAGAATAAATTAGTAATTTTAATATAAATATTATGTAACGTGTTGACGATCAGAAATCAGGTGAAATTGTTGAAAGGAGCAGGAAAGACAAGGAGGTGATCCACGGGTAGCTTTAAGTGCTACGTGGTGAGTTAGATTTACTTTTAGTAGTCAAAACCAATAAAAATATGAATTTATGATACTCGAATAAATTGGTATATTATAATGATTTAATGATGTATTTTTTGTTATATATGATAATTGATTATGGATTAAATAGTACGTTGAATATTAATTATATAAGAATTTATATTTTAAAATGATGAATTAAGGAAAAATATGCTGAGAAGTTATATAAAATTTCTGAAAATATGATTGAAAATTTTATATAATATATGAGGAGACAACTTAGTAAATATGAAAAAAATAATAATTTTGAGAAAGAGCTAGATAGTTGAATTGAATGCTTTGGTGTATGCTTGCTTGGATGTTATTGCTCATATCTTTGTAGTAATATCTTCCAAATAGTAATTTAAACTTCTAAATGGTTAACCTCTACATGCATATGATCATCATTTTTTAAATTTAATCACTGTTATGTGATTCATGGAAAGATTACTTATAAAAAAAGAAAAAAAAATGGAAAAATTAGCAAGGTAGATTGACTTAGGGTCCGTTTGGTTCACAGACAGAATTACGATGGCAAAGGATTAAAAGAGATTAAAGTGGTACTACCTTAATACTATGTTTGATTCATAATAAGTGTAAATACCAAAATACCCTTACAAAGTCAATATAATCATTGACTCTCTATGCCATTAACACACAAGTCTCCAAAATCTTCTCCTTTTCTATTTCTTCATTCTTCTTCTTCCTTCTATTAACCCATTAACCACCATCAACATCCCTTAGAACTTAATACAAACCTAGGAAAACCCAAGAGGTGGCAGGATGAGGAAACTCGATGGCTGCGCGAAAAAGGTTGTGCGATAATGGCGCGGAGAAGGTCGCACAACGATGGCGTAGAGAAAGGTTGTGTAATGGTTGCCAGAGATGGCGCGAACCAAATCTAAGTAGATCTGCCCAAAAGAATAATCATAAGTAAAAGAAAAAAGAGGAAGGGGAAAGAGAATGGAAAGGGAGAGAAGTAAAGTCTGCAATGCATATACATTTTGATTATAAAGTGATCTCCGCCATATCCAAAAATTTAAAGAATCTAAATCTATGTGCAAAATCAATATACTATAGGTTTTAATTCACATTTTTTTATTGCAAATGAGTTGATCTCAATAAAGTATCCATCAGAAATGTTATCAATGATAATGTTGTGTTCTCAAGGTACGTTAATGTTAGGTTTTGCTAGGAGATGAAGAAACCAAATGGAATTTGACTAGGACTTGATATAGCTGACCCAAAATTAAATTCATAATTCTAATATAATATGATCAATTTACAGGATACATTTCCGCTCCAAAAAAATTTACATGATACATTTCAATTATAAGCTAGCACCTTTGTCACGTGGATTACTATTGAAAGCTTGAGCTTAAGCTTAAGCTTTTGAGCTATGGTTTGGGCTTCTTTGTTGAGTTATTTGGTCAATAATTCATATGGGTCAGGTTATTATAAAATGGTATGAAAGCAGTTATCACTCGACATATACGAACCATGTTGGGACTTAGGTGAGTGAGAGCGGAAGTAGAAACGTAAAAACGTTGTCTTTTAAAATTTTATAAATATATTATATTATTTTTATTATACAATAATAAAAAATTCAATTTTTATTGATTGCGTTATGTTAAAATTTTTGTCAACAAGTTAAATAAGAATCACAAGATGTATGTTGGCATTGAGCCCATTCGATTAACCTTAAAGGGTTTGACTTGGTGATATCATTGTTTATAATAAGATAATACAATTATGCCTCATGTTTGATATAGTAATTATAATTTAATATTAAGTTTTTGAATAAAACATTTCTTTAAAAAAGGTTTTAGTTTAAAGTAACTAATAGCTTGAGCATAAATTAATAAAATTTCTTTTTTTAACAATCACGTAATATTAAATTTGTGCTATTTCATATCATATGCAATTGTAATTGTGAAATGAATTTATTGTTTTTAAAAATTTGGGACTAAACTATAATTAGAACCAAACATGAGAAATATATTTGTATTTTACCCAAATTTATAAATAAATAACAATGAAGAAATTATTGTTTGTTTAGGATGCAAAAATTATTTTTTACACCGGAGTAGAAATTTGACTAATAATTTTGAAAAACTTCATTAGTAAATTATGAGCATGCTCAATTAATGTAATCAATAAAGTTTTAAAAAATTACTAATCAAATATTTATTTCGATGTAAAATAAAATTTTACACTCAGTACAAATAAAAATTTCTCGTAACAATGCTTTTTCTAAAGATGAGATAATCTGCAAATAATTATTAAGAAAAAGAAAAAGAAAGTGTAGAATTGGGATGAGAAGAATAACCACTGTACTCTTTTTTTCAAAAACATGAAAAGTGCACTTAGGATGAGATAACGGATACAACTTAATATTCTAATGCAAGGGGCATTTTTGTCATATCAAAAAGTGGCATGGAACCCTAATGACTTAATTGCATTATATGAGGGCTTCTCTTATTTCTTTTGCACTGTTCCTCTCTTAGGAAAAGGTTTAAGGAAAAAGAGAAAATTAGGACTCCAAGTCCAATAATGCATGTCGCAGATATGCTTTTAATCCAAAATAATTAATATTTCATGTCATATACTTTTTATAATTTATGTCCTATTCAGTCAAACTTGTTACTTTAATTTTTATTTTTATTGTTTTTAATCTCTACTAAAGATAGATAAAGATATATCACTACACTGTCAGTTTGTCACAAAAAATGAAGTTTCCAACTATCCATAATTGTGTTCCTCTTTTAGTTCTTCTCTCTTTCTCTCTCTCTCTCTCTCTCTCTCTCTATATATATATATATATATATATATATATATATATATATATATTTTGCAAATTTGATATTTCTAAGCATTTTTTTCTCTATTCTTAATAGTTTTTATATTTTATTTCAGAATATTGATTTTTTCAGCTAAAATTTATGTCAACTCTAACCAATTGAGAATCATTAAGGTTAAATTACATTAACCTGAAATTAATCTATGGTTATACTTACTTTACATAGTTTTAAAAATATATGTTTACTTCCGTTAGCCTTTTGTTTATTAGTCAACTGTTCAAAATCTTGTCAAACCTTGTGTCAATTAATTAAAAAACTTAATAAAGGTAAAGTCATGTTTCCATTAAGTTTTGATGAGTTAACACAAAATTTGATTAGATTTAAAACACTTGACTAACGAAAGACTAATGACTGTCAACTAAAGTTAATATAAACTCTAACTAGTAAAAGCAATATTTTTTTATTTTTTTTTATCTTTCTATCTTTTTTATTATTGAGTTCTTTAATTTTAGATTTTATCATTTTTTTGATAAATCTATTAGTATAGAATTTATTTTATTTAATCTTTTTTTAATCCTGCACTTGGTATAGAACCATGATAGTAAAAATATAATTACAAATTTACAAATTATTAAACATGAAAAATTAATGAAGGAGAATTTGATATTACAAGTCAAAAATAATAAAGGAGAATCTTTCCCTCTCTCTTTTTTCCCAAATTGGAGGCAAAAAGGGTTTGAGACATTCATATGAATCTACAAGAAAATCTTCTAAAGAATGGAAACACCATACCTTCCATTACTTTTTATATCCTTTTCCAGCTATATCTTGATCCATACATAGTGTAAATAAGAACGAGAAAGGATCACTAATCCCAAATATAAAAATAACAAAGTCTTACACCATCTCAATAATTTTTTCCATAATAATATTCTTGCAAAACCGACCATTATTTAATCATTTATTCAATTATATCATACACGTCAAATTTGAAATCGATCAAGTATTTATAACTGTTTCGTCTGTATGATCTGCATGAATAAAAAGATCAAATACCTAATTTATTGTTATGTGAAGTTAATAATTTTGAAGACTTGATTAGTATCTTATTGTTGCCCGCTAGAGTGGCTTCCGATCAATTTGGGGTTGATACCAATTCTTCTAAGTCCTTGACAGCTTTATCAACTGCATAAATTATCATTTTCTTTATCTGTTCCACACGAACACATCGCAAGAGGTTTAAGCAAAGAAATAAAGACACAAAAATGCCGATATAATGAGTATCAATCAGAAGAAGTGATACCTCTAGTTTGTCTTCTCTAGCCCTGTGGTTCTTGGGAAGCTGGCGGAACTCCTCAGTCAAACGGAGGCACTCATGGATATTTTCAGGAGAGACAAAGTCCACAGCAACTTTTGTACACGACTGTGGATACAGAAAAATGGGTACAAGCAGATAAAGATACAGCATAAACGAAAAACGGAAAGCTCAAACAGAAACAAAAATGTGGGCAACATTATACCTTTAGATTCCTTACTTGGTGCGGGCATCCTGCAGGAATAAATACAGCCTCTCCCAGTCTTTGAATAAAAGTCCACGGCTCAACTCCTAGATGATGAAACAATAGTATGAATAGCTAAGTTTTACCAAATAGATGGAAATATAGCTGCATTTCTTTTACTAACCAAATTCCTCTTTCATCTTCCTTTTGTGCTCCACATTCAAATAAAAAGATTGGTCATGAATTGGATGAATAACCTGGTCATAAACAAGTATAACCCTTAGAACCTTGACAACATGAAATTGCTAAAACGAATTTCTTTGATCACTAGAAAGTACCTGTTCTACTGGGCAACAGTAGGTGTGCCTGAATTCTTTAGAGTGCTTTCTAAGATACGCATTTAACATAGGAATATCTTCCCTCCTAAAAATGTCCCACAGAGCACCACCAGTTTCCTCATCAACTTCTTTGGAGAAACCAGGAAAAGTAGCTCCTAGCTCATTTTTTGAAATCTCATGTATTTCATTAATATCAGATGGTTGCTCCAGTTGATTTGTGTTTTTTGAGACATTCATCTCTTCTTTCTGGTCGCTACTGGCATCACCAAGTTCTTCAATAGGATGATCATCTACCTTATCTCGCTCTAAACGTTCTTTTTCATCCTGTTCCCTGTGTTTCGTTTTCAATATTTCAATTGCAGAATGCTGCTTTTGAGATAATACTACCTCAGCAGTATGTGTCAAAATATTCACCTAGACCAATTAAAAAAAGAAAAAAGGTCAAAGAAAGGTTGTAACACTATGCACTCACATAAGGCACTAAACCAAATCATATATGGGAAAATGCAAGTCTGCAGGAATTTCTAATATATACCAGCACATTTGAAAAGCTATGAAATTTATTTAAAGACTATAGAAAGCATTTGCTTAATAAACAAAAAAGCTATCTGAAAAACTCATTTTTGATAACAATATATTTCTGAAAGTTAATGAACAACAAAAACACATCAGATTTTGAAGTCATACCGCATCTGACATATCACAATGAAGCTTGGTTACAGAGTCCCCTCTTCCAAGCTCGTTTACAAGCCCATAAGCAATGTAGGTTTTTGGACCCAGGTCTGGTTTGAGGACATATGGTGGAAACTTCACAGCAAGGTTAAGAATGCCAGCCCTAGGATCACTGTATTCTTGAAACGGCAATGCACTAATAAACTCATCACAGTGGCGTGGCAGAAAATCTTCAAAATTATTACATGGGGGCCAATCCTTTAGCTTCAGCATCTCAGGCCAGAAGTTATGATATCTTCTTCCTTCTGTATAACCTTCAAAAAATAAGCAAGTATTGATCTCCACCTGCATATTCTGATAAAATCAGTGTCTACAACAACAGATTAATCACAAACATACTTATATAAAAGACATGAAAATTTAATTTCCAATCAAGATTCCAGGCATATATGGAATCAATGATAAAAAAGAAAGATTCACATTCTCCAATACACGAGACATTGGGGGGGTGGGAATGCTCACACTGAGATGAAAATAGTAAGGCAAAGATTAACCAGCAGCTGAAATTCGATTTAATGATTTCAAGCCACTTAAACAAAAGGAACAACTCTTTCTGAAACTCTTACATATGATTAGTTGATTTTGCTCTTCCTGTGATAAAGGTGGTTATGACCAAAATCTGTGGGCTTAAAACATAACATTAATACCAGGAGGGAAAATAGAACCATACCTCACAACCAGCTAAGCAATCAATTGCCTTCACTTCTGACATCTTAGAACTGATTGCTGAATCCGCATTTTCGCATAATGCACGCCACATGACCATTGGCTCCCAACTTAAACCAGTCGTGTTTCCAAGAACATTCCGAACTATTACTGGTTCACCTTTAACCCAGTGCTTTTGAAAGTGCGTAAGTTCTTCCTCCTTAAGAATGTCCTCTGAAGCTGGACAATACAAGTAGTTGTCATCAGATCCTTCTCTTGAAGCTGCTCTCCTTGACATCTTTGTGCCTGATTTAGAACATTCGCACTTCAAACTTGTACCTCTAGTACTGTGAATACCCAATAAATTCCCTGCCTTCACTTCCAAGTCTGAAATCCACTCCAGTGGAAGGATACGCCTGAGCTCCAATACACAATCACCACAACCACCCCATTCAATTGGAGCACAAATAATGCTTCCATCTTCATTGGCATTCCACTGAACTAAAGGTTCAATATCGTCCATACAAGTATCAGAAAGACAAGATTCTGATAGAGGGTCTTCACCATGGATGTAGTTGCTTCCTCTGTTCACATATTGAAACTTCAGTTCAGTACGCCCTGAAAGGCACCCATCACGAATTTCTTGGCTACAACTGAGACAGAGTTCATAAAAACATTTTGGGCAGCTTCGATGAAGGTCAACAATTGAAGTTGCGCAATGGTTGCTGGGGGAGGGAAGCATTCAATAAGATCTTCTGGAATAAGAGATACACTCACATAATTTTTACTCTTCAGTAGAGAGACATGCTTACCAGTAGACACGCTCATCATGGGAACAAAGTGTCTGAGGTATTTCAATCGCAGCAGAAAGTAACCCTAAACAAACAGAAATTTGTTAGCAACAAATTATCTTTTAACCGAAGAACTGATATATGAAGCTGGGAAAAATCTGCACCGTGAATCTTAGCCTCAATCTCTGTCTCTCGACTTTGTACTTCACCAATTTGTTTCAGGTAGGGAAGAAGCGACTCAATCAAGTAATGCAGATGCTGAACCTTTTCACCATAGGTAATATCCCTCTTAGATGTCTGTAGGTTAGAAAATACATGCACTATCGTTAAATGATGAAAATTATAATGAATTTTCAGTTTAGAAAAGATAGCCTCCTAGCTTACAACCTCAAAAAGTGGTTGGCAATACCTATTGTCTATTTTATAATGCTAAAACAACCTTTCGACCCACAGTAGGGAAAGTTCAAACAAGATGAGGAAGCAGGAAAGCATAGACAGCAAATCTAGCTAACAGTACTACCCAATTAAATCCTGTAGCATAAACCATTGCTATTTATTCTTGGGAAAGTAACGGCTTACCCAGGGTTACCTGTGAACTAACAGACCAATTAACACATGATTTTTATGGAAAAATTAACCTGACGCGGAATGACTAACTATATTAGCAGGGACAAACTTCATTCACCTAAAGGGGAAGCAATGCTGCAGACAGAAAAGGTGAGGGTCTGCTATGAAGCAGTGTTGGAGAACTAAGGTGGAGACTCATCTCATTAGTAAACTCTATTTGTTGCTACTGAAAAATTAAAATTTTCTTAATTGTAACAAGCCACAGCTTCCGCTTACAAAGGAAAAGGCATAGTCAAAAGAACTCCCCCTCTCCCCCATGTTTAATCACAGCTGACACCCCCCCCCCCCAATGTTTAATCACAGCTGACCCACCCCCCCCCCCCCCCCCCCCCCAAAAAAAAAAACCATGTTTAGCATGAAATTGAAAAGAGGATTCATGATAAGCTAAAAAGGAAAATACGACAAAATTAAGCTTTGATATTAGACCTTAAGGTGAGCTTGGAACCTGAACAAGTAGAACCTATTTACTGGACTGAAAAGTGTCTTGATTTCATAGACTTACTATCTTGTAGATAGTCTTCTTGTAAATGGGTTGCACCCCCTTGGTGCTTTCTTGATATGCATTTTACTTATAAAAAAGAAGAACCTATCTATTGGACTACCACCTCATCAGAAAATAATGAAGGGATTTCTATTCCTAAACATAGGAGACTGGTAAATAAACTGTTGTTCCAAAAAGGGTTCTCTGGTGCGTACTGGATGAAAATGGGACTTGGCTTAAGGGTTTGTGCCAGGGGTGTGGGCACTACAAACAGCCTCTTGGCTGAATTTTGGGCACTAATGTTCAGCTCCATGTGAAGGTGGATGCGAAAAGTATCCTTCAGTTGCTCCAAAATGCTGATGCCGGTTGCCGTCCTAATGAAGCCTTAATATCTAATTGCAGGAACTTGCTGCGTTCCTTCCCCAATCACAAGATTGAGCACTGCTTCCATGAATCTAATGGCATGGAGGGTGCCCTTGCTAAGAAAGACAGTAGCTTAGGTTCCATTTCAGTTATGTATTTTGATTCTCCACCTGAGGATGTGAAAAACTTGCTTTAGTTTGATTCATGGGGGGTATGCCTCCCACTTTGTATGACTTGAGTTATTTTGTGAAGTAATCTCCCTTTTCACTAAAAAAAAGGGTTCCCTGGATCGAAATTCGACGCTAAGAATGCCTATTAGGCTATTATCTATTCACTCAAAATGTTATTTCTCGTTGCACTTCAGATTTTTTTCTTCTGGGTTCTGAAATTAAGGACCTGTTTGTTTTAAATATGCAAATGCATTTTGCATACCAAATTACATTTAGCTAAGTTTGTTAGATGGTGAATTTAAAAAAGAAAAAAGAATTCTGCAAATAAAAGAATGAGAATTTGGAGTAGTAATTCACTGCTAATTTTGAAGATTATAAGACAGAATTTTCATGTTTCATCTTGACTAACTGAAGCTGCAGCATTCTAGATAATAAATAGAAACGGTGGGGTGAGGAGTAACAAACCTCAATCAACCCATTTGAATGCAAGCACACACTGCAGTTGCAATTTCTGCAGCAAAAAGGGCACTTATCTGCAATATCTTCCTCTGACATATAAGGGTACCTATGTAAACCAAAACCAAAACAAAAATATCAAAACAATTCATTATATTATTAAAGAAAACAAGATGGAGTGTTTTAGGTAGAAAATTTACCATTGCCTGATACATTGAAGACAATACATTTTGTCCTTACAAGTTTTACAAGGGACAACAATTTTTCTTTCACCATTCATGCATTGATGACACTTAAGCCGCACCTTTTCCAATTGAGCTCGCTTAAAGCAAGAATAACAAGCTTCAGTTGAAATATTAAAGAAAATAGACACTTTTTGTTAGTAAAAAAAGTATTGAAAGACAAAATTAAGAGACGGGATACCTTTACATTTCTTGTTGTGCATCTATAGTTGCTAATACCATCATTTTTCAAAGCTGAAGCTGATGAGTTAAAAGAAGATGGTGACAAAGGAGATGAACACGAATGGGTATCCATAGAATCACAAGTTTTCTGTATTGCATACTTTGAGCTTCTTTCAGTTACCGCACTATCTGAATATTTAGTTCTATTGCGTGATTTCCTCTTCATCATAACAAGTACTTCTTCTTCCCATTGATCTTCTATATCTTGATCATCAGAAGTATTTCTCTCATTTATGGCGCTCCGCTGCTACTTACGCATTCTTTTAGCCGCTAAGAATTCATCTGCTTCAGTTAACTTTCGTTTCATAGAGGAAATTTTTGTTCTAACTGGAGATGACTGTGTACTGTCCTTCTCTTCCTCTTCTGCTATATGACTTCAATTTTCACGTTGCAGAACTTTGGGGATTCTTTTCTTTGTCAATAACCAAGAAAGATGTGCTTCCCAGGTTCTCTACATTTGATTACCAATATAACGGTTGGAGTGATCTTGCTTCGCAATCATGGCATCCATTTTCACTGCAAATAAATCAGAGAGGTTCTTAGCCAAATAGTAGAGTCCAAACTTATTTCATAGGAATTAAGTTAAGTGTCATCACAAAGCATTAATCAATCTGTTTAGTTTGGTCTCTTAATGTAATTTATGAAATTGACAACAGATTTTTGGCACTGAAAAATTCTCTCGAATACAAAGACACACAAAAAAAAACAGAAAGAGATGCTGACCGCGGATCTGCAAGTTCTTAGTGGTACTTACTGGTGATGTTGAGATAACTTGCTGTGTTATATATATATATATATATATATATATATATATATATATAGATAGAGAGAGAGAGATTTTCTTGAAAGTTTCATGAATCTGGATTCCACACAATCGAACATAATTCAAATAAAGAAAATTTCCCACAAGATTTTCCAGTCCACTGAAACAAGCATATACTTTTATGTAAGAAGAAATAACACTTCAATACCTTTTCAGATACCCCCCCCCCCCCCCAACAAAAAAAAATAATAATAACAAAACTGATTCTGTGATTATCAACTCAAAAACCTGCATTTCACGATATATATACACTTTCAATAACCAAAAAAACCTAGCATTAAACTACATTGACTAAAAGTCAAATTAACAGAACCAACCAAACCACTCTAAAATCTGCACAAAAGCCCTAGAAGTCTACATAAATTAGGATTTATATGCATGCAAAAATTAATATGAAATCGAGCATAACCAAATTCACATTCTTCACATACAACAGAAAGAAGGAAGAATAAAAGAAACAATATAAAGAATATCGAAGAAAAAAAAAAGAATCAAGATTATGAACAGAACCCAAATAGGAAATTGATCGAGATAGTACCTGACCAGTGAAAAACAAGGCCAAATTCATTGAGCTGGAAACTGGAGAAAAATTAACCTATATCTATTAACCAAGAGTAGTATATCAAACGAAGCTAAATCTCTTTTTGGGTGATTGCTAATGTGATTTTCATCACCAGAAAACAAACAAGAGGACAGAGAGAAGCAAAATTTTTGGGTTCTTCTTCATTGTTTGAGAAAGAGGGAGCAAAACTATAAACTAATGTCGATGTTACTTGTTTGGTGTGTTATCGTTGAGAGTTTCGCAGAAAAAATAAAGGGAAAGAAATTTATTCCGCACATTGTTTGGGCAATAATTTATAGATTTCTTTCCATACAGTATAAGAAGATATTGTTTAATTCAATCTTGATAACCCTAAAATTAGCTATATACAATTTGGGTCTTTAATTGTAATTAGCAATAAGATCTGAGACAGGTGAGAGCAATAAAGCAAAATTCTTTTGCCAAATTTTGATTCGATATTTGAGATTTTAATTGCTGTAAAAAGGAAAAGGATACATTGTTTGAGAAGTTGCATTTAAGCAATTTTCAAACATAGACAAGTTCCTCTAAAAAATTGTACTACAAGTTAGTAAAAGTATCTACCATTAACCATTAATAGTAAGATAAAAGAGTGGTGATACTATGGACCCGGTTCCGTGAGATTTATCACGGAATCGGAAAAGTCCACTGGTGATTACAAGGAAGTTGAATAGTGATTTTGGTATTTAATTTTTTAAAAATAATTACTGTTTAATCTTCCTGTGATTACTAATGGATTTTCCCGAACTCCTACGGAACCGAGTTCGTGGAATCATCACTCGAGTTGACCAAATTGTGTTATAAAAAATAAATAAATTATTCAAATTGAGGTACAATGTTGTTTACGTTACGTTTGGTTGTTTGAAATTCAAGCTTGGAATTGGAATTGAAATGGAATCATGGTCTTTTTCAATTATTTTAAAATTTAAAAAAATATGATTCCACCTCAATTCCAATTTCAGACAACCAAACGTGACTGTATTTATGTTTATTGGATGTTGATATGACATATACTAGTGAGAAATTAACATAATTAATGATAAAATTCAATTTGACCAATTTAATAACTTTAAATAATTAAAAGATGATTTAACTTTAAATATTCCCTTCGTCTTACTTATTACCTGTCATTTAAATTCCACAGTTTTAAGAAGTTTTTAATATTTTAAAAAATTCTTGTCCATGTGATAAAAGCCTTGTTTGGTCACTGATTTAATCAGTGACCAAACAAGGCCAAAGAGGTAAATAAAATAGTTCCCCAAAGATTACTACTCACTATATATGAAGATAACCGCAATACTATTTTTAAAATATGTACCGTTTTATTTTATTCTTTAAAACTAAGCAATATCCATATTGTAGAGCAAAAAAGGGCAGCTAAATCCACAAACTAAAAAACTTGAGCCACCATAATTTTTAGTATTAGTTAGTGATAACAAAACAAAATAAAAATAAGAAAAAAAAATGTTTTTGTTAGTTTGGACATACATCAAAACAAACAATAAGACTGTACATTGTTTTGCTTTGAAACTCTCATTAGTAATTTTTTTTTTAAATTTCATTGATAAGACTTAAAATAAATTCTCATTTCACACTTATTTGGCGCGATTTCATTAATAGGAGGTTTGAGATGTAAAATTTGTTTGTTTGTGTTATATGTTTATCGTTAGCCCATTTTAATGAGACGACTCACCGCTTACTTTGCTACTCAAAGCTCAAACTAAGATCGTATGTGAGCCCTTACCTCACTTTTTTCTTTGTAGGCTTATCTAATCACTTATTTTTTAGTGCAATTATTTTGAGAATGGATATTGCTTATTTTTAGATAGAAAGGGACAATGTTTTGGCATAGCTTAAAGCTATTTTAAATTGAAATTTATTTTTTAAAATTTATCAAAAATTTAATCAAATTAAATCAAACCACCTATTAATTGATAAATTAAAAATTAAAAAATAAATTAACATGTGATTTGATTTTATTTGATTAAGTTTTTGACAAATTTTTAAAAATATGTTTCAACTTAAAGTAGCTTTAAATTGGACCCAAACATCACCATTATAAAAACAATGCAATTCTTTTTTAAAACAACTCTTTTTTGGAAAAACCTTTTTGAAAACAACTTGGCATACTTCAACCAGACATCATCCGGTCCAGGGGCGGAGCCCGGGGGTGTCAAGTGAGAGCCATGACTCCCCCAAAACTTACAATCCCTAGAATATATGTTAAAACGGACATTGTTTTCATATGAGTACTGATATTATCTTTGTTGATCCCCAAACCTTGAAAGCTACAAATTTATGTTAAATTTACCGTGAAAAAATAAAATATTTCCTTAAAATTTATGTTATTTTTACTGTTGATCTAGCTAATCTAAACACACAAAAATATGCTCATAACTACCTAACTTAACCATTTTATAAGAACACTAACAATGCTAATTTGGGCAGACAAGAAATGCCTGAATACATACCATGCAAAATTTCTTAAAAACCGGAAAGATGACCTCATCATCTAAAATGACTTCTGCATGGCTTCTTACCAAAGAGATCCACCGCAAACACGATTCAATATAACCATGAGCTTAAATCATTAAAGGTACTGAAAAGGAAGCATATCCCTACCTCAATGGAGCAATTTAGTTCCCATGAGACAGTCAGACACTTTTATATGCTCGAAAGAATTTTTTCTTAAAAAGATCTTCAAGTCATGGTCCTTAGACTCCACTAATTATTCATATTTCAGTAAACAATGTCTGATGTAAATGTAAAATCAAAGAGAAAAAAGATAACCTGGGATCCTTTTCGCCATTTCTCCTACGGTATGATAGGTGACATTCTTGTGTTGTAGCAACCTTCCTTGGCATCAAGAAAGCTGCAAACACAAAGAAACTGCATAAAACTCCATTCCACAATTTCTTCACTAAGAACTACAAAGAGATGAAATGATGGAATATTGATACAGATGTGATTTTTCCATTAATACTGAACCATCTGCAAAGGATCAATGCTTGGAACCTCAAGAATCCAAGCGTTTTCCATCTACCTGTCCTCGAAACTCCTTGGAGATGCCATAAGATAGTTGCAGATATAACTAAAGTTGTACAGGGGAACACAACTTCAACGTGAAAGAGAGAATTTGTATCATAATGTCATATACAAAAGAACTCCACCACAGCAACCCTTCTCCCAGCCCACCCGCCGCAAACACCTATGGCCGACACTTCTGGAAAGAAAAAACCGAGAAAGGAAAAAGTCATTGTAATTGATTTCAATATATAAAACTTTATTGACATCCACTCGTATTGGTAACTAGAAAGAATAAAAGATGCATGTAACGAGATAAAGGCACATATTGTTGTCAATTAAATACCAAATAAGCTTATAACAAAAAAGAAGGTGAACTTTGAAACCAAAGAACATCATAAAAGACTGGTCCATTGGTCATCCATAGTCACTAAAAATGAAATGCATGGATATTCATCAACTGCAATAATTGGGAGAAAACACAAGGCATCCGACCTGTCAGAGATGAGGGCAAATCTTCGATTTGCTGGATCCTCTAAGGCAGCTGCAAGTAACAACCACTCCGCTTCGATCATACTTGATTCTCCCCATGCAACCTGCAATAGATAAAAGCTCAGTCCGCACACAGGATATCACCACGAACTCAATTCATAGCTAAGAGGATAAATATTGATTTCCATTTAATTGCTAATAAATATAGGAAAACAAAGGAAGTTCATAAAATTTACACTTTTAAGTTCAACATTATTTGCAGCTAAAACACAACAAAAAGGTAAGTTGATCCAACTAATTCCATTTAGCAAAGCTGAGGTGCGCTTTTCATTCTTTAGTCAAAAGAACACTAAGTAACCCAATCATTATTATAAAAAAAAAAAAAAACTGAACTTTGCCATTTTCTGTTGCTTGCTAAAACTAAGCGAAAAAAAATTATGACTTCTTAATTTAGTTTTCTTTTCCCATCACTTGGACCAATCGTCAAAAATAAATTTTCAATTAGACTCAGCCTACTACAATAACTGAGCTTGCTGAAGCAAAGTTTCGCTCACTATTTTAAGAAATTCCAACTCTAGTTTTCATTATTTTTTTCCTCCGTTTTCTCAGTAAACAAACCGAGCCAAATCAATAGAACTCACCTGAATGCTATTCTTCAACTGCCGATTGTGAAAGAAACGCGACCGTGACGTTGACTCATCGAAGACAAAACGAGGTGCTGAATGTATATATATTGAGAAATTCGCCACGTCAGCATTCTGCAAAAAACAGTTCCAAAATCAACAAACTTTTTCCCGAGAAAATTCACCAAACAAATAAAAAAGAGAGAGATAGCAAAATAAAGAATTGACCTCGAAGAAGCTACCCCAGAGAAAATCGAGGGGCAGATTACTGCGCGCGAGGAATAGGAAGGCGATCTTGGGGCGGCCAGTGAATTTAACGCGGGGGATAAGAGATGTCGCACGAGATAATGAAGCTGAAGTGGAGGAGATATCCAGCTGGAAGTGGAGCCTGAGGATAGCCAAGAGGCAGAGCGCGACGCAGAGGACGATCACGAGCTTCCAGACCAGCCAGATGACGTGGCGATCGGTTGAGCTTTTTTTCGTCATAATTTTTCCTGAAGTGATCATCAAATAATTAATTCAATTAATATTATCATTAAACAAAAAATTCAACGGCATAACGAAGTTTTAGAGAGAGAGAGAGTACAATGAAGGGTTTGTTTCGGCTCAGAGAGAGAAAGGAGAGGAATTATAACTGTGACGACCATGGAGAGACCTAGTATTAGAGTTTCTTTCTATTTTTCAGAAGCTAAGAAAGAAGAAATTGAATAGGGGCAGGACTGACATTAAGGACTCAAAACAGCTCCGTTTATAATGTTGGCATCGGGCTGGGCCTAGCCATGGACTATCCCCAATTTTGAAGTAGGGTTCAACTCATGGGATTAGAATCCCATGAAGGAGAGTTGGAGTTAAAGGTGGCAATTGGACTAAGTCGAGTTGGGTCAATTTCAAGACCGAGTCATTCAAGTCTCGTGTCATTTTGAGTTACGTTGTTTTCGGTTCGGATCTTGGGTTGTGGTTATTTTAGATTCGGGTTCAGGTCTCAAATCGTATTGAATTGTTGTTTGTATTATGCTATCATATTTGCTTATTTTATTTCAAATTTCTGGTGGTTTTGTTTAATTCTTATTTAAGTTCAAACTGACCTAATAACTTAGCTTTTTAATTTTAATTAAACTCACAAAATAAATTAATAATATTAAATAAACCTTTAATCACTATACTATTTGTAGGAGTACTAATTATAATTTATATTGTTGTTGTCGATTTTGGAACAAATGATCCTACGAGAGCAACGAAGCACCTGTACACACCAGAAACACAAAATAGAACTAGAAGTCATCGGAGAAGTTGTGTCTTTTGAGGACTCTCTGATGCTTAAGTCAGTATCTCGAAGTAATATGATAAGAAAGTAAGAGAGTTGTAGAGAAAATTGTGTCGTACTTGAGAAATGGTGGGTGCTCCTTCTACATAGCACCTGAGAGTTGAGTCTATTACGAGAAATAATATCGTGGTTATTACTTATTAGTCACAATAATTGTAATTATATCATATGTGACTATGAGCTAATAATATCAGGATTTACTCCAATTAAACTCGGGGGTAATAATGTAATTTTTACGTAACTGTCGTGGAATAATTAACGTTGCTGGTCAGAATATCTTAGGATTAGTGTTTAGATGTGAAAATACCATTTTACCTATGTCATATGTAAGTGCAGATTGATCGTTTGATTGGGCTTGTAAAATTACGCATCAACCATAAAAAGGTACCACGTGTTGATACGTCATTGACAGGGTAAAATTACCTCATATCATATACAATCACAAATTAAATAAACTAGAAAAAATAATCTTAATTATATCCCTAATATTTTACCAATACTACGAGCGTTGTTTTTCTTTTCAATGGTATGTTTACACATCAACAAAAGACATAAAATGGTGCATACTTTTTTTATAAAAAAAATGTCCTGGAGTTTTTAACTTTATTAACATTGAGCCCACGCTTACTTTTATTTTTATCATTTTCTAATTGTTTCCTCTCTTTTGATCCATACCTTAACTATTTTTTGTTGTTTTTTTTTAAAAAAATAAAATTAAAATGATCAACTTCCCCGTGTTTGTGTTTCTTGATTAAAATACCTAAAAAATATTGTAAAAAAATTAACTAAAAAAATATTGAATCAAGTTCCTACTATTGTGACATGTTTAACTACAGTTAAAATTCAAACTTATACAATATAATTAAAGGTAAATTAACTTATCTATATGCTAAAATTAAAGGTTAGATTATGTATTTACTCCCTATACTTTGAGGGTAAGATTATTTTATGAACTTATAATTGTTTCAATTTAATACATGAACTTTCAAAATTAACCAAATCAAACCATTCCGGTGGAGATTTTGTTAATCACTTAACATAAATTCACATAGACGCCACATAGAACATTCAATATATAAGTTGTTCACATCATTTCTCATCAAATAAGTTCTTAGCCTTACATTCTATTAAGCCATTGATGAAGGCTTCACCGGAATGGTTCAATTTGGATGATTGTAAAAGTTTATGTATTAAATTGAAGAAACTAATAGTTTAGGGAGTACAATAATTTCACCTTCAAAATAAAATGGGCAAATTCATAATTTAGCCAAAATTAAATTAATTAAGTTATATTTGAAATTCATATTTGTCAACAACCTTAAAGGAGCACATGAAAATCTCTTATGCTTATTGTATAGGCTCTACTTAGAATTGGTTCCCTAATGAGCAGGCTCTCTCTCGATCAAGCCCAAAAAAAGTTATTATAGCCGTTGCCAAATTTCAATTCATGATTTATTGTAGAATTAATTAATAAGATTGAATGAAATTGTTATTTGTACAAGTGGACAGAACATATACAAATGTTGTTGATAGACGGGTGCCTTACTGTATTTCAAGTTATTTGCGGTCCACACCAAAATATCATCAGGTTAATCAACTCTAATGTTTCTTGCCTTCATCTTGAGAAAAACCACATTTAAACTAACTTCATTATCAATATTTTTTTTTTGTGAATATCATTATTGTGTGATAATGAATCGATTAAGTTTCAATTACTATCTGAACTTTCTCAAAGTCATAGCAAGTCAAGTTTTTACAAGAACAAGATGATAAAAGTGTTCACTGAATGCATCATCTGACCAAGTTTGTTAAGATTCTATCATACTTTGGTTGCTCTTATTCTTTTGCTTTCCAAAATATAAGGTAATAAATTTGAAAACTATGATGTAGGATTTTCTTTACTATAATTGCAAGTAGAAAGAAGGTTTCGAGAGTTTCATATGCATAGGATGCGTTCTCGATTTTGGTAATATTTTCTTTGGAACATGGCTAAGCTATGACAACTTAATTAGGAACTTAAAAGAAAGGAGAAATTTAGTATTGTTTTTTTGGATATATTCACAAATGACTTTAGCATGTGATAAAGATCGAATTTTTAAGACTAACTGAGTCATCAATTGATAGTTAAGAAATTGTTAATTTGTACTATGAATAGTACAACAACTATGGATTTTACAAAGTCATAAATTAGTAATATCTAAATGTTTTAAAACTGATCTATAAAGAAAAATGTTATGAAGCTGAAGTCCTTTTGGATACCAATAACTGTAAATAAATGAAAGGTTATATGAGGTTGAAAATTAGCACATATTGGTAGTCTTCCTTAATTGTTTTGATTGATTTTGCATGTTTTCTTTGATGAGATGATGTATTTAGTACTGATTATCTCTCTCAAATTTATATAGCTATGGAAATTTTGAAATTTAATTCATCTGTTTGCAAAATATCAACTCAGTTATTATCAAGATGAAGATAAATAAGTTCCCAAACAGAAAGTGCCAATTGAGGCCAATCTAAAGGAGGTATCAGTGCCGTCAATATTTCCTTGTCTAACTAGGCCAATGTAAAGGAGAATTTTTTTGAAAGATTGATCATAGATGTGGAATGAGTAGTTCTTTTGGACCTCGCAAAGATTTCTTCCATTTTCTTTTCTTTTTTATATGCTCTTAAAAGTAGTTGTGCTTTTACTTAGTGATTTCCTAATTGGTAGCATACAGTTTGCAAAATAACTTCCATTTTGTATTACTCTTATCATCATTTTATGACTTCATCTTGCAGTAAAAGCGCCAAAAAATTGTGAAAATGGACTCTAACACAAAGTGTCTACATGGGCTTTGTATACCATACAGAGAGAAGTATGGCTTTAGTAGTGCAAAAGTTGTACAAAGTATGGTGATACACTTTTTGTAATTCCTGATAGTTTTCATCTATCTAAAAATAATAATTTAATTTTTTTTTCTTTTTTATGGTTATATCCTCAGTTTTTTTTTTTACTTAATATATGAAAATAATTGCAGCTACCTCGTTGTTAGATGTTATAGCTAACATTCATTTTGATGCGAAATCTTAGTTACGTGCTCTATTAATTGTGGATTTTTTACAAATTACTTTATAATTATTAGCTTTAATTTGCTTTTGATGATCTAATTGCATTTTTATTTTGATTTTTATATAGGGTGAATTTATTTGATTGGATGCAACATTGGAAGGATGTTAGTTAGGATGAGTTATAATTAGCTATTTGGTTTTTGTTGACGATCCTCAAATTTTATATTTTGTAAATTTGAATTGAAATCCAATGTTCAAATTGATCGTCGTATGTGTAGTAGATATTTTCAGTACTTAATCATTCCACCAATGATTATTGATTTTGTAATAGATGATGATCGTGCTTCTTTTATTAATCTATCTAATCTATTTTGATAACTTTTATTATTATGTTAATATGTTTTATTTTGGATTTGATATGCATATTTTTAATATTGAAAAACTTTTAAAGGATTTTCGTCATTGTGAAAAGAACTTTCAGAACAACTTTATAGTTGTTGAATAGTTGTTGCAATAGGATATTTGCAAAAACCATATAGTCGTTGTAATAAACTTTTTTTGCAAGAACCATGTGGTTGTTGCAATAAGGTTTTTTCAACGACATAGTCGTTGTTCCGATAAGATCTTACGCAATGAATTTTTGGATTGTTGCAAAAAGGCTCACATATCACAACGACTTTTTTGATGCCAAACAATATTTTATGTGATTAATAAGACTGGTTTATAATAACGACAAATGTCGTTGCGTTCAGACCACTTTTTCGCAACAAACATTAGTCGTTGCGTGACTTTTCCCTACGAAGTTTATCACAACGACTTCAAAACAACAAAAATCGTTGCAAAAAGTGTTTTGGCAACAACTTTTGACCTTTTGCAATGGCTTTTTTCGTTGCAAAAAGTCAACTTTCTTGTAGCACATTATCTATCAATCAACATTTATTTTCAGCATTTATTTTCCTTTATTTTTGAGCTTTTTACTTTCCAATCAAATAGGAGTAGTTGTACTGTAATCATAGTCGTAATTCTTTTTCGTTATTCCTTTCTTATGTCTGTCATGAAGTCAAGCTAGAGTTACATTGAAAGCTCAGCATAAACTACAACAAACTCAACGTCTGTAACTGGTATTTTGAGATTTCAACCTTGTAAACCCATTTTATATATATATATATATATATATATATATATATATATATATATATATATATATATTGAGTTTGTTGCTACTTTGCACTTGCTATTTATTCAATTTATTAACTGATAGATAAAATTATTTTCTTTGAATTTATAACAGTATATCATTAAAGTCCTCTTATTTGACGCAATACCTTGATTGATGCATAAATTAAATCTTGCACCAACATATTGATTTTAATAATGACAAACCACTTTATTGTGCTAATACTTTCATCTCTAGTTATCTAAAAATGTTAAAGGTGCATGACATACACATAAGGTGCAAGACACACACTCTAAAAGCAAGACAAACACATGAAAATTCATGAAGCCTTGAAGCTTATTAAATAAGAAGTTGAAGAAAGAAGAACAAAGATAAAATGAATCTAAGTGCTTTTTAGGTTAAGTTATTTGTATCCTCTTGTAATATCCGTATTTAAAAAGTTGGGTAAGTGTATATTTTTATCAATATGACAAAGAGTTAAATCCCTGAATGAAGATTTCTGGAGACCAAGGTTGAAAACCAAAAAAAAAAAAAAAAAAAAGGTCAACTTGGAATAGTAACTCGGGGCAGCATACTTGCTGCCACCGAGAGAACAATTTCAAGTGGAATGTTTGGTTTTATTTATTTTTGTTGTTAGTGGGGAAAAGTAAAGTAAAGAAAAGAAAAGAAAAACAAAGGTGAATCATTATGTTGGTATTAAATCCTCCAAATCATGGAGACGATTGAAGGAGGGAGTTGTTGAAATTTGCAGCCAAGCTTTCCTATATAATGTGTGCGAGAGATTTATGAAGAGAACGCGAAAGAATTTTTGATTAGTTCTAAATATTGCATCTGTGTTCTTAAAACACTTGGGAGTTTAAAGAAAGGTGGAAGGAACAAAATTTTGAGGGTATTTTTCGAAAATATTTCGGGAAGCTATCAAAATAGCAGAAGATAATAAAGTAATGTTATTTTATCATTTATGAAAGTTTCAGGAGGTTAAAATATAAATTTTTTCAAACTGTGTGGTTTATTGAGAAAAAAAGAAATAATAAGAAATTTAAATTCCAATATTATGTCAGGTGTTGGCAGTCAACAATCGGGAGAGAATTCGAGGAAGATCAGGAAAGGCAAAGAGGTGGCCCACGAGTAGCTTTAATTTCTACGTGGTGAGTTGGATTTACTTTAAGTAGTCTAAATGAAAAATCAATTATTTTAGTGATAATCTTAAATTTAATTATTTAAGTATGTTTGGGTGATAGATGAAAAAGTGATTTATGGGAATGATAGAAAATTTGGATATGTAGAAATATCTCTCGGTGAGTAATAATATTTTTGGAATTTATAAGTTGACTTGAAAATAAAAGCAATAAATAAATTATTGATGAGACATACCGATGTTTTAACACGAATCATGACGAGATGAATTTTAGCGGATCTTGCTAAATTTTTATGGATGATTTAAGATGAATTTTAGTGGATCTTGACAAATTCTGATGGACAATTTGAGATGAAATTTAGTGGATCTAGACAGACTTTAATGGATTATTTGATGTGATTTGGGAAGAGAAGAATCTTGTGGATAATTAGGATAGCCAAATTAAGTGGCTTGAATCTTTATATTGTTTTTATATTTCTGTTTATATTACTGTTTCATATCATTGTTCATGCACATATGCATTAAATAATATAACTGAAAGAACCGGGAAGGCAGTCGGTCTAATGAAATAACTGTGACAGCCGGTATATGCTCGGATGAAAAATAAAAACCGTGACAGCCGATATATGCTGGGATGAAAAATAAAAACCGTGACAACCGGTATATACTTGAAATGAAAAATAAAAACCGTGACAGCCAGTGTATACTGGGATGAAAAGTGAAAACCGTGACAGCCGGTATATGCTGGGATGAAAAGTGAAAACCGTGACAGTTGGTATATACTGGAATTAACCGGGAAGGCGGCCGGTCTGATGAGAATAAAAGAACCGGGAGGGCAGCCGGTCTAAGATAATAATAACCTGTCGACAGGTGGGAAGACGTTCCCATCATAATCATTCATGCATCTGCATCTGTTTTAATTATCGTTGCATTATTTGAAATGCTGAGATGTGGTATATTAATTGTGAATTAAATTATAGATGGCTGGGTCTCATAAAAAGAGACAGCTATAATGATGAGATTTTCGAGATGCTGAGTTGTGGTATATTAATTGTGAATTAAATTATAGATAGCTGGGTCTCATAAAAAGAGACAACTATAATGATGAGATTTTCGAGATGCTGAGATGTGATACTTTTTGTGAATTTAATTATAGAAGGTTGAGTTTCATGTAAAAAGACAGTGATAAAACTTATCTAAATGATGGACTTTTTGATATGAACCTCATTACGACGTAATTAGGAAATAATTGATAGTCTTAAGGTGAACCAATGATTGAGAAGAAGAGATTGATAGTAGAAAGTTGTCATCAGATTATGCGAAAAATAAATTTTAAGATTAAAGGATTATTGATAGAATTTGGAATACTTTCAGTAAATTTAATTCGCTGAGCTTGTGAAGCTCACTCCTTACTGTTCAATGATTTTAGGTAGCAGTCAAAATAAATAGTCTGGTGGGTTGAGAATCAGTCGAGATCTTTTTCTGTAAGCCAAGTACGTGTTAATATCCTCAGACAATCGAGTTAAAGACTTGTAAAAATTTTATTGTAAATATTCATGCATTTATGTATTTTATGTTTAAGTGAATATCAGATTTGTTTACCTCTCCTGTTAAAGGATAAAAAAATAAAAAAAAATCTGATAGTATTATATTTATTGTTGCATATATGTATCGTGCTTGGATTTTCAAAAATGTGATGACACCGTCTAGGGGTGGCCAACCTGGGATGGGTCGTTACAATTTTGGTATCAGAGCATTAGGTTTTAAGATTCTGTAGACTGCATGAGAACCTAAAAAGTGAAAGATCTAAATAAATAATATTCTTAAATGCAGAGTCTGAGGATGACACGTGGTCGTGCGAGAACCAGAGGTAGAGTTCAAAATCAGAGGGGACGTGGTAGACCCCCAATTTTTAGGAGGATTGAAGAAGAGGAAGAAGTTGAGTTAGTGGTTCCCGTAAGGGAACATGGTGATAGTGCTACTGGTACGAGTAGAGCTGGGGAAGTATCTAAAAGTAAGAATGATGAATTGCAAGATGCTCTTAACCATGCTTTAGAGAGGATGAATGCAGCCGAGGAACGAGCTGCTAATTTGCAGAGAAGATTAGAGGAAAGGAATGGAAGAGAACCAAAGGTAGTGAGGCAAGAGGTTCCTGATGGAGGGGTATTTGCAAATGAAATGTAAGGGGATTGTTTTGTGAGGTTTCTTAAGTTTAAACCTCAGTCGTTTAAAGGATCTGTAAATCCGGTGGAAGTTGAACAGTGGATTGAGCATGTGGAGAAATATTTTGAGGTCTTACCGGTGTCTGATAAACAGAAGGTTGCTTTTGCTTCGTTTATGCTGGAGGGTGAGGCTTCTCAATGGTGGAAGGATATTTTTCCCAGGATGAGTACACGAATAGATCAACCTTTGACTTGGAATAAATTTAAGGATGAATTCTTTGCAAAGTATTTTTCAGATTCTTTTCGGGCACAACAAGAAAGAGAATTTATCCACCTAAAACAGGGAAATTTATCGGTGGTTGAATATGATAGTAAATTTGTAGCCCTGTCAAGATTTGTACTCGAGTTCGTGAATACAGAGGAAAGAAAATGCAAGAGATTTTTAGATGGATTACACTATGAAATTCATTTTAAACTCTCTTACATGGGCATAGGAAATTATACTGTACTGGTAGATAAAGCATTGCAGATTGAGAGAGATTTAATAGAGTTTAAAAGTAGGAGGGATTGGTTGTAGAGAACTAGATTTGAGGGATCTAGATGTGGTAGCAGTATGGTTGTACAGGGTGGGAGGCTACCCCAGAGGGGGCGTTCTTTGTCACAAGGAACGGTAGGGTAGACTTAAAGGCAAGCAAGATCTGTTACTTTAGTAGCTCAGAGTAATACCAGTGGGACCCCTCGATTTGGGAGACAGACTATGGGGATTCGGAGTTATGGTAGAGGAATGAATATGCCACCAAGGGGAAGTGGAAATCTGATTTATGATCGGGAGTCAAGGGTTTGCTTTAAATGTAATCAGATGGGGCATTTATCTCGGAATTGCCCTACACAGATATACTTTGTATGTGGTGAGGGAGGACATGTTGCTGCAGATTGTCCAGCGGGGAAGTCAGTTGAAGTAAGCATTGGAAGTGTCAGGAGAAAACCGATGGAGAGAGGCAACGGATCAGGAAGTGTGCGGGGCAGAGGTCGAGGATCTGTAGCAGAGCGAAGACGTGGCAGTCAGATTTATTCTAGAGATGGCAGAGTCTATGCATTGACCCAGCAGGATGCACAAGCCACTCCTGATGTTGTTATGGGTATGATATCTATCCTTGGTAGGGCTGCTAGATTATTAATTGATCCTGGTGCAACCCATTCTTTTGCATCTAGTAGTTATATGAAATCTATTGATGCCAGTGCTAGTCCTTTGATGCATGCCATTATTGTTGAGGTTCCTACTGGAGATAGGGTTATTATCAGAACAATTTATCAAGGTTGTGTGATTAATATTGCTGACCGAGAATTTAAGGTTGATTTATTGCCTTTAGATATGACAGATTTTGATGTGATTCTAGGGATGAATTAGTTAGCTGCATGTCATGCATTAGTAGATTGTTTTAGGAAAAATATGGTGTTCAGGATACCCAGGCAGGAGGAGTTTAATTTTCAGGGAGAACGTAAAATACTTGTTAATTGTCTGATTTCTGCCTTAACTGCTAGTAAATGGTTGAGGAAGGGTTGTGAGGGGTATTTAGCATATGTGATGGATTCTAGCAAAGAGGGTAGATAGTTAGACGAAATCTCGGTGGTAAAATATTTTTCCAATGTATTCCCTGAGGAGTTGTCGGGATTGCCTTCCAATAAGGAGATCGAATTTTCTATTGAAGTGATTCCATGATCAGCACCTATATCCATAGCACCCTATAGAACGGCACTAGCTGAATTGAGAGAGTTAAAAGTTCAGCTTAAGGAGTTGCTAGATAAACAGTTTATCCAACCTAGTACATCACCCTGGGGAGCCCCTGTGTTATTCGAGCAATTACAGGGAGCTAGAGTGTTCTCTAAGATAAACTTGAGGTCGGGATATCATCAATTAAGGATAAAAGAGGGGGACGTGCCTAAAACTGCTTTTAGGACACGTTATGGTCATTATGAGTTCTTGGTGATGCCTTTTGGGTTGATCAATGCTCCTGCGGCATTTATGGATCTTATGAATCGGGTGTTTAAACCATTCTTGGACAGATTTGTAATTGCGTTTATTGATGATATTTTAGTATACTCTAAGAATGAAGAGGAGCATATGCGACATTTGGAGATAGTGTTGGAGATTCTGAGGAATGAGAAATTATATGCGAAATTCTCTAAATGTGAGTTTTGGTTGAATGAAATATCCTTCTTGGGACATGTTGTGTCGGGAGAGGGAATAGCAGTTGACCCACAAAAAGTAGAAGCAATGTTGACTTGGGAGAGACCCACGAATGTAACTGAAATTAGAAGCTTTTTGGGATTGGCTGGTTATTATAGAAGATTTATTCAAAATTTTTCTATGATTGCTAGACCTTTGACTAAATTGACCAGGAAAGACGAAAAGTTTAGGTGGTCAGAGGAATGTGAGAGAAGTTTTTAGCTGTTGAAAGAAAAACTGACTACTGCCCCAGTATTAGTGCTTCCATCTGGTGATGAAGGATTTGTGGTCTATAGTGATGCGTCACATCAGGGGTTGGGATGTGTGTTGATGCAACATGGGAAAGTTATAGCTTATGCATCTAGGCAACTGAAGAATCATGAGAGAAATTACCCGACCCATGATTTAGAATTGGCTGCCATAGTCTTTGCTTTGAAGATTTGGAGACACCATTTATATGGAGCCAAGTGTGAAATTTTTACTGATCATAAAAGTTTGATGCATTTACCAACCCAGAAGAAGTTGAATTTAAGGCAGAGGAGGTGGATGGAATTAATGTGTGATTATAATTGTACAATTCATTATCATCTAGGAAATGCTAATGTAGTAGCAGATGCATTGAGTAGAAAAGCTACAGGGAGATTAGCTGCTTTTGGGAGTCATGATACTAGCCTGATGATAGAATTAAGAGGAATAAGGATGCAATTGAGTGTCAGTGATAAAGGATCATTAATGGCAAATATGGTAGTTCAATCTCCTATTATTGATCGTTTATTACAGCTACAGAGTAAAAATGAGGGAATAGAGAAAATCAGGCAGAAAGTGTTGAGCGGGAAGCCGACCGAGTTTAGAATCAGAGAAGATGGTATGGTAGTATCGGGACAAAGAATTTGTGTTCCCAATAATGTGGAGATGAGAAAATAAATACTAAAGGAGGCTTATGATTCGATATATTCCATGCACCCGGGAAATAATAAGATGTACAGGGGTTTAAAACAGAATTATTGGTGGTCAGGGATGAAGAGGAATGTAGCAGAATACATTGCTAGATGTTTGACTTATCAGCAGGTAAAATCTGAGAATAGACATCCAGCAGGTTTATTACAACCTCTTCCGATACATGAGTGGCCATGGGAAAATGTAAGTATGGATTTTGTCTCTGGTTTTCCCCGTACCCAGAGAGAGTATGGATTTTGTCTCTGGTTTTCCCCGTACCCAGAGAGAGCATGATGCTATGTGGGTTATAATGGATAGACTTTCTAAATCTTCACATTTTCTTCCTATTAAAACTACCTGGAGTCCAGAAAAGTTGGCTGAGTTGTATGTGGCAGAGATAGTGAAATTACGTGGAGTGCCATTGAGTATTGTGTCAGATAGAGATTCTAGATTTACTTCTAGATTTTGGAGGGGTTTTAAGAAGCTATGGGTACGCAATTACAGTTTAGTACAGCTTTTCACCCACAAACTGATAGACAAACAGAGAGAATCATCAGAATACTAGAAGATATGCTGAGGACAAGTGTATTGAGCTTTTCAGTAAGTTGGGATGCTTACTTGCCTTTGATAGAGTTTGCATACAATAATCAGTATCAAACTAGTATTGGGATGGCACCCTTCGAAGCTTTGTATGGAATGAGGTGTAGAACTCCAGTATGCTGGGAAGAAGTTGGAGAGAGAAAGATATATGGCTCAGAAATGATAGACTTGATTACTGAAAGAATCAAACTGGTTAGGGAGAATCTCAGAGCAGCTCAGAGCAGACAGAAAAGATATGCTGACAAAAGAAGACGACCTCTTGAATTCCAAGTTGGTGATTGGGTATTCTTGAAGATATCTCCGTGGAAAGGAGTGTTGAGATTTAAGAAGAAAGGAAAGTTGAGCCCAAGATTTATAGGGCCCTATGAGGTGATCGAAAGAATTGGACCCGTAGCATATCGCTTGAATTTGCCTCTAGAATTAAGGCAATTACATAATGTTTTTCATGTGTCACTACTGAGGAAGTACTTGCACGATGAGTCCCATGATATCACGAATCAGGCGATAGAAATTCAAAAGGATTTGACTATTATGCTAACACCAGTCAGAATCCTAGACAGAAAAGAGCAAGTCTTATGCAATAAAGTTATTCCTTTGATTCAAGTATTATGGCGCAATAAAGATGTTGAAAAAGTCACGTGGGAACATGAAGCAATAATGAGGAAGGATTATCCCCAACTCTTTACTTGATTTCAACAAGGAAATTTCGGGGACGAAATTTTGTAAGGTGGGTAGATTTGTAATATCCGTATTTTAAAAGTTGGGTAAGTGTATATTTTTATCAATATGACAAAGAGTTAAATCCCTGAATGGCTGAATGAAGATTTCTGGAGACCAAGGTTGAAAAGCAAAAAAAAAAAAAAGATCAACTTGGAATAGTAACTCGGGGCAGCATACTTGCTGCCACCGAGAGAACAATTTCAAGTGGAATATTTGGTTTTATTTATTTTTGTTGTTAGTGGGGAAAAGTAAAGTAAAGAAAAGAAAAGAAAAACAAAAGTGAATCAATATGTTGGTAAGGCATTTTTTTAAATCCTCCAAATCATGGAGACGATTGAAGGAGGGAGCCGCTGAAATTTGCAGCCAAGCTCTCCTATATAATGTGTGCGAGAGATTTATGAAGTGAACGCGAAAGAATTTTTGATTAGTTCTAAATATTGCATCTGTGTTCTTAAAACACTTGGGAGTTTAAAGAAAGGTGGAAGGAACAAAATTTTGAGGGTATTTTTCGAAAATATTTCGGGAAGCTATCAAAATAGCAGAAGATAATAAGGTAATGTTATTTTATCATTTATGAAAGTTTCAGGAGGTTAAAATAGAAATTTTTTCAAACTGTGTGGTTTATGGAGAAAATAAGAAATAATAAGAAATTTAAATTCCAATATTATGTCAGGTGTTGGTAGTCAACAATCGAGAGAAAATTCGAGGAAGATCGGGAAAGGCAAAGAGGTGGCCCACGAGTAGCTTTAAGTGCTACATGGTGAGTTGGATTTACTTTAAGTAGTCTAAATGAAAAATTAATTATTTTAGTGATAATCTTAAATTTAATTATTTAAGTATGTTTGGGTGATAGATGAAAAAGTGATTTATGGGAATGATAGAAAATTTGGATATGTAGAAATATTTCTCAGTGAGTAATGATATTTTTGGAATTTATAAGTTGACTTGAAAATAAAAGCAATAAATAAATTATTGATGAGACATACCGATGTTTTAACACGAATTATGACGAGATGAATTTTAGTGGATCTTACTAAATTTTTATGGATGATTTAAGATGAATTTTAGTGGATCTTGACAAATTCTGATGGACAATTTGAGATGAAATTTAGTGGATCTGGACAGACTTTAATGGATTATTTGATGTGATTTGGGAAGAGAAGAATCTTGTGGATAATTAGGATAGCCAAATTAAGTAGCTTGAATCTTTATACTGTTTTTATATTTCTGTTTATATTACTGTTTCATATCATTGTTCATGCACATATGCATGAAATAGTATAACCGAAAGAACTGGGAAGGCAGCCGGTCTAATGAAATAACCATGACAGCCGGTATATGCTGGGATAAAAAATAAAAACCGTGACAGCAGGTATATGCTGTGATGAAAAATAAAAACCGTGACAGCCGGTATATGCTGGGAATGAAAAATAAAAACCGTGACAGCCGGTATATGCTGGGATGAAAAGTGAAAACCGTGACAGCCGGTATATGCTGGAATTAACCAGGAAGGCAGCCGGTCTGATGAGAATAAAAGAATCGGGAGGGCAGTCGGTCTAAGATAATAATAACCTGTCGACATGTGGGAAGACGTTCCCATCATAATCATTTATGCATCTGCATCTGGTTTAATTATCGTTGCATTATTTGAAATGCTGAGATGTGGTATATTAATTGTGAATTAAATTATAGATGGTTGGGTCTCATAAAAAGAGACAGCTATAATGATGAGATGTGTGAGATGCTGAGTTGTGGTATATTAATTGTGAATTAAATTATAGATGGCTGGGTCTCATAAAAAGAGACAGCTATAATGATGAGATTTTCGAGATGCTGAGATGTGATACTTTTTGTGAATTTAATTATAGAAGGTTGAGTTTCATATAAAAAGACAGTGATAAGACTTATCTAAATGATGGACTTTTTGATATGAACCTCATTACGAGGTAATTAGGAAATAATTGATAGTCTTAAGGTGAACCAATGATTGAGAAAAAGAGATTGATAGTAGAAAGTTGTCATCAGGTTATGCGAAAAATAAATTTTAATATTAAAGGATTATTGATAGAATTTGGAATAGTTTCAGTAAATTTAATTCGCTGAGCTTGTGAAGCTCACTCCTCACTGTTCAATGATTTCTGGTAACAGTCAAGATAAATAGTCTGGTGGGTTGAGAATCAGTCGAGATCTTTTTCTGTAAGCCAAGTACGTGTTAATATCCTCAGACAATCGAGTTAAAGACTTGTAAAAATTTTTATTGTAAATATTCATGCATTTATGTATTTTATGTTTAAGTGAATATCAGATTTGTTTACCTCTCCTGTTAAAAGATTAAAAAAAAAATCTAATAGTATTATATTTATTGTTGCATATATGTGTCGTGCTTGGATTTTCAAAAATGTGATGACACCGTCTAAGAGTGGCCAACCTGGGATGGGTTGTTACACCTCAACTCTAAGTTATTGGCTCTAATATGGCTCAAAATTTGTTTTCATAAAATGATTTACTTAAAACTAATTTAAAGAATCGTATTCAAAATCTTTTAGATAAAACTAGATTTTTGGTAAGTTATAGTCGACTATAGGCTCAAAGCATCAGGTCCTTATTTTTTTTCCAATCTATGGTTATATAATAGTTGATTGACCATAACAATAGTCGATTTTCGTCTTGAAAAAACTACTTTTTAAAACCAAAATTCAGTTGGACAATCGACTTTCATTAAATATCTCTCTCTTGTTATTCTAAAGAAAAAAGACATATCTCTTGTTGTACCAAAAACAATCATTTCATTAACTTGTTTGTAAAAAATTTGGTGCAACTCTTGATAATGATTTCTCGAGTGTTTAGGTGTTAAATACTTGTGAAGATATTTCTTGTAAGAGAAAATTTTCTTATAAAGGCTTGGGAAACACCTTGAAGTTGCTTGGAAGTTAGCTTTGCATGGTTTAGTGAATGAACTCTAAAAAAATCTCAGATAGAAAAGCTCTTTTCATATACCTTGGATAATTGAATCGTACCATTGTAGTTTTCACATAGGTACAATTAATTGGACTTTTATGAGTGTATGTTTGAGTGTATAAATGTGTGTCCGATAATCTTTATTGTTCTAAAATTAATTGATGATTTCAAAAGAAAAAGAAACATGACCACTTAGTTCCACATTTTTAAAATGATTTGTTTATGTTACTAATCTATTTAGTACTAATAAAGGAAATCAATTATGAAATGTCTTATAAGAAAAATAAAATAAAAAGAACGATAGAATTCATATAGTAATAGTTAAACTTTCAATTTTTTTTATAAATATAATAGTTAAATTTTCATTGGATCTTGATTTTTTTTTATATAGTTATATATGTTTTGATTTTCTAGGTACCACTAATATGTCTTATAGGAGTAAAATCTTTTTTTTTGTGGCAACCAATAATAAATACAAAACTTCTATTGATTATACTATACGCGTGTAGGAAGTTTTAGAATTTTGAGGGGACTGATCCACTAGTAAACATGGCACTGCCCTTGCTTTTGTCATTATCGCAAAAATAACATTTGCAAGGATGCTGAGAGCCCACACTCGAGACATTAATGTTGGAAGTTTGTCATTATCTATGGTCAATAATATCATTTTCACATATTCAATTATATCTGCGGAAAGATATAAAACTGGCAAGCAAACAAAATCAACATTGTTATACTCCATTAATTACTCAATCATAGAAAGGGAGGGAAAAAGAAAAGAAAAGAGATCCTATATTGTACAAATCCTATACTAATACTATATGCTCAAATGTAACAGAGATCTTTGTAGTAATATCTTCCGAATCACAATTTAAACTTCTAAATGGTTAACCTCTACATGCATGTGATCATCATTTTTTTAAATTTAATCCCTGTTATGTGATTCAGTGGAAAGATTACTTATAAAAAAAGAATAATCCGATGGAAAAATTAGCAAGGTAGATTAACTTAAGTTCCGTTTGGTTCACAGACAGAATTATGGTGGATATGATTAAAGTGGTATTATCTTAATTTTATGTTTGGTTCATAAAATTTTCAAACTGGAATTAAAATGGGATAACAAGTGTAAATACCAAAATACCTTTACAAACCCAATATAATCATCGACTCTCTACGCCATTAACACACAAATCTCCAAAATCTTATCCTTTTCTGTTTCTTCATACTCTTTCTTCCTTCTATTAACCCATTAACCACCATCAACATCCCTAGAACTAAACACAAACGCCATTAACAAACCTAGGAAAACCCAAGCAATGGTAGGACGATGAAACTTGATGGTTGCGCGGAAAAGGTCGCACAATAATGGCACGGAGGAAGGTTGTGCAATGGTGGCTAGAGGCAACGCAAACCAAATCTAGGTAGATCTGCCCAGAAGAAGAAGCATAAGTAAAAGAAAAAGGAGGAGGGGGAAAGAGAAGGGAAAGGGAGAGAAGATGATACTCGAATGAAGAGAGGAGAGGCATAAGGAAAAAGAAAAATATGAGGAGAAAAAAGAGAGAAAAAGGGTAAAATGGTCTATGAAAAAAATTAATCCCAACTGCTGAGATCAAGTCTGTACCGAGAATGGGTGGTACACAATTTCTGGGATTGTGATTGATTTTATTCCACCTAATCCAATATGAATAATAAAATTTCTTCAACCAAACATAAAATTACCTATCCATGTGGGACTAAAATAATTTCTCATACTTTTATCCCCAAACCAAAAGCCCTGTTACATGTGTAGTAATAGCAGCAACTAATTATTTTGCCCCAGCGATACTTTTAAATAAAATTTGGAGAGTGATTCGAGTTAAAAATTGGAGTCTTTGTGTAATGTGGGTCAATACATATCTATATTATTATTAAGTTAGAAGTATTTTTTGATGTCTTATTCCTATCCTTTTTTTTTTTTTTATCTCACCCTTAACTCATGTTAAAAATTGTGAAGTAAAGTCTGCAATACACATAAATTTTGATTATAAAATGGTCTCCATCATATCTCAAAATTTAAAAAATCCAAATCTATGTACAAAAATAATGTATTGCAAGTTTTACTTTATTTCTTTTTTATTACAGATAAGTTGATCTCAATAAAGTATTCATCAAAAATGTCATCAATAATAATGTTGTGTTCTCAAGGTAAGTTGATGTTAGGTTTTGGTAGGAGATGAAGAAACCAAATGGAATTTGACTAGGACTTGATGTAGCAGGGTGGAAGCAGAAACGTAAAAACATTGTCTTTTAAAATTTTATAAATATATTATATCATTTTTCATTATATAATAATAAAAAAAATTCAATTTTTATGATTGCATTATATTAAATTTTTTGTCAAGTTAAATAAAAATCTAGACTTTACCTATCAATTACTAGGTAGAATAATTTTATTTACCTAAAGATGATTAGAAGGTTTGATGATTAAAATTGAAAATTCTAATTTTATAAACAAAATTGTGATCCTTTTTAAGTTGAAAAAAGAAAATATAACAGCAAAGATCTTTTAGTATCCCATGCCACCTGGTCTCTTGCAATATGGAAAAAAGATGTTTTTATCGTATCAAAAAATAAATTAATGATCACAAGATGTATATTGACATTGAGCCCATTCGAATAACTATAAAGGGTTTGACTTGGTGATATCATTGTTTATAAAAAGATAATACAATTATATCTCATGTTTGACATAGTAATTATAATTTAATATTAAGTTTTCGAAAACAATGTTTGTTTAAAAAAAGTTTTAGTACAAAAAGATAATACAATTATATCTCATGCTTGATATAGTAATTATAATTTAATATTAAGTTTTTGAAAACAATATTTCTTTAAAAAAAAGTTTTAGTTTAAATTAACTATTAGCTTGAGCATAAATTAATAAAAATTCTTTTTTTAACAATCACGTAATATTGAATTTGTTCTATTTAATGTTATACGTACGCAACTGAAATTGCGAAACAAAATTATTGTTTTTAAAAATTTGACACTAAACTATAATTAGAACCAAACATGAGAAATATATTTGTATTTTACTTAAATTAAGTAAATAACAATGGAGAAATTTTTGTTTGCACTAGGTACAAAATTCATTTTTTGCACCGCAGTAAAAACTTAACTGGTAAGAAAAACTTCATTAGTAAATTTTGTACATGCTTAATTAGTGTTATCAATAAAATTCTCAAAAATTACTAATCACTCAGTACAAGTAAAAATCTCTCGTAACAATGCTCTTTGTAAAGATGAGGTGGAATGATAGTCTCCTTAAAGTGTGCGAATAATTATTAGGAAAAAGAAAAATGAAGTGTAGAAGTGGGATGAGAAGAATAACCACTATACTAGTTTTTCAAAAACATGAAAAGTGCACTTAGGAAGAGATTCTTAAGGTAGTTAACCTAATTTTGGATACCTTATTTTTATTGTAACTTTTAAATTGGCTACTATCCAGCCATATAAATAGCGATGATATATTCTTATCTTAATATTATAAAATAAGGGGCAATTTTGTCATATCACAAAGTGGCATGAAACCCTAATGAATTATATAAGGGCTTCCCTTCTTTCTTTTGCATTGTGTATCTCTTAGGAAAAGGTTAAGGAAGAAGAGAAAAATAGGTCAAGGAAGAAGAGAAAAATAGGTCTCCAAGTCCAATAATGCATGTTTTAGATAAAGGTAAATAAATCTATTCTCTCACAATTTTGAATGCTTTTTTTTTTAATTGTACTGGCTATTTTGAATAATATTTGTTTGAGATTAGGATTAAAATGTGCTGCCATGTTTGAAGAGTAGGTTTTCTTTGATAAGATCTTTTGAATAATTTCTTTTATTATTGCTCTAATTATTTTAAAATATCAATTAGAATTGTTCAAATATGTTTGGTTGAAATTTGAATTATTCCAGCGATTATACCTATCTCTTTGTAGGGTATGTTTGCAACTTGATTTCAGACATGGAAAATTTTTTTTCTATAACTTCTCCCTTTTCTCTTATCCTTAAACTAGTTTACTATGATCAACGTATAGATCAATTGATAGCCACACTCTTTCGGTATAACAAAATGTTTTGAAGCTTGTAGATGTGCGAACTAGAAAGGGATCAAGGTCTTTCTGAAGCAATTCACGATGAGACTAGTCTTACTCGATAATGTTTGTGTCTGACTCATGAGTGGAACAAATATAAAATTGATAGAAATGTCAACTACTTGACACTTTGATAAACTGGCTTTTTTTCTACTGTATTTTAGATTTTTTTTTCCAAAGATGTGACAATAATTTTATTTGAAAATGGAGAAAATTCATCATCTTCCCTAAAGAATATATAACTTAAGGACTTTTGGGTGGTGAAAACTAATATACTTTTTGACATTATGATCGTATACAAGACCGTTGGCATTTTTAAAACATAAAGAACCGAAAAAAAGTCTAAAATCAAAAAAAATTCAGGTCAAATCGATAAGAAACTGTTTTCGCATTATAAAATGTGTTAAGTTTTCAATTGCTTTCTTTTAATGCTCATAAAATTTATTCTCAATGATATGTTCTAGCTTTTGAGCTATGAATGGTTATATAAAAAAATTGGGAAAAAAGAAGAAAAGGATAAAATGAGATCACATTTTCATATTTTGGTAAAAAAGGAAAAAAGAAAAACGGGGTGATTAGTTTTATTTTTTTTACAAAAACAAATCACATTCTTTCCAAGTTGAAACGATTGATGAATGAAAGTTAAAATAAACTAATTTTTTTGTCATCTCAGTTTTTTGTCTCACTTTTTTTGTTATCTTTACCAAACACATTATGAAAAACATTAATGCTATTATTTTTTATGCTTTCCATCTTCTTTCTTTTACCTCTATTCCAATCACTTTTCTTTTACCAATCAAAGCTAATAATTTTTTTTACATGAATAATTCATTCACATTTTCTTTACTTTTTTCAGATAATAACTTACTATTTTTTCTGAAATCTTCAAATAAGGTTAGGTCTTTTTACTTATATTCGTTTTAATAAATTACTTACTCTATAATATTTGAAAATATTTTATATAGACGATAAATACAGATATGAGCATCAACCCTCATACTATTTTCAATAATGATACAGTAATTTAATCCAAAATCTAGACCCCTCTACTACATATTTGCACTGCTACAATACCATCTAATTATGATCTAGCCCCGCCCACACGTGATTCTTTAACTTTGGAGTATACATTCTTTTGTTCAAGATACCAATAAGTTGGATCTCAAAATCTTTTTTTGTTTTTCTATTTTATTTTTTTATTTTTACACAAGTTATATGTACAATAATTAATATTTCATGTCATATGCTTTTTATAATTTATGTTCTACTCTTTCAAACTTCTTACTTTAATTTTATTTTTTTTTATTTTGAAACTCCACTAAAGATAGATAAAGATATATCACTACACTATCAATCTGTCACTAAAAGTTCTATTTCCAACCATCGACAATTGTGTTCCTTTTTTAGTTCTTTTCTATATATTTTTTTAATTTTATTTTGAAAATTTTGATGTTTCTAAGTATTTTTTTCTCTATCCTTTCAGGTTTACCTCAAATGTAATAAAAACTTCAAATAGTTTTATATTTTATTTTCAAGGTGTTATTTTGTCGGCGAGCGACAACCGTCGGATCAAAATAATAAACTTAAAAGTTAAATTACATTAACTTACTCAAGATTAGTTTATAGTTACATTTACCTAACATAATTTTTAAAATATACACTCATATATATATTGTTAGTTTTTTGTTAGTCAACTGTTCAAAATCTTTCAAATTTTGTATCAACTTATCAAAATTTATTGGAAACCTAATTTATATATTTTAGAAATTAAGTGAGGTAAATGTAACCAAAGACTGACCTCAAGTAGGTTAACGTAGTTTATTCTAAAATTAATAATTTCATTTACTTATTTGAGAGTATTAAAATATTTTTTAATCTAACGATCGTCAACTAGAGTTGACACAAGCTTTAGCCAGTAAATTCAACACTTTTTATTTCATATATTTTTTTTATCTTTCTAGCTTTTCTTATTATTGAGTTCATTAATTTTATATTTTATTATTTTTTGATAAATCTATTAGTATAAAATTTATTTTATATAATATTTTTTAATCTCGCACATATTACAGAACCCTGATAGTAAAAATATAATTACAGATTTACAAATTATTAAACATGAAAAATTAATGAAGGCGAATTTGATATTACAAGTCAAAAATAATAGAAGAGAATCTTTCTCCCGTAATTTTTTTCCCCAATTGGAGGTAAAGAGAGGTTTGAGACATTCATATGAATCTACAATAAAATCTTCTAAAGAATGGAAACAACGTACCTTCCATCACTTTCTAAATCCTTTTCCGCTATCTTGATACAAACAGTGTTAATCAGTGTATTAAAAGTAGGTGGTGGGGCGTGCGTAGGGAGAGGCAGACCAAAAGGCATCCATATTTAGGCGTTTTGTTAGGGTGTCCGAGCGTACACCCGTGAAGTTTTTTTAGAAAGTTTAAAATTTAAAAAAAATGCAAGGCTCAAATCCATGACTTAAGGGTCATAGATCTTAACCACTAAGCTAATGTTTTTGTTGTGATATCATTACACTTCATAAATATATATTACATGTTATATAGTTTAGTAATAATTACAAACTATTTAATTAATCACTTACAAGTTATAACAATATAAAAATATAAGTTATACTCCATATAATTTATATATTAATATTTATAAAATTATAATTATCACGCTATAGAGAGTTAATAAAGTATTAAATTTTGATAAAATTAATTAATTAATTTAAATTTAAATTATTTTTATTTTTATTTTTATTATTCTAATTAATTAATTATTATTATTATTTTATTAAAATTTTGAAACGTTCCAACATATTCAAAAAACTTACGCCTCAATGCTTCGCCAATATATTCGCCTCTAAAAACACTGGTGTTAATAAGAAAGGGGAAGGATCATTGATTCCAAATATAAAAATAACGAAGTCTTACACCATCTCATTAATTTTCTCCATAATTTATTTTCTTACAAAACTCACGGTTATTTAATTATCTATTTATTTACATCATAAATGTCAAATTTGAAACCGATCAAGTATTTAAAACTATTTTGTTTGTATAAACTTTTTAACTCTATCCAAATATAGATGAAACATTTAAAAAAAAAATTGATTGATGTAAAATTTAGTGTGTATGACCTGCATGAATAAAAGATTAAATCAAATAGTTGTTTTTGTAAAATAAAAATTTATAGAATGGTGTAAGATACAAATGTTTGTCCATTGATCTTTCCTCAATAAGAAATCTTAGTCTACAATTCCCACGTCCCCCAATTATTATATTTGATTAAAAATACCTAATTTATTGTTAAAAATTGTATTGGTAAGATATATATTTCGTTCAACTTGCTGCCATTCCTTTATTTTCTAGTGAAAATATTTGTATGTTTCAAGTGAAAATATTTGCCACTCCTTTATTTACTAGTGAAAATATTGATAACTTTATATGTAAATTGTATGTTTCAATTGTTTGCAGGATGACCGTAATACCAAGGCAAGTACCAAAAGATAAACATTGCCCTTGCAGAACACATCAAGGCTCCCTAATGAAGAATCCTGCTAACAGTTTCTAAGGATGATAAAAAGAACACTTAAAAACAATTGGGACAATGGAGAATTGACTAATCTCAATGAAACTGCCCATAAACGTACAAAATCTGTCCCTTTGATCAATTTTGTATACTTATAAGAGACTGTTATGTAAAGTTAATTTTGAAGACTTGAGTAGTATCTTATTGTTGCCCGCTAGAGTAGCTTCCTATCAAATTGGGGTTGATACCAATTCTTCCAAGTCCTTGACAGCTTTATCAACAGCATAAATTATCATTTTCTTTATCTGTTACACACAAAAGCACACCACAAGAGACTTAAGCAAAGAAATACAGAAACAAAAATGTCAGATATAATGAGTATCAATCAGAAGAAGTGATACCTCTAGTTTGTCTTCTCTAGCCCTGTGGTTCTTGGGAAGCCGACGGAACTCCTCTGTCAAACGGAGGCACTCGTGGATATTTTCAGGAGAGACAAAGTCCACAGCAACTTTTGTACACGACTGTGGATACAGAAAAATAGGTACAAGCAGAAAAAGATATTTCATAAATGAAAAATGGCATGCTCAAAAAGAAACAAAAATGTGAGCAATATTATACCTTTAGATTCCTAACTTGGTGCGGGCATCCTGCAGGAATAAATACAGCCTCTCCCAGTCTTTGAATAAAAGTCCACGGCTCAACTCCTAGATGATGAAACAATAGTATGAATAACTAAGTTTTATCAAATAGTTGGAAATATAGCTGCATTTCTTTTACTAACCAAATTCCTCTTTCATCTTCCTTTTGTGCTCCACATTCAAATAAAAAGATTGGTCATGAATTGGATGTATAACCTGGTCATAAACAAGTATAACCTTTAGAACCTTGAGAACATGAAATTGATAAAACAAATTCTTTGATCACTAGAAAGTACCTGTTCGACTGGGCAACAGTAGGTGTGCCTGAATTCTTTAGAGTGCTTTCTAAGATACGCATTTAACATAGGAATATCTTCCCTCCTAAAAATGTCCCACAGAGCACCATCAGTTTCCTCATTAACTTCTTTGGAGAAACCACCAGTTTCCTCATCAATTTCTTTGGAGAAACCAGGAGAAGTGGCTCCTAGCTCATTTTTTGAAATCTCATGTATTTCATTAATATCAGAGGGTTGCTCCAGTTGATTTGTGTTTTTTGAGACATTCATCTCTTCTTTCTGGTCGCTACTGGCATCACCAAGTTCTTCAATAGGATGATCGTCTACCTTATCTCGCTCTAAACGTTCTTTTTCATCCTGTTCCCTGTGTTTCATTTTCAATATTTCAATTGCAGAATGCTGCTCTTCAGATAATACTACCTCAGCAGTATGTGTCAAAATATTCACCTAGACCAATTAAGAAAAGAAAAAGGGTCAAAGAAAGGTTGTAACACTATGTACTCACATAAGGCACTAAACCAAATCATATATGAGAAAATGCAGGTCTGCAGGAATTTCTAATCTACACCAGCACGTTTGAAAAGCTATGAGATTTATTTAAAGACTATAGAAAGCATTTGCTTAATAATCAAAAAAGCTAACTGAAAAACTCATTTTTGATAACAATATATTTCTGAAAGTTAATGAACAGTAAACTGTATAAGATAACACATCAGATTTTGAAGTCATACCGCATCTGACATATCACAATGAAGCTTGGTTACAGAGTCCCCTCTTCCAAGCTCGTTTACAAGCCCATAAGCAATGTATGTTTTTGGACCCAGGTCTGGTTTGAGGACATATGGTGGAAACTTCACAGCAAGGTTAAGGATGCCAGCCCTAGGATCACTGTATTCTTAAAACGGCAATGCACTAATGAACTCATCACAGTGGCGTGGCAGAAGATCTTCAAACTTATTAGATGGGGGCCAATCCTTTAGCTTCAGCATCTCAGGCCAGAAGTTATGATATCTTCTTCCTTCTGTATAACCTTCAAAAAATAATCGAGTATTGATCTCCACCTGCATATTCTGAGAAAATCAGTCTACAAAAACAGATTAATCATAAACATACTTAAGAAAAAGACATAAAATTTAATTTCCAATCAAGATTCCAGGCATATATGGAATCAAGGATAAAAAAGAAAGATTCACATTCTCCAATACACTAGACAATGGGAAGGTTGGGAACGCTCACGCTGAGATGAAAATATTAAGGCAAAGATTAACCAGCAGCTGAAATTCGATTTAATGGTTTCAAGCCACTTAAACAAAAGGAACAACTCTTTCTGAAACTCTTACATATGATTAGTTGATTTTGCTCCTCTTGTCATAAAGGTAGTTATGACCAAAATTTGTTGGCTCAAAACATAGCATTAATACCAGGAGGGAAAATAGAACCATACCTCACAACCAGCTAAGCAATCAATTGCCTTCACTTCTGACATCCTAGAACTGGTTGCTGAATCTGCATTTTCGCATAATGCACGCCACATGACCATTGGCTCCCAACTTAAACCAGTCGTGTTTCCAAGGGCATTCCGAACTATTACTGGTTCACCTTTAACCCAGTGCTTCTGAAAGTGCGTAAGTTCCTCCTCCTTAACAATATCCTCTGAAGCTGGACAATACAAGTAGTTGTCATCAGATTCTTCTCTTGAAGCTGCTCTCCTTGACATCTTTGTGCCTGATTTAGAACATTCGCACTTCAAACTTGTACCTCTAGTACTGTGAATACCCAATAAATTCCCTGCCTTCACTTCCAAGTCTGAAATCCACTCCGGTGGAAGGATACGCCTGAGCTCCAATACACAATCACCACAACCACTCCTTTCAATTGGAGCACAAATAATGCTTCCATCTTCATTGGCATTCCACTGAACTAAAGGCTCAATATCGTCCTTACAAGTTTCAGAAAGACAAGATTCTGATAGAGGGTCTTCACCATGGATGTAGTTGCTTCCTCTGTTCACATATTGAAACTTCACTTCAGTACGCCCTGAAAGGCACCCATCACGAATTTCTTGGCAACAATTGAGACAGAGTTCATAAAAACACTTTGGGCAGCTTCGATGAAGGTCAACAGTTGAAGTTGCGCAATGGTTGCTGGGGGAGGGAAGCATTCAATAAGATCTTCCGGAATAAGAGATAAATTCACATAATTTTTACTCTTCAGTAAAGAGACATGCTTACCAGTAGACACGCTCATCATTGGAACAAAGTGTCTGAGGTATTTCAATCGCAGCAGACAGTAACCCTAAACAAACAGAAATTTGTTAGCAACAAATCAACTTTTAACCAAAGAACTGATATATGAAGCTGGGAAAAATCTGCACCTTGAATCTTAGCCTCAATCTCTGTCTTTCGACTTTGTACTTCACCAATTTGTTTCAGGTAGGGAAGAAGTGACTCAATCAAGTAATGCAGAAGCTGAACCTTTTCACTATAGGTAATATCCCTCTTTGATGTCTGTAGGTTAGAAAATACATGCACTACCATTAAATGATGAAAATTATAGTGAATTTTCAGTTTAGAAAAGATAGCCTCCTAGCTTACAACCGCAAAAAGTGGTTGGCAATACCTATTATATATTTTATAATGCTAAAACAACCTTCAACCCGCAGTAGGGAAAGTTCAAACAAGATGAGGAAGCAGGAAAGCATAGACAGCAAATCTAGCTAACAGAACTACCCAATTATATTCTGCAACATAAACCATTGCTATTTATTCTTGGGAGAGTAACCACTTACCCAAGGTCACCTGTGATCTAACAGACCAATTAACACGTGATTTCTATGGAAAAATTAATCTGACGCCGAAAGACTTAACTATATTAGCAGGGACAAACTTCATTCACCTAAAGGGGAAGCAATGCTGCAGACAGAAAAGGTGAGGGTCTGCTATGAGGCGGTGTTGGAGAACTAGGGTGGAGATTAATCTCATTAGTAAACACTATCTATTGGACTGAAAAGTGTATTGATTTCATAGACTTGCTATCTTGTAGATAGTCCTTTTGAAAATGGGTTGCACCTCCTTGGTGCTTTCTTGATATGCATTTTACTTATAAAAAAAGAACCTATCTATTGGACTACCACCTCATCAGAAAATAAAGGGATTTCTATTCCTAAACACAGGAGACTGGTCAATGAACTGTTGTTCCAAAAAGGGTTCTCTGGTGCGTATTGGATGAAAATGGGACTTGGCTTAAGGGTTTGTGCCAGGGGTGTGGGCACTCCAGACAGCCTCTCGGCTGAATTTTGGGCACTAATGTTCAGCTCCATGTGAAGGTGGATGCGAAAAGTATCTTTCAGTTGCTCCAAAATACTGATGCCGAATGCGATCCTAATGGAGCCTTAATATCTAATTGCAGGAACTTGCTGCGTTCCTTCCCCAATCACAAGATTGAGAACTGCTTCCGTGAATCAAATGGCGTGGAGGATGCCCTTGCCAAGAAAGGCAGTAGCATAGGTTCCATTTCAGTTATGTATTTTGATTCTCCACCTGAGGATGTGAAAAACTTGCTTTAGTTTGATAATTGGGGGGTATGCCTCCCTCTTTGTATGACTTAAGTTATTTTATGAAGTAATCTCCCTTTTCACTAAAAAAAGGGTTCTCTGGATCAAAATTCGACACTAAGAATGCCTATTAGGCTGTTATCTATTTACTCAAAATGTTATTTCTCATTGCACTTATGATTTTTTCTTCTGGGTTCTGAAATTAAGGATCTGTTTTCTGATTTTTTCTTCTGGGTTCTGAAATTAAGGACTTGTTTGTTTTAAATATGCAAATGCATTTTGCATACCAAATTACATTTAGCTAAGTTTGTTAGATGGTGAATTAAAAAAAAGCATTCTGCATATAAGAGAATGAGAATTTGGAGTAGTAATTCACAGGTTACTTTTGAAGATTATAAGATAGAATTTTCATATTTCATCTTGACTAACTGAAGCCCCAGCATTCTAGATAATAAAGAGAAACAGTGGGGGAAGGAGTAAACACAAACCTCAATCAACCCATTTGAATGCAAGCACACACTGCAGTTGCAATTTCTGCAGCAAAAAGGGCACTTATGTGCAATATCTTCCTCTGACAGATCAGGGTACCTATGTAAACCAAAACAAAAACAAAAATATCAAAACAATTCATTATATTATTAAAGAAAACAAGATGGAGTGTTTGAGGTAGAAAATTTACCATTGCCTGATACAGTGAAGACAATACATTTTGTCCTTACAAGTTTTACAAGGGATAACAGTTTTTCTTTCACCATTCATGCATTGATGACACTTAGGCCGCTCCTTTTCCAATTGAGCTCGCTTAAAGCAAGAATAAGAAGCTTCAGTTGAAATATTAAAGAAAATAGACACTTTTTGTTAGTAAAAAAGTATTGAAAGACAAAATTAAGAGACGAGGTACCTTTACATTTCTTGTTGTGCATCTATAGTTACTAATACCATCATTTTTCAAAGCTGAAGCTGAAGAGTTAGAAGAAGATGGTGAGGAAGGAAATGAACACGAATAGGTATCCGTAGAATCACAAGTTTTCTGTATTGCATCCTTTGAGCTTCTTTCAGTTACCGCACTATCTGAATATTTACTTTTACTGCGCGATTTCATCTTCATCATAACAAGTACTTCTTCTTCCCATTGATCTTCTATATCTTGATCTTCAGAAGTATCTCTCTCATTTATGGCGCTCCGCTGCTTCTTACGCATTCTTTTAGCCTCTAAGAATTCATCTACTTCAGTTAACTTTCGTTTCATAGAGGAAATTTTTGTTCTAACTGGAGATGACTGCGTACTGTCCTTTTCTTCCTCTTCTGCTATATGACTTCTATTTTCACGTTGCAGGACTTTTGGGATTCTTTTCTTTGCCAATAACCAAGAAAGATGTGCTTCCCGGGTTCTCTGCATTTGATTACCAATATAACGGCTGGAGTGATCTTGCTTCGCAATCATAGCATCCATTTTCACTGCAAATAAATAAGGGAGGTTCTTAGCCAAATAGCAGGGTCCAAACTTATTTCATCAGAATTAAGTTCAGTGTCGTCACAAAGCATTAATCAATCTGTTTAGTTTGGTCTCTTAATATAATTTATGAAATTGACAACAACAGATTTTTGGCACTGAAAAATTCTCTCGAATACAAAGACACAGAAAAAAAACAAACAAACAAACAGAAAGGGATGTTGACCGCGGATCTGCAAGTTCTTAGTGGCACTTACTGGTGATGTTGAGATAACTTACTGTGTTATATATATATATATATAGAGAGAGAGAGAGAGAGAGAGATTTTCTTGAAAGTTTCATGAATCTGGATTCCACACAATCGAACATAATTCAAATAAAGGAAATTTCCCACAAGATTTTCCAGTCCACTGAAACAAGCATATACTCTTATGTAAGAAGAAATAACACTTCAATACCTTTTCAGATACCCCCCAAAAAAACAGAACAACAAACGAGGACAGAGAAGCAAAATTTTTGGGTTTTTCTTCCTTGTTTGGCAAAGAGGGAAGCAAAACTATAAACTGACGTGGATATTACTTGTTTGGGGTTGTTATCGTGTAAAAAACAAAACGAAAGAAATTTATTCTGCACATAGTTTGGGCGATAATTTATATATTTATTTCTATACTTTATAAGAAGATATTTTTGTTGGGTTTAATTATTCTTGTTTGATTCAATCTCAATAACCCTAAAATTAGCTATATACAATTTGGATCTTTAATTGTAATTAGCATTAAGATCTGAGACACGTGAGAGAAACAAAGCAAATTTGTTTTACAAAATTTGATTTGATATTTGAGATTCTAATTGCTGTTAAAAGAGAAAGATGATGACATTTAATCAAATTTCAAACATAGCCTGTGTTAGTGGAGTAGGCTAATTTGCTCTAAAAATATGAGTAGTACAAGGTAACAAGAAATATCTACCATTAACGGTGAGACAAAAGAGATATGACACCATGGATCAGATTTCATAGGAAATGTTATGGAATCGAAAAAATTTATTAATAATTATGAAAAAATTAAATAATAATTTTAATACTTAATTTTTATTTTAAAAAAACTAAAATAATTATTATTTAATTTTTTCATAATTATTAGTAGATTTTTTCAGTTTTGTGGTAATTCTAATGGAACCAAGTCCGTGGAATCACCACTCGGGACAAAGATAACAAAAGAGTGATGATACCACGGACCCGATTCAGTGAGAGTTATCATGGAAATCGAAAAATTTCACTAGTAATTATGAGAAAATTAAATAGTAATTTCTATTTTTAAATTTTTTGAAACAATTACTTTTCAATTTCCGCGTGATTACTATTGAATTTTTACTATTACGTGGTAACTCTCATGGAACCAGATTTGTGGGATCACAACTCATAACAAACTTGATCAATTTGTGTTATAAAAAATAAATAAATAATGAAAACATTCAATTTGATCAATTTAATAACATTAAGAATTTAATTACAACATTGAAAATTCACGGAAAAAATCAAAATTAAATACTTAGAAGATGATTTAACTTTAAATATTCACTTCGTCTGACTTATTACTTGCCTTTTAAATTTTATAGTTTTAATACTTTAAAATATTATTGTCTAAGTGATAAAGAGGAAAATAAAATAGTTCCCCAAAGCTTACCAATCACTAGGGGTAAGTATGAAACCCAATTGACCCGACCCAAACCGACATAATGAGTTGAGTTGGGGTCGATTAAAAAAATTGCGGGTTGGGTTGGTTTCGGTTAAAAAAAATTTGAACCCGATGGGTTGGGTTAAGTTAGGTCATGGGTTCAAAGTTTTCATCTCGACCCAAACCGGTAATCCGATCAAATATATAATTATATATTTTATATTTATTGAATATAAAATAGTGTATAAATAATTATAGTATAATTATAAAATATAATTATAAAATGCTTATTCTAGTTACAAGTGTGTAAAATTATATGTAACAGATACTCCAAAGTCCAAATAGGTCATACTGATGTTATCATAGCCCGCCTGTGTAATTTGACAATACTATAATGGGCATTTTTAGAGAAAAAAAAAATAAGTTATAATTCTAAGAAGTAAGAATTGCTTACTTGAAACCATAAGCTATCTCTCATTCACAATCTATTTAGTCCTGTAAACCGATGTTCAAATCCAAGAGATGGTGAATTGGGTTTTAAAATTTTTTGCTAATTAACTAGCAAGTTTTTGAAACAGTAATAAAATAAGCACACAATCAAATAATATGCTTGTAAATAAAAGAGTTAAGGAAGAGAATATGCAAACTCCGTTTATAATGGTTTGGCAATATTGGAATCTCTCCGACCTACGTCCACTCTTTTCAAGAAATCTCCTTGAAGTAATCCATTAATTGTTAGTCGAGCAACTTCATGGGTGTTGCACAAACCTTACAAACAATCTCTTCCTCACGGAAGTTACAATGAAGTGTTTAATCCTAAACACTCTAAGAGTTACACCAACTCTTTCTTTTTACAATAAATTGTATTAACTGTAAAGTAAATGGTAGAGAGATAGCAATGAATGCTTTTACAAATGAAGAATATCTCTCTTTCAAGAACAAGACTAAAGAATGGCTCACAATGATTTTTTCAAAGCTTTTGAGAATTAATAAGCTATATGATGAATTGAATGTGCTATCTTCCTTATTTAAATGCTCACTGAAGTGGGTTTATATAGCCATGAACTTATATGGTCGTTTGACACCGACTTGGTAGGTTTAGGGCATTAAATGCTCAAGTCCCGCGTCTCAAACGGTCATATTTTCAAATTACCAGTTGACTGGGTCCTTGTACCAGTCGACTGGGTAAAGCGAAAAATATTCACTTTTAAGCTTAGGTAAAGTACCAGTCGACTGGGTGAAGTTACCAGTCGATTGGGTCCTATAACCAGTTGACTAGTCCCTTTTCCTAGTCAACTGGTATAGAGACCCAGTCGACTGGGTTGTCCTTAAACCCATTTTTTTTTTACTTAGAAACATTTTTATATTTTAGTTTTTCAAAGTTTTTTATGAATTGAGCCATAGATCAAGCTAAGTAATTGAAATTTAGAGATTTACAATGTGATTCAGTTACCTTAGTACCTATTCTAGATCTTATGTCTTCTTTTTATATCTGAACGTGTTGAGTTCTTGCATCTTGTTTCTGTACTGAATGCGTTTACCGATTAAACACTTAGAGAAAACTGTTAGTGTAATTTGAGTGGTGTTTTGTCATTATTAAAATCAAATACGGGTCAACAATCTCCCTCTTTTTGATGATGACAAAACTAAGGAGAGAAAAAACAGTTTTAAAAACGAAGTATTGGTTTGTTTTGAAAATTTTGGACAGAGTTTCCTCTGTTTTTCTGATAAAAACCAACATGTAAGCATTAAAATACAGTAATATCAATCATAACCAAGCAATGCAAGATTATTTTACAATTGTTATCATGTTCGGAGCAATGCTCTCCCTAAATTTATTCTATCTTAGTTTACACAGATTTTTCTCTTTTTCTTCCCCGTTTTGACAATAGCAGAAAAAAAAGGTGTAAACATGAAAAATAAGCAATTTAATCACTATAGATATGAAGATAAAGCATTAAAAAAGTTGTATGCTTAAACTAGGCATTAATCAGGTTAGGAATACTTCACAGGAAGAATCAGAAGTTTTCACATAAGCTTAAATAGTTAAAGCATATAAATGAGCAAGAAGAGCTCAAACTAAGCAACCATATAACTAAAAGTAAAGCACATACATGAGCTAAAAGCTAAATAAGTGAAAAATAAGCATATATATACAAATATCCATATACCACAGGCTTAAGTAAGCTATTTGGAAAATCTAGTATAACTCATGCATATGAATGTATACAAAGAAAAGAAATGTTCATGCTAAAACATCCATGGAGATATATATATATATATATATATATAAGACTCAACGAGCGGGAGAGTCAGAGTTGTCTCGAAGAATATCTTGAATCTCTGCCAATGAGCCTTTCGAGTGCTCTCGAAGTAACTCAAAATCATCTTGGAGGGTGCTGATGTAGTGATGCATGTGATCGATATCAGTCCACACCATCTAGAAGCTCTGGAATCCTGACTGCATGGACAACTAGAGGCTCGCTATAGCTTGTAGTACGTTATTATGTCTAGCCTAACCAGCCCTAGAGCCACCACGTTTAGTATGCTGTGGACTAGGGCCCTGCTCGTCAGTGTCCATGGCAGTGGGAGGAGCTGCATTGTCAGGCATCTCGTCGTCCTCCTTGCTATCATCATCATCACCGATCATGATGTTCTTCCCAACCTTGGAATAGACCATACTATCCTCGATTGTGCACCCCATCTTCTTCAGTAAAGAGACATTGATAATATCTTTGAGGCTAATATCTTGAGCTTTGGAGGCATGCAGGGAGATATTGAAGTGCTGGAGGATCAGGATGATGAACATTCCATATGGGAGGCACCCGGAGTCATGTGCTTTGCCATTGATCATATTGACGAGCAAGAGTGGGTAAATATTGAAATGGTGTCCAGTTTTGAGACACCGAATTAATATTATGTCTATTTTAGACATATAACCCCGAATCTCGAGTCTATGGTGGATAGTCCAACTCACTATGAGGTTGAACAATTTTGAGTTAAAGGGTATGTCATTACACTATTAAAATGTAATGGGTCGAAAGACATAGTTAGGGTTGCCTCTAACTATCTGACATGCCTTCTTGTAGTCAAAATTGTCTAGCCATCCATCCAAACTCCACTTGACCTCCCACGGGGATTTTTAACAGATTAACCAACACGTCCGTGTTTACTTGAAATTCTATGCCCATGAAACTGGTCTTAAATTGAAGAGCTAGTGGACTAGGTTTTACCAGGTTGGCATATAATTGATGAATGAAGCGGGGGTAGTATTTTTGGTGGATTTTTATAAGGGGGCTTAGGTGAATCGCCTCGAAAGCAAGAAAGATATCAAAATTAGCATGATAAATATAGTCAAAATCGACGAATCTACTCGTCATGATTTTCTTATGTCTAATGAGAGTGGTGTACCTGCTTTTGGCGGGGGGTTCCAGAAAAGTGAATCATCGAGCTCGGTCCTCGCCTGCTTGCTCGAGGAACCAGCTATCCCCTTCTTTTTAGTGTTCGGTGACGAGGACTTCTTTGATCGAGGCCTTCTGGGCGCGTGAGGTTCGGTAACTGTTGTTTTTACTCAGATTCTCTCAGACATTTTGAAAAATTTTGTTTAGAGAGAGGTTTTGGGAAACAGATGAAGTTTCAACCGTGAAAAGTTGAAAAAGATGTGATTTTAGGGAGGATTAAAGCTTTTATGAAGTTGTTTCTAGAGAATTTGGTCTAAAATCAAAGATTTTTTAGAGAGAGAAAGCTGGGGTTTTTCAAAAATAGAGTAAAATCTATGAAAAAAATGAAGCAACTATATATAAAATCGCGATACCAGTCGACTAGGTCCATTATAATTTGGAGATTTTTTGACATACTAGTCGACTGGATCGGGATACCAATTGACTGGGTAAACTGGCAGTAAAACACTAGTCGACTAGATGTACCCTACTAGTCGACTGGGTTGTTCAGAAAAATTTCAAGTTTTTGGCTCCAAAATTTTTTCTTGTGGTACCAGTCGACTGGGTCAAGGTACCAGTCGACTATATTGACCCTACTAGTCAACTGGGTTCATAAGAAGAAATTTTAAATTTTTGGGCTCTAAGTTTCTCATGTAATACCAATCGACTAGGTCTTTGTACTAGTCGACTGGTGAAATGGACAGTAAGTTACCAGTCGACTGGTGAAATGGACAGTGAGTTACCAGTCGACTGAGGTGAGTCAACTAGTCGACTGTGTAAATGGACAGAGAGATACTAGTTAACTGGATCATGTTATTAGTCGATTGGGTCTTTCATAAAACAAAAAATTTTGAGCTCCAATTTGGAATTTTGCAAGAAACGATTTATATATGCCATCTTGAGTGAAAGAGATATTAAATAGGAGTTAATACTCATTCACTAAATGTCAAATATGTATATGATGAATGTAGATGCAATCAAACACACATATTTTCATAATTTTTTAAGCCTATTAATAATCTAATCTTTCTAAAGCTATCTTCGTTCAAAGACTTAGTAAGAATGTCAACAATTTGGTCCTCTGAAGGGATGAATTCTAATCTAATATCACCCTTTTGAGCACGGTCTTTTATGAAGTGATGTCTTATTTCTATGTGTTTAGTTCTCGAATTTTGAATAGGGGTTTCTAGTTAAGTTGATAACACTAGTGTTATCACAATGAATTGTTATATGTTTAAAATTCATGCCATATTCTTCTAATTGTTGTTTCATCCACAAAACTTGTGCACAACAACTTCCAATTGCTACATATTCCGTTTCGACGGTTGATAGTGCAATCGAATTTTGTTTCTTAGAAAACTAAGAGGTTAACATTGCACCTAAAAATTGGCATGTTCCATTAATGTTTTTTCTATTTAGCCTATAGCCCGCAAAATCAGCATCCGAATATCCAACAAGCTCAAAAGTTGATTTTCTAGAATACCATAACCCTAGGTTTTGAGTTCCTTGTAAATATCTTAGGATTCTTTCTATGGCAATCACATGTGATTATTTAGGATTAGCTTGAAATCTAGCACACATGCATACATTGAACATTATATCAGGTCTACTTGTAATTAGATAAAGTAAAGCTCTTATCATGCTTCTATAAGTTTTAGTATCGTATCTACACACTTACCTTTCTCATCTAGGTCAAGTTTTGTAGAATTGCTCATAAGAGTGCTAATTGACTTTGAGTTTCCCATCTCAAACCTCTTTAATATATCTTTGGTGCACTTTGATTGATTGATGAAGATGTCTTCTTTCAATTATTTGATTTGAAGTCCAAGAAAGTAGGTAAGCTCTCCCATCATGCTCATTTCAAATTCACTTTGCATACACTTAGCAAACTCTTGACACATAGATTCATTAGAAGCGTCAAATATAATATCATCAACATATATTTGGACTAATAATGTATTATTTTTGTGAGTTTTTGTGAAGTGAGTTATGTCTATTTTTCCTCTTGTAAAACCATTTTGAAGTAAAAAAATTACTTAGTCTTTTATACTATGCTCTTGGAGCTTGCTTTAACCCATAGAGAGCTTTAGAAAGCTTATAGACATAGTTTGGAAGAGCAGGATTTTCAAATCCAAGAGGTTGTTCAACGTACACCTCTTCTTTTATAAAACCATTTAAAAAATCACTTTTTACATCCATTTGAAATAGCTTAAACTTATTAAAGCAAGCAAAGGCCAATAACATACGAATGGCTTCTAATCTAGCTACAGGAGAAAAAGTCTCATCAAGTCTATTCCTTCTTCTTGATTATATCCCTTAGCAACTAGTCTAGTCTTGTTCCTAGTTACTATTTCATTCTCATCCATTTTATTTCTATATACCCATTTGGTTCCTTTTATTGTGTGATTCTTTGGTCTAGGAACTAGATTCCATACTTTATTCCTTTCAAATTGATTTAATTCTTCTTGCATAACATTTATCCTATCAAAATCTTTTTCGACTTCTACAAAAGTCTTAGGTTCTACTTGAGATAAATAGGCTACACAATTGCAAATATTTCTTATAGAGGATCGAGTTCTTATCCCTTGTGAAGGATCACCAATCACTTAATCGATTGGATGATAATTCACATACCTCCAATCTTTGGGAAGACCATCCTCTTGTTGACTTGTAGATAGTTGATCAAGATTGAGAACATCTACCTCTTGACTTGTTTGAGATTGGCTCTCCTTCGGGTCAACAATGAGAGTAGGAGTTTCCATTCTTGGAATAAAATCTGCATCATCATTAAAAGATACTACTCTACAATTAATTGGGTTAGACTCATCAAAGGCAACATGTACAGATTCTTCAACCACTAAAGTTCTTTTGTTAAAGACTCTATAAGCTTTACTAAAGGTTGAATATCCTAAGAATATCCCTTCATTGGTCTTTGAGTCAAATTTACTTAAATTAGTCTTATTGTTATTTAGGATGAAGCACTTGCAATCAAAAGTACGAAAATAAGAGATATTAGGCTTTCTACCTTTCCATAGTTCATAGGGAGTTTTATCAAGCATAGGCCTAATTAATATTCTATTTAAAACATAGCAAGAAGTGTTTACAGCTTCCGCCCAAAAATATTTTGGTAAACTATTTTCCCGAAGCAATATTCTGGCAAATTCTTCTAGAACTCTGTTTTTCTTCTCAACAAAATCAATAACTTCATTTTGTTGAGGAGTTCTAGGTGTTGAAAAATTGTGATCAATTCCATTTTCATCACAAAATTTTGAAAAGCCTTGGTTTTCAAATTCTTTTCCATGATCACTTCTAATACTTGAAATAGAAATACCTTCTTCATTTTGAACCTTCTTGCAAAATTTCACAAATCTTTTATATGCTTCATCCTTATAAGCAGTAAAAATAACAAAGGTATATCTTAAATACTCATGAATAATAACAAGAGCATATTGATGGTCACCTAGACTAATGGTACTTATATGACCAAATAAGTCCATATGCAAAAGTTATAATGGTCTAGAGGTTGAGATTATGTTTTTTGATTTAAAAGAAATTCTAGTTTGTTTTCCCATTTGACAAAGATCACAAACCTTGTCTTTTTCAAATTTGATTTTTGGAAGTCCAACAATTAAATCCTTCATTGAGATAATTTTAAGCAAATTTATATTCACATGGCCAAGTCTTCTATGCCATAGCCATGAGTTTTCACTAAAAGCGGGAAAACATTTTTCATTTTCCGAATGCAAAGATTTTAAATCAACTATATAAACATTTTCGTGTCTATGACCAACAAACTTGATCTTGTTACTTTTGATGTCTATAACTAGACAATGAAAGGTTTCAAATATGACTTTGTTTCTTTTGTGCATTTCTTGAGTGAGCATACATATATGCATGTGTATTTCTAGGATATTTATCTCTAATATATGCATTAGGATTTGCATTCTTAGACCTACTAGCATAATTGAGGGAGTGCTTTTAATCTTGCTAGTGACCTTGGAAGTGAAGGTTTCATTCATACATGTTGCTTTCATGAACAAAGTCTCTTTTGACTTTTGCTTGCCTAATGGAGAATAACCCAAGCTGGATTTTCCTCCACTTAACCTTTGGCAAGATAACACTTCATCTAGCTTTTCTTTTCCAAGCATAAGTTTAGATATTGTGCTATTCAATTCCATTATTTTCTTCTTTAAAATATCATTTTCATTTTTTAGAAAATCTTGTGAAGAGTTATAAAGCATGAAAGATAATTTTTCTTCTTCTTCTTTTAGGCCTTCCATCTCTTTAGAAAGCGATGGGACTTCTTTTTTTAGGGCCACATTTCTATAATCGAATTTCTTCAATTCTTCATGAATCTCATTTATTACTTCAATTAATCCTTCACTACTACTAACAATATTATTATTATTAGAAGGAGAAGAAATTGATACCTCATTTTCATCTTCGATTGCCATCAAACATAGGTTGGCAATCTCCTTGTATCCAACTTCATTGTCCGAAGTTTCTTCTTCTTCGTCATAAATCTATGTGGTTACAATCATGACTTTCTTTTTGAAGCTCTTATATGGTTTGCTCATTATTGGGCAATCGGCCTTGATGTGACCGGGCTTATTGCAACTGAAACACATAAGAGGTTCCTTTTTTGGAGTGGAATCATTTGTGTAAAGTTTCTTGCTCTTTTTCAAGAACTTGTTAAACCTTTTTGTGATTAATGCCATCACACCATCTTTTTTGCTTCTCTCATTCTCTTCTTCCTTCTATTCCTCTTTGTTGCTTGTAGAGGTTTTGAGAGCAATTAACTTTTTCTTGTTCTCATCATCATTGACAACGAGATTCATTTCTTCAATTTTGTATGTCAATAGTGATCAGAGGAGTGTTTCAACATCAAGTTTGTCGAAATCTTTGGCCTCTATTATGTTTGTTTTCTTTGTTTTCCAAGTGGATGGCAAAGACCTTAAAATCTTTCTCATTAGTTAAAATTCCTCAATATTCCTATCAAGAAGCTTTAAACTGTTAATAATGGTAGTAAAATGTAAGTACATTTGAGAAATAGTTTCAATGTGAGACATTTTGAAATATTCATATTCAGACACTAGTATATAATTTTTTTTATTTTTTTTTTCACTTCGCTAGTGCTTTCATATGTGACTTGTAATTTACCCCAAATTTCTTTAGTTGAAATACATGTATAAATTTTATTGTATTCAACGATATCTAGAGCGCAATGTAACATACTAGTTTATCTACTATTCAGAGACATCATTCCACAATCCTCTTCATTAAACTTTGTTTTGAGTTTAAGTATTGTATAATTGATCTTTCCAATGATAATTTCCTTAGTAGAAATTCTAAGTCTTTCTTTAATGACTCTCCATATATTGTAATCTTGTCATTCGACAAAGATTTTCATTCTATTTTTCTGGTAGTTACAGTTGGAGCCATTGAACAAAGGAGGCCTAGTATAGGAATGTCCTTCGGTATGGCTATTAGATGCCATCATATCAACTCAAGTATTTTAGGTCTGAAATTAAGTACGAAACTTTGATACCAATTGTAAACCGAGGTTCAAACCCAAGAAGAGGGTGAATTGGGTTTTAAAAACTTTTTGCTTATTAACTTGCAAGTTTTTGAAACAGTTTAATAAGAAAAGCACACAATCAAATAATATGCTTGTAAATAAAGGAGTTAAGGAATATAATATGCAAACTCTGTTTATAGTGGTTCAATAATATCAAAATCTCTCTGACCCTACGTTGACTCTCTTCAAGGAACCTCCTTAAAGTAATCCACTAATTGTTAGTCGAGCAACTTCATAGGTGTTGCACAAACCTTACACACAATCTCTTCCTCACGGAAGTTACAACGAAGTGTTTAATCCTAAACACTCTAAGAGTTACACCAACTCTTTCTCTTTACAATAAATTGTATTAATCGTAAAGTAAATGATAGAGAGATAGCAATGAATGCTTTTACAAATGAAGAATATCTCTCTTTCAAGAACAAGCTTGAAGAATGGCTCACAATGAATTTTTCAAAGCTTTTGAGAATTAATGAGTTATATGATGAATTGAATGTCCTATCTTCATTGTTTAAATGCTCATTGAAGTGGGTTTATATAGCCTTGAACTTATATTACCATTTAACACTGACTTGGTAGGTTTGGGACATTCAATGCTCAAGTCTTGCGTCTCAAATTATCATATTTTCAAATTACCAGTCGACTGGGTCCTTGTACCAATCGACTGGGTTAAGTAAAAAATGTTCACTTCTAGGCTTAGGAAAGTACTAGTCGATCGGGTGAAGTTACCAGTTGACTAGGTCCTATTACCAGTTGACTTGGAATTTATTGTCCCTTTTCCCAGTCGACTGGTATAGAGACTCAGTCGATTGGGTTGTCTTTAAACCCAGTTTTTATGTTTCAAAACAGTTTTTGACTTTGAAACATTTTTATGTTTTAGTTTTGTCAAAGCTTTTTGTGAATTGAGTCATAGATCAAGCTAAATAATTGAAATTTAGGGATTTACAATGTGATTCAATTACCTTAGTGCCTATTCTAGATCTTCTGTTTTCTTTTGGTGTCTGAACGTGTTGAGTTCTTACATCTTGTTTCTGTACTGAATGCTTTCATGACTTAAACACTTAGATAAAACTGCTAGTGTAATTTGAGTGGTGTTTTGTCATTATTAAAATAAAATATGGGTCAACAAGTCTCTTATGTTTTTTTTTTCTCTCGTTTGCAACTGACTTTGACTGAGCTCCCTGCTTCGACAAAGCAAGATATTTCCCTTTCTTTTTATCTGTTTCTTGAGGTTTGCAAATATAATATATTTGTGGTCTTTCCCATTCTCTTCATGTATTGTGTGTGAGCGGTGAATACGTGGTTTTGAGTTTGAGTTGTTGTTTTGATGTTTGTACGGGTTAGGATTTATATGATCTGTTGCAACTGATTTACAGGGAGAATTTTCACTAATTTTTTTGCTGGGTTTTGGGGAGGATTTTCAACAATTGTTCAACGAGTGTTCTTGCTCCTAGTGTTTAAATTTGTGCTTATTTCTATCAAGACCGTGTTTAAAGTTGTGCTTATTTCTGTCAAGATGGTTGTATCTCCGATATAATCAATAAAAATTCCCTTTTGGCTTTCAATTTTTTTTCCTATAATATGGATTTGGGCATTCTGTTTCTCTTGTAAATAATAGTTTCCTCTAAATAGGTATTTGAATTTCTCATATATTGCAATCAGACATGTATCATAGTCCTTCCATTTCTCATATATTGCAATCAAACATTAGTAAAATATTTTTTTGTTATGTAATATGTATGATTTAATTTTTTAGTAAAAAATGTATTAACCCAATGACCCAAACCGATTAGAATGGGTTGGTTTGAGTTGAGGTTGGATGGGTTCATGAGTTGGGTTAGGTTAAGATTTTTTTAACCCGACGTGATTGGGTTGGGTCGAATTTTTAGGCTAACCCGACCCAAACCGACCTATGGTCACCCCTACTAATCACTATATATGAAGTTAATTAGATGTGGCAAAATCTATCCTGACCTGAAAAGTCGACCCAACTCAACCTGGTTCAAACCCAACCCAATCCGAAAATACATCAAAATAGAACTTGACCCGACCTGAACTCGAACAACTTAAAACCCGAAACGAGATAGAAACCCGAAACAACCTGACTTGAAAATATAATTTTTTTATAAAAAAAATAATTTTCTTTTTAAAACAAGGGTGATAGTTAATCGAATAGTTATCAAATAAATAAATTATATCATAATTAATTATTTATTTATGTACATGTGTTGATGGGCATGGCTCAACATTCTATTAATATTGGTAATCACATTTGCTTCAAATAAAAAATCAATGATACTAGTAAATTTTGCATTATTCTTTACGTCACAAAAAAATTTATCTTTAATTTTCCTGAAAAAATAGAATGGAATGAAGTGATTATATGAAATTTAATCTCTAAAATTTGGTATAAAATGTTACTAGTGAGAATAATTTCGTGGGTCTGAGAACATTTAAGACTGATTTTTTGGACTAAGAGTCATAACATTACATATTGTATTCACAAATTAAATATATTATTTAAAAATTTAAGCATTGATGTATTTTTAATTAATTTTTACAAATTTGGACATGTTACTCCTTTAATCGTATTATATGTAAATAGTATATTTTTTTTAATTAAGTATAACTATCTATTTTGTTGACCCGATTTGACATGATCTGAGACCGATACGACCCGATCCGATATGACTTGAGACCCGAGATTAAAATGACTCTACCCAACTCGACCCGAAGTGATACAAGACTCAATATGTCCCCAACTCAAATGACCTGACCCTACACTACCCATTTGTCACATCTAAAGTTAATAGTGTAATATTATTTTTTTTAAATATATTTACTATTTTATTTTATTTTTTTTAAACTAAGCAATATCCATATTGTAAAGCAAGTAAGGGACAACTAAATCCACTAACTACAAAACTTGAGCCACTATAATTTCTAGAATTAAAACAAAATAAAATAAAAAAAAAGGTTGTCCTGTGTTTAGTGTTTTTGTTAGTTTGGTGGTGAGTGTTGATGGACATACATCAAAAACAAATGATAATATCATACATTTTTTTTTTGTTTTGAAACTTTAACTAATAATTTTTTAAAATTTTATTAATAATATAAAAAATCTCAAAATAAAATTCACATTTCACACTTATTTAACATAATTTCAATAATAGAAGGTTTGAGATGTATAATTCGTTTATTTTCATCGTACATTTATCTTTAACCCATTTTAAAGAGATGACTTATCGCTTACTAAGCTCAAAACTAGGATCCTATGTGACCCTTATATCATTTTTTCTTTGTTGGCTTATCTGATCACTTATTTTTTAGTCTAATTTTTTTTTAGACTTACTTAGTTTTAGATAGAAAGGGATATGTTTTGGCTTAAATTAAAACTATTTTAAATTAAAATTTATTTTTAAAAATTATTAATAATTTAATAAAATTATATTAAAATTCATTAAATAACAATTAAAAAATCAATTAATATGTTGTTTGAATTAATTTAGTTGAGTTTTTAAACTTTAAGTTTTTAAACTTAAAGTTGTTTTAAGTTGAACCCAAACCTCAATGTTATAAAAAAAATAATATTCTTTTTTACAACAAATTTTTTTGGAAACAACTTAGTATACCTCAACTAAATATTATCCATATTATCTTAAAATATTTACTACTCTCTCAGTTACATTTTATTTGTCACTATTTTTTTAAATGAATGTCTTAAATTGTGTGTCCACTTTTCAAAAGTAAAATATAAATAACAATCTCTTTTCAATAATATCCTTAACATATTACTAAAATTTTTGTTGATGTGATCTATTATTTTTATTTTCTATCAAATGAATAAAAGGTATTGTGAAAAAGTAAAATATTTTCTTAAAGTTTGTGTTATTTTTACGGTGACAATAAAATAGGACAGATAGAGTAACGCTACTATAAAATATTGTCTACAGTTTCTTTTCATATGCATAATGTTAAAACTCATAAATTTAGCATTTTCTCGGTAATTTCATGGTGATAGTTTGATTATTCTATGAGTGATGATATCATGAATCTAATTTTGTGAAAGTTACAATAAAATTAAAATTTTTTTATTAATAATTATAAAAAAATTAAATAATAATTTTATAACTACCGATAATTTTTTTGATTATATAATAATTTTTACAAAATTAAATCTGTAAAAACCTTTTTTTTTTCCATTTAGGGTTCGAGCATTACTGCATTCAATTTTTGAATAATCCGTGCGGCATTTTACTCTCGTTAATTCGGGAAATAAATGAAGTGCTTTATTCGGAAGAGCAATCATGATTCATGAGGAAATGATGGATATGATGTATGCACAAAAGTACAAAAGCAAAGATGCTTTTACTGCTTATCCTTTCTTTTACCTTTTACTCGTTGCAATGATTAATTTTTAAGGGTGGATACAACAGGATCGATTTTGCGAGTCATTTTAAAATTAAAAAAGTTTATTAATAATTATAAAATTAATTTAAATAATAAATTTAATATTTTTTTAAAATTTTAAAATAATTATTATTTAAATTTTTTTAATTATTAATAAATTTTTTAATTCTATGATAATTTTTACATAATCAAGCAAGTGAGATCATTACTTTTAAAACTTTTTAGAAAAAAATTTGGATCATTAATATAAATTTTTTTTAAAGATAATAACTCAAAAAGATTTAAATCGAAAATAATATTTTTTTTTAAAAGTGAAAGATTTCGGACCTTACTCTTAATAAAGATTTTAATATTTTTTATTATTATATTAAATAAAAAATTTAATTTTAATTTTGTGATATACAATTTCAATATGAAAATAAACATTATCTTAATTTTCAAATAAAGAAAATTAACGTTGGAAAATGACAGCTATCCTAAATGATACTCGTACTCTGCTAAAGCTGTTTTCTGTTTTCTTTTCTGCTAAACCTTTTTAATTCCAGCTCTTTTTGACACGTGCATTAAGAGTACATGTTAAATTTTTTTTTTTTTTTTTTGAGATGAGAGTACATGTTAGTTTCAGTAGTAAATTTAAGGCAAACGCTACATATACAAAAGATTTTAATATATAGAGGAAATTTTGTATTTTAGTATATTAAAGATAAAAAAAACAAAATAAAAAATCTCTCTCAATAATTGAAAGGATCTCAACACTTATTTTTATTTTTTAAAAATATCTTAAATAACTTATGTAAGATGAACTTAAAAAAATTAATTAAAACAGCAAAAGTAACGTCTAATATTACTTGAAAATATCATTAATTTAATGTAAATTTACATTAATCATTTCCCAACCAATTCATTTACATTACCTTTTAAGGACATAGGTTAAAAAAAATTCGTTAATTTAAACATTCACATATATATTGACTTAAAACAAATTACTACTAGGTAAGAATTTTTATGGTCCGTTTGGTTCACGAATAAGATTACAGTGGGATTAGAATTAAGACTATAGTGTGATAGGATTAAGAAGATTAAAGTGGAATAACAAATTAAAATATTAAAATACTTTTTTATGTTTTATTATAAATCTTTTTATTATATCAAAAAAGCAAAGAAAAAAATGTTTTGATTATATATATATATATATATATATATATATAATCAAAACATTTTTTTCTTTGCTTTTTTGCTTCTTCCTCTGTTAGAAAGAGTTTTTTTGGATGTTTGTTTTTCAAAAACTATAGAGAGGTGGAAAGAGGATGAGGAGGGGCAACCATGGTTTAGGGAATGAGGAGGAAAAGGAAGAAAGAGTAGAAGAATGAGAGAGGAGGAAGAAGGAAGAGCAGAGGCAGCTTGATCTGGGGAAGAAAGAGGAGGAGAGAAGTGAGGAATGATGAAGAAGAGAAGAGAGGAAGAAGAAGGAAGATGAGGGGTGGCCCGATCTGGGGAAGGAGGAGGAGGAGAGAAAAGAGGAAGGCAGAGGAGGAGAAGAGAGGTGCAGGGAGGAGGGGGAAGGAGAACGGAGGCATGGGGGAAGAGGAAAGAGAAATGAGGCATGGGGGGGGGGGGGGGGGGAAGGAGAGGAGAAGGCACAAGAGAGGAAGATGAAGGAAGGGAGGATGTGCAGGGGAAGAGGGAGAATGAGGGGAGATGCGCAGGGGGAGGGGTGGTGGCATGGAGAATGAGGAGGGCTGGAGGAGGGAAAAAGAAATGGAGGGTAAAATGGTCTTTCAAAAAAAATTAATCCCACCTCTAAGGGATTAGTTCTGTCATAGGGAGGAGCTGGGACAGAAATTGAGGGATTAGGATTAAGTCTGGACAGACTTAATCTTAGATGAACAGTTAGTCCTTTCAACCAAACGTGAAACTGTTCATGTGAGATATAGTTAATCCTTTCTCACCCTAATACCATATACCAAACTAGCCCTTATGGTACAAGTAAATATTCAAAACAATAATAATAACAGTGCATGTTATTATTATCAAAATAAAATTGCATTCATTATATGTAAAACATTTGTCAGCATTTGATGTCCAATAAAATAGACAATGCATACAATAACCTAGCAGCATGCCCGTGCATTTGTTCAGACTTTTAATCACAGGGGTTTAGGTATAAAATAGTGACATAATTTTAATGTAGTGGCTATAAAAACTAATTATTATATATTATTAGTAAAATTATAATTATATCACTAAAAAATTTAATTGATACTATTATAATAATATAATAAAGAGTAATTATTATAAATTTAATTAAGTGTTTTTTAAGGATGATTAGGTACTAATAATAGATTCAAGAGTAATTATTATAGAGTAAGAGAGGTTTTAATTTTAAAAATTTAATGTTTTTTACACGTGACGCAACTACAATGTAAATGACTCTATTTTATATATATACTAGTAGTCATGTCCGTGCAATGCATGGGTTAATTATACTTGGATAAAAAATAAAATAATAGAAAAAAACGTAAAATATATCGTAAGTATGTACATAAATGATTTAAAAACTTATATGTGATTGTGACGGAAGCTCATATTTTTTTCTTTCTATGTATTTATAATACATTCTCAATAATTAAATTTGTTGAAAATCTGGTTTAGCTTATACTCTTTCTGCCCCATATTGTTTATTCATTTTGATTTTTGATATAATATTATCATGTACTTTTATTAGATTTTTTTTGAATTAAAATTGTAAAAAAATAGATTTTAGAAACTAATGTACTTTATAAAAAAATATATTTGAAAATTTTTGGATAATTTATTAATTTAAAATTTATGAAAAAATAATTCTTTAATTGGATGGATAGTGCAACCAGACAAACAATGTGGGATAGAGTGAGTACTATTTATTAAATTATAAATATATTTTATTTTTAAAATGTTTATAAGTTGAATTTTATAGTAAAATAATGATACCAAATCTCAATTTAATAAATGAGATAGAAAGAAAAACTTATTATAGGAGACCACTTGTTTCTTTCATTTTATTTACTTTTAGAATATAATATCATTTATTCAATTTGTTGGCGACCTAGTTTAATTTTGTTTATCATTTATTTATTTTTCTTACTTTGAAATATATATAGATTTGATTTTAAATTTAATTTTAAAAATTAATTAATTAATTAAATATTTGTTATAGATTTTTTTATCTACTCAACATAATATATGGATATATAAAGTGAATGTATAAGTTATGAATTTGAAATTTAATCTTACAAAAAATTAAATAGTAAATTCATAAATATGCAAAGAAATCCAAAATATTGATATATTGATATTCAATACCTTAAAAAATTATATATAGGGTAGAACTCTTATTATCTTATTTTACATGTGTAGAAAACAATCTCATAATATTGAATTAGTGCTATACGTTGGATTGAATATTAAAGTATCACGACATTGAATCACAATCTATTAACTATAAGTTAAAAAATAAAATTTGTGTCAAATAAATATATATTTTTTACTCATTCTCATAAATTCAATTAACTTACTATTTAAATTGATTATATTATTTAATTTAGGTATTCAATAGATTGCACTTTTTATTTTGGCTTTGATATAAAAAACGATATAAATACTCACTCACGTCCCATGCAAAAGATTGGTCAACAATATTATTTTATAATTACTTGATATATCTAATTGGATTAATTCCAATCAATAGAAATATAAAGATAAAGCACATGAATGATCAATAATGAAATAATCTATTGTGAAATATTGTTTAATAAATTTATTTTTGGATATTTAATTTAATTTTGTTTTCTACTTAACTTGATTGTATTATTCATTTTATACATTTTACAAACTTCACTTTATTATTCTAGACATTTATAGGATTTTTAGTTTGGGTTTATATAGCTCGCATAATTACAAATACCAAAATTATGTTATGTTGAAAAAAATATATAGAAAAAAGTGGTATGTAAACTCATTATCTTTTTTATGATGTAATATAATTTAAGTTTATTGAATATCTGATTTTAGTTTAGTTGAATAATTTTTATTTATTAAAAAATTTATTTATATCTATTTTTAGTTTATTGGGCAAGTAAATTTTCTTTCAGGTGTCTCTAGAAGGGTATAATGTGGTTTATTGGAAAGGTAGGATGTGTTATCACCATATTGGTCTACATGAAGTTTGAGAGGGTAAGTGTCGTTACCTAATGCTTAGCTTTGCCTTCTTAGTTATCTTAAATCGTCTTCGTGTCTATGTCTCCCTCTTTAGAGAAGATATTTGGAATTTGTCTCACGCGTGAATGAGTTGTTGAATGATTTTTGTTTCGGTGGAACGTGTAAGAAGAATCAAGTATGGTGCTTCTAACAAGTCCTTTAATGGCAGCTCTTTTACCCTAACCACATGGTAGAAAGGATCATGTGAGAGTGTGAGTGGCTTATGTGAGTTTGGTATAAGTAAATTTTTTTTTTTAATTTTTTAAGTAAATTTTGAGAACAAAATTTTTTTATGGGGGTAAAAATGTAAAACCCACATTTTCATATAAGAGCATTTTAGTTATTTCTTATTTCTTATGCATTATCATTATACATCTTATGCATACATTTTAATTTTTATGATTGGTTCTAAACTAATTTTAGAGGTGAGATTATAATATATTTCCTTTGAAATAGTAAGGCATTGTCCAAGTAAATAGAAAAAAAAAAAGAAAAGAGAAGGAAAAGAAAGAAAATCAAAGAAAAAAAATGTAACAATGGTCTAAGAAAGAATCTAGAGGTGGCAAAATATGACCCGATCCAATCTGACTAGGTTCAGACTCGACTTAACCCGAAAATATATCAAAATAATATGACTCGAACCCGACCCGACTCTAATCCGAGTGACTTGACACCCGAAACGACCCGGATTCAAAATGACTCGACTCGACCCAAAATGACTTGAATTTTTTTTTTTATAAAAAACAATTTGCTTTCTAAAACTGGGATAATAGTTAATTTATTAGTTGTCAAATAAAATAAATTATATAAAAATTAATTAAGTATTGAATTACATGTGTTGACATACACGGTTCAACATTCTATTAATATGAGTAATCTCATTAATTTCAAATAAAAATCGAGAAGAATGGTAAATTTTGCATTGTTCTTCAAGTCACAATAAAATTTTATTTTTAATTGTCCTGAAAGTATAATGGAATGAAGTGATTATATGAAATTTAATCTCCAAAATTTGCTATAAGACATTACTAGTGAGAATAACTTTGTGGACTAGTTGTCTGAGATTATTTAAGACTGAATTTTGGAACTAAAGATCATAATATTGCATTAAAAAATTAAATATATTATTTTAAAAAAATTAAGTATTGATTTATTATTAATTAATTTTCATGTATTTGACAATGTAACTCATTTAGTCCTATTATATGCAAATAAAATATTTTTTCAATTAAGCATAAATATATATTGTATTGACCCGGCCTGACCCGACTTGACATGACCCGAGACCCGAGATTAAAATGATCCGAAACCGACCCGACCCGACCCGAAGTGACCTGCAACCCGAACGACTCGAAACTCAACATGACTCAAATTAGACCCAACCCGAACCCGATTAATCCGACTTGACCCATTTTCCGCCTCTAAAATAATCAAACTCTTGACCTAAAGGTAAGAGGTTGCTCTCAACTATTTAGCTAACTCACTCATTTTGTCAGTTTAATTCAGGATTTGTTAGTTTAGGTTATTGAACCGTGTATACAAAAAATAGAATTAAAATGAAAAGAACCCTAACTTTGCACGATTTCCCATCCCCTGATATAGCTGTAACAATTCCAGAGAAAAAATATCTCAGGCATGTTTGGGTAACAATTTTCTGTTTTCAGTTTTTGAAAAAGAAAACTGAAAACAGTTTTATGAAGAAAACATGTTTGGATAACTGTAACTCGAAAACTATTTCCAAAACAGAAAACAGTGAAATGTTGTTTGGATAATCTTATTTTGAAAACTGTTTTGATACACCTTGTAATTATTTGTAGTTTTGAGTTTAAATTTAAAATCTATATTAATTTTATTTCTCATATTTACTAAATACTTAAAAATAATTAACATTACTTTATTTTCAAAATTTTAATATTTTTTATATACAATGGAAGAAGAATGAAATAGAAAAGTGAACATTGATTTTAGAACTATTTTTCAAAAATTATATCAGAAAACACCAATTTGGGGTTTTCAGAAAACTGATTTTTTGAAAACTGTTTTAAAAAATTACTTTTGAAAAGTGTTTTCTAAACATATTTCAGTTTTTAAAAACTGATTTTAGTTTTTTAAAACAGTTTTTAAAAACCATGCCGCTCATTTTCCTTATCTTTTTTTCTCTCTCACACTTTAATTTCTACAGCTCTCTCTCTTGTCTCTATGCAATATGAAAACAAACACCCTGTTACAAACCCATGAGGTTTAAGTATGTTTGGGTAACAGTTTTCAGTTTTCGAAAATGAAAACTAAAAACAGTTTTGTGATGTTTTTTGAAGAAAAAATGTTTGGATAACTGTAACTCGAAAACTGTTTCTCAAACAGAAAACAATGAAATGTTGTTTGGATAATATTATTTTGAAAACTGCTTTGATATATCTTGTAATTATTTTTAGTTTTGAGTTTAAATTTAAAATCTATATTAATTTTATTTCTCATATTTACTAAATATTTAAAAATAATTAATATTCTTTTATTTTTAATATTTTAATATTTTTTATATACCATGGAGGAAGAATGAAACAGAAAAGTGAACACTGATTTTAGAGCTGTTTTTTGAAAATTATGTCAGAAAACATCAATTTGGAGTTTTCATAAAACAAAATTTGAAAACTGGTTTTTTGAAAATTGTTTTAGAAAATTATTTTTAAAAATTGTTTGCCAAACATAAAAAAAAAAAAAAAAAAAATTTGAAAACTATTTCCAAACATAGTCTACGGTTTTTATCTCTCTTTGAGACCACATTTTTTTTCCCCTCTCTCATACCTATGTTCTGGCAAAAGCACTCTTCTCCTTGTGCAACCACTCTTTTCAAGCGTTACAACGGCTATAGATGTAAGATTCCTCTCTTTTTCATACCTTTTCCCAAGCTTTGTTTCTCTATGAATTTTAGACGCAATTTTTCTTTCATCCCTGAAAGAAAAAACATTTTATTTCAGCCATAATCTTGCTACGAACTCGATCAACTAGGTATCGGTTATTCCAGATTTATTCATCAGTAAATATATCAATTCAGGTAAGAAATCTTAGGTTTAATGATTTAATTGATTCTTGGGATTTGTATAACTAGATGATTTTTTTTATATAAACATTAGATTTAATTAACATATAAATATATAGAGAGACATTCATAAAATATATATAAAAAAATCACTAACAGTTAGAACAGGAAATTAAAATCAAGGCTTTTCATTTAAATCAAGTGAGGAGAAAATTAAGAATGCATGGATCATCAAAGATAAGTTAATGTATTTGGATATATAGTGTCAGTTCAATAAGCTATGTCTAATCTTTTAACTTTTTTTTTCTTACTTATATGTTAATGTTGGATATCTTTTTGGGCCTTACCTAGTTAGTCAGAGCAAATCATTGTCAAGGTAGAAAATTATAATGATAATTGGAATATGCTATTTCACAATAGTTTAATAGTGATTGGGATTTGAATGATGGAGGATAAATCTTAAATGAATTGAATTGAGTTGGTTGAAAAGTTTTGTGATTTACAGGTCCATTTAAAAATTAGGAAACATTTGAAAACTGAGGAAATTGTGCCGAAATTTTTACAAAATTTAAATGGTATCATACTTTAAAAGAAAATAAGAAAGTTAAGAGATGCTTAATCTTAGAAAGAATAGATTTTTGTCTATCTTAAATAAATGGTAAACCTTATCAATAAACTTAAAAGTATCAAGAGAATTGTGGAACTTGTATTATTTACTGCCTATTCTATTATGTTGGTGTGTTTCAAAGCTTTGATTTATGCATACAGACATACGTGCACCATGACATGTCATTAGCATGGACGTTAGTCGTGGGTAGGCTTAGTTCTTATTCTAGAAATTTATACATTGTTTAGATTGTGGTGTGTGCAAGAGGATGACACCTAAGTTATATCTTCAATTAGCTTTGTTGTTAGCTCTTGTTGAGGTGAGTGATTCTCAGCACTTATCATATAGTTACTATCCTTCCTATCTGTTTTCAGGTTTTAATATATAATGTATATGCTATGTTGAATATGAATAATTTGTTAAATCGATATGTTACTCTATGAGAAAAAAAAATTGAGATTTTCTTGTTATGTATTGTTTGGAAAATGAGAAAAAGATGAGTTTTTTAAATCTTTTATAAAAAAATTGGGTTTGTTGAAATTGTCATTGAAACATTCCCTATTGAGGGACGTGCTTCAGACGATTGCCCACTGAGGGGCATGAATATGAGAGGATGCATCATGAAAAAATGAAATATGTGAATAAAGACCTTGGGATAGCACGCTATATAAATATATATATGACATGTGATGTGATTGGTCCAGTGAAGGACGATGTGTTGAGATTGACCTAGTGAGGGGCGTATGATATGATTGTCCCAATTGGAGGCATGATATATGTTTGACTCATAATTCCATGTTTTATTATCACTGGATTTTACTTTGGTATTGAAAAGAGAAATTTTCTTCTCATGTTGAGTAATTTCTTGGTTTAAAAGAATTTTATGAGATGTTTTTATAACTTGTGAAATATTGTTTACCTCAAGGTATGGTTGGTAAATAGAACTATTGTTTTAGTAAAGTAACTTTCTTCTACTATATATGTAAATATCCCAATCCCCTCTTCTTATGTGATTGAATGATACGGGTAGAGGATCTCAGAGGGAAGTTTTTTTTTTTCTCATTAGGCTATATAGTTTACCCCCAAATTTCATTTGCTTTCGGACAGTGACATCGGGTGGGGCTTGGCACCTAGGACATTCTCTACAAATTTTATTTTGTGTTGAACTTAATGTTTTGTTTCTCTTGAATTGTTGTCTGGCTCATAAATTTGGATGACTTTTACTTTAAATTTAAGTGGCTTTTTGAAAGCCTTGATTGTTTACAAGTAGTTTAATATTTTCTTTGAATTGCTTTTAAATGAGTTTGGAGACTTATATATCTTGGAATTTTGATGAATTATTATTTCAAAGTTTTGTGGATTTTGATTAAATTTATGAGCATGTGATCTGAAAAGGTAAAACAAGGATTTGAGTTCAAAGTGGAGCACTCTACTTTTATATATCGATATCTTTGAAAGTAGGAGTTGTATCAAAATTTTTAATTGTTATCATTGTTTGTTAAATTTTGAAAAAGGATTTGACTCGAGAAATTTGATTGTTTTTTTTTTTTAAACTTCATGATGTATCTCTTTAGGGTTATCTTTTTCGGGGTTGTGATAGCATGGGTCGGGTTGACCTTAAAAATCAACTTAACCCAATTATATTGGGTTGAAAAAATTTCAACCCAACCCAACCCATGAAGCTATCTAATCTCAGTTCAATCCAACCCATTCAAATTAGTTTGAGTAATCCGTTTAGTATTTTTTTACTTAAAAATTAATTCAAACATATTACATTAGAAAATATATTTTACATACAACAATAATTTGTCATTCATTAGATCCAAAATCAAATCCATACTAGAATTTATTAAATCTTACAAACTATCATTTACAAATTAAGTACCTTAAATCACTTCACACAAAGTTCAAAAATCTTAATTTAATAAAAACCATGTAAAAGTAAATAAAAACTAAATTTTAAAGGTGTTTGATTAATCAAATTATTCAAGCTTCAACACTAGTATAGATTTGGTTTTAGAATCTCTATAACCAAGTTACATCATATCAAAAATAGTAAGTGAATGAATATAAGATAAGCAAATCAATTCAACAAGCTTTTGGAAAGTATATTGAAAGTCTAAAAGAATTACTTTCATAAGAACAAATAATATTCTTCAACTAAAAAATATTAAAAAGAAACATGCTTATCACATATTTAAATTCTAATTAGCCTTTATGATAAAAACTAGCATGAATGTAGTCCATTAAACATACACGCATAAAATATACATTGCAATACAAACTAACTTATCAAAATATGAATGTAGTCCATCAATTCTTAAAGTATATTTTAAATATATATAAAATATAATTATACAATGATCGTGTTATCGGTTTGAGACTGATTGAAATTTTTTAACTCATAACTCAACCCAACCCATCGGATTCAAAACATTTTCAATCCAAATCCAACCCAATCCATTGCACCGATTTAGATAGGATTCCTGGGTCTAAGGGTTTCTATGCACATGCCTACCAACAACACTATTAGCCCCTGTAAAAAATATTCCTATAGTATTACCAATGACACAATCCCAATACTCTTTAAGAAACGCCTGAATTGACAAAGAAAAAGCAAAAACAACAAAACCCAACCTTCTAAAAGACCAAGACACCGAAAAAAGAACTAACAATAAAAGAGATCACATCCGAATCCAACCAACAGAAAACACATAATAACCAACTACTCACAGCAGAAAAGAAGAGAATTCAGCCTACACAACCCATAATAACACAAGAAAACAAAACTCCCATCCTAGTCCAAACAAAAACCAGTGGCTAAAAATAATTATAAATAATAAAAGAATAAATCAGAACCATCCGAGCAGTAACAAAGAAACACAGTTCGAACAAAGAGTTCAAACCCCCTAATAATTGACCCAACCGAATCCAAATTTACAAACCTGCCTCATTTCTTATCTATTGAATATAACAACACCCTTGAAAAAGATATAAAATTCTCAACAGACAGAATCACATCTTCAAATCCAACAATAACCCAGATCAGTAGTATCATTGTGATTTCAAAATCATAAAAAATAGAACATATTTCTCAACATTTACCTGCTTATATAAAAAGACACTGGTGCTAAAAACCACCGATAAAGTCAATGTTGGATTTTGGGTCGGGTTGTGCACATATGATGGGCGGCTTGACCCGCCCAAGATATATTTAATACAAATTTACCAAAAGACATATCCTCCAAAAAGTCACAATCACCCGGATGTCTATATATTTTGTTGGTTATTGGTAACGAATTGATTTCTGATATAGCACATGTTCTAGAGAGAGAAATGATAATGAGAGAAAACCATCACCATTTTTTTTAGAGGGAGACAAGGAATTTGGGTGGTGAAAATTCATGTACTTTCCGGTTTTTGTAAGTGTACATGTATGAGTTAGAAGACGTGAAGATCGGAGATGAGTTTGTATTACGAGAAATTTCATATCAAAACCGGTGAAAAAACATATTTCCGCTGTGTTACTTTGTAACAGTCAAGATATGATAGTATTTGTGCTAAGAGTGTATATATAACGCGTTCAGAGAGATTACATATCGAGCCTTTTACATAATCTAAAACTACATTGAACATAGAACATGGGCTAATTGTTAAATTTCTGAACAATAAAGAAAAAAAATATAAAGAAAAAGTAGTCTGAGTAGAATCTCGCAATATATATTGACTTATTTGGCAATAGACAAAGAAGAAAAAAAGAAACAGAAAAACGTAAATCTGTTATGCAACATGATTTCTAGGTCTTTTTCCTCTTTTCATCCTCACTGATTCTACTGATTTCATTTTAGTTCTTTGATTTTAAGCTTGACATGCTAAGTACTTAACTTTTCTTTTAAAAAATTAATAATTAAAATCATGAAACAATTTAGCACTAAATTAATTTATAGATGATTTTCTATTTACTTTTTCTCTTGTTAATAAATTTATATCCAGATAGAGGTAAAATAATTTAAATTTAATCACTTACACTGTTGAATAAGAATAACAAATATAATGTATATAATCACAATTTAAACAAATTGGACAAACAGATACATACTCTTAATTTATAGTCATAATTTTTTAACAATATATAATGAGTACTAGAATATTAGGGTTAAAGGTATTGATATAATTTTTCTATATTATGTTCTCTATATAAACCAATACTAACCCTTTCTGTGTCTCTAATAACAAAACCTCTAATCTATCTCTACATTTTGTCTCTCTTTTCTCTCTCTAACTTTTACCCTAAACCCTAAATTCACAATATCAACATGGTATGCGCTTGGTTTGGGGTCTTGGCGATCATGAGTAAACACCATTTAAAAAGTTAGAATATATTTCCCTTTTCCAACGATTTTGATGTCCTTCAACATCTCCAGTGAGATCTGTCGCGAATCCGCTTCTCCGGGAATATTGTATCGCTCGATGAAGTTCTCCAGTCGCAGTATGCTTTTCTTCTCCAGTGATCCTTTCTATCACCTTCTCCAATACCGACATACTCTCCGATCATTTTCCCCGTCAGAGGTCTTCTTTAACACCAGCCCGAACTAGTTCTCTGGCAATCTTTTCTATTTTCGATGCGATATCCACTCTGACGTTGTTTCATCACCGACAATAGCTACGCTCGTGAAACTGATGAGACAAAGAACAAATGAGAGAGAGAAAAGAAGAAAGAGAGAATAAAGAAAGGTTACTCCCCATGTGCTGCCTATACTTGTGGTTCCACAAAAATTTCCTCACCCATTCTTTCACTTTTCTCCATTAGTCTAGACAATATCCCAATGATACAACCTCATGCCATATCAACAGCCAGACTCAGCTGCCACGTTAGCCTCATTGCCTCTTAAGCATTGTCATGCTAAGCAGCTGGGGCCTATATTGACTCAACTGTCACGTCAAGCTATCATGTCAACAACCACGGCTTTTTTTTTTTGGTATTTGGGTTCGATGGGTTTTGTTGTATTTGGATTTGAATTTTATTATACTCTGTAATAAGTTGGATAGATTTATTTATAATTAGTTGGTGCATAACTACATATTCTCTTATTTAAAGAGTGTTAGAATATTAAATTTAAGGGTATTGCTATAATTTCTCAATATCATATCTTTTATATAAACTACTACTAAATCTCTCTCTACAGTCTATCTCTCATCTCTTTCTTTAACTCCCTGACTAAACCCTAAATTCACAATATTAACAGTATTACGTTTTTTTTCGATCAAATGGTTTATATGCAAACAATAACTACATGATTTTTTTTTTTTTTTGAGTTTTGAACTTTATATTTCTTGAAGAGTTATAAATATTTAAAATTAATTTTTGATTGCTAAATTATGCCATTATTCAATTTTAATAAGAAGAACTTGAAGACAACACTGTTAGGATTATTAACATATGAGATTAATATGCAAATAATACAATAATAACGTAAGAGAAAGGGTTCAAACTTTTATCATTCAATTTAGAAGTAAGCTCCGCAGTTATCATGTCAAGATGCTTCATACGATACAGAAAGATCACATTTAATCAATAATTGTTGCTCTTTATGATATGAGAAATATCTTCTACTCCATTAGTTTAACAAGTAATTCATTTTTTCTTTTACAAAAATTCCAATTGACTCAAGTCTCAAGTTGGGTTGGAGTCGGGTTTTTTCGGTTTTAGATCACTCAAATTAAATCGAGTTGGTTTCAAGTCATTTTGGTTCACTTAGGTTCAAGTCAAGTTGAATTAGGGTCATAAAATTTTAATATATTTTCAAATTCGAGACAGGTAAGATTTTAATATAACCAAGAAATCTTTAGATAAGTATGTTCTATTATATAACTGTAGACCAAATTTTGAGAAAGTACTAAATTTATACTTGATTGATTGAGCAATTTTGATTAAACTTAATGGTTTGTTTCCATGAAGAAAAAAAAAGAGAACTTTATTTATTTACTACTATTTTTAACAGTAAGAATGCTTGAATTAATATATTAGTAATTACTTTTATTTCAATGATTTATGAAATAATTAATCTTAATTATTTTTTTTACACTTACTAATTAGATACACGTTCCTATCTTATTAAAATTTGAAAATACCATTTTTGCCCTCCATGAATTGCTCCACGACTTGACCACTTAGATTTAGACCCTTTGATGTATGTACACCTTGGTTTTCTTAAAGTGATTTTCCTTCGGTTTTTATCTGAAAGATAAAAAGATAAATATTTATTTTTATCATATAACTATTTATCGAATTTTTTTTCAACCCTACACTTATCAATTGTCGTGGAGGGGTTTCAGTTAGGACTGTCTTGGTTGAAAGCGATGCGATGCGATGGTGGTGATAAATGCTAGTCCAAGGACATCTCTCTGCCCGTTTTGGTAATTTAGTGTATGAAGCTCTCCCTCGTGGGGCATTTTCAGGCTTGCTCTTGCTGTTATGTCAATAGAGATGCTAATAGGATAGTTCATGAGCTGGCTCGCATGGCTTATAATTTCAAGGACCTTAGGTTTTGGCTTGAGAAGGTTCTTGATGGTGTTTCACCTCATGTAATGGCTGACATTGATGCTTTGAAAGTAAATTAATGGCAGGCTTATTCTCAAAAAAATAATATTATCCTCAAACTATATATAATTACTTAATTAAACTCATTCTGTAACTAGGATCTGATTCATTCTGTAACTTGATCTGTCACAACAAAATCGCCAAACTTATTTTTCAAGCCATCCCAACGAGTTGACTTTAAGATGTTATTTCGGTAATTTTTCAAACTAAAAATGAAAAAATTAATTAGGTATTTAAAGATAGTTTGAGCACACAATTAATACATGTATGATAAAATAAAATGTAACAATAATTATAAGACAAGCAAGTATTTAGCATTTTTTCAATGTAATAACGTCTTCATCACAGAATTTATAATAACAAGAAAGGTCAATTTTGAACGATTCAAAAGTCAAAGATACGGTCCAATTTTCATGTGATGGAGTGATGGGTGTCTTCAATGACCATGAGCCAGTAATTAAAAATGGCAATGCCACAAAGCAGAAATGTGAAATTCGGTACAGATATCAATAATTCGTACATACAACACACACAATCTGAAAGGGTAATAAGTAAAGTGAAATACTACATATAAGTCACACTAATGTATCTCTCTCATCATCCTCTACTAGATCTGAATTTATCATTCAAGTACCTCTCAACTTCATCACCGCAAAATCCAAAGCCTCCCTTCTTGATGTAGTTGTCGAAGACCAGGCGGACTCCTCCATTCTCCTGTCTATACAGCAAACTAAGCTATTGTTGCTAATTTAATTTACAATCCCACCTTCCTCCACTGGTATGATATCACAGTGAGTCAAATGTACATTGCAGTAAGATATACCTCCCATGGTCACACCTAATCAAGGCTCTGGTTTCTCTTGAACAGCCTTGGGCAAAGATGGTGATGATGCGCCGCTAATTCTGCTAGGTGCAGGAGTGTTCCTTCGGGATTGGCGTTTTGTAGGTACCAAAACACTCTCTTCTTCCCACTTTCCATATACTTCATCGCCTTCATCATCATCATCACTACTTTTAAAAACTGGATGGGTATATGCATTTTGAAGATAGCCTTTCAAATTAAGGTTTGGTTCCCTCACACACTCCAGAGTATCTTTCATCATAGCTTCCTGAAGCCACAGCATAAAAGAATGACAATGACGGTTTTAATTAAAATCCTCCATAGCAGATCAGCAAAAGGGAAAGAAAATGAAAATGAAAAACATGGGGAAAAGGGAAAAAGAAAATTGCATCCAAACCAATGGAGACGAAAAAGAAGTCCAAAGACTCCAAACTTTGGATTTTCTTATCCCCTTTTTTACAAGTAAATTTTCTATAAAAGGCATCAAGAGGATGCTGCCCATCATTTACAAGAGGAACTCTTCCTCGCCTATAAAATCAATATATAATTGTATGCCTTAGATTAAGTCTTTTTATCTTCTAATTTTGCTGGTCACTATACCAAAGACTTAACATTTCACAAAATAAGGATTTCTGATCTCTTCATATCCTGTATGTTTGTCCATAATTTAAAAAAAAAATAAAAAAAATATGCATCTTCTGGTATAATCCCTAGATGGTGATCTCTATGATGCGTTTGGACATGGAATAAGGATTATACATGCTAATAATGTTGACCTCATGGTGATTACTGAACTAGCTAAATAGCTAAAAGTAAGTGTTGAGAATCCTAATAGGATTCCTATTATGTGTCCTAGTAGGCCTAGTTTATGTTTATCTTATCTAATCAATCCTATTAGATTTAATATTCATAAGTCTATATATTGGACGAATGAATAATTAAAAATATAAAATTCTTTTTAATTCTTAATTTCAACATGGTATCAGAGCTAAAGATTTGGATCTGGGAGGTGATCTGCGATAAACACCATAATATATAGTTGAAAAATCACCTTCTTGCGGAATCCCAAGCTGTGATCTTTCCAAACACCCAAGTCTAGAATGATTTGTAATAAAACCCCCCCGTGAGCTCCTCAGAGCCCTCTGCACTAAATCAATGGAGTTCTTACAATTACAGCAACACCTCTTCAAGAACACGATCTAATCTTGATCTTAATACCGTTATTGAAGAACGAAAGAAGAGAAGAATAAAGTGATAAGAATTAAGTCTTTCCCTAGAATTTTCCCCAAGAAAATTCCCTTACAAAGCCCTTGAATCCCCTCCTATACTACTCTCTCTCTAAACAACCAGCCTCTCTCTTGAATGAGTCTCTCTCCTGTGTTTAGTGTCTTTGCACTCTCACACACCATGTGTTCTATTTCACACACATTCCCACATGACATCCCATCATTCTTGTTAAGATGATTGTTACACCCCTCTTTCACTTGTATTGAGATTGAAGCTAGGTGACCATTTATTTAGTGCATCACTTTTTGAGCAAATCTTTGAAGTCAATCTCCACCCTTAGATCTTGAGGACCAATCAGTCATAGCCCTTCAACAATCCTAAGTGATCCTGTGCGTTTTGTTCATGCCCCACGCACCTTACAAGTGGCTAGAAAAACCAAGCATCAGTGTGCCTAGCGCTGCGGCCCAGACCAGGGCTGATTTCCTCCAAGTGCTGGGCGCCGCGGCGCCCAAGGTTGAGCCGCGGAACGGCCTGGAGAGGGAGGCTAATGGACTTGCTACTGGCCGCGGCGCATACCTCCAGACCTAATGCTGAACATGCTGAACCCTTCAACTGGTTTAATCATTGGACAAATACTAACAATCTCTACCTTTGTCTAAGCGATTAAACCCGAACCCATTGTGTAGAGAACTCCGGATCCAAACTCATCTTGAGTCACCATATCAACCGACTCTAATCCTAAGAAATCCAAGGCAATGATTGAACCTTCTTAGGGGTAGAACTTTGGTGCCTAAATCTGCAGGATTTTCTTCCGTTGCGACTTTCTCCACATGAATGCATCATTTCGTAACAATTTCCCGAATGAAATGATACCGAACATCCACATGCTTAGTCCTCTCATGGAACACCAGATTCCTATACAAGTGCCATGCACTTTGGCTATCCGAAGACACCACCACCTGCTCTTTTAGGACCTTCCACTCGTCCAACAACCCTTTGCACCACATAGCCTCCTTTATGGCTTCCGAAGCCGCTATGTACTCTGCCCCGGTTGTTGAGAGTGCTACCACCGACTGCAACTGAGCCTTCACGTACCTCAGCAATCACTTCATCCCAAGCCAAAGCTCATTTCCGGGATTACTCACAAATCTGTTGAGAACACCCATTGCCTGAGAAATGTTGGGTCTAGTGCTTACCATCATGAACATGACTGATCCAACCGCACTAGAGTAAGGGACCTTATCTATTTCCTTCTTCTCCTCATCCGTTCCAGGACATTGTTCACTAGAGAACTTGAAATGACCAGCAAGAGAAATCTTCACTGGTTTACCATCTTCCATAGAAAACTTATACAGCACCTTTTCTATGTAGGAAGACTGAGAAACCTTCAACCTGTCCGAATTCTTCTCATCCCAATGATCTTTTGTATAAGGCCAAGATCCTTCCTCTCGAACTCCTCACTGAGTTGCGATGTCAACCTTTCTATCCTCTCCCTGCTGTTATCAACCAACAGCATATCATCGACATAGATAAGGATAATCACCACTTCCTCCACCATGTGTCCAGGTGAGAAGGTTTCTGTGAAATCTATGCCTCCTTTTTGCGTGAACCCCTTCGCCACCAGCCTAGCCTTATTCCGGACTTTATCTCCTAGAAGGTTCCCTTCTTTGATCTTGTAAGTGCACTTATCCACAACTCTCTGTTTTCCTGGAATGTTCACCAATTCCCAAGAGTTGTTGTTCCTCAAAAAATCAATTTCTTCCTCCATAGCTAGCTTCCATCTTGACGAATCCTTACATCCCATAGCATCAATGTAAGTTTCTGGTTCACTTATCCCTCTTTCTGAACAAGGAGCTGCTACAATAGCATCCGCAAAACCATATCTCAAAGGTGGTCTGAACAACCTTCTTTCCCAGTCCCTTGTGAGCTGATAGTCATTCTAACTTGCTGCATCATCTCCTTCTAGTTCAGCCTCCTCTCGAGTGTCCTGAGCTTGGCATTCGTCAATGGACTCTACCTTGTTCGAACCTTCTTGCCTTCCTTGCTCTACCTGAACTGAATATTCCTTGATGCTATGCTTCACAAATACCGAACTGGTTTGCCCACTAGCCCCTGCAGGGTTAGTTTTCTCCAAATAGGAAAATAAATGCTCATTAAAAAATGACATCCCTACTTATTATAAGTTTAAATCCTTTTTGCTCTAAGGACCACAACCTATACCCCTTCCCCATATCCTAGGAACACACATTCTAGATCCTTGGGTTAAGTTTATCATCCTTTTGATGTGCATACGTAGCACACCCAAAAGTCCTAAGGTTGTTCAATTCAGGGGGTTTACCACTCCACACCTCCTCGGGAGTCTTGAGCTCTAAAGCTCTAGAGGGTGATCTATTAACTAAATACGCAGCAGTAGACACTGCTTCCCCCCAAAAACATTTGGGTAATCTGGATCCCATAATTATGCACCTAATTTTTTCCATAAAGGTCTTATTCATCCTCTTAGCAACTACATTTTGCTGAGGCGTTATCACAACCGTTCTATGTCTTAGAATGCCATTTAACTTATAGAATTGATCAAGTTTCTTGTTAAAAAATTCTAAACCATTATCGGTTCTTAGCACCTTAACTACCCTGCCCGTTTAAGTTTCCTCCAGCTTTTTCCACACCACTAACTTATTCAAAGCATTTGATTTATTCTTAAGCAAATAAACCAAAACCTTTCTTGAATAATTATCAATTAAAGACAGAAAGTAAAGATTACCTCCCTGTGTTGGTGTTCTTACTGGCCCCCAAAGATCCGCACGAATGTAGTCAAGAATGCCTTTAGACTTGTGCACTCCGGTGTTGAAGCTGATCCGATGTTGTTTCCCAAGAACACAACATTCGCAGAAATCAAGTTCCTCTACTTTGTCACCAATAAGTAAACCATCCTTGCTAAGAACTTGTAAGCCATTTTTGCTCATATGTCCTAAGCGATTGTACCAAAGGGCTGCCTTATCCATCTCAACCATCAAGCTTGCTGCTTGACCCTTGATCTCTGTGTCTCCGATCATCTCATAGAGACCATCCTTCATTGCTGCTTTGATCACTATCAAAGATCCCTTGGCTACCTTGATCTTTCCTCCCTCTGCTTTGTATGTGTACAACATGGAATTTAGCTGCCCCAATGAGATCAAATTCCTTTTCAAATCCGGAAAATACTTCACGTTCCTCGGCAGCCTTGTCATTCCATCAAACATCCTCAACTAGATGTCTCTCGTGCCTCTCACTTGGTAAGAAGCATCATTCCCCCGGAAAACCTTTCCATCATCGGTTTCCTTGAAATTCTTGAACCAATCTCTGTGAGGACACATATGATGAGTGCACCTGGTATCCGAGATCCATTTCTCGCTGCCTTCTTGCCCCTTGCTCACATTTGAGCACACAACAAGAACATCATCATCTTGATGTTCTCTCTTGGCAACCGAAGCCTCTCCATTCTTGGTATGGCTTCCTCCCTCATCCCTCATCATCTTCTTACTATCTTTCTTGAAATGACCCTCCTTATGGCAGTAGAAACATCTCTTCCCTCCAAATCTCAATTTAGAGTGCGCTTTCCCATGGCTTTCTCCTCTACCTATGTCCCGGTAGTAGCCATGTATGTTACTGTGCGCTCTCCCATAGCTTTCTCCTCTACCTCTGTCCCGGTAGTAGCCATGTATGTTGCTGCCATACCGAGTTGCTGGCCTTCCTCTAACGAACAACCCTTCTCCACTTGATGCTTCCTTCATCTTGGCATCAAGATTATCTTGCAACTCTTTATTAGGATCCCTTTTAAAAGCAAAGATTCGTTTACGAAGATATCTCTTATTAAGGAGAGTCTTGGTAAGAAACAACTCATCTAGTTTCTTCCAAATGACAGTTGGATCTTCCGAGTCTCCGCACTCCCTTGTGACATTATTCGACATGTGCAGAAAGATGGTGTTGTATGCCATCTTCTTCATCTCATTCCGCTGGACCTCCGTGATACTTGCTGGAAAACTGTCATCTTCTCCAATTGCCAAGTCCATCTTTTGTTGCATAAGAACCGTCTTGATTTTCCACTTCCAAAGGGCAAAGTCTCCCTTTCTATCAAACTTATCAACGATGAAGTTTGAACCCATCTTGCGGAGAAAATTCCAAGATTTATGTAGCACCCACAATTGTTTTCCAATTTCTTCTAAATCTCAAGAACACGATCGAAAATTGATCTCAATACCATTCTTAAATCACCCTCAAGAACACGATCAAATATTGATCTCTACTCCGTTCTTGAATCGCCTCAAGAACACGATCATATATAGATCTCTACTCCGTTCTTGAATGACCCAAGAAGTTGACCTTTGATTCTTGGTGTCTTGCTCTGATAACCCTCTGGTTCTTGCTCCGATACCAGCTACTCTAGCTCTGATACCACTGTTGTGGTATCTCCTCTAGCTCTGATAACACTGTTGGAAAATCACATTCTTGCGGAATCACAGATTGTGATCTTTCTAAACACCCAAGTCTAGAATGACTTGTAATAAAATCGAAACAAAACAAGGATCAAACCAATCAAAGAAAGAATACAAGCAATTTGTTATCGAGGTTCGGCAATGTGCCTACGTCCCCGTGAGCTCCTCCGAGCCCTCTGCACTAAATCAATGGAGTTCTTACAATTACAGCAACACCTCTTCAAGAACATGATCTAATCTTGATCTTAACACCGTTCTTGAAGAACGAAAGAAGAGAAGAATAAAGTGATAAGAACTAAGTGTTTCCCTGGAATTTTCCCCAAGAAAATTCCGTTACAAAGCCCTTGAATCCCCTCCTATACTACTCTCTCTCCAAACAACCAGCCTCTCTCTTGTGTTTAGTGTCTTTGCACTCTCACACACCATATGTTCTATTTCACACACATTCCCACATGTCATCCCATCACTCTTGTTGAGATGATTGTCACACCCCTCTTTCACTTGTATTGAGATTGAAGCTAGGTGACCCTTTATATAGTGCACCACTTCTTGAGCCAATCTTTGAAGTCAATCTCCACCCTTAGATCTTGAGGACCAATCAATCATAGCCCTCCAACAATCTTAAGTGATCCTGTGCGTTTTGTTCATGCCCCACGGACCTTACAAGTGGCTGAAAAAACCAAGTATCAGTGTGCCTGGCGCCGCGGCCCAGACCAGGGCTGATTTCCTCCAGGTGTTGGGCGCCGCGGCGCCCAAGGCTGAGCTGCAGCACGGCCTACAGAGGAAAGCTGCTGGACTTGCTGCTGGCCGCGGCGCACACCTCCAGACCTGACGCTGAACATGCTGAACCTTTCAACCGGTTTAATCCTTGGAAAAATACCGACATATATATATATATATATATATATATATATAGTTTAGAATCCTTTTAGTTTCTGTTTTGCTTTTTTTTCTCGGTATTTTTTTTTCGGTACGACCCCGGAGCTGTTTTTAAAAAAAAACTATGGATCTTTTTACGGGCACTGTTCATGGCATTGTTCATGGCGTTATTTTCGAGAACTGTTCACAAGTAGCTGAGAAAATTTGATGAATAGATTCGTACGAAAAAAAGAGTGAAAAGGCAATAAAAAAAGGTTGTAAAAAACAATAAAAAAAGACTTCGTATTAAAAAAGTTAAAAAAGAAGAAGAAGAAGAAGAAGAAGAGTTCAAAAAGAAGAAGAGTTCCTCACGCGATATTGATGTTGCTGACCCGATCCAACCTGTGTTGATGTTGTTTGCTCCGGACTCAATGATTGCAGCCCATTCAAGTCAAAGTCAAAGTAGTAAAAAACAAAAAGTCATAGTAGTAAAAAAAAAAAAAAGTCAAAGTCAAAGTAGTAAAAAAACAAAACAAAAAGTCAAAGCCTTGTTGATCCGGTGTTCTCGGATCTTATCTCGTTAGGTGGTACAAACGTGGTGACCTAACTATTTGTCGTGAGTGTGGAGCCCAACATGTTGTCATGAGTTATTGTAATTTATGGGTTTGGGTTTATTTGTTTTAGATTGGATGAAGTTTGTTGTTGTAATGGATTTTTTGTAACAAGTTGGTGCATATGTATGCTCAACTTGAGGGGGAGTATTGAGAATCCTAATAAGATTCCTATTATGTGTCCTAGTAGGCCTAATTTATGTTTATCTTGTATAATCAATATATCCTAGCCCTATTAGATTTAATATTCATTGGTCTATATATTGGACGACTGAATTGTATTCAAATTAATCAATAATACAAAATTCTTTTCAATTCTTAATTTCAACAATAGGAATAAATATGAAACACTGAATGAACAGCAATAATGGGGAAAATTGTCATCCATCCTTTATAGCATACTATGTGTGGATTCAGTCAAAAAAATAGTAGTATCATATTAAACGTAGGTCAATCCTGGGTTGGTCAAAACCCAAACTGACCCGACCCGTGAACACCTACTTTAAAGGAGATCAGAGTAGAGATAGAAGACTGCCATATGGAAGTCAAATATTCTAAGAGTCCAAAATCTTTAACTTTAATGACGAATACTCTAGGGCCTAGGCAATGAGATTACTGGTTTGCAGAAGACATGTTTTTTAAAGTCTTTACCTATAACATGCCTCCATCACTACAACAACTAAATAAGTGGCATTGTACATGTCACTAAATGAAGAAAAAAGAAACGGAAAATACAAAAAAAAAATTAAAAAGTTGGTGTGATGACAGACAAATGTCTATTCAAAAAGAAATGCGTACTTGCACACATCTATGTTGTACTATATTACTTCATTTGAGGACATTTGGGTAGAAATGTTGTAACCAATATTCATGCAAACTACTCGGGGGAAATATAAATCTATCGGTAAGCATGATAAGCACTTTTAACGTGTGCATCACAAGAAGAAATAACAACAGCATCAACGTTGAAATATGTAAACACTGGCAAACCTGTAATGGGTATCTAACAAAGGCAGGTTCATAACGGCCTTTGCAGAACCTATGGAACCATATGGTGAGTACAGGGAGCGCAATGAGAAAGGGTACTGTACTAGCAGCTTCTTTCGTGCCCAACAATCCCATTAGAAGCAACTGTGAGATAACCAATGCAGTTATGACACGTCCATGGACATCAGGCCAGAATGCTGCGGCACTCTCATATTCTTGGTTGTAAACATTTATGATCTATATTTTTCAATGGAAAAGATATTAAAGCAAGAAAGAGAGATCCAAAAGGAAAAGTGCATAATTGTGCAAAGTGTGGAATGCTGTGAAAACTCAAAGGGGAGCAGTGATGTTGTAATTACATAAAAAAAAAGGGCATATAATAGCGATAAGCAATGATGAGTATACAACAGTACTTTGATTGAAGATACTTACCAATTCACAGTGATTAAAAAGCTAGAATGCTAGATATTCCTCCATTAACAAAACCCACCTGTAATATATAACTAAGCAAGAACACAAATATGGCTGATATTGCCCTCCAAATAATGTACATGGTATATATATCAAACACTTCCAAAATTTGAGTTGGCAATTCTATACATTGAAAGGCAGCTTAATGTTTCTTTGACATCAAATGCAATAAGTACACAATCAAGACATATGCCAATAAATATTTTTGCGTCCTTTGAAAATAAAAGAAAGGATTAATTGCATCGGAGGCCTCTAAAATTTTAGCACATTGCACTTAAATCCTTGAAGTTTCGATTTGAACGATTTAGTCCATGAACTTTCAATTTGTGATAATGTGGCCCTTTAGCCTGCTGTATATGCTGTACTTCGGGATTATATTGCCATAAATTGAACGGTCAGAGATTGAATTGTTCAAATTGAAACTTCAGAGACTTAAATATAATGCATAAAAGATAAAACTCCAGTCATCTCTGGTGCAATTTACGCTAAAAGAAACAAACAGTAATTTTAACAGAAAGACAACTAATGTTTACTGCACAGATGTCAAACATGTGTCCTCAAGGGAAATATTACAGACATTCCACATGACTAGTAGATCAAGACACACGCTGGCATGTCTACATGCCCAGTGATCTGCAGAAAAAGTTTTTCAAGAATCTCAAGATAAAAATAAATATTGTTTGTTCTAAAATCATCAACTAATACCGACTCTTGGTCATGTTCATCTCCTAGGTTGAACCTAAGATATATATATTGATTCTAATCATGTGATTATGTAAGGCCTTGACATAATCGATGAGAATCATCCTTTAACTGAATATCTGACAAATATTGAATCTTTACCTGATGACGGAACACAAGATAAGCCAGGCCAAAGAAAACTACTATGAAAGGAAGCAGAACAGGTGTCACGGTAGCATACACAAGGCCAAGTAGAAAATATAACTGTATCCGAGGTTCGCGAGTGTTGAAACCAACACTTCCTGGATCCATTGCCTCCTCCCTATCTTTTTCAGTCTTCACCAAGAAAGTGTTTTTCAAGTGGTAAAAGATAAGTGGATTCAACATTAATATCTCCCCAGCTATTCCAGCCCATCCATCAACCATTATGTAGGTAATGAAGAAAGTTGCTTTAATTGGTATAGCTACACCAATTGTCTTAGGAATACTGCAAACAAAAAAGGGAGGGGTGAATCACCTACTTTTATGAAAACTGAAAAAATAAATTGACATTGTACACAGACCACATATAGCAATAAATACACAAACCAAAGACAAGAACTGAACAAAATAAAAAGGACTCATCAGTGAGAAAAACATACTCATTAGCTGATTGCTTAAGGAAAGAATCTAGCTGCTCAAATGCAGTTCCAGTGATTATGCTCCCAAGGAATACATTCACGAGAAGGAAAAGATAAAATCTAGATGCTGATCTTCTCTCTAAAGATGATAGAGATATAAAGCCTTCAAATTTAGACATAATCATCAATATCGTTGGCAGAAATATGAGAAAAAGTTTCAGTGCGATCCCGGGAAGAAAACCTTGGATGACTGATTTAATAAACTTTCTGCATAAATCAAGGAACCATCAGTAATTGATAATCCACCCTGAACACTAATTCAAGAGGTTTGAAAATGAGAAAAACTCACTTCTCAATTATGGGCTTCAAGAATGATGCTTTTTTCTCAATCCCCTCGATGCTTGCAAGGGATTGTACGAATGCAATGGGGATCATAAAAAAGAAGGTGAGGAAAAAGAATGCAACAGCCATAATCAGCCACCTCACGGTGAGAGAAACATATGGAATTGCTAGGTTTTGCCAATATACGTCACGCGGCTCAGAGGCCCAACCTGTTAACCATAAAGTTGGATTCCTGGACTGTTGTGTTTGCGCACAAACAACAGCACCCCACCGAGTTTTAAAAGAAACAAATGCTGCTGGCACAATAGACTTGGGATCATTTATGACCCTTTTTCTCTCTGCAGAGATCTGAACAACATAGTAAGCCTTGAGTAATGATTGATACTGCAGGTGTTACAAAGAGAAGTAATAAAATAAAGCAATTCATAAGTTAACTCACTCATAAACTTTTAACATTACATGTATTAGATACTTCTGCAATGTAGAATGCAAGAAAGGACTCTGATCATGCTTTAAATATAAATCAGGAACGTTGTCCTCCTAAATGAGAAAAATGACATGAAGTCTTTGTCTCAAAACATTAATCCTGATTTTTTGTCACCATTCTTAAACAAAAGACCATCTCCAGTAGTTAGATTTTAAGACTTCGGTGTGCGTCATATTTTTATCAACACCACATAGGCTAACTTTTTTGAGACTTTTGATCATATAAAAACGTTGATATAAGCTCAAATGGATCAAATTTGTTGGAACTCCATTCTTCTAATTATTAAAATATAAAAAGGGTTCTATCCATATTATACTAGTGGTTCAACCCATGCAATGCTGCAGGGCATTAAAAATCATGATAAGTGGAATTTTTCTTCTGGCTGCGATACATAATATTTATAAATCTGGTCAGAACTTTGATAGACACACTAGTGGTTAGTCCCAAAAATTGGGGAAATATCTTCCAGCAGTGGAAGGAGGAGAAAACACAGATGTATAGGAAGGAGTAAAATGCACAGCATTTGTATCTCCTTTCATAATGGGCCAACACCAAATCACTCACATAAAATCTGTTAAATCAGTCCAGTGCAAATTTATTAAAATGTATGAAAAGTTCAACACTCGTTTAATTTTAGAAGATACGAAAATTTGTTATCGTTTATGATGGAAAAAATGAAAGTAGTAATATTTTTGTAAAAGAAAAAAATATGATTAAAATAAGTATATAGTCGTTATACTTGGGTACGAAAGATAAAATATAGAAGAAAAATAAATGTGTAAGATATATCTCGAGTTACATAAACAATTTAAATTTACATCTGATTGCTAATATTTAAATGCTTGCTAAAATATTGTAGTGTTGAAATTTAATCCATTAACAGGGTTAATAAATTCTTGTTGGAAGGTCATTTCTTTTCTTTTTATGCTTTTAGAATACAATCTCAAAAATAAAATTTATTGAAAATCTCATTTAGCTTATACTACTGATGAATTGACAATATATTTTTGCAAGGTTATAAGTTGGAATTTATAATAAAAATCATGGCATGATACTAAGTCCAAATCTATCAAAGGGAATACAAAATAAAGCTTTTTTTTATAAATAAATAAAATGTATTAAAAGAGAAGTGCACCAAGGGGGTGCAATCTATGTACAAAACTATCTATATGAGAGATAAAGCTTGTGGCAGGAGCTCATTTGTTTCTTTCCTTTATTTTTAAGATATGATGTTATAAATTCAATTTGTTAGAGATCTTGATTAATTTCATTTACTTCTCTCTTTTTCTATGTCGGATATTTTATAGATTGGATTTTATCATTTTAGGCCTACAAAAGGAGTAGATACCCATGGGAGCTAATTAGCTTAGTTGGTAGTGTTACTTATCATTACACCTTTTTTAAAAAGAAAAAAGTCTAGAAACCCCATTTTGGCAGGTGTTTTTTTTATAAAAAATAATAAAATAAAAAGATTGCACCAAAAAATGACACGTAAAGACCAAAAATGGGAAATTAAAAATTTCTTTTGTCTCATACAAAAAAGAGCAAAAAAGATCAAAAGAAAATGTAAGTGCGAGCCATGTGGTATCCCCTCCTTTTTTAAAAAAGAAAACTTGTTTTATTGGTATCTTTAGTATAGAGATCTTGTTTAACTTCGTCTATTTTCTTTTTTACTTTTGATATTTTACAGATTGGATTTTATTATTTTGGGCCTATGCGGACACCTGATTGGGACCAGGTGTTTTTTTTCAAATAGAAGAAAAAAACTGCATCAAGAAATGATAATTAAAGACCAAAAAATAGAAAATGAAAAAATTCTTTTTATCTTTACACAAAAATAAACCAAAAAGAAAAAGAAAAAGAAAAGAAAAAAAGAGAGAAAAAAGAAGAACAAAAGGAAATGTAAAGGAGAGCCACATGGCATCCTCTCCTTACCCTAAAGCCCGATTTTGACCGGGTGTTGTGTTTTTTAAAAGACGGAAGAAAAAAACCTGCACCAAAATGGAATATGAAAAAATTCTTTTGGCTTTTGAACAAAAAGAGAACCCCCCAAAAAAAGAGAAGGAAAGGGAAAAAAAAGAGAAAAAGAAGAACAAAAGGAAATGTAAGGGAGAGCCATGTGGCATCCTCTCCTTACTTTTTAGTGGTATCGTATAGAAGCCATTTAACTAAATAGATGAAGACTGGGTGAGCTTAGGCTACATAAACAAAGTCAAGCCCACACGTTTAGGCTGAGCATATAGTATACAGCATTAGGCTGGAGTCATCTAAACTAAACCAATTAATGAGTAAACTGCATAATCAAGCATGAGAACACTATACAAGAAATTGAAGGAGTGGTACTTACTTCTTTTGATAATTTCTCGATTTCAGATATATGATAATTTATTGCATCTACTCTTTCTCCCCAAAGCCCAAGAAAGCCAGTCTGGTAGAGAGAAAGAAAGCACGCACAAATTAATGTCACTGAGAAGAGGAAAACATAGTAAAGTAGAGCATGGAAGAGAGTAGTTTCTAAAGGTATCTCAGATTGCATCAAGTACCTTCATAAAGGGCCTCTTTGAGTTATTTCTAGAATATTTTAGTTGATAGTAGTCAAGCCAATTCTGCATTTTTTTATTCTTTTTGACCAATTTGGCAAGTTCGTTTGCATTGTATACCACCTGCATAACATTTCCTAAGTAAGAAATTGAAATACAAAATTATTTATATCATTATCAAATTATGCACAGTACGAGGAACAATAAATTATAGTACGAAATTATTTCTATCATTATCCTAAGATCTTGATTTTCTTTTTGTGGTCAATATTGAAGTTCTAATACCATGTAGAGAAAACATTCAAATAAGTACAAATGTACTAGTTTAGCCAATAGAATCCACATTCAAAACAATTTCCCCTACCCTCAAGACCCCTCATATCCAATAACATTTTACAGAATCCACCTCAGTGTTGATTATGTGTTCTATACACATACTACAAAGTGTTTCAAAATTATTCCCTCAAAATAATTCCCCTCACCCCCAAAACCCTCATGTCCCACAACATTTTATAGAATCCACATCACTGTTGACTATGTGTTCTATGCGTGTATTATTGCATTAAGTATGCATTCTCCAAATCAACATAAGCCTCCTATGCGTGTGCTATTGTGTGTATTATTAAAGCTTATATAATTTATGTCATGTGTTTTATGCGTGTATTATTGCATGTATTATTAAAGCTTATATAATTTATGTCATGATTTCTATGCGTGTATTATTGCATTAAGTATGCATTCTCCAAATCAACATAAGCCTCCTAGTCTCTCACTCATCACACGGTTATTTCAACAAAAAAAAAATTTCCAAATCTAACAAGCTATATTGCATGGAAACTTCATTATGCTATATGGCCAGGCCTCTTGCTCATCACACGGTTATTTCAAAAAAAAAAATTACAAATCTAACAAGCTATATTGCATGGAAACTTCATTATGCTATAAGCCCAGGCCTCTTGGCCTAGTGGTTACCTCCAGGATTTTCCATATGGGAGACTTGGGTTCGATCCCCTCTCCGCCAGTGAAACAAAGAAAAATAGGCAGTTCATGATAATTTCATTCCATTAAGGTATGTCATAGTGAAACTCCTGAAACATAAGAGCCTGATGCAGGCACTTGGGGACACATGACACTCAATAGTCTAACAAATTGCTTTCCAAAATGTGATAATTCACGGTTCCTCAACATAAATCAGAGTCCATATTGGCCAAACAATTTTTTTTACTAAAAAATGTCAAAATATAGGTCTAATATTGAAACCAACCTGATGCGTCAGATAGTGATCTGGGTGATTGACCAGGAAAAAATGCTCCACAAGCTCACTAACAGATTCATCTGGGTCTGGTGGCACATTCCTAACAAGGACCTGTCAACAATTCCATTATACAAGTTTGAAATGGAAGAAATTAATTAAAAGTTTGTCCCCATAATATAAAATCAAAGCATTCATAGATACCTCGACCATTCTAATTGCCCAAAAATGCATACGTAGTTAATTCACTACTTTCAAAACTTTTGGAATTTCTCTAAACCCAACTGATTTAGAGACAAACAGATTCCAAACACTAACTTAATTGCAAAATACCTCAAGAATCACATTTCTTTACTATGATAAACATTGAAAGGAACTTAAGATGTTTATCTTTTGATACATGATTTGACAATATATTTGAACTAATTTAGAGAGTTAAAGAACATAGCTTACTGTAAACTCATCAGGCCGGCGTTTTCCTGATGCAAGAAATTGCAGCCTCATAGAGGCAACTGTCTCATATTCCTTCATCAACACATAGCATGTCCAAAAGTTGAAGGCATAAGCCATCACAATATGAGTCCAAAACCTGCAATCAAGGACTATAATTAATTATTGCTAAAATAGTCACATCGATAAGCAAAATAGTACACACCTAGGCTACTGATCACTGGCATTAAAATAAAAATAAAAAGTTGCCAATCAAGGATTAGACATGACAAGATCCAAAAAACAAGTTAGCATTTATAGACATTTCCATACCTTTGTGATCCAAGTGGGATATTTGAAATTGAGAGCTTATCAATGTTGCTAGAAGTTACATTTTTAAGCTTTATTGCTTGCTCCAATGTGCTATTTGTCCAATTAACTGGTACCAGAATTGCCCATGCAAGGAGTACTATTGGAACAAAGATCTTAAGTCTGCACGTGTAGTCACAATTGTAGATAAATAAGCAAACTATTATACACTACATTAAACACTGTCAGAGGATTCAGTTAAGTTGACACCATATCTTGACAGATGAAAACTAAATTTTTTCAACAGTGAAAAGAATTATCCAGCTAATGTTATTTAGAAATATAGTGGTCGAAATCTGCATATATTAAAATATAAAAATCAGCACACATAAGTAGAAGAATTTATCAAGTATAGCAAAGGCAAAGGAGTAGCAATTCAAAGTTATTTTTCACAACATGACAGCACAATGCAACTAATTCAAGAAAATGAATTGACAGAAAAGATTAAGTAAACAATAAAGTGAATGTTTGAACACCTTATGTAAGAAAGTATACCAAGACAAGCATTCAACCTATTCACACACAGCATATCATTAGAGACAGCAATAATGCATTCACGTCAATATGGACATATTTCCAAATTGAGCACTACAATTCACCCAGGTAATGCCTTATAGGAACAGCAACTTAAACATTATTAGCCATTGAAGTGGTGATTTAGATACATTCTCGCCTTTCAGCATTTTTATGTGTAATTTAGCTGCTCTCAAGACTTGAACCTGCGCTATTGTACTCGGCAGTTCAAGACTTAAACCATTGCACCAGACAATCGCTTTTAGCTTAAAACACTCTTAGCCGTGCAAACTTTAAATACTTTCGGCTATACCTATTAGCTAAGTGCTAAGAAAGGATGGCCACTATTTTGCTATACATGATTCAACTTGTTTCTTAGACTTCCATCTCCAATCCTCATTGTATGCTCAGGTTAGTAACCAAGAAGATAGAACATAAATAAATAAAAAAATCCAATCTTACTGATGTTGGATGACGAATCTTTCCAATATATACCTACTTTTCTTGGCAAACACATGAAGTAAATATGCATTCATTTTATAATAAAAAGCACATCAATTTAACATGGAAGGAAAAACTAAGACCTGTTTCAGCACATTCTATCAAGTAAATCCAAAAGTAGTCAACAAAGTTTATTGATTAAAAACATCACATTATTTGTTTAACAGCAAAAGCAACTAAGCAAATAACACAACGCATTTAGAGAAGAAAAGCTAAAGAAGAGAAAAACCAGGGAAGGAAAAGAAAAATATCTGAGATCAGCTGCAGCATACCCTATCAAATAAATCCGCAAGTACACAGCGGAATCCAATCCTGCATGTTCGATAAGCTCAGGTTCCGGCATTTTCAGCGCAGCTGGCATCCAATTCAAAAACCTCATATACGAACCAAAGTCCAAATTGAGAAACCTGCCCACATATGTTCCTGAGTGCGTTGGACTGCTTCTTAAACCCTTTAGATACCATTTTGGAAAATATACCCTATCATTGAAAGGTTGGATCCTTAAAATGGCAAACGCCAGAAGGAAAATGATTGCACTGAGAATATTAATACCCGCTGAAACCCCTAAATCGCTTAGCGTCGCCATCTACTTATCTCCCACAAACTTCACCTATAAAATGAGGGACTACCATGCATAAGCAGAGATTAGATCCAGAAACTTGAACTGATGTTCACAATCTAAGGCCATAATTGAGAATAAAAATTTCAAAACTTGGTGATATTTCCAAATTAATCCATTCATTTATTTGTTCTGAAGCTAAACTAAAACTGAGAAGAAAAAAAAATCTTTGCACAACATAGTCATACTTGAAGCAATATTGACAACATGACTATACTTTGAATATGAAAATTTCAAATCTTATGATATTTTTAAAGTTAAACCGTTCGTTTAATGCTCTGGAGCTAAACTAAAATTAAATTCTTGAAAACAGGGACACCTGACCAATAAGAAGAACACAGTGTCTCTATCTAAACCTCAAACACTTTCAATTCAACATATAAGCAATTAAGCCTGAAATTTCTCACAGAAGATTAATTTAATTACCATAATATTAAATATCTATATGATCAAAGCCACAGCAAACCATGAAAGGCAATAATTTATCATATCTCTCTAAGTCCAAAATTCGCAAAAATTTCATTCAATCTACAAAGAAAAATCAAAACAAAATCAAACCAAAACGCGAAACACATTTGACCATAAAAAGTCCAAAAAGAAAAAGAGAGAAAAAAACAACCAAAAAGTGCATACTTTATTTGTTATTCCCAGAGAATTAGCTTCAGTATTAGATTACCAAAAACAAGAAGCCTTAAACAAGCCAGAGTTATGCAAGATCGGAAGTCGAATTAAGGCAGTGTTTGTATCACTTTACTGCTCAACCAAAGCCAAGAAGATTCATGTACTCCTCTCACAGGGAAAGTAAAACGCACGCTACCAACACACACAAACGGCGCCTATCTTCTTTCTTCTCTCTTCTCTCTTCTCCCTGATAAGGGAAGATCAGAGAGTAGAGATTGTGCTCAGTTAAAGATGAAAAGGCAAAAGAACAAAAAAGAATAATCGGATTTAGTCAATTAAGTGTGAATTACTCTTTAATTGATGAATGTATTATCGCTTGATTGAAAAAGTTCAATTGATTAAAATAGAATTGAATACTAATTATTTAAAAATTAAAATAAATTAAATAACAAAATTACTAACTCAATTCTTTTAGAATTTTCCGTTGCGGTTTGCAGACATTGAAAGTTCTTTTATTTAAATAATTAATTAGAAAATAATTTCATATTTGATAAAAATTATTATAAAATAAAAAAAAGTTTATTAATAATTATGAAAATTTTGAATAATAATTTTAATTTTTTTATAGTAATTAATAAATTTTTTTGATGATAAATATTTTAACCATTTTAATGTGTTTCCGGATTTTGCGTGAAAAAGGAGTGTAATAATACGCTTGGTTAGAGAGCGTGGAGGGGCCAATGGAATCTTAACAAAACCGCGTCGAGAGTGCCCGATGCGTGTGTGATCTCCTCAAAGCGGACTGCGGAGACAGCAAAGATATTTTCTTTTTAGACAGCAAAGATATTTGTACGGGAACAAGTGACTTTATTTTTTTTTTAAAAAGATAATTGCACTAAAGCTCCTTTATCTATCATACTCCACACACAGATCCTGAAATTACGAAATTAGCATAATTTATTATCGACATTGCCAAGAGACAATTATTATAGACAAAACGTAAGATACGTATTTGAAGTTTACTCGGTTACAATTTTAACGTTAAATTAATCTCTCAGGTCATCCCAACGCTGAGTAACCGATTAAAAAACTAGTCAAAATCTAAGATACGGTCCAACGTTCATGTGATGGAGTGATGGGTGTCTACCATGACCATGAGCAGTGGTAATTAAAAATGGCAATGCCACAAAGCAGAAATGTGAAATTCCGTACAGATATCAATAATTCATACATACGTCCTCACACACAAAAAAAAAAAAAAAAAAAAAAAAAAGGAAAAAAAATCTGAAACCACATCATACTCTACTAGATCTGAATTTATCATTCAAGTACTACCTCTCAACTTGATCACCGCAAAATCCAAAGCCTCCCTTCTTGATGTAGTTTTCGAAGACCAGGCGGAGGACTCCTCCATTCTCCTGTCTATACAACAAAACTAAGCTATTGTTGCTCATTTAATTTACAATCCCACTTTCCTCCACTGGTATGATATCACTGTGAGTCAAATGTACAATGCAGTAAGATATACCTCCCATGGTCACACCCCTAAGGCTCTGGTTTCTCTTGAACAGCTTTGGCCAAAGATGGTGACGATGCTTCGCTAATTCTGCTAGGTGCGGGAGTGTTCCTTCGGGATTGGCGTTTTGTGGGTACCAAAACACTCTCCTCTTCCCACTTTCCATATATTTCATCGCCTTCCTCCTCATCATCATCACTACTTTTAAAAACTGGATGGACATATGCGTTTTGAAGATAGCCTTTCAAATTAAGGTTTGGTTCCCTCGCACGCTCCAGAGTATCTTTCATCATAGCTTCCTGAAACCACATCATAAAAGAATAATAAGGATGGTTTTAATTAAAATCCTCCATAGCAGATCATCAAAAGGGAAAGAAAATAAAAATGAAAAACAACATAGGGAAAATAGAAAATAAAATCGCATCCAAACCAACTGAGACGAAAAAGAAGTCCAAAGACTCCAAACTTTGGTCATTTCCTATCCCCTTTTTTACAAGTAAATATTCTATAAAAGGCATCAAGGGGATGCCGCCCATCATTTACACGAGGAACTCTTCCTCGTCTATAAAATCAATATATAATTGTATGCCTTATAGTAAGTCTTTTTTTCTAATTTTTCTGGTCACTATTCCAAAGACTGAACATTTCACAAAATAGGCTCTTAGGATTTCTGATCTCTTCATATCCCGTGTGTTTGTCCAAAATTTAAAATAAAAATATGCATCTTCTGGTATAATCCCTAGATGGTGATTTCTGTATTGCATCTGGACAAGGAATAAGGATTATACATGCTAATAATGTTGACCACATAATGCTTACTGAACACTAGCTAAATGGCCAAAAGTAGGAATAAACATGAAACACTGGATGAACAGCAATAAATGGGGAAAATTTGTCATCCATCATTAATAGCATATTATATTTCAAACTATGCGTGGATTCGGTCAAAAAATAGCAGTATCATATTAAATGTAGGTCGGTCCTGGGCTGGTCAAAACCCAAACTGACCCGACCCGTGAACACCTACTTTCTAGGATATCAGACTAGAGATAGAAGACTGCCATAGGGAAATCAAATATTCTAAGAGTTCAAAATCTTTAACTTCCCCATCCTTTTTAATGACGAATACTCTAGGGCCTAGGCAATGAGATTACTGCTTTGCAGCAGAAGACGTGTTCTTTAAAGTCTTTACCTATAACATGCCTCCATCAGGACGCCAACTAAACAAGTGTAATTGCACATGTCACTCAAAGAAGAAAAAAGAAAAAAGAAATAATGATTAAAAAGTTGGTGTGATGACAGACAAATGTGTATTCACAAAGAAATGCATACTTGCACGCATCTATGTTGATATTACTTCATTTGAGGACATTTGGGTACAAATGTTGTAACCAATATTCATGCAAACTAATCAGTGGGAAAATATAAATCTATCGGTAAGCATGATAAGGACTTGTAACGTGTGCATTCACAAGAAGAAATAATGACAGCATCAACATTGCAATATGTAAACATTGGGAAACCTGTAATGGGTATCTAACAAAGGCAGGTTCATAACGGCCTTTGCAGAACCTATGGAACCATATGGTGAGCACAGGAAGTGCAATGAGGAAGGGTATTGTACTAGCAGCTTCTTTTGTACCCAACAATCCCATTAGAAGCAACTGTGAGATAACCAATGCAGTTATGACACGTCCATGGACATCAGGCCAGAATGCTGCGGCACTCTCATATTCTTGGTTGTAAACATTTATGATCTACATTTTTCAAGGGAAAAGATATTAATGCAAGAAAGACGAATCCAAAAGGAAAAGTGCATAATTGTGCAAAGCATGGAATGTTGTGAAAACACAAAGCGGAGCAGTGATATTGTAATTTCATTTAAAAAAATGGCATATAATATAATAGAATAGAGATAAGCGATGATGAGTATACTACAGTACTTTGATTGAAGATACTTAGCTACTTACAATGATTAAAAAGCTAGAATGCTAGATATTCCTCCATTAACAAAACCCACTTGTAATATATAATGCAGCAAGAACACAAATAGGGCTGATATTACCCTCCAAATAATGTACATGGTGCGCTATCAGGTGGGTTACACTTCTAAATATTTAACTTGTTTTCTTTTATTTATCATAAAAAAATAATGTACATGGTATATATATCAGAGACTTCCAAAATTTGAGTTGGAAATTCTAAACATTGAAAGGCAGCTTAATGTATCTTTGACATCATATGCAATCAAGTACACAATCAAGACATATATGCCATTAAATATTTTTGCCTCCTTTGAAAATAAAAGAAAGGGTTAATTGCATTGGAGGTCTCTAAAATTTTAGCACGTTGCACTTAAATCCTTTAAGATTCGTCCATGCACTTTCAATTTGTGAGTGTGGCCCTTTAGCCTGCTATAAAGTACATGTACCTGTTGCTGTAAATGCTGTACTTCGGGATTATATTGCCATAAATTGAAAGGTCATACACTGAATTGTTCAAATTGTAACTTCAAAGACTTAAATGTAATGCATAAAAGATAAAAGTTCAGGGATCTCCGGTGCAATTTACCCTAAAAGAAAAGAACAGTAATTTTAACAGAAGGACAACTTCTAACGTTTACTCCACAGATTACATGTCTCCTCAAGGGAAATATTACAGACATTCCACATGTCTAGTATATCAAGAAACGCTGGCAATGTCTACATGCTATCTGCAGAAAAAGTTTTTCAATAATCTCAAGATAAAAAAAAAAAAAAGTATTGATTGTTCTAAACTCATCAACTAATGCTGACTCTTGGACTTGTTCATCTCCTAGGTTGAACCTAAGATATATATTGATTCTAATCATATGATTATATAAGGCCTTGACATAATGCATGAGTAAATCATCCTTTAACTGAATATGTGACAAATATTGAATCTTTACCTGATGACGGAACACAAGATAAGCCAGGCCAAAGAAAACTATTATGAAAGGAAGCAGAACAGGTGTCACGGTAGCATACACAAGGCCAAGTAGAAAATATAACTGTATCTGAGGTTCGCCAGTGTTGAAACCAATACTTCCAGGATCCATTGCTTCCTCCCGATCCTTTTCAGTCTTCACCAAGAAAGTATTTTTCAAGTGGTAAATGATAAGTGGTTTCAACATTAATATTTCCCCAGCTATGCTAGCCCATCCATCAACCATTATGTAAGTAATGAAGAAAGTTGCTTTAATTGGTATAGCTACACCAATTGTCTTAGGAATACTGCAAACAAAAAAGGGAGGGGCTAATCACCTACGTTTATGAAAACTGAAAAAAAAAAAAAATTTGACATTGTACACAGACCACATAGAGCAATAAATACACAAACCAAAGACAAGAACCGAACAAAATAAAAAGGACTCATCAGTGAGAAAAACATACTCATTTGCTGACTGCTTAAGGAAAGAATCTAGCTGCTCAAATGCAGTTCCAGTGATTATGCTCCCAAGGAATACATTCACGAGATTGAAAAGATAAAATCTAGATGCTGATCTTCTCTCTAAAGATGATAGAGATATAAAGCCTTCAAATTTAGACATAATCATCAATATCGTTGGCAGAAATATGAGAAAAAGTTTCAGTGCGATCCCGGGCAGAAAACCTTGGATGACTGATTTAATAAACTTTCTGCATAAATCAAGGAACCATCAGTAACTGATAATCCACCCTGAACTATTCAAGAGGTTTGAAAATGAGAAAAACTCACATCTCAATTATGGGCTTCAAGAATGGTGCCTTTTTCTCAATCCCTTCAATGCTTGCAAGGGATTGTACGAATGTAATGGGGATCATAAAAAAGAAGGTGAGGAAAAAGAATGCAACAGCCATAATCAGCCTCCTCACGGTGAGAGAAAAATATGGAATTGCTAGGTTTTGCCAATATACGTCACGCGGCTCAGAGGCCCAATCTGTTAACCATAAAGTTGGATTTCTGGACTGTTGTGTTTGCGCACAAACAGCAGCACCCCATCGAGTTTTAAAAGAAACAAATGCTGATGGCATAATAGACTTGGGATCATTTGTGACCCTTTTTCTCTCTGCAGCGATCTGAACAACATAGTAACCATTTGAATTAAATTAAGCCTTGAGTAATGATTGATACTGCAGGTGTTACAAAGAGAAGTAATAAAATAAAGAAATTCATAAGTTAACTCACTCATAAACTTTTTAACATTACATGTATTAGATACTTCTGGAAGGTAAAATGCAAGAAAGGACACTGATCATGCTTTAAATATGAATTAGGAACATTGTCCTCCCTATATGAGAAAAATGACATTAAGTCTTTGTTTCAAAACATCAATCCTGATTTTTTGTCACTATTCTTACACAAAAGACCATCTCCAGTAGTTAGATTTTAAGACTTCAGTGTGTGCCATATTTTTATCCACACCACATTGGCCAACTTTTTTGAGACTTGTGATCATACAAAAACTTTGATATAAGCTCAACTGGATCATAATTTATTGGAACTCCATTCTTCTAACTATTAAAATTTTAAAAGGGTTCTATCCATATTATAGGGCTAAACCTGAGTGATGCTGCAGGGCATTAAAAATCATGATAAGTAGAATTTTTCTTTCAGCTGCGATACATTACAAATCTGGTCATAACTTTAACAGACACACGGTAGTTAGTCCCAAAAATCGGGGGAAATATCTTTCACAGTGGAAGGAGGAGAAAACACACAGATGTATAGGAAGGAGGAGTAAAATGCACAGCATTTGTATCTCCTTTCATAATGGACCATCATCTTGGGCCAACACCAAACCACTCACATAAAATCTGTTAAACCAGTCCGGCGCAGATTTATTAAAATGGAGGAAAAGTTCAACACTCATTTAATTTTAGAAGATAAGAAAATTTGTTATCATTAATGATAGAAAAAATGTTAGTATTATTTTGTAAATGAAAAAATATGATTAAAATAAGTATATAGTCGTTATACTAGGGCAAGAAAGATACAATATAGAAGAAAAAAAATGTGTAAGATATATCTCGAGTTACATAAACAATTTAAAATTTACATCTGAGTGTTAATATTTAAATGCATGCTAAAATATTATAGTGTTGAAATTTAATCTATTAACAAAGTTAAACAATTAAATTCTTGTTGGAAGCTCTTTTCTTTTCTTTTTTATGCTTTTAGAATACAATCTCAAAAATAAATTTTATTGAAAATCTCATTTACCTTATACTACTGATAAATTAACAATAAATTTTATTTTTATTTTTGAAAGGTTATATATTGGACTTTAGAATCAAAATCATGGCATGATACTAAGTCCAAATCTATCAAAGGGAATATAAAATAAAGCTTGTGGTAGGAGCTCATTTGTTTCTTTCTTTTATTTTTAAGATCTGATGTTATAAATTCAATTTGATTGAGATCTTGATTAGCTTCATTTACTACTCTCTCTTTTTCTATGTTGGATATTTTATAGATTGGGTTTTATTATTTTAGGCCTACAAAGGGCGTAGATACCCGTGGGTGCTAGTTAGCTTATTTTGTAGTATCACTTATCATTTCACAAGAGATCACGGACTCACACCAGGGATGAGAGAGATATGGGATGGGAGGGCTACCTCCCATTGTAGTCCAATTTTTTTTAAAATAAAAAAGTCTAGATACCTGATTTTGACCAAGTGTTTTTTTAAAAACAAACAATAGAAGAAAAAAATTGCACCAAAAATGATAAGTAAAGACCAAAAAAGGAAAATTAAAAAATTCTTTCATCCTGCACACAAAAAAGGGAAACCAAAAAAAGAGCAAAACAACAAAAGAAAATGTAAATAAGAGCCATGTAGCACCCCGTCCATATTAAAAAAAACTTGTTTTATTGGTATCCGTAGTATAGAGATCTTGTTTAACTTCGTCTATTTTATTTTTATTTTTGATATTTTATAGATTGGATTTTATTATTTTAGGACTATGTAGACACCTGATTTTGACCAGGTGTTTTTTTTAAATAGAAGAAAAAAAATTGCACCAAGAAATGATAAGTAAAGACCAAAAAATTCTTTTTATCTTTACACAAAAAGAAACCGAAAAAAGGAAAAGGGAAGAAAAAAAAAGAGATTTAAAAGAAAAACAAAAGGAAATGTAAAGGAGAGCCATGTGGCATCCTCTCCTTACCCTAAAGCCCAATTTTGACCAGGTGTTGTTTTTTTTTTAAAAAAAAAAAAAAAGAGAGAAGGAAAAAATTGCACCAAAAATGGAATATGAAAAAAAAAAATTGGCTTTTACACAAAAAGAGAAACCCCAAAAAAAAAAAGGAAAAAAAGGGGGAAAAAAAGAGAAAGAAGAACAAAAGGAAATGAAAGGGATGGCCACGTGGCATCCTCTCCTTACTTTTTAGTGGTATTGTATAAGTGCCATTTAACTGAATAGATGAAAATTGGGTGAGCCTACATAAATTAAGCCCAGCCCACATGTTTAGGCTGAGAATATAGTATACAACATTAGGATGGAGTCATCTAAACTAAACTTATCAAGGAGTAAACTGTGTAATCAAGCATGAGAACACGGTACAAGAAATAGAAGGAGAGGTACTTACTTCTTTTGATAATTTCTCAATTTCAGATATATGATAATCAATTGCATCTACTCTTTCTCCGCAAAGCCCAAGAAAGCCAGTCTGGTAGAGAGAAAGCACACACAAATTAATGTCATTGAGAAGAGGAAAACATAGTAAAGTAGTGCATGGAAGAGAGTAGTTTCTAAAGGCATCTCAAATTGCATCAAGTACCTTCTTAAAGGGCCTCTTTGAGTTATTTCTAGAATATTTTAGTTGATAGTAGTCAAGCCAATTCTGCATTTTTTTCTTCTTTTTGACCAATTTGGCAAGTTCGTTTGCATTGTATACCACCTGGATAACATTGTCTAAGTAAGAAATTGAAATATGAAACTATTTATATCATTATCAAAGTATGTACAGTACGAGGAACAATAAATTATAGTACGAAATTATTTATATCATTATCCTAAGATCTTGATTTTCTTTTTGTGGTCAATATTGAAGTTCTAATACCATGTAGAGAAAACATTCAAATTAGCACTATTGTACTAGTTTAGCCAATAGACTCCATACTCAAAACTATTTCCCCTACCCTCAAGACCCCTCATGTCTGATAACGCTTTACAGAATCCACCTCACTGTTGATTATGTGTTCTATACACATATCACAAAGTGTTTCACAAGTATTCCCTCAAAATAATTCCCCTCACCCCCACCCCCAAAACCCCTCATGTCCCACAACGTTTTATAGAATCCACCTCACTGTTGAATGTGTTCTATGCGTGTATTATTGCATTAAGTATGCATTCTCCAAATCAACATAAGCCTCCTATGCGTGTATTATTAAAGCTTATATAATTGATGTCGTGTTCTATGCATGTATTATTAAAGCTTATATAATTTATGTCATGTGTTCTATGCGTGTATTATTGCATTAAGTATGCGTTCTCCAAATCAACATAAGCCAACCATGCATTAAGTATGTGTTCTCCAAATCAACATAAGCCTCCTAGTCTCTCACTCATCACATGGTTATTTCAGAACAAAAATTTACAAATCTAACAAGCTATATAGCATGGAAACTTCATTATGATATAAGCCCAGGCCTCTTGGCCTAGTGGTTACCTCCAGGATTTTCCATATGGGAGACCTGGGTTCAATCCCCCTCTCCACCAATGAAACAAAGAAAAATAGGCAGTTCATGATAACTTCATTTCATTAAGGTGTGTCATAGTGAGATTCCTGAAACATAAGAGCCTACCAGAAGGCACTTCGGGACATAGGACACTCTAACAAATAGCTTTCCAAAATGTCATAATTATCGATTCTTCACCATAAATCAGAGTCCATGATATTGACCAAACAATTTTTTTTACTAAAAAAGGTCAAAATATAGGTCTAACATTGAAACCAACCTGATGCGTCAGATAGTGATATGGGTGATTGACCAGGAAAAAATGCTCCACAAGCTCACTAACAGATTCATCTGGGTCTGGTGGCACATTCCTAACAAGGACCTGTCAACAATGCAATTATGCAAGTTCGAATGGAAGAAATTAATTAAAAGTTTGTCCCCATAATATAAAATCAAAGCATTCATAGATACCTCGACCATTCAAATTGCCCAAAAATGCATAAGTAGTTAGTTCACTACTACCAAAACTCTTTGGAATTTCCCTAAACCCAACTGGTTTCGAGACTAATAGATTTAATATACTAAATTAATTGCAAAATACTTCAAGAATCACATTTCTTTTACTATGATAAACATTGAAAGGAACTTGAGATGTTTAACTTGTGATACAAGATCTGATAACATATTTGAACTAATTTTAGTGAGTTGAAGAATATAGCTTACTGTAAACTGATCAGGCCGGCGTTTTTCTGATGCAAGAAATTGCAGCCTCATAGAGGCAACTGTCTCATATTCCTTCATCAACACATAGCATGTCCAAAAGGTGAAGGCATAAGCCATCACAATATGAGTCCAAAACCTGCAATCAAGGACTATAATTAATTATTGCTATAATAGTCACATCAATAAGCAAAATAGTACACACCTAAGTTTCCAATCACTGATATAAAAATAAAAAAAGTTGCCAATCACTGATATAAAAATAAAAATAAAAAAGTTGCCAATCAAGGATTAGACATGACAAGATACAGAAAAACAAGGCAGCATTGATAGACATTTCCATACCTTTGTGATCCAAGTGGGATATTTGAAATTGAGAGCTTATCAATGTCGCTAGAAGTTACATTTTTTAGCTTTGTTGCTTGCTCCAATGTGCTATTTGTCCAATTAACTGGTACCAGAATTGCCCATGCAAGGAGTACTATTGGAACAAAGACCTTAAGTCTGCATGTGTAGTCACAATTGTAGATAAATAAGCAGGCTATTATAGACTACGTTAAATACTGTCAGAGGATTCAGTTAAGTTGACACCATATCTTGACAGATGAAAACTAAATTTGTTCAACAGTGAAAAAAATTAGACAGCTAATCTTAAGTCTGCCTGTGTAGTCACAATTGTAGATAAATAAGAAAGCTATTATAGACTACGTTAAATACTGTCAGAGGATTCAGTTAAGTCGACACCATATCTTGACAGATGAACACTAAATTTGTTCAACAGTGAAAAAAATTAGACAGCTAATGTTGTTTAGAAATATAGTGGTTGAAATCTGCATATATTTAAATATGAAAATCAGCACACATAACTAGAAGAATTTATCAAGTATAGCAATGGCAAAGGAGTAGCCATTCAAAGTGATAACATGACAGCACAATGCAACCAATTCAAGAAAAGGAATTGACAGAAAATATTTAAGTAAACAATAAAGTGAATGTTCGAACACCTTATGTAAGAAAGTATACCAAGACAAGCATTCAACCTATTCACACACAGCATATCATTAGAGCCAGCAATAATGCATTCACATCATTATGGACATATTTCCACACTGAGCACTACAATTCACCCAGGTAATGCCTTATAGGAACTGCAATTTAAGCATTCTTAGCCATTGAAGTGGTGACTTGGATACATTCTCACCTTTCAGCATTTTTATGCATAAATTACCTGCTCTCAAGACTTGAACCTGTGCTATCATACTCGGCAGTTGAAGACTTAAACCATTGCACCAGACAATGGCTTTTAGCTTAAAACACTCTTAGCAGTGCAAACTTTAAACCCTTTTGGCTATACCTATTAGCTAAGTGCTAAGAAAGGATGGTCACTATTTTGCCATACATCATTCAACTTGTTTCTTAGACTTCCATCCCCAATCCTCATTGTGTGCTCAGTACCAAGAAGATAAAACATAAATAATACATATATATATATATATATATATATGCATAAAAAATTGCAATCTGACTCATGTTTGGATGACGAATCTTGCCAATATATAACTACTTCTCTCGGTAAACACATGAAGCAATTAAGCTTTCATTTTATAAAAAAAGCACATCAGTTTAACCTGCTTGACAAGATACAAGCAGCCAAGCCCGTAAGACAAAAAATGGAAGGAAAAGCTAAGACCTGTTTCAGCATATCCTATCAAGTAAATCCAGAAGCAGTCAACAAAGTTTATTGATTACAAACATCACATTATTTGTTTAACAGCAAGCAACTAAGCAAATAACACAAATCATTTACAGAAGAAAAGCTAAAGAAAAGAAAACCAGAGAAGGAAAAGAAAAATATCTGAGATCAGTTGAGCATACCCTATCAAGTAAATCCGCAAGTACACAGCGGAATCCAATCCTGCATGTTCGATAAGCTCAGGTTCTGGCATTTTCAGCGCGGCTGGCATCCAATTCAAAAACTTCAGATACGAACGGAAGTCCAAATTGACAAACCTGCCCACAAATGCTCCTGTGTGCGTTGGACTGCTTCTTAAACCCTTTAGATACCATTTCGGAAAATATACCCTATCGTTGAAAGGTTGGATCCTTAAAATGGCAAATGCCAGAAGGAAAATGATTGCACTGAGAATATTGATACCCGCTGAAACCCCTATATCGGCTAGTGTCGCCATCTACTTATCTCCCACAAACTTCACCTATAAAATGAGGGACTACTATGCATAAGCAGAGATTAGATCCAGAAACTTTAACTGATATTCACAATCTAAGGTCATAATTGAAAATAAAATTTTCAAAACTTGGTGATATTTCCAAATTAAACCATTCATTTATTTGTTCTGAAGCTAAACTAAAATTGAGAAGAAAAAAAATCTTTGCGCAAGCAAAGATAATATCCAGTTATAACAAAGAGAAATGTATACAGCCAATCTTGAAGCAATATTGACAATATAGTCTACTTTGAATATGAAAATTTCAAATCTTATGATATTTTTAAAGTTAAACCGTTCGTTTATTGCTCTGGAGCTAAACTAAAATTAAATTCCTGAAAACAGGGACACCTGACCAATAAGAAGAACAAAGTGTCTCTATCAAAACCTCAAACACTTTCCATTCAACATATATGCAATTAAACCTGAAATTTCTCACAGAAGAATATTAAATGTCTATCTGATCAAAGCCACAGCAAACCATGAAAGGCAATAATTTATCATATCTATGTAAGTCCAAAATTCATAAATATTTCATTCAATTACTACAGAAAAATACTCAATTTCAATCTACAAAGAAAAATAAAAACAAAATCAAACAAAAAGGCGAAACCCATTTGACCATAAAAAGTTCAAAAAAGAAAAGGAGAGAAAGAACAACCAAAAAGTGCATACTTTATGTGTTACTCCCCAAGAATTAGCTTCACAATTAGATTGCCAAAAGCAAGAAGCCTTAAACAAGCCAGAGTTATGCAAGACCCGAAGGAATTAAGGCATTGTTTGGATCACTTCACTCCTCAACCAAAGCCAAGAAGATTCATGTACTCCTCTCACAGGGAAAGTAAAACGCACGCTACCACCACACACAAACGACACCTTTCTTCTTTCTTCTCTCTAATAAGAGAACAGACAAGGTAGCAATCAGAGAGAAAACAGGTATAAGGCTCGAAATAGCCAAACGCTGGAATTTATCAGATTTAATAGTAGTAATAAGTAGCAAGAGAGAGTGAACTTGTTCAGTTAAAGATGAAAAGGCAACAGAAAAAAGAAAATTATAGATAAAGTTTTATTGGATGTTACGTTTTGACGTCGTTTTTCTTCTTGCTGAATAATCGGATTTAGTCAATTAAGCGTTAATTAGTCATATTTAATACTCTTAATTGATTTTAATAGTATATTTAATTTACTTAAATGAAACAACTGTCAACGTCAGCAGCTGCCACGTGGGAATTTAAACGGCTACTTTTAATGGGTTTCGGGATTTTGCGTGGAAAGGGCGTGTAATAATACGCTTGGTTAGAGAGCGTGGAGAAGACGGCCCAATGGAGTCTTAGCAAACCGATATGTCATTTTAATGTATGGTGACGAGCACCTGTTATGTATCGTTCCCGCGTGGACAGAGTGTTCGATGCGTGGGCCATTGCGGAAGGGAGAGTGCGGAGGTGACATAATTTTTGTCAGTTTTATTATTTAATTAATTAAATAAATAATTTTTTTATTATTAAATTATTAAAAAATTAATTTATTTCATATATATTAATAATGTTTAAAAGTTTTTTAAAAATATTTTTTTATATTTTAAAATAATATATATAAATAATTAAAATTAAATTTAAATAAAAAATGATAAATAACTAAATTTATGAGAGAGAGGATAATATTTTAAGAAACCGCAAAGAAATTAGTAAAGGAACAAGAGATTTTTTTTTTAGGGATGATTGCACACAAATTCCTTCATGAACTCTTCCATTTATATTTTTAAACTATAAATTTGATTTTAAAGGGTTTTAAACTTTTTATTAGTTGCAATGTAACTCAATCTATTTTATTCATCAATAAAATTATCTTAAAATTTAACAATATAAAAACTTTGATCATGAGTTTTTGTATGCATACAAATATTCGTGATCTATCATGATAAAAATATATAATAATTTCTTAACATTAGAAATATTTTTTCATATTTTTTACTATCAAATATTAAAAAACCATAAAAAAAAATAACATGTGAATGAAAAACAAAAATTGAATGACCTCCAAATGGATTATAGAGTTTATTGGGACCCTTATTTACCGTATTAAACCTCTCAAAGTGAAGAGAAAAAAAAGAGTAAGAATTATATTAAGGAAAAGGGTGATATTGCAACTAATTAAAAGTTTAAAGACTTGTAATACCAAATTCATAGTTTATAGATCTAGTGTTAGGCACTCATAGTTTAAGGATGGCCGCTGCAATTTACCTTTTTTATGGACAAAAGACTTTATTTGTTAACTAATTCACAAAGTAATGAGAAAAATATATATTGATCAAAACTCTTTCTCATATAGTTGAACAAAATATTATAATTATTCTATGATATGAGCTTACATTAATTTAGGCTTATTGGATTTTGTAATAAAACAAATTGTGTTGGTAAGTGAGACATAAAGAAAGCACAATAGGGTAATCTATTTATAGTGGGCTGAATGCTCTAATGTCTCTAATATGAGCTCACTAGTGTAGACCATAGTCGATCTTTAGACCTATGATTGGTGGGCCATTTGATCACTATATAAAGTATAAAGTAGGTCATCCCTCATATTCTCAACCTTAAAGAATACATTATATTTTCTACACTTTGGGTAAAGGCTTACCTCATCAAGGTTAGTGTATCAAGGAGAAATGAAGGAAAACACATATTGCTTAGCTAAGGGTTATTCTGTGTGATTGATTAAAGATTCTATTGCATCATCAACCATGGATCCTAATGTGCGTTCTTTCTATCTATTTAATATTATGTGTTGTTTTATACTCTTCTATGGTGATTTCTTGGGATTAAGGATGTTAATTGAAATCTCACACAAAAGTGATAAAGTTCTTGAATGAAAAGGATTAAAATCTAAATATAAGATTCAATCTCATTTATTTCAAGCATTCTAAACATGATAATTGAATTGAATTCTATAATTTTACATAAGAAAACCAAACATGAAATTTATTTCAATTCATTTGCAAATGAATTTTGTTTCTAAATCATTTTAAAATGGAGTTGAGGTCAATGAAGTGTAAACATTTACCTATTGAATTTAAAATATAAAAGTATAAAACTATTTTAAAAGACTGTTTAAGAATCATTTTTATAATGTATCAAAAATCCTTTTTATAAGTAGTTTTGAAAGCCCAACGATTACACTTTTTATAAGGATGTTTTTTATTTAGACTAAATAACACTACTTGTCTCTATAGTTTACCCCCTCAATCAAGTGGATCCCCAAATTTTCATTTGTGAAAAATAAATCTATCAACTATCAATTCTATCTAAATACCCCCATCATTTTTTTTTCTTGATTATGCTAATGTTATTGTTATGTATGATAAAGCAATTTAGTCACATGGTTAACTTATTTAATCGTGTGTCACATTGAAGGTGAAAATTCTTTACACATGGATTTGCATAATAAGATTATCTTCCAAAAAATCTCTTTAATATTACTTTACAATGTTTTATGTCTCTAATGATGTATTAACTTTACTATTTTGCAGCATAAACATGAGCATGCCATTAAAACCGAGTCAAGGGCTCAATAATTTAATCAATGGTCAAATTGTGTTTATCATATGTGATAATAACACTAATGGAATCAAGAGGATTTGACAAGGGACTTAGGACTTATTTGTTTGCACTTAATAGACCACTTAATGACACAACTAAATTGGTCAGATATGATGCTATTAAGTTTGTTTGTTTTTCATCTCTTAATGGCACTTAATGGATATGACCAAATCAAACCTAAAATTGAGTCTTAATACAATTCATTGATATTTTGGACAAAAATACCTTTCTCCATTTATCAAAATCTCACAAACACCCTAAACCATAATTTTATCTAAACTCATCAGATCTCACAGTCCTCTCTCGTCAATTCTCATTCTCTTTTGCATCTTTCTCCCTCTGTAACTCACGATTCAAATTTTTCCGCCACAAGTCATTCTCTCAGCCACGATGCAATGGCTTTTAGTGCCTCCCGTCAGTTTTGATCTGGTAGAGGTAAGCTTCATACGTTTCTTGGTCTCCCTCTACGTTTCTCTCTTTATTTCTGTCTCTCTACGTTCCTCTCACTTATTTACAGTTCCGATCTGCCAGAGGTGACTTGAAAATTGATTAATTTTGTCTTCATTTTATTGTTGTAATTTGGAGTATTTGGTGTAAATAGTATCATGGGCACTAAAAAAATCCGAGACTTTGAGGCATGGTTAGTTCATATCCCGTCAAATTTAGTTGATTTTGTTCGAATTTGAGCTAGATTTGGGTTTCATTATAACTTCCTGGTTATTCATTCCCCTTGTGTATGTGCTTTTGTAGTTAAAATCAAACTTCCACAATGTAGATAGATGGATTATATTTCCCCATAAAAGTTCTTACATTTAATTGGTGTCATTACTTTTGAATTCTTAGGCTTCAGGTTGCATCATTTTTTGACATAACCTTTTAAAGATTTTTCAATATATATTCAAATTAGAAGTATGATTTCTTTTGTTTTGGATACTTTTTGGGATGGGGATGGGAATGATGAAACATCTATATAATTCCTAATATATTTAGAAGTGTGAACTATAGCCTAATATTGGCACCTTTTGTTGCTATCTTGTTAGTTATGTTTTATCCTTAATTAGGATTTTTAGCTTTCAAATTTTTTCTTAACGCTACAATTATTTGTTGGAAATTTTTTTTTTGTGTGATACATTATGGTCCTAAAAGATAAGTAATAATAGTAAGTTATTGCACCATCGCTTCTCCTAATTTTGAATTAAGACTATCTAATGAATTGGCTACCCTGTCTTTGACAACGTAGTTGGTCTTTTATTTTGTTTTACAAATGATTGTCATCTTATATAGGGTTCTTTTATGCATTCTTAGGTGTGTGAACTTTGAATGAGGCTTTTAGGTTTGATTTCTTTTGTTTTGAATGCTTTTTTGGGATTAGCTTAATATTGGCACCTTTTGTTGTTATCTTTTAGTCATGTTTTATTCTTAATTAAGATTTTTAGCCTTCAGATTTTTTCTTCCTTGCTATAATTATATGATGGAATTTTGTCGTAATATGTTATGATCATAAAAGATAAGTAATAGTAGTAAGTTATTGGACTCTCACTGTCTTTTAATTTTGAATTAATACTATCTAATGAATTTCTTAGTACTTTTCATGAATAGATGATATCTTTATGACCCAAGAAATCAGTTTGTTATGTTAGTTTTATGCTTATGTTGTATACAGGTCATAGTTGCAATGCTTATTTTTCATTCTTTTGAGTTCACCTATTAGTATTGACTTTTATGATGACCTAATTGATTGCCAACATAACTGTGTAAGACCAGTCCATATTGTTCTTACTTTTATTTTTATTCACATAATGTGACAATAATTATTGTAGAACTATGTTGTACTATTTTTTTTTCTTCTTTTTGGATGGTTAAAATGTTACTTTTGGAGTGATATAATTTAGCTGTTTTTAACCATTTGAGTTTTTATAATAATATTTTTTTTCATCTAAGTTCTTATAATTATCTAAAAGAATACATATATAAAAAATATTAATAATTTAAAGGCTCATAATTCAAGAGTAATTTGTACCATACATTGTTTGCTCTCTCATTCTATGCTCAAAATAGTGCCCACAACATTTAACCCCAACCCAGACATTCCCGAAAATTATAGAAGGCTATGACAAATTTTTAAGTTATAAAACAATTATATCTTAAGTTTAGAACACATATATGAAAATATTTTGTTTGAATGTACATGACATATAAGTTGAATGTACAGAGCGGTTAGTGCACTTGACGGAACACTGGTACATGCAGTTGTTCATGTGATGCAACAAACTATATAGATAAGAAGAGGAAAGGGTGAATGTTACCAATATGTTTTAGAAATTTGTGACTTTAACATGGTTTTTACATTTGTTTGTGCTGGGTGGGAAGGGGTAGCACATTATTCAAGGTTGGTGATTGAGATTGTGGTTGATCCAAATAATAGTTTTCCATTTCCTCCTTGTATGTATTATAAATTCAAATTTGATTATGATAAGTTAGGTATTTCTTATTACCAATCTTAACATTTTTTTGTGTGATTGTTTTAAATAAATATTATCTTTGCGACATTGCATATACAAACACTCAAGGATTTATGGCACCATATTGTAATGCAAGGTATCGGTTAGGTGATTTTATTCATAGACGAGCTATGAGTAAGGAGGGAAAGTTCAACCATGCTCATTCCAAGTTCATAAATATCATCGAGCGTGCTTATGGTGTGTTGAAAGCAAGATTTCTAATTTTGAAGTGAGTTAGTCCCTTATTCTCTCGATGTATAAAGGGATATAACTATTGTTTGTTTTTTCATTCATAATTTTATAGAAATGAGCGTATAAATGACGAGTTGCTCGATCAATATGATCAACCTTAGATGGAATTTGATAATGCAAATGAGCAAAAAGGCTAAGAAGAATAGGTTGAGAATGAAGCAACTAGACCATATTGGGATGTAGAAAACCAATAGTTTATGGTCAATATGCATGAAGAAATTGCACTCCATTTAATGCAAAATATAGGAAAGGTTGATTGAGATATATATATATTTTTGCTATTTGGATTGATAATTTATTAAAAATTTTATGTACTTTTGTATTGGTGAATTTGTTTTTAATTTTATTGAATATTTAAGCATTAAATTAGTATTATGTATTCATTGTTAACCCAATTTATTTTTATGTTTAAATTTGTTATTTAAAAAAACTGAGATTATGGCTTAATCCATTAAAAAAAATAAGAAAACAATTGAGAATATTTTTGTGATGAAACATGCAAACTTTGTTCAGATCAACAATTGACTCTTATTTGTAACAAACAGTCACATTCTTAATAGTTAAAATGGTTAAAAAGGGAAAATACACATATTCAGATGTTTCAATCAGTTCAGTTATCAAACAGTCTAAACATTTAATCATTTAGCATTAAAATATTATCTCTTATTGGTTTAACACTATTCAGATGTTCATTCAGTATTCAACATTTAACACTTTAAAAAAACCAACCCCACCTTAATTGGACAAAATTAATAGTTGGAGGACTTATTTATCACAATTAAAATCCTGATGATCAATTTGATCAAAGGGGTAAACGACAAGAATTAGTGGTGTTATTTAGTCGTCTTATATTAGACTTGGATATATATGTATATTGATTGTCATTTCAATAAAAAAATGGAGTAAAATCCACTTTATATTTTGTTCTTGTTATGTCTTTAACATTTAAATTGTCTTAGTTGGGTGATCAAGTTAATAATTGTTTCAATTTTCATTAAAAGTCAATACACCATCAAATTGATTCTACATGGTGGCGCCAGGACTAACCTAACTAACTGGCGAGAAAATTAGCACATGTTTGTTTTTCCTATCTAAATTTGCTTTGAAATGAACAAGAACCTTAATCTTTAAATGTATTTTGGGGCAAAAAATATAGATTTTGACTTTCTGAATCTTATAGCTAATTACAGCACCATTTATCACGTAAAGGGTCACGTACAAGGGTGTATTCTGTGTGAGGGTAATGGGTCAGTTGCCCTTACTTGATTTTTGGAAAATAAAATAATATTATATGTGTGTACAAATTTTCCCCCACTTAAAATTTGTAATTTCCTCCATAACTTGAAATCCTCACACCCTACAATTAAATACAACATTGCTTTGCCTTTTCAATTCAATTCGCGATCTACCAAAGTGTCAATCAATGGTCCTCTGCTCATCGCTTCTATGACAAGCTTGGTGCCTCAAATTTGACTCGGTGGCTCAAACAGTGGTTTACCAAGGTATTTATTTTCTTTAATTCTCCTCCTTTTCAATTGTTGTCTACTTGAATCATTGAATGCGATTGTTGTGGCGCCACTGATAACACTTCACGCCATTTCTTGTGTTCTTTACTTCTATTTCTATAATGAACCTAACCTCCATTAATAGAAAGTGGGAACTAATTTAGGCGATGCTTGTGGGCTTGTGGCATTCATTTGTTATTTGTATTTTTGGTATAATGTATGTTTATCGATCTAATCAATTTGCCCTGCATTCATTTGTTATTTGTTAACAAATTTTTAGCAATTCAAATTGCATCATTTTTAACAAGGCAAATGGCATTATACATTAATACAGGCATATAGCTAATTGATTAGCAAGTCTATCAAATTAAAAAAAAAATTTCTCTTTTCTTTAAGCAACCTTTGTGGAGTGGCATTTAGTAGCAAACCTTGATTTTGTCAAATTTCAAAGCTCAACATGTAATTCTATGTATCTTAGTATGAACTCACTTAGGAAAAAGTATGAATCCTTTGTAGTATAATTGGTGTAACTTTTGTTATAATATATATTTAGTAATTTAGTGATTCAATCGATAAGGTCAAATCTTGTCATTGCTCTCTCTACTGATAACTTGTATTTGGTTTTATTGTTTTTTTATAAGTATTTGATTAAATCATGTCTATTGAGACTTTTGTTTATTTGTTTCTTAATAAATTATGTAACTGAATAGTCAATTATTACAATATTCAAATGCTTTAGGAATTCATTATTACAGCATGCCAGCATCATTGAAACTCGGGAGAATGTTACCCAATTAAAGTCACCACAACGTAACATTTCAAATCAGATCGAGCAACAACACATACCTGCTTGAGAAAAGGAGAAAGATGAAATCGAACTCGATATCTCCCAAACTCTCAAGCTTAGCTCTCGTCCGATTCTGAAATCTTCCCAGATCTAATAGAGCTTATGAATGTAAGTTGCTCAAAATCCTTCAAAAGTCGAGGTCGAATACGTTCGCATCATTCCCGCTCTGAAGAATAGCAGCCTCAGCGTCTCGAACGAAACTAGACCTTAGAGGGATCACCTATCTTGAGACTTTTCCTAAGAACTCTCCTGAGACACCTTGTCTTTGCAGCTTTGAGGTGCCTGAAGATTGAGCCCCATAACAGAAGTAGTCCAATTGAGCAATGGAGACCAACAACTCTCCAAGAGCTCTCACAAACATTCACATTCAGATCAATACTAACTACTATCATGTGCTCTGAAGGAAATAGTACAGACCTAACCCCAAGCTTTTTTTCAGAACAGATCAAGCTTCAAGAAGGCTTATAACAGACAGATCATAGCTCACTCCCCTCAACAATGATAAAATGATAAAAACAAACTTTGGGTATGTTTTCCTCTACTCAGAAGCCAACAAACCACCCTTAAGGTGCCTCACCAACCAAGGGAAGAAGCCTGAGCAAAAGACAACATTAGAGATCCCCTTTGACAATCTTTAAACTTCGAGTTTCAATCACCACTTGCCTTGTGAGTTCATCAAAAACTCTCTTCGTCCAAGCAAGCATTGTACTAGCAGTCGAAGCTAACTGAACTTTACGAGGAGACAAATCAGAACACCCTCAAGACTTAGCCAACTCTAAACCTTGTGACCAATCTAAAGGAAATAGGGAGGCAAACAAGTAAGTCAAACTTATCTGGAGTTCGGATAGAACATCCAAAACAAAGATCAAAATCGTATGCCTAAAAATGTTCGTGCAAAGAGCCCATCTTAACTCACCTGAAAATCAAGATCCTAAAAACTAAGGGCAAAGGATTAAGCCTTCACTTAGAGAAAGGTCTTTGTCCAAAAAACTACGTATTCTAAGGAAAAAGATAAAAAAAAAAAAATGTATAGTTTTAAACATTTGTAAAATTATTATAACTTCTATCCAAAGGAAATATCATAAGTATAAAATGAAAGAGAAATCTTAAATAGAAGTACTTCATTAAAAAAAACAAAATATTTGTACAAATGAAGGGCTTCAAAGCCAAAGGTACAAGGAAAGAAAAAAAAAAGCTAAGTCATATTCTTAAGACTTTTGCTCCTCATCCTCATTTGCAATCTCGACCGCTTTTGTCCCTTTAGCTCTGCGACCTCTTTCTCCCTAGTCTGCTCCTCAAGAGGATCCGAGATCTCCAAACGATCCCAGTTGAGGTCAGGCCACATTTTAACCCCCTCTCCCATGGCTACTTAAAAGGTCATTGAGTAGTACTCCAAAGACTCCACCAACAAGGCATCTTTGTAGCGATACTTCTCCACAGTAGAAGCTTTGGCCTGGGCTAGCTAGGACATTAGCTCACGTTCAAAGTCTTAAAGACGGGACACTTAATAAATTTCCTCTCTACTACCAATAGGAGAGCTAAGAAGGTGCGGACTAAAATAGTATCTCCTCAGTAGTGACTCATCCGAAAGGTACTTGACGACCAGCTTGATCTCGGCTTGCAAGACCTCATCCATTACTCATCGCTTTTCATCACCAAACAAGGTTCTCTCTAATTATGTGTCTTCTCTAAGCTGCATTCTAGTAGGACCTGATAAGATTCTAGCCCCCCCCCCCCCCCCCCCCCCCCCAAATAAAAAATAACCTTTCTTTCCAGCCTTTAATCAAGGAAAGGATGTCCAATATTTTCCTTCCACTTATTAGGTAAAATTTAAACTAGCCGAAATCGACATGTTTCTTCAGGGTCTAAACCCATCTAAAGATCCGCACAGCTGACCTTCCATCCCCCCTATTATGCCCAGCGTATTGCCTCAATGCTAGCATGAACCCAACGACGCACCGCATACTATTAGGAGATATCTGGATAGGGCAAACACGGTAAAAGTTGATAATGTTCCTAATATCAAAGTCCACTAGAAATCTCAACCCTAACTTGAAATTGTGGAGGTAGCAATAGAGAGAGAACGACGCCTCATCCTTCAAAGGGGCACAACCCTATTGTCTCCACCTAGAGGGAAAGAAAAAACTAAGGGGTGTAAACTCTAAGTCACTGTTAAAAATCTCACTGGGGATCACTTAGCCTGAAAGGCCCGGCTCAATAAGGTTACTGCCTCCCTACCCTCAGCTGTAACATCCCTCTTCTTAGTTCTCACTTTTTTAGACTGACTAGTTCCAGAAGTAGACATAGTGAAAGAAACAAGAAAGGAGAAAGCTTACCAATATATGTAGGAAAGCCTGTGAACTTAAAGAACTCGAGGAAGGAAACTCGTAAGAATGAAAAAAAGAACGCAAAGAGCTTAGCACTGAAAAAGTAAGAAATGCCAAAATAAGGAAAGAAAGTGGAAATCAGAGACTAATGGTCATTTAAATAGTTTATGTCAAGCCAACCATTGCTTATGACACGTGGATGCTGACAATGGTGCCTCAAGCAACTGAAGCGTACAATCATTAAACACAACAACTTATAACGAAGTCTCGGTAGATGAAGCATTCCATCATAAGCACATGGGCTCAAAAGGCACTAAATAGGCCACTCTGGCATACACAATAAGATAAAGCCCAAAAAGCAAAAGCACCTATGAGGCCCAAATCTTGAAAGGCCCAAACCTCTAAATTCAAAAGGGCTTAAACCAAATCTTACCAAAAGGCAAAAATTATGTATTCATTAATCAACTGCGATCAGCAATCTGCCTCGGCATGGAGCTAAACACCATCGAAGCCGCGAAGCCCCACTCCACTGGGTAGAAAAATTGTGGAATCTAAAAAATCATGGTTACATTACTCACACAGAAGTAGGACCACAACTTCAACCTCATTGTTCCCACCTACATGGAATCTAAGGCCTCCACGGTCGCACTATCCCATTCAGCTAAAAAAGGAATTAAATCTCCGGTCAGAAACCCAACACAAAAGATCAAGGCTCATGTACTACAATTCCTGCTACGGTGGAGATTATAACTTCAATTATACAATTCCTGTTGAAGTGGAACTATGGCTTTAAAAGGTCTCATAGTTCCACCCGAGCAGAAGAGAAATTGTAGTTCCAGTCACACTCCCGCTAGAATAATGATCAAAACAAATCTAAGTTGAAAGGGGACTATGACTTTAAGAAGTCCACAATTCCACATAAACAGAAGAAGAGCTAAACTCTAGTCAACAACTCCTTCTAACATGAGATCAAATCCACCCATGATCAAGAGAGTTAAAGGCTTTCGTCATACAACCCTAAAAAAGTACACATTCTTGACCGATAGGAAGTACGATTTCAATCACCCAAAATCCTGATAGTATAGGCTTACTGCTTCTAAAGCCACTCCATTCTACCTTGGATCATCGGGAAAGTAGATTTCAACCGATAAGATCTCAACCGAAGCTGGGTCAAAAGCTCCAGCAGCCATAAAATCCTACCTCAGATCAGTCAAGAATCATGACTTCAGTCCAATAATCTCTAATTAAAAAGGGATAGCAACCTCAATCGTGCATAAAACTTCACAATCAAAAGTTCTTCTCGATGTGAAACTAGATGCTCTCAAATCCATATAATTTCTCTACAGTCAATAGGAGTTGCGACTTCAATCATCTTGCTTCTCTTCAGGAGCTGATCATAACCAACAATCCCTAAGAAAACAAAGTCTCAATAGTCAACCATTTTCCACCTACACGGAACCATGGCTTCCGCAACTATGCAGTTCCATACAGGATGAGAAGGGATTAAGACTTTAGTTACACAAAATTCATCTCTAATCCAATAGAGATTACTAAAAGGATATGAAAATTCTCGGCTTACGATTCTCACTATAATAGAAAAGTGACTTCGACCCTAAAGTTCCAGCCGAAATAGAACTACGACTCTTAAGCTTCACAATTCTTTGTAGCAAAAGAGGAACTAGAACTCTAGTTACAACTCTATAAGGAAAAAACCTGAGCCCTAGTCTAAAAAATAGTGAAAGAAAGGGCTAACCGTCCCCTTCCGACTCATGGAGACACTAAGGTTCACACCCCGCGATCTCGCCTAATGGAATAGTTATCCAGGCCTTATAGTTCTCACCAAAATAGAACTACGACCACAAGCTTCAGAGTTCACTCGAGAAAAAAAGGAACTATAGCTCGATCACGCTTCCCACAAGGTGTAGTCTAAGGTCCTAACTGACAAAAATCTCCAAGAAAAGTAAGGACCGATGTCAAAGCACCTTCGTATATACCCAATCAAATGACCTAGATCCAAACCATGACCAATTAACATCAGAGGTCAAAAATTATGAATCCCCTTCGAGCCAATTCAAAATTGCAACTCCAACCACAAGAAGACACTGAGTGTACAATCCACTTCGAAATAAAACTCCCAATCTAAGTCCCAACCTTGGTTCACCACGAACAACATAGGAAGACTACTCCTCCAAGGAATCCATTCAGATCCCTTGGGGAGTGGGGGCATCTGATGTGACCAAAATAATATGACCTAGTGAAAATCAGACACGTGGCCCGTTAATAACTCCCAAGTGGCTAAGTAACTCGGACTGGCTGCGATGACGTACGCTGGACTATGCCTTCTGACACGATGATGACATAACTTAAAGAGAAACTATTCCTCAAGTACGAAGAGTCGTCCGTTGTGAGACTCGAGACACAAGTGTTTCAACTAAACAGTCTCACATTTCAAAGAGTCAACCAAAGAATACACCAATGCCTATATAAATGGGTTCCCACCCTTGAACTAGAGATATATACACGTAGATGTGTGCATGCATATATGCACAAATGCAGACAAGAAGAAAAAGTAGGACCTAAAACACAATCATATACTCCCCAAAAAGAGATAGTAACCAGAAAGAATCTCAAGTACATGGAGAAAATATTCGAGGAACAAAGAGGGTTAACCAAGATCTCTTTCTCTCCTCCCCCCAATTATCTGTAATGACCCATCCCGGGTTGACCATCCCCGAAACGGTGTCATCACATTTTGAGAATCTCAGCATGACACATATATATAACAAAAAAATATAAGTAACACCAAAAGAAATTTTACATCAATCTGATCGTTAAATATTCTATACAACGTAAAATGCATGAATATTTACAAATAAATTTTTTATTTCATTTTATTTTCGCATTAGTCTGAGGATGTTGACACGCACGTGGCTTACAGAAAATGATTTCTTCTAAACTTCAACTCACCAACTATTTGTTAGACCTGATACCTGAAAATCATTGTACAATGAGGAGTGAGCTTCACAAGCTCAGTGAATTAAATTTACTAAAAGTACTCATTTATATAAACAGTCTTTTAATATTTAAATCAATTTATATCTCCTACACTTTATACTAGTACTCTACTATCTCTACATATATCATCATATCCATTCTCTATTCATCTCTTTCTCTTATTTATTGGATCACCTTAACCACCCACAATATCGTAATTTCCTCGTAATGAGGTTCACATCATAAAGTCTACCTTCTAGATTGTTATTATCACCATAATTGTCTCTCTTTGAGACTCATCCATCTATAATTATATTCACAACAATACACCACATCTCAGCATTTCAATAATCTTATCACCATAACTGTCTCTTTCTATGAGACTCAACCATCTATAATTAAATTCACAATTTATACATCACATATCAGTATTTCAATAATGCAAGCAATAATTAAAAAAAAAAATGCAATGCAATGAATGCATATGATGGGAATGTCTTCCCATCTGTCGATAGGTTGTTATTATCTTAGACCGGCCTCTTCCCGGTTCTTTACTTTGCAACTTGTCCCGGTTGCCACGGAATTTTCTCAGCATATACCGGCTGGCATGGTGTCCCTTTTATTTCCAGCGTATACCGGCCCCTTCTCGGTTCTTTTCTTTCTCATTTAATGCATACGCATATGAACAATGATATGAAATATGCATTTGAACAGTAATATAAAAAAAAAACAATATGAACTCAAAATATCTAAATTAACTATCCTGATTTTTCTCAAATTACATATAAATTCCACTAAAATCTCCTCATCCCAAATCACATCACAACATCCATTAAAGCTTGTCAAGATCCACTAAATTTCATCCCAATTCACATCAAATCATCCATCAAAGTTTGTCAAGATCCACTAAAATTTATCTCCTCAAAATTCGTATCAAAACATCAATATAACTCAATCAATAATTTAATTATCACTATCATTATTAAATTAACAAATTATTCTAATAATATTCCTTCTCACATAATAATTTTTCTACGTGTTTAATATTCATATCATATCTATCAACCAAATCTTTATCTAACACAAAATATAAGCTAATAATTTATTTTAATGTTATTACTAAATATTTGACTTTTATTTAGATTACTTAAAGTAAATTCAACTCACCACGTAGCTCTTAAAGCTACCCGTGGATCACCTCTTTCCCTTTCCTGTTTCTCTAAAAAATTCTCCCAGTTGTAGATCGTCAACACCTGACATCATATTTATATAAATTTTCAAATTTATTCTTTAATTCGATGTAAACCACACACTTTGGAAATTTTCACTTTGAATTCAGGGAAACTTTATAAATGTCATAAATTCAAAAATAAACATTATGATATTACCTTCTGCTTTTCTGATAGCTATTTCTGATCCTTTATGAAATTCCGTAATCAATCCCTTCAAAAATTTGTTCTTTTAACCTTTCTTTGGGTCCCCAAATATTCTGAGAAAACAAGAAATTAAAAGTAACTATGTGAAATCTTACGATTTCACATAGGACGTTTGTATATATATATGAGAGATTTATACATCACATATCAGTATTTCAATAATGCAAGTAATAATTAAAAAAAAAAATGCAATGCAATGAATTCATATGATGGGAATGTCTTCCCACCTGTCGATAGGTTGTTATTATCTTAGACCGGCCTCTTCCCGGTTCTTTACTTTGCAACTTGTCCCGGTTGCCACGAAATTTTCTCAGCATATACCGGCTGGCATGTTGTCCCTTTTATTTCCAGCGTATACCGGCCCTTTCTTGGTTCTTTTCTTTCTCATTTAATGCATACGCATATGAACAATGATATGAAATATGCATTTGAACAGTAATATAAAAAAAAAAAACAATATGAACTCAAAATATCTAAATTAACTATCCTGATTTTTCTCAAATTACATATAAATTCCACTAAAATCTCCTCATCCCAAATCACATCACAACATCCATTAAAGCTTGTCAAGATCCACTAAATTTCATCCCAATTCACATCAAATCATCCATCAAAGTTTGTCAAGATCCACTAAAATTTATCTCCTCAAAATTTGTATCAAAACATCAATATAACTCAATCAATAATTTAATTATCACTATCATTATTAAATTAACAAATTATTCTAATAATATTCCTTCTCACATAATAATTTTTCTACATGTTTAATATTCATATCATATCTATCAACCAAATCTTTATCTAACACAAAATATAAGCTAATAATTTATTTTAATGTTATTACTAAATATTTGACTTTTATTTAGATTACTTAAAGTAAATTCAACTCACCACGTAGCTCTTAAAGCTACCTGTGGATCACCTCTTTCCCTTTCCCGTTTCTCTAAAAAATTCTTCCAGTTGTAGATCGTCAACACCTGACATCATATTTATATAAATTTTCAAATTTATTCTTTAATTCGATGTAAACCACACATTTTGGAAATTTCCACTTTGAATTCAGGGAAACTTTATAAATGTCATAAATTCAAAAATAAACATTATGATATTACCTTCTGCTTTTCTGATAGCTATTCCTGATTTTTTATGAAATTCCGTAATCAATCCCTTCAAAAATTTGCTCTTTTAACCTTTCTTTGGGTCCCCAAATATTTTGAGAAAACAAGAAATTAAAAGTAACTATGTGAAATCGTAAGATTTCATATAGACCGTTTGTATATATATGAGAGATTTGCCCTAAAAATCTCTACAACTCAACCCCCCATCCCCCCCCCCCCCCCCCCCCACACACACACACACACACACACTTAGTCTCCACATTTTGGAGACGATGAGGGCTAAGCCCTTCACAATTTCACTTGGCAGCAGGGCTGCCACCTGCTGCTGTTTTCCTTGACCTTTTTTTTTTTTTATAACTTTAACTTTTTTTTCTTCTGGACGTCCAGAGACGTCCTTGATTTTTTGTTGTTATACTTTTAATGATGTCCACGTCCCAATTTTTTTTTCTTCTAAAGACTTATTTTATTCAATACTAAATCCTTCGCCTAAATATATTATTTAAACTTTGTGTCATATGTATTAAATTACTTATTTACCATTACTTTACAAATACGGGTATTACATTATCCCTCAACATCTACATCCTTTCCTCGTTCCCCTCAAAGAGTGTTTGTTGACTTAATCGTCGGAAGGTCCTCCCTGGAGTACAAAACTCCAGAAGACTTCTTTTGCAGAAGTACGAATGCTTTCAACACAAAGGAGTTTTCTAACCCAAGGCTTTCTCGTCCACACTAACCTTCAACAACTCCTCGTTTAAAGCCATTGAAGACTGAATGTCCTTATCCACTTTTTTGGCATCAACAATGGTGATAGAAGAAAGGATATTTGAATCGATAGAAACAAAATATGCGGGAGGATTAAGATGTCTGTCGGGAACAACAATCCTATCTGATGACAAACTAGGCAAGAGAGTTAGGGCTTTGCAGATGTTACCACCATTTAAGTACCAATCAATATAATGGAAATGAAAATTTATAAAAATATTGAATTGGTATGAGCTTAAGGTAGAGTGACTAGTAAATTGTCATTGCTTCACAAAGAAGTAACTTTGCTTTTGGGTCATAGGCTATGTTGTTATGTAGTCCGAGTGATTTTCTTTATATTTTGATATAAAACAAATTAGTTTTGAACTCTACATATAAATTTAATGAAAGAAAATTCCTTATAGAAGTATTTTTTTTAAATATTATTTTTTAGCAATAAATTTATTTATTTCTGTTAGTATACCAATGATTCTAGCTTACCAGTGTTTTCCCCAAACCTACACCACAACAATGGATTTTAGTATACACTACAACAATTCAAAACTAACTTTATTTATTCATAAATGAGTTGTTGATTTGAAACAATAGCTAATAATCTAATCCTACCTAGTAACTTGAGAAATTTTTTTCCCAAATAAACCATTGAATGAATGCCGCATCAATTAATTGGAAAAGATATTTTCCCTAAACTAATTACTATTCTTTGATTAATGTTTGTATTTACATTAGTCCCTCACCAATTTCTATCAATAAAAGTCACTTGTCATAAGTTTATTTTTAAAAAAAAAATCGTTTTAAAGCCCGTCTATTTCTCTCTTATTGACTGCTTGATGGTCTGAGGGTGACAGCAAGGAAATCATTGTTTTTATGGAGTTCAAACTTCAAATGTATGCCTCATCAATAAAAATTAAAATTGAACATTTATAATATTTTATGCAATCAAAATTGATAATACTCCTAAATTAATAGATTCACTCGTTCTTCGTATCATAACTAGCATGCAACTTGTGATGCTATATATTTATAAACATTAATATATATATATATATATTGTTATAATTTGTATGTGATTAATTAAATAATTTGTAATTATTATTAAATCAGATAACATTTAATAAATATTTATAAAACGTAGTGATATTATAATAAGAACAACTAGTACAGTGGTTGAGGGTTGTTTTTTTTACAGGTTTTAAAAGAACGCCAACAAGGTTGTCTCTGGACACGCTCCAAGCGAGACCAATTTTTTTTTTTTTGAAAACATTGCGTGCTAACAATGGTTTTAATTTGTTGTAGTTTGTTGAGTTTTACTTGCCTAAGGACTAATATTGAGAACGGTTGTTCAGGTAGAAACTAGAAAATCTTGTACAGGTAAGAAGAAACAAACATATCAGTGCGTGACAAGCTCTAAAATTATCGTTGTCTAAGACTAGAGGATAAATCCTTAATTAACTATCAAGATGTGACATATAAATTGTTTAATTAGTTCATCTACATTTTGGTTTTTTTTTTTTTAAATGTCTCTCCAACAACTAGAAAAATTGACTTATTTGCAAGTTTACAAGTTTGTGTATGTGAAAAAGCCAACTAAATCTGACTACACGCAGATGACATTATTGATAAATCTGCAATACAGAGAGGAGCCTTTGATGCATTTGGTTTGGCATACTATAATTCACTACAGCAAATAAGGGGCTAAGAAATTGATTAGAAAGAAAAAAAAAGAGCTAAGAAAGTTAATTATAAGAAGTCTTCATCTTTAGTCTAGAAGAAGACAGCTGAAATTTTTTCTATTTTCATTTTTAAGTCCATTTTAACTTTTAAGAGCTTCAGTTGAAGACCCAACAAGGGCTAAGAAAAGACTTAAGGAAAAGCTCAAAAGACGTGTATGAGAAATGGACAAGTATTTCTATGTTTCACATGAATTTTTAAAATTCCTTTGAAAAAAAGTTTGTAAGCAGAGGTAACATTGTGAGTGTCTCTATGCGTGTACCAAACAAAAGTGTTACTTTATATCAGATCATTGACAAAGCGTGCATGTCTTACTCCACCATAACAGGCAGACTCGAACCCAAAAACATTTCAAAAAGAGAGCAAGTCTCAACCACCCCGCTAAAGCTTTCATACCTTACTGTTGTAGGCTTATAGTATGCATTGTGCATTCATTTAATGTTGCAGCTAAATCAATTTTTTAAATCCTTATTTGCAAGTCTGTTTCAATAAATCACAGAATGAGAACTGCAGTTTATTTATTTTCTAATAAATTTTCCTTGGTTCATATGGTATGTTTCCTAATCTCTCCATCATATTATATTTGGATTCTTGAAGTGGAAAATATGGAACAGGATTAAGCACCAGCTCCAAAACTAAATGCCTCAAAAAAGAAAGAAAAAGAAAGGTACATCCAGTTGCTGGCATTGGCAGCACAACATAATGCTTTACTTACACTATCTTTCTCCTCATCTTTGAATTAATGGATTGCCCATAGTGGACACAATGTTTCTCTTTTTTGGGATCTTTGGATGGGCAATGAAACTTTAGGTAATCTACTAGAGGATCAAGTTCCTATCTCTTACATTAATCTTAAAGTAGCTGGTATAATTGATTCTAGTACAGGTCAGTGGAATTTAACTAGTATAACACATCTCTTACCTGATGATATTATTCAAAAAACCAAAGGAATTCCATTACCTCAACATCCTGAAACTGATTACCCAGTTTGACACCATTGCTCGAATGGGAATTTCTCAGTTCAAAGACATACAAATGGTTGGTTCAGGGCACAACACCTCCTCTGTTGCCTCATCTCCCTTGACACAAAATTTGGAAATTACCAGTTTTACCTAGAATCAAATTTTTTCTTTGGTTAATGGCACATTGTAGACTACCTACAGATGCAATTTTGTAAAGACATCAAATTCCCTCAAGCACCTGTTTTTTATGTCATAATGCTGTTGAAGACCTTTCACATATTTACACTCAATGTCCAGCTTTTTCACCCCTTATAAATTATAATCAAGCTGTTTGTAACCCATCTATTTTCCACTTAACTCTGCAACCTCAGCACTGGACTCCCATTTCTTTCCTAACCAATCCTTATCCTATTTCTCTTATTTTAAAGGTTACCCTTCTTTGGAGTATATGGCATTTTAGAAATCAAGTTATTTTTTCCAAACCAATCAATTATCAAACTATCATTCAATATGTTCATAACACTGTTAGGGGGGATACAATTAGATTATCTTTTTTTTGGGTAGACTCTCCCTCTTGGGGAGATCTTAAGCTAAGCGCCCTTCCAAAGTGCAATGAGGTCACTAGCTTAGGCCATGAGCCTTCCTGATCGCCCAGAGACCCCGTCCAGGTAAGTATTATACAATACAATTAGATTATCATCAAACATTTCATGTGCCTCACTTTAAATGTGAAATTTTGATTAAATGGATCCTACCCCCCTTTCCTTTTATTAAAATTAATACAGATGCTTCATCTTTAGGCACTTTTGGTAAAACAGCATTTGCAGGAATTGCTAGAAATTGGAGAGAACACATTGCTAGCTTTTTTATCCCAACTGCTCTGATGTTGTTGAACAAGCTCTTTTATTGGCAAAAAACCAAAAAAAAAAACAAAAAACAGTTTTCTCATGTTATTATTGAATTTGATTCTTGGACTGCTGGTTTTTTTTTTTTTCAGGCAGGAAGTTCTTCCCCCGCTACAAAAACTCCTCTTGCAGGACTGCCTTAAAGGTTGCCAAAGATATACTTTATGTATGAGTATGTTATACATATAATGAAGCAGCTGATTTTTTGGCTAAGAGGGAGATTGAACTCAATAAAATAGCTGGTAGTTTGATCATCCAAACCCCTGCCTTCATAGTTTTTTATTACAAGATCTACTAAGCCCTTAAAGGCCAAATATGCATCTACTTCAACTCAGTCTGGAAGTAAATATAACAGACTCCTGCACTCATCTCCACTGGATATGGCAGTATGGCGCAAAAAAAAAAAAAAAAAAAAAAAAAAAAATTACCAACGTGTAAACACAATCATATAACATTACAACATTAGCTATTCTTCATTATCAACTTTGACCCCTTAGTATTCCTTTCAATTGGAACGCCAATTACTAATAACATCATTCCTCACTTTGAAGAAAATCAGAGAAAAAAGAATATATAAAAGAAAATAAAGGTATTCTACAGTATTCAGTAGCAAACATTTACAGATGACAATGATGTCCATAGCAGGGGTAAGGACTTTGTTACCCCTGAAGAACTTGTCCAGGCATCAGTAATGAGCATTGCAGTCTACAAGCTACCTTCCAGACATTAAATTGACCATGGCTGGATTTTCATATAAAGAACCAACATCCCAATCCTCTGTTGAAGAAGAAAGTGTCATTAATGCAACCACAATTGACCTCATGCTTGGCCTTAGTTGAGGATTTTCTTTGGTACAAGCTTTGGCAAGCTGAGCCATCTGCAGCCACAACAGAAAACAAGTCTTATTAGTATTGAGGTTACTAGTCCATGCATGTTTTTAAATTAATGGGATTAAATTTGTCACCTTATGAACTGAGTCGACTGGGTAATTATCACCGAGCCTGGGGTCAACTACCTTAAAGAGATCTTCTCTTGGATCAGGCTGACTTAGAACATCCTCGAACTGCAGTGTTTCAACATAATAAGAAAATAAATTTTCATGGAAATAATTTCTGGGATTATTTATCTACTAATGCATAGAAGGCCAAGAATAACAACCAAAGCAACAAGTCCTTTTGATTCAGTAACGGTTTCATTTGTCTTGACAACAGCTTCCTTGGCAGATATGAGTTCATAGAGGACAACTCCAAAAGCATATACATCTATCTTAGGGGAAACATCACCATATTGAGCATACCTGCATACAAATGCTGCATTATGTCCAACTATTTCCTGGTTCAAAATGCATAAGAACCTCAAAGAACTTATCCACATTAAGCTTTTAGTCATTACTCGTTAGTGTCTTGGTAAAGATTTGCTTGTCATGTTGGCAGTGAAAAATAATAGAAAAAAAACAAAGTTGGAAGAAGAAGAACTGTCCTCCTGTTCTCAACTCACCACTTGAACATAGATAATTGACAAATTTTGAGACTATATGACTACAAGCAATAAATATAACCCTGTAAAACTGAAATTGTTTGCTTCCACGCTCTCTAATCACTGTTTTTTCTTCATTGATTAAAAGTAGATAATGAGTTTTCAACTTTTAGTTTCCTTTCTATCCGCCTATTTTCTTAAGTATATAACAAGGCCAAGGAAAGGTCACCACACAAAAGAATTGAATTGCCAAGCTCTTTTTACTTGAGTAGTTTATACATTCTCCCTGAGCAGTCTTGCTTGATACTTTTCCAATTTTATTGGTGAGAATAAAATAGCTTTTCTATTATACTAGCCTTTCATTTGAACAAAACCAGCTTGTTTCCTACCGTATCATACACAACCTTGGGAGTACTAATAAGTAGAACCATAGTTAATTTGGCTCAGAAAACCACCAGTTTCTAGCCAATTGTTTGAACTCCAAACCACAAGCGCTCGGATTTTATGAGAACCAAATAGGAGCAATGACTAATTCTCTTGGGCATTCCAATCTTAGACCATCTTAAATGCTTTCCTGTCTTTCCATCAAAAGGAATCCTTCAATCTACTCCATCACAATGCATCTTGCTTCAACTCAATTATTTCATTATTACGTCTAACTTTTCTTTTATTTAGTTTTTATTATACATTTAGGTAGCACTTACCCTCCTTATTTATCATTAGAATATTATAGTACTCATTAAGTTGAATGTAAGACTATAAAATGCCCAATTGGTTCTGTATATGCATATGTATGACATAAACCGGAAAATTTCTGTTTAAAAAATAACGAATGAGCGGAAAAAGAAATATGGAAAAGAATCTTACTCTGGAGGCATGTATCCAAATGTACCCACACAACGTGTGTTCAACGAAGCACTTCCAAATTCAGTTAGTTTTGCTAACCCAAAGTCTGCAACCTGTATCAAATTTGGTTAGACCAAGTAATATACATGAACATCGGGGTCTATTAGCATATTGGCACAGGCATATTCAAAACCTTTCCACGGAAGTTCCCGTCAATTAAAATGTTTGCTGATTTGATATCACGATGGATATAGAGAGGAACAGTATGTTCATGAATGTATTCAAGACCTCTAGCTGAATCCAAGGCAATTTGAACCCTTGTTGACCATGGCAATGGATCCCTCCCTGAAGCCAAAACAGAACATACCATTAGATTTAATCTGACCAAAAGAGTAGATGTTTGCTATATAGATGCATCATCTTCCCTCACCTGAGCCACGTAAATGTTGACCTAAATTGCCATTTTCAATGAATTCATATACCAAGAATAACGAATCCTCAACACAGTATCCTATTAACCGCACCTGCAAAATTTTAAGCCTATCATTAGATATAATCACTATAAGATGGCCAAATCGAATGCAGCAAATCTCTTGAATAATTAAGCTATTTTCTCCCAAACTTTTTCATGCAATATTCAGTTTGAGAAAGAAAAAATAGTAACAGATTAATAATATATGGTTGTAAGATCTAATGCGTTCAGTAGTATAACAATTTTCTTCAACTAAACTGTTATACCTAACACCTCACCCAGCAGTTGTATATAACACAGAAATTTTCTACTATGACAAAAACTATGTAGGAAAAGCATAATACCAGGTTCAGGTGATGAACACGCGTTAAAACCTTCAGTTCAGAAAGAAATTCTTTTGATGCTTGCATATCCATCTTCTTGATTGCAGCTTTCTGCATGATAGAAGGAAGAAAGAGCAACCAATTTCTTAATTAGGAGGCAACAACTTCGAAATATTTAATATCTATTTCAATTCCACAATCAAGTCCATGATTTTGTGAAATTCATTGTATATGAAAATTAAATAAAGACTATAGGGTCATCAAGCTGATAATCAAAGGAAACATGATCTTGTACACTTAAGGCCATAAACAAAACCTAAAATCTTTTTATGGCTACTATCAATCTCTGAGAAAAAAATATTAAGACTTGCAATTCTTTGAGAGATTTTACATTAATATATATGCAAATGTGCTTCAAAAGACTAAGATAAGGTAGATGATCTCTGGACGTTTACTGCTCCCATGATGCTTTCAAGCTAATAATAGGATTTGGTTTACATAGATCATAACTTGACATGCTCTGCTAGGATAATGTCCAGTATAAAAGAGCATTAAACAAAGAACAATATACTTTTTCTCTGTCTGTTGCTTTTACCTTTAACATGAAAATGTTAAAACTATAGTCAAACATTTACTCTTAAGCTGAACATGTGTCCTCGCTCTCTAATCCAGTTCTAATAAAAATTCGTTGCGACATAAGACCCTTGTTGAAGAGTTTGATTTGCCAAAAAGATAAAGATATTGTAAACCACTGAGCTAACATTCTTATCCTCAAAACTTGAAGGAGAGTTCAGGCACATTAGATTACCGCCTAACACTTCAATAATAATTAACTTATGCATGAAATATAGATAGCCATAGAGCAGAAGATTTGATAGGAGATGATTCAATTGAATAACAAGTGCACATGTATTTCTCATCAAGTTTTCCCACATCTTTCATTTTGTTTAGACCAAATAAAAAATAAATAAACAGCAAGCTTACAAACCTCGCCTCTTAGTTCTGCATAGTAAACAGATCCAAAGCCACCCTGACCAATCTTGTTAGCCATACTAAAATCATTAGTTGCCTTGGCAAGCTCTTCATACATGAACTCCACTGATTTGTCCACAGTGATACCTGTAAGCCCTGGAGAGGCAACAAGGGCAGCTGTCTCTGAAGTTTTCTCCAAGTTACTTCCAGAACCTAGATCGACAGGACAGGATAATGAAAGATCAATCACTACAAACGTACATATTTCAATCTTGAAAGTATTTTCAAAAGAATTTCTGCAATCGAGAGAAACACTTGATCAATTGCATAGGATTTTTATGTATGAAAACAATGTAAGACGATAACAATCAAGCAGTAAAGCAACAAGCTTCGAGGCAGCTTCCTATGTGTTTTCAAATACATTCCATAGGGCCATATAAGGCACACGCCAATGCAACTATGTGATGGATTGAAGAGACGCCTGTTTATTCATTTGATGCATATCTATTCTCACGATCTATCATCTATGCTTCATCCATCGAAGAGATAAGGGAATCAAATTATGGCTTGCACAACCCAAACAATTGAGCTAGTTGTTAAGTGAGTTTTACATATGAAGTAAAACAGTAGCATGTTTCTTGATACAGAATAATGGGCATTCAAAGGACATACTCTTAAATGATAGATATGAAAACATTATAGACGAGGGGGGATAGAGGAAAAATCAACAAACAAAAAAAAACATAGCCCAAAGTAATTTTCGTAACTGATGATGTCATTATATTACCTCTCTCACTTAACTCAGAGTGAACTTAATTCATTCTTAAACAGAGAACTCTGTTTAAGATAGCACTCAATTTCATGGTTTTCTCTCTTATAATAAAATTCAACTTATAGAACGGGATGGATACTTCATCAAACCAAAAAAATACCAGGTCCATGTGGATTATAGTGGTCTTCAGGTCCTTCTGGGAGAAATGATGCCTCAACCACTTTCTTCCTTCTATATACCCCAGTATATGTACAAAACGCCAAGAGTAGTGCCCCAGCAACTCCTGCTACAGATATGCCAGCGATGACCCTGCTCGAAATTCCTGCTTAAAATGCCATGACAATGTGAGCTCAAAACAACATCAAGGGCCATCTTTATGTTATACAAAAGGAGTTGAGATAGCCAGATAGGAAGCACTGAAGCAATACTCAAAGAAGACCCTACCAGATTTACTGCAAAAAAAAAAAAAAAGGAAAAAAAAAATAGAGAAGAGAATAGCACATGATTATTAGACAACTATGAACAAGTATTTAACCAAAATTCAACTCGGTTCATGAGCATATCAAGGTGGGTGTATCTTACCTTATCTTTAGTGGCGGAAAGTCCCCATTTTCATCTGCAAAAAGAAGAAAAACTGAAACTTATTACTGACACTCAACACAAATATTGGTGACTAACATAACTAACTTTATAACTTTTAATATTATAGGGATGAATCTACCTTACCTGTTCCCCCCAACTCACACTACAACAATTTTCTTATTCATAAGGAAGTTAGAATGACGCCAAAACCTCAAGGCACCAAGTAATTCAACTTAAGGCAAAAAGGTATGAACTAAACACTTCGGGCTTTAAAACTTACAACTTAAAATAGGAAAATTGTTGCCTATTAATCTACACCACACATTGCCTATTTTGAATTGTTTTTTGTAAACATTAAAAGCTGCATGATTAGTGAATGTCAGCTAGCTTAGTTGATAGTGTCATAGAGAAGGATCAAACCCCATTCGTTTGGGAGGGTAAGGGATGGGAGAGTCCCGAGAGGGTTACCTCTTATTGAGTAGTCCAATTTTTTTTCTTTAGAAGTGGCTGCATAAACTAAATTGTATTGAACACACATAAGAACATAACTTGTAATCTCAAGAAATCGGACAGACGATTAGTTACCTCTTGCAGGAATAAAAACCAAACCACTGCCACTGCTAAAATCCTTATTGAGGTTATAACTCTGCAACAACTCGGGAGAAACCCCAGAATCATTAGCAATAGTAGACAAATTCTCACCAGGCCGTAAAGGGTATGTCATAAACAAGCCAAAATCCTTAGAAACCTTCTTCTCCCCACAAGAGCAATTCACTGTAACATTTATTCGGGTACCCTCCTGATCTGGTATATCATTCTGAGGGTAACTATTAAACTGATTCACCCACCGACTCGTAGTGAGATTCGAGTAGTATAGCTCTGCGACTTTGCCATAAGTATCACCGGATTTGATTTTGTAGGAGAACTTGTGACCAAGAACTTGCTTATCAACGCAATTACAATTGAAGGGGACCCTTATTTTGGAGCCAATATAGATTTTGTCTATATTGGTTATTTGAGGATTGTAGAGTTGGATGCTATGTATGGAAGTATCGAAAATTTGGGATATGAATGTGAGGTTTGTTCCGTTCCATACGTGATAAGAAGCTAAAGCAAGATCACAAGGCTTGCCACACTTGGATTCTACTCCAATAATACTACTACTAATACACAAGAAAATTAGCAACAAAAGGGCTAATTTTAGTTCAAATATTTGCCTCTTTGTGTACATTATCCTGAAATACTGAAAGGAAAAAACAAGAAAATTTTGTAAATGTTAGGAGCTGAAAGAGGAGATGAGCACGCTACTAAGGAGCAAACAGATTAGGAGAGAGACGTGATTTGTGGGTAGATTAGTTGACTCGTCGCTTTGAGGTGAGCTAGTCATGCTTTTGGTTTCGAGGAACTTGTAATTTTAACTTTTGGGTTACACATTCTCTGTTTCGATTGATCTAACTATTGGATTTAAAATTAAATCAAATAAAAAATATTGATTTGAAAATTGAGAGTGTCGTAGCCATACAGATATGGCAAAGGCATAGAAAGCGTTGGCGGCCAAAATGTGGGCGGAGCTTATTTGGGCCTTTCTTTATTTTTCCCTGTAGAGGTGGTGGTGGGTGGTGCCATTCACACATAGCAGTTCACTGTTTTTTGAGTCGTGCTTTTTTTTTTGGTGACCTATCGTGCTTTTAAAACCTTCAACCTGACACAACCCAAGGCCTTCATAGTTTTTGCCTCGTGTCGGTTTATAAGCTTTATATAAATATATTTTAATTTTTTATTTGTTTTAAATGATAAAAAAGTTATAAATATGGAATTAAATGATTATAATTATATAAAAAATAATCGTTTTATTGATAAAGTTAAATATTCAAATAACTTAAAAATTGAATAAAAATATAAATATAAATAAATAATTTAAAAATTATAATTTTTAAAAATCTTCCAAATAAATAACTTACAAAAAATATATAAAATAAAGAATGAAGTTGAGATGACTTATAAACCGGTTAAATATAAAAAAAACAACTTAGAAATTTTAAAAATTAAGAAGACATAAAGTATTATTAATAATTAAAAAAGTAATTTTTATAACTTTTTTTACCTTTAAATAAATAAAAAAAAGCAAACTTATATAATTTCTAGACAAACGATTTTAGAAAATGATTGATTGGCTACTTAACCAAGCTATGAAACTTATATAGGTCTAGCACGACACGAGAAATAGTACCGTACCAAGCACGACACGACCCGTGGAAGTATGGGTTGTGTCGAATTTGTTTTGGATCGTGTTGGCCCATTGCCACCCCTAGTTTCAAGGATGATTCATCTTTCGTCTCTCATTCTCTTAGCCAACAATCAAATCAGGTACACGCCATCACGTTGTTCCTCCCTCTTAAAAAGGCAAAACTTTTTTTGTTGGTTCGTATTTAAATCAAATAATTTATATCAGTTGAAACTTTATTGATAATTTTGAGAAGCTTCATTGATAACATTAATATAAGTGTGAGATTTAAAAGTTAACATTACTAGTAAAGTTTTTCAAAATTACTAATAAAAATTTTAGCTAGTTTAAACCATTGGGTTTAGACTCAGACCAACAAAAAAATCCTCCTTAATAAAAGATTTTTTTATTTTGTGCATGACAAATTTTATAAGGTCTTTGCATTATTTTATTAAAAGTATAAAGAAATTTTGAAAGACTTTATAAGATTGGTCTACATAAAAATTATTCTTTAAAAAGAATATTTTCAAATGAATAAAGGTTGGGTAACTGTTTACTTATATAGCACTATTTATAACATAGTCTCTCCCTCTCATAATAATATTTTCAAATGAATAAAGAAAGATTGGGTGGCTGCATGCTTGAACATCATTAACGCACGTATGATAGATCAGGACCCTCAACCGTTAGAATCTTGTTCAATTGTGATGCGATTCAATTGCCACATCAACAATACAATTTATCATAATATATTTTTAAATAACATGATAGTCGAATCCAACATCTACAATACAATTAGATAAAATCTTAATTATAGAGGATTTTGGTCCATATCTTGATCTCTCGAAACTCGAATTGTAATTTTTTGAAACTTTAATAAGTTTTCATAGAATGAGTTATAATGCGACGAGGCAAAAATAAAAAAGGAAAAAATAGTGTCAATATATTGCATCTTGATTGACAGAGACCACATATGAGCGTCTGTGATGTACCAATCTATGCGCATTTGGTTCCCCTATCAGCATTCCTTTTCATTTCAAATGTGTTTTCTTTATTTGTTTTAATATATCACAAGACAAAAGACTTCTTCTTGATTGATTTCTAGTAATATCAATAAAAAAATTTAATTAAAAATTTTGAAAATAAAAAAACAACCCATTAAATTAGAGGTTAAGCCAATAACCAGGATGACCTTAATACAATTTAAAACAGTTGAAGGGTCCATCTTGAAAGCGAGCATTCACTTAATAAATAAATTTCAATCGGGTAATGATAGGAAACCGACGAGCCTCCATGATATCATCTACCATGCATATTTTAACATATTCAATTCATGAAACCTTGCAGCACTAATGCCCAACTTATTAAATCGTTAACAGATGCTGATCCCACAAAGAGCTGAGATGCATAGACATGGCCCTAAACTAATTAATCAAATTGTGAAAACTCTCTGATACGTATCGTGTTGACGAGGCCACCCAGCTAATTTAAATTCCCAGCTCCTCAATTAATTTTTGTCTTCTCTTCTTGGACGGAGTTAGAATTTTCATTTTGGGGGCCAATTATATATATATATTATATTCTCTCCTTTAGGTACATTTTTTTTTATGGCAAGCAATTAAAAAATAAAACTATTTTTTTTTTCTTTCAATATCTTGAGTTTTTTTTCATTCATTGTTTATGTTAAATTTCAAAATATGCTTTAGATTAGAAAAATAAGATGACTTAAAAATACAAAAGAAGAGTAAATCAAGAGATTTAAATTCCCTTTAAGAAAGTTGAGTACGGAGACATTCTTAGAATCAAACGCATATTTTATTATGTTTATAATAAAATTATTTGTGCTAAATATATCATTTGAGTGATAATTATGGTTCTTCCAAATGAAAGAATAAAAACTTGATATAGAAAAAAACAAGCTAAAAATTGTACAAAGCTTAATGTAAAATAAAAATAATAAATTATTAGTTTGTTTCGTGGATGTGTTGGTTTGTTTTCAAGCTTTTTTCAAAATTTCTAAAATAATAGTGCTATTGAAAGACTTGAATAAGATATTACTTTTATACACTTTGAAAAATTAAGTAGTAATTATTATTTTTGTTTTCATATAGTTACGATTGGACTTTTCTTAACATATGTTTAGGGGTACAAATGTGTGTCCGATAATTTTTATTATTTTAAAATTTAGATTTAATTACAAAAGATATCATATGGTTGACTTCATTTTCAAAAGATACCTTGAGGTTATTTGTGATAAAAAATACCATGTAGTTGATTCCATTTTCAAAAAATATCATGAGATTTTTTTTTGTAGTATGTTTCTATTAGTTAAAAATACTTTATGATATGTTTCTGTTAACCAAACATTCCATATTAATCATCAATTAATTGAAAAATAAAAATCATAACTAAACAGATAATCGAAATATCAGAAATCCAAATCGAAACCAAACCCAAAATAGAAAAGTTCACTGCTTTTTGTAATTTGACTAAATGAATGTAAATTGTTACTAACCTTTCGCCGGCAAAAAAACTAGCCCAGTCCCTGAACTGAAATTGGAACCTGGGTTATATCTCTCTATCACCCCGGCCGGTACACCGGACTCCATTGCTATGATCGACAAATCCTCATCCGGCCGAAGAGGGTACGTCACGAACAACCCGTAAGCTTTCGACACGTGTCTATCACCGCAGGAGCAATTCACTGTTACATTAATCGGAACATCATCCGGTATCCTAGTGGTGTCATAAACGTTCACCCTATGCACCCAATCCTCCGTGGTAAGGTTTGCAAAAGGAGTAGCAGCAATCTTATCATAGGTATCACCAGGTTGAGTTTTGTAACTGAAAGTGTGACCCAGAAAATCACCGTTTAAGCAATCACAAGAGAATGGAACGTTGATTCGGGTACCACTAAAGAGGCTATCTTGACTTTGTACATGAGGATTGTATTGAAGAATTTGAGGGATTTTTTGGTTAAAGATGTTGCTAATATAGGTTAGATTTGATCTTCCTTCTACATAATATGAAGCGAAGGCAAGGTTGCAGCCTGTTCTACACTTAGCTTCGGCTTTGAGTAATAAGAGGAGAAGAACATGAAAGGCTAATAATAATAAGCATCTGGTTTGTGTGTTTCTCTTTGGTAATATGATCATGTTCTGATTTTAGAGAGGAGAGATGAGAAAAATTGGATTTTAGAGATCATTTGAGGGTAAGAGACAGATGACGATTATCATTTTTTTTGTTTTTTTGGGGTATCTAAGGCCTAATAGTCATTGATGGCGGTGGTTTCTTGTTTGCTTTTGGGTGGACATGATCTGGTTGACCTTTGCCGTGCTTTATGATTCCTTGAATGTTGAACAACTCTTCAATTTGCATTAAAAAGAGCAATTTACTGTGTAGTTGAGAGTTTTAGAGAAAGAAAAGGAATGGGTTTTTAAAATAAATGAATGATAAGAAAAGGAAAGTAAAGGAATGGTTGAAAACTTTCTTTTGTTTGAAAGTTTTATAAAGTAAAGGAAGGGTTGGAAATTTTCTCTTGTTTTTTTTAAGAGTTTTATAAAATAAAGGTAAACAATTTCATTTATAATAAAAACACTGTAAATTTTTCAATTTGGGGTGTTAAAATGACATGTTGGGAGTTTTTGAGGGTTATAGTAAACCTCCGAAGTCTTTCCTCTCTTCATGAAAAAAAAAACCACAAACATAGTTCTCAATTGATCATTCATTTCATTGTTAAGGTTTTGAATTTTTGAAACAAACCTAATTCATGGGCTGGCTTTGGGTGCTACTAGTTCAAGTTCTAATTGGATTGAAAATATCAAAATATTAAACAAATAGCTTTTAGTTTAATAGTTATTGCCTTAAATTTAATGTACTTGAGTATATTAAAGTTTTGAATTCGATTCTTCAAGATAACAACTCTTTTTATGAAAAAAAAATTATTGTGAGTCGATAGAGATTATAACTAGATTATATCATCATTTTAAATAAAAAATATTATATCAAAATATTATATACTAATACGTCGTTTTCATGAATTAGTTCTTAATGAGTGAAGCATCTTAAAATATTTTTCTAATTTTTTTCTCTCCTCTTTTCCATATCTTTCAATATATGCACCGAATACAATTAAGTTCTCTTAGAAATACTATTAGTTTGAGTAGCATGTTCCTTGATTTCATTATTATGAATTAATATAATTTTTAAATTTTATTAGACGTCTTTTTTTAATCTAATTTTTATGAAAATTTATATATTCATATTTATATAAATCTATAAGAAAATTTAGGGTCCAACTACAGTTCTTTGTATTGTAGTGAAAGGACCGTAATTTAGTGGTAGTTTGATACATTGGATAGTAAATTGGTATCATTTTGTGGTAAATTTTTTTTTTGTATAATTGTATTCATGGTGACAGGGTATTAATTCACAGTAATTTGTATCATTTTATGGTTTATGGTTTCTTGTAAATAGTAATAGTAAAAGAAACCCTAAAATCAACTAAAAATCTAATGTTCTAAACTATTTAGGTTAATATAGCTCCACAACCTATATTCATGACAATCATTAGCTTTAGTGACGGTTATAGACCCTATTTGTTTTGTTTAAAGAAAACCTCTGGAGGGGTTCGGCAAAGACCCTATTTGTTATTTACTCTTCCAAATTTCCTACTAATGGATAAAGCAAGATAAAATTCTAAAAAAAAGAGAAATATCAAAATAGACAAGTACACAAACAAATATATTTCGTATAAGCAGATTCATTTTATTCATCCAAAACAAATAAAAAAGTAAACTAAAAAATCTAAAATATCAAATAATCTTACATAACATCTAACATATTACAATAGCTTGGTTTTGAAAGAAAAATCCACTCAAAATGCTCTCCAATTGGGATGGCACCAGCAGCCATATGCTCAACAAAACTAATGTCAACGTGCTCATCCATCACAAAGAGGATTACAGTAACAACACCTCCAAGTCCTGCAACGACATCTCCATTAGTCTCACAAGGTCCCTGCAAATTAAGAGTATTACCAAAGTGAAAAGAGTTTGGTAAACTAAGTTTTATCACTTAATGATTGATAGTTTGAGACTCTGGGCTTGAAATGCACAAAACCATCTTTTTCAACCCATTATTAATTTCATCTTTATCCAAATTAAAAAGAAATACTATAAACCTATTATGGACTTCGCCACTAATTAAAAGTGCTCGAGAAAACTTATTTTGGCATCAAATCAAGAGGATTATGATATTGAATGTATCACGATCCTGATGAGTTCAAGATCAAAACGCAAAGAATAGGAGAACGGAGAGAAGAAGAATTACTAAGAGAAAAAAATAACTTCTGAATTTGTTCATTGATTCCTTATGATCATTTACAATGGTATTTATACAGAGAGTAAAGCATTAACCCAACTGTTACTAGTATCAGCAGATTAACAACCTTCCTAACCAATTCTGTTATAGGTCTAACTAACGTTCCCTCTCGAATTTAACTTCTCCTTTGCTTAGTCTTTTAGCTCTCTTTACTCCTTCTTTAGTTGTTGTAATCTCTCATCCAAATAAGGACCTTACTTTCCTTCTTACTTCTTCTATTTATATCAAGTGTTGCCTCTGAATTCCCGTCTTCAGTTATAACTGAATTCCTTTCTCCAGCAGTTGGTGTCTTGTTTGCATCATTACACGGCTCTCCCAAATTGACCTTGTCCTCAAGGTCAAAGCTAGGAAAAGCAGTGTGCAAGGCAGTGATTTCTTCCCAAAAAGTGTATTCAGGGCTTAATTCATCCCACTATACTAAGGCTTCCCATACAACCTTCTCGTTATGTAGCACTTGTCTTGTGTCTAAGATCATTTGGATGGTTGTATGATAGCCTATCTTGTAGCACAATTTTGCCCAGGGTAGAACTTGACCGAAATGGTAGGCTTTTCTTGAGTAAAGACTCTGAAATATTGCTCCAGACATCTATTCAAAACCTCATTTTGTCCATTTGTCTGAGGTTGGTAAAAAGAAGAGAATTGGAGGGCTATGCCACTAAAATTGAACAAGTGTTTCCAAAAGTTGCTTAGGAAAACTTTGTCTCCATTAGAAATCATTGTTTTAGGAAAACCGTGGTGTTTCACTACTAAGTCCACAAACAACTTGGTAGTAGTGTGAGTTGTGAAAGTAGTAGGAAGTGCTCCAAAGATATTTAGGTAACCTGTCCTCCACCACCACTATAATGACAAATAGGCCACTTGAAACTAGTAGAGCAGTAATGAAGTCAAGAAAGATGTCCTCCTATACTTGTATAGGCAGTGGTAAGGGTTGCAAAAGGCCAGTTGGTGCAATAGTAGAATATGTAGTCTGTTGACAGATAAGACAATTATGAACAAACCTCTTGATAGCTACTCTCATCCTTGGCCAAAAAAAGTTAGCTGAGATCATCATGAATGTCTTATGAACCCTTCAATGGCTCCCAATCAAGGAATTATAGAATTCCTCCATAATAGTAGACTTGAGCCTGGAGTTAGAGCTTAAGATAATTCTACCTTTATAGAAGATTATCCCATTCTTAATTGTATAAACCTCTTGCAGCAGTCCAGCTTAGGATTGCTTATAAAGCTAAACTAGTTTTGGATCAATAAAATTTTCCAACTGCAATTCATCCGAGATGTGAAAAGAAAGAGAAGAGATCAGAGATAGAAAGCTTGGAACTGGTTCAAAATTTGAGGGAGTCTCAATAGCACCTTCTTCAATCCTTGAAACTATAATAGTTGCTTTATTTTCAGTTCCAAGCTTATACACAATGGTGTAGGAGAAACGTAGTAACTTACTTAAGTAGTGTTGTTGTTCTGGAGTTTATATAACTTGGCTCATCAAGTTCTTCAAGGTTTTATGGTCAGTTTGAATTATGAATCTTTTTCCAAGTAGATACTGCCTTCATTTCCTTACTGCCCGTGTTATGGCATAAAGTTCTTTAACATAAGCAGATGCTGCAGCCATTTTAGGACCAATTTCTTGTTGTAAAATGCCAAAGGATGAGCTTGTTACATTAGGATTGCCTCTATACCCTAATTGGAAGCATATGTTTCTAAGATGAAGTCAAGTTCAAATTTTGGCAAGGTTAGGATAGGGATACTTGTCATTGCTGTTTTCAGATTTTGGAATGATTGTTGAGCTTTTGTATGCCATTCAAAGGTATTTTTATTCAGTAAATTAGTCAACAGGGTAGTTATATGAACATATCCCTTAACAAATTTTCTATAGTACCTTGTTAGGCAAAGGAAACCTCAGAGTTGTTTGATTGTTATGGGAGCTGGCCAGATTTGGATGGCAATTATCGTTTGGGGATCAAGTTGGACACTTTCAGCAGTAACTATGTGTCCTAGATAATCAAGTTGGACTATGACTAGCTATAATGATGCTTATATGTAACATGTCCTATACTAGATTTTCAATTTATTTTTTTTTTGATAATAAGGGTACCTATAAGGCTTGACATTAATAGGATTGGTACTTGGAAGCAAGTGATTCTGATGATCAAGCTCTTTTGATGGTGGTAGCTGTGTGGATTTTGCAAAGACTTCTTGGAACTAATCCAGTAAGGTGGTTATCTCATGTGGAACTTTTGAATTTGAAATAACTTTATAGATACTTTGAAGTTGGAAACATGAGATGATACTTTCAATTACAACTAGCTTCTTAAAGCACTGTAAAATGATTAGTTAAGGATCTCCTTAACCTTCTCCTTGCAAATACACTGACTGCCCCTCCATTCAAACTCCATAGTTAGTTGTTTGTAATTAGTAAGTACAGGTCCAAGAAGTTCTAACCACTAGATTCCCAACACTATATCAGAGCTTTCAATGAGTAAGATGAAGACATTAAACAAAAAGATTGTCTCTCGTAGTGACAATGATACTCCTTCACACTTCTTGTCACAAGTTAGATGTTCTCCATTCCTAATTCTAACATGGAAAGGTTTGCAATGTAGTATTGCTCATCCTAGTTTCTTAGAAATTTTTAGTTAGACAAAATTATGGGTGCTCCCACTATCTATCACGACACTTACCTTGTGTCTTCCTTATTTCCATGTGAGTCTTATAGTCTTGGGATTACCCTAACCTGCTAAGGCTTGTAAACTAATCTTAGACATTTTCATAGTGTCTTCTTCAGTAGGACATACCTCATCCTCTTTACAATCTTCTAATTCTTTCTCCATGGTATCATTAGCCACCATTAAGAAAAATTTGGCCTTATATTTATGACCATGTGTAAACCTCTCATCACAATTGTAACATAAACCTTTGTCTTTTCTCACTTTGAGTTCAGAAGGTGTTAGTTTCCTAATAAGTAGAGAGGGAGCAGGTGGAACAGGTAGTTGTTTTAAAAGGGGAATAAGAAGAGTAGGCAATAGACCAATTGTGAAAACAGGTTTTTGCCAATGAGGTTTCTATCCTTTCTTGAGCTCATTATACTTTTCCTCATGCAATTTTTCTAATGACATAACTTGCAGGACTATGTGTGGTTATGCTACAAAAAGCTCTATTCTTAATTCAGATTTGAGACTAGAGATAAAGAAGCTTACAAAGAATGATTCTTGTAATACGCTGACCTTGGTAGACAATGCTTCAAATTTCTCTTGATAGTCTGCAACAATGCTGGTTTACTAGAGTTTTGCTAAGGCTCATTTATAGTCTTCAAAGTTGGAGGGACCAAATCTTTCTTTAATGGAAGTAAGAAAGTGTTGCCAGCTATGGATGTAACTATTGGTTGTGGCCCATTGTAACCAAGAACTAGCAGGTCCATCCATATAGAAGAAGGAGATCATTAATCTTAGATCTTTTAGAGTACCATGATAGTAAAAGAAGTGATTGGCTTTGAAGGCCCATCCCACAAGATCATTACCATCAAAATGGGGCATCTCAAGCTTTATAACTCTAGGTTGTTATGTTGCTTGGTGGAATACATTCTCGTGTTGAATGCCTCCTTGTCCACCACGAGCTCCTTTAAGAGGGTGAGTTCTCTCTGGATTGGTGGACAATCTATTCTCAAGGGCTTGAAATGTGGTTTGCATTCTTTGTTCCATTGAAAGTAGTGATGATTGTAATTATTTCATTAAGAATCCCATTTTTGCAAGTCTTGCTTCAGTATTTTCTGTGTTTTTCTTGATGGAACTAGTTTTTATGGAGAGTGTGGTGTGGAATTGCTGTAAAGTCTTGATTTGTTCTTCAATCTTAGCAAAATGTGTATCTTTAGCCATTGAGATATGTGTGGTAGAATTTATGGAGAGGTTGATGGGAAGGTTGAGCTAGCAGCTCAATGAAAAGATCTAATGATACTGAATGTATCAAGATCTTGATGAGTTCAATATCAAAACTCAAATAATGGGAGAAATGAGAGAAGAAGAGTTATTAAGAGAAAAAATAACTTCTAAATTTTTTTATTGATTCCTTATGATCCTTTACAAGGGTATTTATACAAAGACTAAAACACTAACCCAGCTGTTACTTGTATCAACAGATTAACAACCTTCCTAACCAATTTTGTTATAGGTCTAACTAACTTTCCCTCTTGAATTTAACTTCTCATTTGCTTAGTTTTTATCTCTCTTTACTCCTTCTTTATTTGTTGTAATCTCTCATCCAAACAGGGACCTTGCTTTCCCTCTTACTCCTTCTAGTTACATTAGGTGTTTCCTCTGAATTCCTATCTTCAGTTACAACTGCATTCCTTTCTCCAACAATTGATGCCTTGTTTGTATCAGATTAATTTTTTTCCAAAAGGGTTTAACATGAAATTGTTCTTAATTTGTTCATTTTGAAGAATATGGAGCTCTATTTCTTACAGTATGCTGATCAGTTGAAGGATTAATTCAACTTAACCATCGTTTATCAAACAACCCGAAAAGAGAAATAAAATGTTTAAAATGGAAAAAAATTATATTATTGATGTGGGAGAAAATTCCCCTACCAGTAACGTAATGACATGTGTAATTTTTCAAGGTGAAAATGGTAATTCCCTAACCATGACAAGACAACCAACCACCTCTCGTCACATAGCAAAGGGCATAGCAGTAATTTCACACCATAATATATGATGTTGTTCCGTTATTTCAACTTTCAGATAAGTTTACACAGCATATGGATAACTCCAAAAGAGTACCTGATGAGAGTCGTAAAATGCATCTTAATAGTACTAATTTGTTAGTATTTTAGGGTTGATCGAGGTTTGAAATACACTTTTATACCTTAATAACTCTAAAGTGATATTCTTGGATCATTAACTTATTTCGGTGCATTTTCAGGTATGTTGAGTTAAAAGAGATGGAAAAGCTATCATCGCTTTAAGCACGAAGTTTCGATGCAAACCAGAGTGAATGCATGGTTGGAAGGATAAATGAAGAGAAATCAAGTCTTGAGTGTGTGCACTGTGGCCTGAAGAAGTCCAAGCCTCAGCCTCTAGAAAGGAGCACAAAAGAACAAAGAAGACCTTCAGTGTGCGCTTAGGCCTAGACCAAGGGCGCCGCGGCCTCCAGAAGCCTCCACAAATCTAAGCAAAGCTAAGCACCACGGCCTTGGTCCAGGGGCGCCGCAGCCTCCAGCACTCCAGAAAGCCAAGATCAAAGGTGCGCACCACGGCCTGGAAAGGCTGAGGTGCGGCGCACACACGATCCCCTTCTCCAAGTTATGACCTAATTAGGACTTTAATGATATTTTAAACCCTAAAACACCCTTGGACCTTGTATATTATAAATAGACCACTTAGGGTTTGAGAAAATGACATCGAAGAAGGCTAGAAACGGAGGAGAGAGCTTGACATTACGGTGTTCAAGCATGAGCCCCATGGCCAACTAATCTCCAAGCAAGGCAAATGGATGAATCCTTAGGTGTAGTTGTTCTTATTTTCCATTCTTGATTCAAGTGTAGTTTGGATTTATTGTTAAAACATTGTTTATGATTTACTCTTGGCTTAAACAAGAAAAATTGAGGTTCATGTGACAGCTGCACTTTGTGTTCTTCTTATCTTATATTTTCTTAATTCGGTGATTGCATACTTCTTCTCCATATAAGTCTAGTCAAGCTCTTCTTATGTCAAGTTGTTTGGATGTGATTGAGTCCGGTAGATTTATCTTTTAGGTTTGTCCATTACTACGATATTGTCATTGAGATATATTATCGTTTCTTGATAAATCTATAGGATAGGTCGTGTGTGGTTGAATCGAAAGTAAAGAGTACTTCATAGCAATTACAGTAGGGTTTACATGTGCTTTGATTGAATATATACCGATTGCTTATTTGGGATGTGAAACTTGCAATCGAGATAAAACAACTGAATCGAGATGGGATTAAAGCAACAAACCTAGGGAGGATTCCTAGAACCTTGTTGTTCTCTATTTATATTCTTCATTATATTTACACAACTCATTCACACAATTTCATTATTAAAACTCAGATTTACTTATTTGGATTTTATTGTTTCGTATTGAAGTTTACATCTTTCCATGTAGTTTGCTTTTCCTTGTGGAATCGACACCCCAAAGCTGTGCTACAACTACCGCGTTTAACTTTGGGCGTAATCAGTAGCACTCTTATCCTAACACTAAAGTTGCTCTCCTAATCAAACTCTACTCTGATACACTATAAATAGAGGCCCTCATAAACCAAATAGGTATGGAAAATTTTCCCAGTACACAGCCTTATTACTTTCCATTCTTTTTCATTCACCAGAAAAAGCCCTAAACTAACTTAGGCATCGAAGAGTCCTCCGGAGGCATCCTCCCCCCCTCCTTAACCTTCAGAATTTTAGATTTCAGCTTCGTTTTGTGTGTACAGATCCCACTCTTTGACGATTTAGCTACCAACATAACTGCAAACCAAGGTTCTAACCCAAGAGGGGGGTGAATTGGGTTTTTAAAAACTTTTGCTAATTACTTGCAAGTTTATAAAAATAGTTAAATGCATAAGCATACAAACAAGTAATGTGCTTTAAGTAAAAGAGTTTAAGGAAGAGAAAGTGCAAACTCAGTTTATAGTGGTTTGGGAATATCAGATTCCTTCCGACCCTATATCCATTCTCTTAAAGGAACCTCCTTGAAGTAATCCACTAAAACATTTAGCCTTACATCCAATCCCTTCCTCACAGAAGTTATTCTCTTCCTTACGGAAGCTAATCCTTTCCTTACAGAAGCTGATCTCTTTCTCACGGAAGCTTACAAAGAAGTGTTTAATTCTAAACATTTTAAGAGTTATTACAACTCTTTCCCCTTTATAGTAAATGAGATTTGCTGTAAAGTAAATGGTAGAGAGATAGCAATGAATGCTTTTACAAATGAACAATATCTTTTTATTAAGAATAAGCTTGAATAATGGCTTAACAATAAATTTTTCAAAGATTTTGAAATTTAATGAGCAAGCTTATGAATTGAATGTGTTCTCTTCTTGTTTTAAATGCTCATTGAAGTGGGTTTATATAGCCTTAAATCAATATGGCCATTAGACACTAACTTTGTAGGTTTGGTGTATTAAATGCTCAAGTCTCGCATCTTAAACAGTCATATTTTTGAATTACTAGTCGACTGAGTCCTTGTAACAGTTGACTGGGTCAAGTGAAAAACTACACTTTTAGGAAATGGAAGAGTACCAGTCGACTAGGTCCTAAGCACCAGTCAATTGGGAACTCACTGTCCCAGTTGCCAGTCGATTGGGTTTTTAACATGTGTAACTAAACTCTTAATAGGGCTCGATTGAAGCCCTAATTATGCTTTTCTATATATAATTATTGATTTCCTTTGCAAATAGCCATGTTATGATGCTTTAAATTGATTAATTCTTGTTTTATTGAATTCCTCATATGTGTGTGTCTGATCAACGTATGCATGTGGTATGGATCAGTTAGTTAGATCAATTTGGATGACTGAGTCCCGGATCTGACAATAGTAACAAAAGAAATCCACGTCGGATTCTTGAGTTAATCAACATGGAAAACCAGGAATTTACAACATGCCCTAGGTCTCATGTGGTTGTCGATTTTCGTAAACAATATACTCTCTTAAGGAACAACTTAGTATACACCATGCTGAATCCCTTAAAAGAGAAAAGAGTTACAATATACACCATGCCTAACTCGTTGCTTTGGGAGATTGATGAGAGCCATAAAATACATCTTAATAGTTCTTAATCGTTAGCATTTAGAGTTAATCTAGGTTTTAATTGCACTTTTATACGTTAATAACTCTAAAGTGGTATTCTTGGATCGTTGACTTATTTCGGTGCATTTTCAGGTACTTTAAGTTCAAAAGAAGAGAAAAAGCTATTGTTGATTGAAGCACAAATACTCGAGGCACACCGACGTGAAGACATGGTTGCGGAAGGACAAATGAAGATAAATCAAGTTTATAGTGTGTGCGTTGCGGCCTAGAATTATTCAAGCCTTGGCCTCTAGAAAGGAAGCTAAAGGAGAAGAAAAAGGCATCAGTGTGCGCCGCGGCCCAGCCTAGCCTGAGCCGCGGCCTCCAGAAGGTGCAAGAACTTGAAGATTTTGAGCCGCGGCCTGACTCCAGCTGAGCCGCAGCGCGACCTCGATACTCTTTCTCCGAGTTACAATATAATTAGGGCCTTTTAATGATTGTTTAAACCCTAAAACACCCTTGGACCTCTTGTATTATAAATAGGCCACTTAGGGTTTGATAAAAGACATTCATCAAGCCTGAAAAACTGAAAGAAGTAACCAATTCTCCTCCATCAAAGTGTTCAACCATGAGCCCCATGGCTAACTAATCTCCAAGCAAGGCGAAGGGATGAATCCCTAGGTGTAATTGTTCCTATTTTCCTTTATTTGATTCAGTTGTAATAGGGATTCATTGTCAAAACATTGTCATGATTTAATTTTTAATCTAATTATAAGATTTTATCTAATCCAGTGATTGTATCTTTCTCCTTGATATAAATTTAGTCATGCTTTTCTTATGTCAAGATTGTTTGGGTATAATTGAGTCTGGTAGATCTAGTTTTTAGGTTTGTCCATTACTGCAATATTGTCATTAAAGATATATTGTCGTTTCTTGATAAACCTATAGGATAGATCATGTGTGCATGAATCGAAAATAAAAAGTATTTCATAACAATCATATTAGAGTTTATATATGTTCTCATTGAATATTTTCCGATTGCCTGTTTGGGATGTGAAACCTGCAATCGAGATAAAAACAACTGAATCAAGTTAGGAATAGGGCAACGAACCAAGGGAGGATTCTCGGATCCTTGTTGTTTCTTTATTATATTTCACAATCTATTTTACACAATTACTTCATTATCCAAATTCATATCTTCTTACTTAAATCTTTATCGTTTGTGTTATGGTTCACACCTTCTTTTGTAGGTAACTTGTTTCCCTATGGAATCGAGACCCCAAAGTCGTGCTACAACTACCACGTTACTCTTTGGGCGTAATCAAATTTTGGCGCCGTTGCTGGGAAACACACTTACATACAAGGAAGATTGTCAACGTCTTGTAGTTTGTCCAGGGTATGCCCTATTGTATTGTATGTCTGAGTCCCTGTAATCTTCTAGGTATGCCCAGCTCCCTTGTAAGCTCTATGGTTTGTTGGTTTTTTGTTGGCTGCCTGTTTAGGCCAGTATGCTCCATGTTAGTTCCCAAGGCTTGTTGGCTTGTATAGCTCTTTAGCTGGGCTTAAGCCTCTTGTCTATTTTGTATATGCCTTATCTGTAAATCTCCTGGGTATGCTCAGTGATCCTTTTGTACATTTTTGATCATTTAATACATGTTTATTTACAGATCAAAAAAAAAAAAGATTGTCAACATCGAGACAAGACGGTAGAAGAATTGTAGATAGTTTTCCTTTTTAGTAGTTTGTAAAGGTGGTAACTTCGTTCCCTCTTTTATCTTGCTGCATTAATTTTATTTTATTTTATTCTTTCTTTTTATAATATTTTTTTTTATTATTTTGTGATCTTGCATGCCCCGATATAGAGACACTTTGGGTATATTTGCTTGTTGTTCTGTGTTAGAGTCAGAATTAAATTCTTTTCTAAATCCTTTATTTGACAACCCATATAGTCCCGAAGAGATGAGTGAATATGAAGATCAACCCTCTAGGACCCTTCAGGATTATCTCCACCCTACACGCATAGCCACACCATCATGCATCATGTTTCCAGCCAATAATGACCATTTAGATTTTAAAACAGGGATGATACAATTACTCCCTACATTTTATGGCTTGGAAAGTGAAAACCCATATGTGCACATTAGAGAGTTTGCAACTACCGACATTGTGAGACTTAAGTTCTTTCCTTTCGCTTTGAAGGATAGAGCTAAGAGTTGGCTATACTCACTAAGACCACGATCTATTGGGTCGTGGATTGAGATGGCTTGGATTTTTTTTAATAAATACTTCCCCCAACATAAGACTAATGCTTTTAAAAAAGCAAATGTCCACCTTTGCAAAAAAAGATAGTGAGATTTTATATCAGTCTTAGGAGAGATTTAAGGAGTTGTTGAGTATGTGCCCTCACCATGGGTATGAGAATTGGCACTTAGTGAGCTATTTTTATTATGGACTTACATATAGGGAGTGCTAATTTGTAGAGATGATGTGTAATGGTAAATTTTTAGAAAAAAAATCTTGATGAGGCCATAGAATACCTCAATGAGCTTGTTGAAAAAGCTCACACTTGGACTGGACTTAGTGCTACTGAAAGCAAAAATAGGTCACGACCTATAGGGAACTCAAATAATGGTGGAATTTACCATCTTAGGGAAGAGGACAACCTAAAGGCTAAGGGTGAGCTGCTTACTAGGGAACTAGATATGTTAAAGACTAAGGGCTTACAGTAAACACACGTAGCTAATCATGCAAGGTCTTTTGAACCATGTTTTGTGTGTGGCGGGGTAGATCATCTCGCCCAAGAATGTCTCACATTTGCGGAGATGAGAGAGATGTATGAGGAACAATGTAATGCCTTAGGTATGTACAAGAAGCCTCTTTCACCTTTCTCTGATACCTATAATCCGGAGTGGCAGAATCACCCAAATCTTAGCTGAAAATCTCAAAACTAGCCGCCCTTAGATCATATCCTGCACCATATCATGCACCTGCACCTTCTAGGAGTCCTTTAGAAGAAACTTTGCATGCATTTATTGAGGCACAAGATAAGACTAATCAAAGGCTTGAATCTTTAATTTCGCAGGTTGTTAAAGAACATAAGGATTTAAAGAGCCAAGTGTCCAAATTAATGACATCCTTGAGTGTGAATGAGCGAGGTAAGTTCCTTTTCCAAGCTCAGTCCACACCTCATGGTCAAAATCTGGCATAAAAGAATTTGAAGGAGGTGAATGCCATTATGACACTAAGTGGTAAGTCATTACACATCCCAACACTGAACAAATCAGAGGATGTGGACGAGAGCCACCAAGTATATATAACTGACTCACCCATGAAAAGGTCCATCACCTTAATCCATTGGAGTCAATCCACACCCATGGGTTCACAAGAGCATATATTGAGCCAAAATGTGGAGATGTTACTGATGACATCTTTGAGGCCTCTTCAAAGCATACAAGCACCCAATTTGATAGTGAAGCAGTTGCTAGTGCAGTTAGTTCATGTTTTTCTATGAGGGAATAAAAATGTCTGGCTGAAGATGTAAAACTTAGCACTCATGGGAGGCACCCCACAACATATCCTTTTACTTTTATTGTTTTCATATTTCTTTTTTTTATTGTTTGTATTTTTTTTTCTTTCCGTTTTCCAGTATTAACTTAGTATTTCTTTTTCAGGGACAAATATACGAAGCAGTTCAAATGGTGGAGCACAATTTTCAGCTTCTGTGCACCTTTGGCTACAAAGGGAGTTTCCTTTACTCATTCTTTTACATTGAGGTCAATGCAATTTTTAAGTTGGGGGTGGAGGAAACGCATCTCTTTGTTTCCATATTCTTTATTTCCATATTCTTTTTTCTTTTTCCATTGAACTGCTTGGTGTCGTTCTCCCTTTTTGTTTGTTTTTAGCATGCTTTGTGTTAGCCTTGGATGTAATTCACATGTCAATGATATGAGCTTAATTGAGATAGTATACAACATCTAGAAGAAGTTAAATCTTGCTTCGGTTTGAGAATAATTTACGTGTCAATCTTCATTTGGTTTGAGACTTTAGTTTGTGGTAAGATTGTATGATTAATCTAAAACATTTAGAGAAGTTTTATGTGTGATTGTTTTGTGAATACTTTTGCGGTCTCGACAAGCTCTAAAACTTATTTGATAATCACTTGAGGTGAATTCCTAGAATGCATATTACTTAGGATATGATATAGGCCATTTTTTTGGACTGTTTGAGCCTGTCAAACTTACCATTGCTATATTTATCACTAGTCACCTATTTGAGCCATTTTTCTTTAAAAAGAATTTAAGCCTTGTTTCTTTCAAATAACCCATTTACTCACCTTTATGAGCCTAAGAAAATATTTAATCCTTACCTTCCTCTTAAAAGAACTTAGCCATACACATTTGTTGAGAAGCACTTAAAAAGAGTAAGGATGGAAATATGAGAAAATATCACTACCATAACCCAAGTACATTAAAGGAGATAAGTTGGGGGTTATGGAAAAGAAAAGAAAAATAAAAAAGAGGTGAATGGTCTTATGCCAAAATACAAAAGAAAAGAAGAAAAAAAAGAAGTGAATTATGGCAAAGAAAGAAGAAAAGAAAGGAAAAGTGGTGATTTGAGAAAAATGTTCGAAAAATAGTTGAAAAAGTTGGGTGATGCAGTAAGGTTATCTAGTGCTTAAAAGTGGTTGCGTTTAAAGCTAAAAGATTGAGTTATTTTACTTGTAAATCCTTCCCATTCTTTCTTAACCTTTACCTTAGCCTAACGTTACAAGCTTATTAAAGACCTATTGATCCAATGTAATGTGATTTTTCTACAATAGTGGAGAGTGGTTTGAAATGTAAGCCTATGGAGCTTGTTTTTTGTGATTGACGTAATGCAATTTATCATGTTTTAGAGACCAAGACTTGTATTCATGAATGTTATGCATAAAATCATCCAGATGTTCGGATTAATGGATTGTGGTAAGATGGTAAGATGGATGTAAAAATTCAATAACGATCTTAAGATTGATGTTTGGATTACTTTTGAACTTGAGTAAAATTTAATGATTCTATGTACTATGTGTTATGTGAAATTTTTGAGACAAAATGTGAATTATGCTTGGTTAACACTAATATTGCTTTACTTTGTTGTGATCCCCACTGTAGAATTCATCTCGTGTTTTCTCTTGAATTACTAGGGACTAGCAATAAGCTATTGGGGGTTGTGATGAGAGCCATAAAATGCATCTTAATAGTTCTTAATCGTTAGCATTTTAAGTTGATCTAGGTTTTAATTGCACTTTTATATGTTAATAACTCTAAAGTGGTATTCTTGGATCATTGACTTATTTCGGTGCATTTTCAGGTACTTTAAGTTCAAAAGAGGAGAAAAAGCTATTGTTGATTGTAGCACAAAGACTCGAGGCACACCGAAGTAAAGACATGGTTGTGGAAGGACAAATGAAGAGAAATCAAGTTTATAGTATGTGCGCTGCGGCCTAGAATTATCCATGCCTCGGCCTCCAGAAAAGAAGCCAAAAGAGAAGAAAAAGGCATCAGTGTAACTTGAAGATTTTGAGCCGCGACCTGACTCCAGCTGAGCCGTGGCGTGACCTCGATACCCTGTCTCCGAGTTACAACATAATTAGGGCCTTTTAATGATTGTTTAAAGCCTAAAACACCCTTGGACCTCTTGTATTATAAATAGACCACTTAAGGTTTGATAAAAGACATTCATCAAGCCTGGAAAACTGAAGGAAGTAACCAATTCTCCTCCATCAAAGTGTTCAACCATGACCCTCATGGCTAACTAATCTCCAAGCAAGGCGAAAGGATGAATCTCTAGGTGTAGTTGTTCCTAGTTTCCTTTATTTGATTCAGTTGTAATAAGGATTCATTGTCAAAACATTGTCATGATTTACTTTTTAATCTAATTATAAGATTTTATCTAATCCGGTGATTGTATCTTTCTCCTTGATATAAATTTAGTCATGCTTTTCCTATGTCAAGATTGTTTGGGTATAATTGAGTCTAGTAGATCTAGCCTTTAGGTTTGTCCATTACTGCAATATTGTCATTAAAGATATATTTTCGTTTCTTGATAAACCTATAGGATAAATCATGTGTGCATGAATCGAAAATAAAAAGTATTTTATAACAATCATATTAGGATTTATATATGTTCTCACTGAATATTTGTCGATTACCTTTTTGGGATGTGAAATTTGCAATCGAGATAAAAACAACTAAATCAAGTTAGGAATAGGGCAACAAACCAAGGGAGGATTCCCAGATCCTTGTTGTTTCTTTATTATATTTCACAATCTATTTTACACAATTACTTCATTATCCAAATTCATATCTTCTTACTTAAATCTTTATCGTTTGTGTTATGGTTCACACCTTCTTTTGTAGGTAACTTGTTTCCATGTGAAATCGACACCCCAAAGTCGTGCTACAACTACCGCATTACTCTTTAGGCGTAATCAGAGATCAATAACTTAAGAAGCGGACCAAGCCCTTAGGTTGACAACCATTAGGTATTCATGGTAGGGCTATAGCATTGACACATTGTTTATTAGGAAAGTATGATTAGTGGTGGATATCAAAGCCCTATGTTCTTATCATTATTAATCTAGACTCAATATTTATTTTTATCTATTTTTACTTTGTGAAATTAATTCTAAATTGAAATTCACCAATCCCTGTGGAGATGATCTCGCATTTGAATACTATGCTGCTGTTGACCTTGTGCCTTTGCAAGTAAAACAAGTTCGATTATTTGCTTAATAATTTAGGTAGATAAACGTACAACAAGTTTTTGGCGCCGTTGCTGGAGATTGCACTAAATTTTTTTCTAGAATTATTTTCGTTTAGTTTAGTCATTTTTATTTTTATTTATATTTATTATTTATTTATTCTATTTTATTGTTATCAAAAATCTCAAAATTTCCAGTTTCTATTTTCACCTTTATTTTTGTTGCATCAAAAACCTAATCTATTTCTTTTTCGTTTTCTGTTTCAGGGACTACAGCAGAACTCTCTGGGCTACTTGCGATCAAGTGCACCCCTCTGTGTGATCGAGCGCATAAGAGGCAGAGGCTACCCGAGCAGTAGTGTGAATTGCTGAACTGAAGCAATTTTTTGCTGATTCATGCATGGGCTTTGACCCAAGCAATCAACTTTCTTTCCCCTCGATACAAAGCTTGAGTGGGCCATCCGACAAAGGCTTAGAGATAACTCTAAAGAGATAGAAGAAGAAATATAGGAAGAAGCACCAATGGCCGAACAGATCAAAAATCAACAACCACCTGAGTGAAGACCTATGAAGCAATCCTTCATCCCATGGAACCTCAACCTGCCCTTTTGCATTGCTTATCAACCAGAGGCGGAAGACAATTACTATATATCTTCGCAGATACTCAGTGCATTGACTCACTTTAGGGGTACACTTAATGAGGATCCACACTTGCATCTTCGAGAGTTCTTCAATCTCTGCAAGTTCCAGCACATCCGAGGCTTAGACTAAGAAGGAATCAGGTTAATTATTTTCCCTTTTTCCTTAAAAGATAATGCTAAACTGTGGCACAATTCATTACCTGCAGTTTCTATTCACACTTGGGAGGAGTTGGCCAACAAGTTCCTAAGAAAGTTTTTCCCAACCTAAAAGATGAGACAAATGAGGAAGAAGATTCAGTCTTTCCAACAAAAGGATGAAGACCTATTCTTTGAGGCATGGGGACATTTCAATGAGCTGCTACTCAAATGTCCACATCACAATCTACCTAAGGATGAACTGGTACAAGCTTTCTATGAAGGTTTAAGTGATACTAATAAAAGTATTGTGGATTCAAGTTGTGGAGGAGTGTTGATGGAGAAAAGCAGCGAAAAAGCCATGAAGTTATTTGAGACCTTAAGTGAACACACCCAGCAATTCTCCTCCTTAGGTAAACATGGAACCAAGAGCAAAGGCATGTATAAGGTGAACCTAAATGGAGAATCCTCTACCCAAATAACTGCTATGGAGAGGAAACTGGATCTACTAGTCAAAGCCATGGCTGCTCAGAATGCATCACCTAATCCACCAGCTACACCACTCCGGGTATGTGCTATATGTTCTCAATTTGATCATAATATTGAGACATGTCCCTCGTATTCATCTGTAGACCTTGAGCAAGCAAATTATGTGGGACCAAATAACTATCCTCCAAAGAACAATCTATATGCAAACATTTACAACTCTGGATGGCGAAATCACCCTAACTTCTCTTGGAGCAACAATCAGAATAGTCAAGGGCAGCAAAGGAACTCCCAACCAGCAGCCCACTCAGTTTCTTAAACAAAGAAAAATGATCTAGAGAGTCTTGTGAGGTAACTAGCAACTCAACAACAATAGATAGTATCCCAACACCAACAGCTGATGAATTCACAGGAATAGTTCATGGTAGAAACAAGACAATTTCGGACTAATATAAGACAAACCACTGCAGAAATGAACAAGCTATTTAAGGACTAGAGGTACAAATGGGGCAATTGGTCAAGGAACTGAGTAGGAGAAAGCAAGGTGAGCTTCCAGCCCAACCACTACCTAATCCAAGAGGACATCAGCAACTTAATGCTGTGACAACTTTAAGAAGTGGTAAGATCATAGGCATTGATAAGCCTGCACAAGCATCTCTAGACAAAGCATCCACATCTAAGGTAAGTGAGATGGAGAAGGTGAATGCACCACCCTTCCCTCAAATGTTAGTAAAGCCAAAGAAAGAGACTAAATTGATTGATATTTTCGAAACTTTGAGAAAAGTAGAAATAAACATTCCCTTATTAGATGCAATTAAACAAATTCCTGCATATGCTTAATTTCTGAAAGATTGTTACACTAATAAAAGAAAGTTTCTAGAGCATGAGATAGTAGCCTTAACTAAAGAGGTAAGTGCTGTGCTATTAAGAAAACTACCACAAAAACTGAAAGATCCAAGTAGTTTTACTATTCTTTGCAAGATAGGTGATCAGCTATGATCTAGGGCAAGTGTCAATCTGCTGCCATACAATGTATTTGAGACACTAGGTTTGGGGGAGCTTCAACCAACCTCTATCACCTTGCAACTGGTTAACAGAAGCATCAAATGACCAAGAGGTATTCTCGAGGATGTTTTGGTAAAAGTAGGTAAATTTATTTTACCTGCTGATTTTATTGTATTAGATATGGAAGAATGTCCTATGCCATTACCTCTACCCTTCATCTTAGGAAGACCCTTTATGATAACTACTGATACAAATATATGTGTAAAAATAGCATTGTCACTATGAAGGTAAATGATGAGGAGATAGAATTCAAAATATTTGAGACATTAAAATCAACCAAAAATGATATGGAATGTTCTAATGTATGCATGATGCAAGATGTTGTTGAGCAAGTTTTTCACGTCCATCACGTTGATCCATTGGAGACCACCCTCCATGGTGTCACAAGATTAGAGATTAAGCCAGAATATGACAATGTTACTAAGGACATCAATGAAGCTATGCACCCCCTTAAGGCCGCCCCAAGGCATCCAAGTAAGTTTATTCCTCTAGTTGAACCTCCTGAGCCTACTAATACTACTCTTCTCTCTTCTATTATCCAAGCACCAAAATTGGAGTTGATGCAGTTGTCAAGAGCACTTGGACCACATGAGGTGGGCTCTAAGTGCCCCCTTCAAAGGGAGTAACACTAAAGCTACTATAAAGAGTGCTTGAGCAATTTCTACTTTCATAACCATATAGCTCAAGCGTCTCTATCGAAGTTAGTGGTACTGAGGCCACTAAGGTACGGTATGGTTGTATTGTTCTAAATTCATTAATTCAGTATTCATAAGGTTTAAAATTTTCTATACATGTTGCCTAGCGCTTGAGTGCACCACACAGTGTGCTCGAGCGCACCTTCACCCTGTGCTCTATAGCGCGTGAGTGCATCCCACCACACACTTGCGCACAAGTGAGATCAAGCGCACTTCATCATGCGCTCAAGCGAACTCAGGGTAGAGAGGACACATGAGATTTTTAACTGACACATCGCTCACAATGCCCATTTACCTCTGTTTATGCTCTAGCACACGCTTTTTTTTGTCTGTCGCACTCGCCCTTGTCCTACATGAATTCCACCTCATGCCTTCCTCTCGCCACCGGCAATACATACCAATCACCACCCTACCACCGTAAACCACCCTACAACTAACCCCACCTCTTCCTTCCCCATTGCACACTCACACCCTTCCTAAGTACACAAGGTATACTCATTTTTTCCAATGAGTTACACTCTAACACACACGGTTCTTGATTTTTAATTTACTTCTTTTATGTATTTACCTCATGGGTTGATTGTTTTGTTTTATGTTTACAAGAGGTTGGGATCGAGTTCGTGTGAATTTCACAGTTTCAAGCCTTTGTCGCACAGAAGCTGTTCAACCAATTGCCTGAATGAGTATGATCGAGCGTCGTATTCCTATGATTGAGAACAAATCATTCCTTGCGATCGAGCACACCATCACTTATGATCGAGTGCATTTACACAAGAACCTACACCACAATATCTAAACAAGTAGCTTCCAGTTCTCGAGCCTCTAATAGCCGTTCCCAATCCACCTGGCCTAGTTTCGAACAAGGAGAAATATTATTCGAGACTACATTTAATATAGACGGGGACTTCAAGAGCTTGGACACCACGCGATGGGCGGTCCAAAAATTCAAGGCCCGGGGACTCAAGCTACTATTCAAGCTGGTTTGCTCGATAACCTATACAGAATTCATTGTCAGCTTCTACGAGAACCTGTCCTATGACTGCACCCGCCCAAAGATCATATCCTCTTCAGTCACCACTGCTCTCTTCTGTTGTGATGAGTCCCCTCCGAAGGACATCCATATGAAGGAGTAGCCAGACCCATTTCCCGTACCCCACATCATCGAGGATATATGTATGGCCCAGTATACTGATTGCCACAACCATGCGGGGAATCGATCGAAGTTGCCTCCCCGTCTATAGCTCGTGGACTCTATCCTCCAGCGCAATGTGTGCCCTTTGGGGTACAAGACTCAGAGGAGGGACCAGTTCATACAGGCCTTATACACTTTTCATCGGGGTCACTGGTACTCCATACCATCCATCATATGGAGCCAGATACACAAGTTTTGGGATCATATGCACAACCGTCAGACCACCATGGCTAATGCATGGGGACTCTCATTCCTTTTCCTACTCAGCCACATCTTCAAGAAGAAAGGGATCAAGGGCTCCTCTGTTGACGGACTAGTGAGCGACCACCCTTTTTTTGGGAGGGCCCAGTGGAGCCTAAGTCAGTCCCATATGCCCCGAGGACCCTGGGTGCATGTCGGGAGGGCACAGTTTACATGACAGAAAGTGATGCTATAGGCCATCCTCGATCGCCTACCTCCCACACCCGGTACCTCTTCGACTGCACCACCCGACGACCAATAGTGAGAGGATACCCCGTCTGGCTAAAGACATAAAACTTAGTGCTCATGGGGGGCACCCCACAACATATCCTTTTCATTATAGTATTTTATTTTCTTGTTAGTATTTATGTTTATTTAACTATTTATTATCCATATTTCTTGTTTTCCAGCACAATGTTTGTTTTTCTTTTTCAAGAACATAGTGCGTGCATTAAGTTCAAATTTGGGGGCGTGCTACGAGCCATGCCAGCCATATAGTTCTCCATCTCCCAAGTCAGATCTTTTCATGTCATTCACACATTGAGGACAATGTGTATATTAAGTTTGGGGGTAGGGAGAAACACATGTACACACTATGTCCTGGTTTTTTTTTAAAAAAAGAAGATAAATGCATATTCATTTTGTTTTGAAAATTTTGGTTGATTTAAAACAAATATGATAAAACTTCATTAGTAAGCTTAAAATATAGAACACAGCCTAGTAATAAGAATTTTAAAAGTTTAATTACCTACTTCAAGGCACTTAAAAAGTCACAAGTTTGATCTAAAACTAACACAAGTACATTAGCACACGATTGTGTGGGGTATGACATCTAATTTTCATGTATATGTTTCCATGACCTAACTGTAATCGAATAACTTGCTAGAAGAACACTTTGGCATAGAAAAATAAAGAAAAATGTTTATCATGCAAAAATAAAAAATAAAATGCTCCTAATGATCATTAAATAAACTTTTTACTGAGTAACTAGACTTCTTGCCTCAGTAAATAGTGAATGTTCACGTCAAAAGGTGGAAATTATGCATATAATGATCATTAAATAAAGTTTCCACTGAGTAACTGGACCTCTTGCCTCAGTAAGCAATGCGTGTTCACGTCAAAAGGTGGGGATTTTTACTTGGTAGCATTGAGACCAGTTAGTTTCGTTGCTTTTTTTACTCGAGTTAGTAAGTCCTTAGGGGTGTCTTTACATCTAATGGAACTCAACATGACAAAAATATCATAGTGAAAGAAAAAAAAAAGTAAAAACTATGCCATTATTGTTCTGTCTGATAAGAAATTCGATGAAGGTTTGGACACCGAAACACTATACATTAGAATTATGTGGAAGCTCCATCTTCTATGTGCTAATTCACCACACACCAAATCAAACTTGTGATGCCTTAAACCAACCTTGTGTAAGTAACATGAACTTTTAAAATCCTTATTCATTGTAAAAATGTGTTTTTATTATAAGCTTACTCATAAACAATCATCATGGTTTATGTGCAACCCAAGTTTTTGGATATTATGAAGTATGAATTTATCTTTGATTTTATTTTTAGATAGTCTTTCATTTTGTATTGCTAAGAGACTAGCAATATGTAAGTTTGGGGTGTGATAAATGTTTAAATAATCATATTTAAGCCCCTTAATTTACACTTGTTAGGCTCTTTATTTATATATTTTAGTAGATTCTACTTCATTTTTGTGTTTTCTGTGTTTTTCATAGGTCTTTGAAGAAAAGAAGACATTTTGGAGCTCTAAGGAAGAAAAAGTGAAAATCTATAAACCAAAGCACACCTCTCTTGTGATTGAGCGCACAGGCACTTGTGCGCACACTTAGAAGGCTCAAGCGCACCCATGCACTCGAGTGCAAACCCATGTGATCGAGCGCACATGCACAGAGAGGCGGCAAAGCCAATTTTGGAAAGAAATCTCTGGATCTTAAATTGGAAATTAGGGTTTTGGGGCACCTTTAGAACCCTATATATAGACTTGTAAAACATAGAAAACATACCTTTGGATTTAGCTTGAAGTTGTAAGCTTTGGAGAGGAATTGATGACTCATCTCCACAATATTCTTCGGGTTTTATCTTTCTGTTTAGTTTAGTTATGGTTATAATGTTCAGTTTACTTAACAAGTGTAACTAAACTCTTAATAGGGCTCGATTGAAGCCCTAATTATGCTTTTCTATATATAATTATTGATTGCCTTTGCAAATAGCCATGTTATGATGCTTTAAATTGATTAATGCCTGTTTTATTGAATTCTTTATATGTGTGTGTCTGATCAACGTATGCATGTGGTATGGATCAGTTAGTTAGATCAATTTGGATGATCGAGTCCTGGGTCTGAAAATAATAACAAAAGAAATCCATGTCGGATTCTTGGGTTAATCAACATGGGAAACCAGGAGTATACAACATGCCCTAGGTCTCATGTGGTTATCGATTTCCATAGACCTTATGCTCTCTTAAGGAACAACTCAGTATACAAAATGCTGAATCCCTTAAGAGAGAAAAGAGTTAGAGTATACACCATGCCTAACTCGTTGCTTAAGGAGATCAATAGCTTAAGGAACGGACCAAGCCCTTAGGTTGACAACCATTAGGTATTCATGGTAGGGCTATAGCATTGGCACATTGTTTATTAGGAAAGTATGATTAGTGGTAGATATCAAAGCCCTATGTTCTTATCATTATTAATCTAGACTCAATATTTATTTCTATTTATTTTTACTTTGTGAAATTAATTCTAAATTGAAATTCACCAATCCCTGTGGAGATGATCTTGTATTTGCATACTATGCTACTATTGACCTTGTGCACTTACAAGTAAAACAAGTTCGATTATTTGCTTAATAATTTAGGTAGATAAACGTACAACATTGATCATTAGTATCCATAGCAATGGGAGGAGCCGCATTACCAAGAACCTCGTCGTCTTCTTCACTGCTGTCACCCTCTTCAATCCTTAAGTTCTTCCCGGCCTTGGAGTAGATCAATCCATCGCGGATAGTGCACCCCATCTTCTTCAGAGAAGAGATATTGATGATGTCCTTGGGGCTGATGTCCTGAGCCTCAAAGGCGAGAAAAAGGACCTAAAAATGATGGAGGATAAGGGTGATGGGCATCCCATAGGGAAGGTACCCAGAGTTACTAGCTTATCCATTTGTCATGTTGGTGAGCAGTTGGGGGTAGATATTGAAATAGTGTCAAGTTTTAAGACACCAAATCAATTCTACGTCTATCTTCAAGAGATAGTCCAAACTTTTAAGTCGTGGATGGATGGTCCAACTCATGATGAGATTGAACAGCTTCAAGTCGAGGGGTATATCACTACATGTGTGAAATGTAATGGGCCTAAAGATATAGTTAGTGTCTCCCTTAACAATCTGGTATGCCTCCTTATAATCGAAGTTATCCGACCATCTGTCAAGACTTCATTGGATCCCTCCTACTACGATCCTCATAATGCTGACCAGAAGGTCAATGTTCACCTCAAACTCCTCGCCCATCACACTAGTTCTAAATCGAAGAGCCAATGGACTAGGCTTCACCAAGTTTGCGTAGAACTGGTGAATGAAGCGTGGGTAGTACTTTTGGTGAATCTTGACAAGTGGTGTCAAGTACACTGCCTCGAAAGGAGGTAATATGTCAAATTTGCATAACAGATAGAATCAAAGTCAACGAATCTACCTGTCATGATCTTTTTGTGGCGAATGACGGAGTTATACCTTTATTTAGCGGCTGGACTCTAGAAGAGTGAGTTGTCGAGATCAATCATCGCCTTTTTACTCAAGGAACCCGCCAAGCCCTTTTCTTTGGCATCTAGTGCCATAGATTTCTTGGATTGTGGCTTTGTAGGCGTGTGAGGTCCTCTAACGGTGGTTTTGATCTGGGTTCTCTCAGACATTTGGAAAAAGGTGTTTTTAGGGAGAAATTTGAGAGATTTTTGGGAAAAATAGATTTTTCAACCGTGGATAGTTGAAATGAAGGTGATAAGAGATGAGATTAAGGATTTTATAGAGTGTTTTGAGGAGATTTTGGATAGAAATCAAGATTTTCTAGAGAAAAAAAGCTTAATGGTTTTGAAAATGGCGTGAAAAACCTGAAAAACTGAAGCAATTATTTATAGACTCGCGATACAAGTCGACTGGGTTAGGGCACCAATCGACTGGGTCCTTCATAATTTGGAAATTTTTTACATACCAGTCAACTGGGTAAACTGGCAGAGATATACCAGTTGACTGGGTCATCTATACCAGTCGGCTGGGTAGGTTACTAGAATTTCAAATTTTGGCTCCAAACAAGGTCTTGTGCTACCAATCGACTGGGTACTTGGACTAGTCGACTGGTTGAAAAGGCAGTGTATTACCAGTCGACTGGAGTCATCTTACCAGTCGATTGGACCCTTTAAGAAACTTTAAAAAAAAGGCTCTAGCTTAGAGTTTTAGCACAAAATTTGTTTATCTATGCCATATTGAGTGAGGGAAATATTAAATAAGGTTTAATGCTCATTCACTAGGTGTTAAATATGCATATGATTAGTGTTGATGCAATTAAACATACAGTTTATCATAGTCTATTAAGCCCATCAATAGTCTAATCTTACAAAGGCATAAGGGTTTTGTAAGGATATCAGCTATTTGATCTTCTGAAGGAATGAATTCTAGTCTAATATCACCCTTTTGATCATGGTCTCTTATGTAATGATGTCTAATTTCTATGTGTTTGGTTCTATAATGTTGAATAGGGTTTTTGGTTAAGTTGATGGCACTGGTGTTATAATAATGAATTAGAATATCTTTAAAGTTCAATCCATAGTCTTCTAGTTGTTGTTTCATCCACAACACTTAAGCACAACAACTTTCAGCTGCTATATATTTCGCTTGGGGGGTTGATAGCGCAACCGAGTTTTGTTTCTTAGAAAACCAAGATGTTAGCATTGCACTTAAGAATTGGCATGTTCCACTAGTGCTTTTTCTATCTAGTCTACACCCCGCAAAATAAGCATCTGAATATCCTATAAGCTCAAAAGATGAATCTCTAGAGTACCGTAATCCTAGGTTTTGAGTCCCTCGTAGATATCTAAGGATTTTTTTTTACTATAATTACATGTGATTCCTTATGATTAGCTTGAAATCAGCACACATGCATACATTGAACATTATATTAGGTCTACTTGTAGTTAAATAAAGTAAGGTCCTATCACGTTTCTATAAGTTTTAGTGTCTACACATTTACCTCATTCATCAAGGTTAAGTTTTGTAGAAATGCTCATAGGAGTACCAATTGACTTTAAGTTTTCCATCTCAAACCTCTTTAATAGGTCCCTGGTTTATTTTGATTGATTGATGAAGATGCTTCTTTTCAATTGTTTGATTTGAAGTCCAAGAAAGTAGGTAAGTTCTTCCATCATACTCATTTCAAATTTACCTTGCATGCACTTAGCAAACTCTTGACACATATATTCATTAGTAGCACCAAATATGATATCATCAACATATATTTAAACAAGTAGTATGTCATTTTTGTGAGTTTTTGTGAAGAGGGTTGTGTCTATTTTTCCTTTTATAAAATTATTTTCAAGCAAAAACTTACTTAGTCTTTCATACCATGCTCTTAGAGCCCACTTCAACCCATATAGAGCTTTAGAAAGCTTATAGACATGATTTGGAAGACTAGGATTTTCAAATCCAAGAGGTTGCTCAACATACACCTCTTCTTCTATAAAGCCATTTAAAAATGCACTTTTTACATCCATTTGAAATAACTTAAACTTATTAAAGCATGCAAAGGCTAATAACATTCGAATAACTTTTAATCTAGCTATAGGAGCATAGGTCTCATCAAAGTCTATTCCTTCTTCTTGATTATATCCCTTAGCAACTAGTCTAGCCTTATTCCTAGTTATTATTCCATTTTCATCCATCTTATTTCTAAATACCCATTTAGTTCCTATTATAGTATGATTCTTTGGTCTAAGAACTAGATTCCATACATTGTTTCTTTCAAATTGATTTATTTCTTCTTGCATAGCATTTATCCAATCAACATCCTTCTCGGCTTCTACAACCATCTTAGGTTATATTTGAGATAAATAAGCTACATAATTGTAAATATTTCTAATAGAGGAATGAGTTCTTACCCCTTGTAAAGGATCACCAATCACTTGATCGATTGGGTGATAATTTACAATACTCCAATCTTTAGAAAGACTATCCTCTTGTTGACTTATAGATGGTTTATCGAGATTAAGAGCTTCTACATCTTGACTTATTTGAGGTGGGCTCTTCTTTAGGTCAACAATGGGTGTAGGTGTTTCTGTTCTTGGAATGAGATCTGCATCATCATTGAAGGAAACTACTCTACTACTAATTGGGTTAGACTCATCAAAGGCTACATGTAGATTCTTCTACCACTAGTGTTCTTTTGTTAAATACTTTATAAGCTTTACTAGAGGTTGAATATCCTAAGAATATCCCTTCATCGGTCTTTGAGTCAAATTTACCCAAGTTAGTTTTATTGTTATTTAGGATAAAGCATTTACAACCAAAGACGCGAAAATAAGAGATATTAGGCTTTCTACCTTTCCATAATTCATATGGAGTTTTGTTAAGCATAAGCCTAATTAAAACTCTGTTTAAGACATAGCAAGAGGTGTTTACAGCTTCCGCCCAAAAGTATTTTGGCAAGCTATTTTCACAAAGCATTGTTCTTGCAAATTCTTCTAGAACTCTATTTTTTCTCTCAACAACTCCATTTTGTTGAGGAGTTCTAGGAGCCGAAAAGTTGTGATCAATTCCATTTTCATCACAAAATTTTGAAAAACTTTGGTTTCCAAATTCTTTTCCATGATCACTTCTAATGCTTGAAATACAAATTTCTTTTTCATTTTGAACCTTTTTACAAAAGTTTTCAAATCTTTTGTAAGCTTCATCCTTCTAAGCAATAAAAATAACAAAGGTATATCTTAAATAGTCATCAACAATAACAAGAGCATATTGATGGCGACCTAAACTGATAGTACTTATTAGACCAAATAAGTCCATATGCAAAAGTTCCAATGATCTAGTAGTTGAGACTACATTTTTTTATTTAAAAGAAATTCTAGTTTGTTTGCCCATTTGACAAGCATCACACACCTTGTCTTTTTCAAATTTGATTTCGAAAGTCCAATGACTAAATCTTTTCTTGAAATGATTTTAAGCAAATCCATATTCACATGGCCAAGCCTTTTATGTCATAGCCATGGGTTTTCACTAAATGTGGGAAAAAAATTTTCATTTTCCGAATGCAAAGATTTTAAATCAACTATATGGACATTTTCGTGTCTATGCCCAACAAACTTGATCTTACTGCTTTTGATGTCTATTACTAGACAATGAGAGGTTTCAAATATGAATTTGTTATCTTTTTCACATAGTTGACTAATACTTAGCAAATTTGGCTTAAGGCCTTGCACAAGTAATACATGATCATTGGTTGAGAAATCATTACCAACTTTTCCATGCTTGATGATTTTTATCTTTGTGTTATCTCCAATGGTGACATGTCCACCATCTCTTAGAGTTAGTTCTTTGAATTCATTTCGATCATCAGTCATGTGCTTTGAGCATCCACTATCAAGATACCAATAGTTACATTTTTCCATAGTGTGGAGACATATCTACATTACACAAGGATATACAATTGCACTCTTAGGTACCCAAAATTTCTTGGGTCCTTTGGGGTTAGTCCTAGAAAATACGGTTCCTTTATAGATCCATACTTTCTTAACATTGTAAGGTGTTCTATATTTATAGATATGTTGATGATGCACAATCCTAGGATAATAGTTATTGAAATTTCTAGGATTTCTTAATTGTGCATGTTTATAGCCCCTTGGATAAGTATTCCTATGATATATGTTTCTATTGTGAAGATTGTGAACATGCATGTCATTTCTAAGAGTTGTATGATAGTGATTTCTTGGATGTGTACTTGCATTATAATGAACATACATATTGTTTCTAGGATATACATGATGATAATTCCTAGGATGTGCATGTGTAGTGTCCAAGTTATGAGTATACATATTATCTCTAGGATGCACATGATGGTTACTCCTAGGATGTTTATATGCATTTCTTGAATGATTGTTCCTAGCATACATATATGCATGAGTATTTCTAGGATGCTTCATTTTAGTATATACATTTAAATTCACATTCTTAGACCTACTAGCATATATTGAAGGAGTACTTTTAATCTTGCTAGTGGACTTGGAAGTAGAGGCTTTATTCACACATGTTACTTTCATGAATAAAGTCTCTTTTGATTTTTGTTTGCCTAATGGAGAATAACCCAACCCATATTTTACTCCACTTAATCTTTGGCACGATAGCACTTCACCTAGCTTTTCTTTTCTAAGTATAAGTCTTGATATAGTGCCATTCAATTCTATTATTGTCTTCTTTAAGTTTTTATTTTCATTTTTAAGAAAATCTTGAGAAGAATTATAAAGCATGGAAGATAGTTTTTCTTTTTTTTTCCTTAAGCCTCTCATCTCTTTAGAAAGATATGACACTTCCTTTTTGAGAATGATATTCCTAGAATCAAGTTTCTTCAATTTTTCATGCATTTAACAATGTTATTATTAGAAGGGGAAGAATTTGATATCGCATTTTCATGGTCGATTACCATTAGACATATGTTGGCAATTTCCTCATATCCGACCTTATTGTCCAAGGATTCTTCTTCTTCGTCATCACTCTAAGTGGTTGCAATCATAGCCTTCTTTTTTAAGCTCTTATATGGTTTGCTTGTCACTGTACAATCGACCTTGATGTGACCGGGCTTCTTGCAACCATAACATGCAAGTTGTTCCCTTTTTGAAGTGAGATCTTTTGTGTAAGGTTTCTTGCTCTTCTTCAAGAATATGTGAAACCTTTTGGTGATTAGAGGCATCTCACCATCTTCTTCGCTGCTCTCTACCTCTTATTCTATTTCTTCCTCTTTGTTGCTCGTAGAGGCTTTGAGAGCAATCATTTTTTTCTTCTTCTCATCATCATTGACAATGGGATTCATTTCTTCCATCTCATATGTCAATAGTGATTCGAGAAGTGTTTTAACATCAAGTTTGTCGAAATCTTTGGCCTTAGTCATGGCCGTCTTCTTTGCTTTCCAAGTAGATGGCAAAGACCTTAAGATTTTTTTCGTTAGTTCAAATTCCTCAATATTCCTACCAAGAAGTTTTAAACCATTAATAATAGTGGTGAAACGTGAGTGCATTTAAGAAATTGTTTCGTTATGAGACATTTTGAAAGATTCATACTCGGATACTAGCATATAGATTTTTGATTTCTTAACTTTTCTAGTTCCTTCATATATAACTTGCAATTTGTCCCAAATCTCCTTAGCTGAAACGCAGGCAGAAATTTTACTATATTCAAAGATATCTAAAGCACAATGTAAAATACTTGTGGCTCTACTATTTAGAGACATCATTCTACAATCCTCTTCATTGAACTCAGTTTTGAGTTTAAGTATTTTATGATTGATTTCTCCAATAGTTATTTTCTTTATAGGAATTCTAGGTCCTTCCTCAATGACTCTCTAAAGATTGTAATCTTGTCATTCGACAAAGATTTTCATTATATTTTTCCAATAGTTATAGTTGGAGCCATTGAACAGGGGGGGCCTAGTATAGAACTATCCTCCGGAATAGCTATTTGATGCCATCGAATCAACTCAATGAATTTAAGCCTGAAATTAAGAACAAGGCTCTAATACCAATTGTAAACCGAGGTTCTAACCCAAGAGGGGGGTGAATTGGGTTTTTAAAAACATTTCCTAATTACTTGCAAGTTTATAAAAATAGTTAAATGCATAAGCATACAAATAAGTAATGTGCTTTAAGTAAAAGAGTTTAAGGAAGAGAAAGTGCAAACTCAGTTTACACTGGTTCGGCAATGTCGGATTCCTTCTGACCCTATGTCCACTCTCTTCAAGAAACCTCCTTGAAGTAATCCACTAAAACTTTTAGTCGTACAACTTCACGGGTGTTGTACAAACCTTACAACCAATCCCTTCCTCACAGAAGCTATTTCCTTCCTCACAGAAGCTAATCCCTTCCTCAGGGAAGCTTACAAAGAAGTGTTTAATCCTAAACACTCTAAGAGTTATTACAATTCTTTACCCTTTACAATAAATTAGATTTGTTGTAAAGGAAATGGTAGAGAGATAGCAATGAATGCTTTTCTAAATGAACAATCTCTCTCTTTTAAGAATAAGCTTGAAGAATGGCTCAACAATAAATTTTTCAAAGCTTTTGAAATCTAATGAGCAAGCTTGTGAATTGAATGTGTTCTCTTCTTATTTTAAATGCTCATTGAAGTGGGTTTATATAGCCTTGAATCAATATGGCCATTAGACACTAACTTGGTAGGTTTGGTGCATTAAATGCTCAAGTCCCACGTCTTAAACGGTCATATTTTTGAATTACCAGTAAACTGAGTCCTAGTACTAGTCGACTAGGTCAAGTGAAAAACTTCATTTTTAGGTTATGGGGGAGTACCAGTCGACTGGGTCTTAAGCACCAATCGACCGGGAACTCACTGTCCCAGTTACTAGTCGATTGGGTTTTTGACACCAGTCGATTGGTATATTGAGCCAGTCAACTGGGTTGCCCTTCAATCCAACTTTTCTTGTATTAAAACTGTTTTTAACTTGTAAACATTTATATTAATAGTTTTGTCAAAAAAAAAATTATGAAAATAGCCATCGGTCAAGCTAAGTATTTGAACATGAGAGATTTATAGTTGTTTTCAATACCTTAATGGTTATTTTATATCTTTTGTTTTGTCTTGGTGTGTGAAACTGGTTGAGTTCTTGCGTCTTTTTTCTTTGCTGAACGTTTTTATTGCTTAAACACTTAGATAAAACTATTAGTACAATTATAGTAGTGTTTTGTCATTATTAAAATCAAATAAGGGTCGACAAGAATTTTGGCATCAACAAATTAGCGCTAGAATGAGGGTATTCTATTCTGAAGGATCAGCAAACTTACCTATTTTCATGTTGCCCAAAAACACTGTCAGGACCTGCCCAGTCGCCACACGAGTTTCTATTTGCCAACGACCAGTTAATCCATAACTTCCTATTATTTCGAAGCGCACTGGCTCTGAGTGTGATAACAAACCATCAGATGCATGGAATGTGCATGATCCTCACCCAGATATGGTAGAACCTGGTATAAAGGGAATCCGAGAACCCTCCTTGATTCGCACCTTACAGTTCCTCAGATTCACCAATAGTTCCAAGAACTCACCTAGCTCGTCACTAATCTCACTGTTGAGGTAAGGGGAGACCTGGTCATCCAATGCGTCTACCTCTCTCACAACGGAACTCTAGCCAGAAAACCCTTCCTGGGGGCCATCAACCCGTATGAGGTCAGTCCTCCACTGGATCCTTCTCGTATGCTAAGGAGAGATCTCAGAACTTCTCAATATCCAAAACCTTACTGATCTAGAAAAAAAGATTGGAGAACATGGATGAAAGAATAAATGAAGCCTTTAGAGCAAGGAACACTAATGTCATTGATGACCTTAGCTCAAAAGATCTGCCTTTCACTAAGGAGATCCTTGAAGCTTCTCTCCCTCGGCACTTTCATATGCTGGTTATTAAGGCATACAATGGAACCTCATATCTCGTAGATCATCTCCAGCATTACAAGACTATCATGATGCTGCACTGTCATCTTGATGCCGTTATGTGAAGAACTTTTTCTCTGACCCTGGAAAAAGATGCTAACACCTAGTATAGCCATCTCAAACCTGGCAGCATCAGCTTTTTCAAATAACTGAGTCACGCCTTTGTGTCTTACTTCATGAGCAATAAGGGGCTATGAAAGACTTCACAAAGCCTCTTCAACATCATTCAGTGTAAAGGAGAAAGGATCCGGGAATACATCTCTCGGTTCAACGCAACTACCTGGGAAATTCCTAACCTAGACCTTACCATCCAAACATTAACCTTTCAGAATGGGATCAAGTTAGGAATATTCAGCTTCAAGTTGACCAAGCACCCTCATAGAGATATGAACGACTTACTCACACGAAATAAGGAATACATGATCGTGGAAGACAATCAAGTCTTTAGAAGGGAGAGAGAAAGTGGCATAGACAAAATAAAAAAAGACTTTCGAGAACTCAGAGAGAGCTCAGTCAGAAAACCACACCCGGAAGGGAGAGCAAGAGCTCCCTTTGTCTTTGAGAACTTCATCCTCTTGTGCATCTCCAGGATGAATATACTCCTGAATATTCAGGACCAGGACCTCCTTCGATGGCCTCCGAGACCTCTTTACCCTAGTAAAAACCGATTCAAGTCGTGTAACTTCCATAAAGATCATTGTCATAACACCAAAGAATGCCATGCACTCAAACAGCAACTAGAGTCCCTCATCCAGAGAGGTATTTAAGGGAATACATTGGATCTCGACCGGTTATGGATTATGAAGATCGCCCCTACCACCCATCTCGACAAATCTTGGAGAGGTCGTATAGAGAACGCCAGAATCCCAGGAGGGGCCCCAGATAGAGTCCAAGGAAACGTATCCAAGAAGAGAACCGTCATCAGAACAGTTGAGGGCATCCTTCTACCATTGCTGGCATAGTCGAGACTATCTTTGGAATACCGACTGCGGGGGGTCAGTCCGCCCGTGGAAAGAGCGCTTACGCCCAGTCGGTGACAATGGTTAAAAGGCCCCACAAATGGATCAAAATGGACCAGGCAATAACTTTTTTTGATGAAGATTTGGAGGGAGTACAGACCCCTCATAACGACGGTGGTTATCTATCTGGTTATTGCCAACTACAATGTCGAGCGAGTTTTAGTAGACAACGGAAGCTCGATAGATATCATTTTCTATGAAGCTTTCCAACAGATGAAGCATAAAAAGGATCAATTGAAGCCAATATCATCTCCTTTGTATGGTTTCTCTAGGACACCGATGTTTGCCAAAGGGAGCATAGTCCTCTCAGTCACTGCAGGGACTCCACCGTGTATCACCATTGTACAAACTACGTTCTTGGTGGTAAGACATACATCATTGCAGAATGTTATACTAAGGAGACCAACTCTCAATGAGATGAAGGCGGTGGTTTCTATATACCACATGAAGGCAAAATTTCCTACTAACGAAGGTGTGGAGAGTGGCCTTAGGTAATGAGTCGGACACATAGGTCTTAGGTGGAAAAGAGAGGTATATACAGTTGGTGACTCATTAGGGAGATTTAACCTTAAAGAGTTTCTTAGAAATCTTTTGGAATTTTAATTTGAGTAATTATTTCATAATTCACTTTGCACACTAGCACTTACCCTTTGTTCTCGATGGAGTAAATTGGGGGGTGGGGGGGGAGGGCTCGTTTCCTCTTGGTTTCTGGTGTGACCCCTATTTTCTTATCGTCAGCCCTTGGTGTGGGAAAAGTTCCTCTTGGTCATTGTCCATGTAACGAGGGTTTGTAAAACGCGCTTATACTCTTGTGGTCCACTTTTCATGCCACCAGAGGAGCATGATAACATCCTTCTAGCCATGGGATACCTGAGCCCACCAGAGTGATAAGGCAAGCCTACCCTATTTTAAGTAAACCCTAGAACCTTTCCATCTAGGACAAGGACCCTTTCTATCCCTTTGCTTGCTTGGATGTGTTTTCCTCCACCTCACATTTTAAGGAAAGATAAAATCAATTTGTTTGACAACATGTTTGGTAATTTAAAATTAAACTCAATGTTGAGCATAGGTTAGCCCAAAATAGTGGATTTTCTCTTAGTTAAGTCTTGTTAGTTTGAACTCATTAAGGAGCCCACAAAAGAAATTAGTGGTGATTGGTCCTTAACCCAAGAAATCCAAAATGAATGGGACTGAAGGTCCAAGGATCAGATGGAGATATCCATGTCAGGGGTAAACTTCATCATTCGTTTGGGCTGCATGGATTTAGCCCTAACTACCACTAGGTTCCAAATCTCTTGGGAAACTTAGTGATATCAAACCCACAGTACTTAACTGTGAGAAAGCCCATGAAGGATTGAAGGGGCCCAGACTAAGGAAGTTTGATTAGAATTTAATCAGAAGAAATTTTCTTTGATTAAATTTTAACCAAATTAAATGAGCCTAACATTGAGCCCAATTTGTTTCAAAATAGAGGATTTTTCCCTTAGTTAAGATAGTTTGATATCATTGAGAAGCCCATTAGAAGAAACTAATGTTGATTAGGCCCTAACCCAAGAAATCTAAAATGAAAGTGACTAAAGGCCCAAGGATATAGTGGAACGATCCGAGTAAAGAGCATTCTTTATCTTTCATTTAGGCTTCTTGGGTTAGCCTAAATCATCATTAGAGTTCGATCCCCTTGGGAAGCTTGTTGATGTCAAATCCACCATATTTAACCATGAGAAAACCAAAAAAAATTTATTGTAATTTAATTAAGAAGGAGTTCCTTTATGTTAATGTTTCCACCAAATTAGGCTAATTGAGAACTTATCTACAAGTGGACTTTAATTCATTCAGTGGGCCTTTGAATGCAAAACCAAAACCCATTGATAAAGTTCAAGTAATACTACCTATAAGTGAGCATGGCAAAAAAGGATTTAAAGAATGAAGAACTTAAAAAATATCTTGTCATTTTTGTAAAGAAGAGTTATAGGTCTGGGACAGGAGGTAGTCCTTCTTCATTTTGGTACTAATCCCCTAGTAGAAGGCTAAAGAAAAGGTCTTCTACGAGTCAGATCTCACCTTCAATGAAAAAACTTACTGACGACTCAACTCCCATGCTTAATTATGCCTCACCAAACTTCCTTAGCATGATCAAAGAATTACTCACTACGCTTAACCCATCCACCCTAAACACAACCCCTGACCCCTCCACCCTAAATACAACCCCCGACCCGTTTACCTTTAACACAACACTTGACCCCAGGAAATACTACTTTGTTTCCTATTCAAATTCATTTCCCATGTCAATGAAAAGATGTCTAATTTTGAATGTGCTATGTTTTCAATATGCTATAAGAAATCCTTTTAAATGAACCTGATTTTGAAAACCAAAAACTAAAACAAGTGAACTCTGATTGTTAATCTGGGTGTTGTATCTATTCCATTTTAATAAAACCAAATATTCCATGGTATATATGAATGGTATACCAAAACATTTGAGCAAAATTTCACCTCAGCCTATAAAAAGAAACATTGGGAAGTTCACCTGTAATCCTGAATCTATAAAATATTTGGTTTGGAAATGCTAAGCGATTGGATTTGAGACGACGAAAGGCCATCATTCTATTTTTTCCCATTCATAAAGATTTTTTCCTCATTATGATTTCTTTCAAAACAACCCTCACCAAGGATTGCTTTCACACCACCCAATCAAGGCCCGACACATGACGACCTCAAGGGACCCCAATGAATTCAGTCCAAACTGGATTCAACTTAAATAGATTCCTCCATAGTGGTTTTTTTTACTCAGGTGGATCGACCTAAGTAGATTTTTTCTTTCAGTATACCCGAGAAAATTCCACTTCCTTTCGACATCAACACATTTGACAATGAAAATTTTCAAAAAGAACAGGCCACGCCAAGGGGCCAAACAAAACAAAAAGACAAAAAAAGAAGAAGAGGGAAGAATAATCGATAAAGGAGATGAAAATAAATGGAAAAAAATAAGGAGGAGGACATATGAAGGAAACGAAATTCAAAAAACAAGAAAAAAATGAAGAGAATAATTGACAAATGAGACAGAAGTCGAAAAAAAATGAAGGCAAAAAAAATTAAAATGTAATCCTTGGCTTATAGGAACCCTAAATCACCTGTTAAGCCTTTCAATTATCATTTCCTTCATTAACCTTAGAATCCATTGACCATGTTATAAACCTTGAGAAAGTCCTCTCAGATTGATGTACTGCTTAGCCTCACAAACTATTTTTTGGGTGATGATGGAACTTAGCTTTTCCGAGCGAACATACCCTGTCTTGAAATCACTCGTGAAAGATTATCCCTCCGAAATAACTTCGCCAAACCAACACTCACTCTTGCATTACTTGCAAGAGTTTTCCATTAAATCCTATCTTACATCCAAGCCAATTGATTATGTTTGCCGAACACATGAGATGAAACTCTCGAACTACGTATGGCTTGATCCCTCTTTGGGTACATAGGCAACCAATTTGGTGCAGCCACAATCTTGTAAAAAAACCTTAGTTCCCCTTTTGTCCTCATCAGAAACATGCAAATACGTCATTAAGACTCGGTTGAACGAACAAAACAAAATAGAATTGTTTCAATATCCAAATTAATGGAAACTTCTTGTTTGAAAATGGCTCTTGCCAATCGTTCATTTTTTGTGGATTTCATAATACATAAAGTAGAAAAAAAAAATTGAAGAATCATGGAATAGTTAAGTTTTTCTTTTGACTTGTTCCCGAGCTCAACAATCTGGGCAAATTTTAAGCTAGAACAGTGATTGGAACAAGTACATGGGTGTCAGGATCCCACTTTGCCAGTATAACCCTTAAAAAATTCCGATCGATCCTTACACATTCGAGTGAGAATATCACATTGATGCCTTAGCAAGAGAAATTGTGGAGCCAGATACCCTTCACGTTTTTTGATCCTGCATATCATTTGAGCTGAGATAGCTTCCATCACCATTCTGTTGAAGAAGGAAAAAAAGATTGTTGACAAGTTGTGAAGCTTTATTGTTAGATCTACTAAAAACGTGTACCAAATAAGAGGAAAGATGGGTTTAAACAAAAGTTTTGAGTCAAATATTTTTATCTCGACTTCGTTAGGAGGAAAGATGGGTTTAAATACAAGTTTTTGGTCAAATAAAATAAATTTCCAAAGAAAATATCATTAAGAGCATTGTTCTTCAAGAGTCATCTCTTGCATGCATTGTTTTTCCAAACTCTAAAAACATAATCTTAAATGTCATAACTCAACTCACGCTTAAGTTCTTTTTATGATTTAACAAATTTGAAAAAGAAGACTTTGCAGAACCAATAGGTAAAAGCCCTCATAGCTGTCAAAATCACCAAAAAGCCCTCACAGCAGTTACAATCACAAAAAAGAGTCCTTATCAACAGGCAATCCAAAGTCCTTATCAGCAGGCAATCCAAAGTCCTTATCAGCAAGCAAAACAAATCCTCGTCAATAGGCAAACCTAAGTCCTCATTAGCAGACAAAACCATAAACCAAAGTCCTCGTCAGTAAGCAAACTTAAGTCATTATTAGCAGGTAAACCAAAGTTCTCGTCAGCAAGTAACCCAATGTCATCGTCAACAAGAAAACCAAAGTCTTCATCAGAAGTCACGCCAAAGTTCTCATCAGCAGGTAAACCTAAATTATTTTTAGCAGGCAAACCAAAGTCCTCATCAATAAAAAAAACTAAACTCCTCATCAGTAAGCAAATCTAAGTCCTCATTAGCAGGCAAACTAAACTCCTCATCAGTAGGCAAACCAAAGTTCTCATCAACAGACAAACCAAAGTCTTCGTCAGCAGGCAAACCTAAGTCCTTATTAGCAAGCAAAATCACAAACCAAAGTCTTCATCAATAGACAAATCAAAGTCCACGTTAGCAGGAAAAATCACAAACTCAAAGTCCTCGTCAGCAGGCAAACTAAAGTACTCACAGCAAGCACCAATTAGTCTAGAATTATTGCACGAGTGAACGAACGCTAACTCCATCACTCCAGGTACGTATCATTCTCATAGGTGATCCTATGACACCAAAATCACATACTCTAGGTAAGTATCAACCTTGATTGTGAAATTATTTATAGATAAATGAGTCTCACAAAGAGATAGATATGATGAGAAAAAAATGTGAAAGTATGATATTATAAAAATTATTTGATTGATTGATTATATATTTGAACCTCATAACGAGGAAAATAATGATGTTGAATTGATAGTCTTAAGATGATTAAATATATAAGAAGAAAAATTGATATGTTTGATGATTATTTTAAGAAGAGAATGATAAATGATTGAAATTAAGATATGAGTAGTGATAATAGAATGTTATTATTGAATTTTATGAGATAATAGATGAATGCATATTGGAAGATGATTTGAAAGTTTGAATTATTATATATAAAGAAATAGATGATTAATATTGGTGAATTAGAAACGATTGAATTATAAGATGTGACTAGAAGTATATAATCGAGTACTTCTAGTAAATTTAATTCACTGAGCTTGTGAAGCTCATTACTCATTATTAAATAATTTCATGTAGCGAGTAGGACAGATAGAATTGTGAGATGAGATTTAGACTGAATCATTTTCTGTAAGCCACGTGGTCCACATCCTCAGACTAATGGGAAAAAAAATTGTAAATATCCATGCATCATATTTTGTATATATTATTTCAGTTGAAATTTTATTAATATAACTCCCCTGCTGAGGGTTGAGGATTGATGTGTGTGTGCATATATATATATATATATATATATATATATATATATATATATATATATATATATATATATATATACACACACACACACACACACATTCAGTTGATGTACATTTTTATATTGTTGCATATATGTGTCGTGCTGAGATTTCAAAACTTGACGACAATGTCTCGGGGGTAGCCAACCCGGGATGGGTCATTAGAATTTTGGTATTAGAGTATTAGGTTTTATGATTCTGTAGACTGCATAAAAAATTTAAAGAAGTGGAAGATTTAAATAAACTACATGTTAATGAAGAGTTTGAGGATGACACGTAGACATGCTAGAGCTAGAGTTAGAATTGCTTACTAGAGAGGGCGTGGTAGGCCTCCAATTTTTAGACGAGCTGAGATTGAGATGGAGGCCGAGTTAGAGTGAGTTTCTTAGAAGGGAAAGTGTTGATAGTATAATTGATACTAGTAGGGGTGTGAGAGAATCTGGAGTTAAAATAGATGAGCTAAGAGAAGTTCTTGCTCATGCTCTTGAGAAAATGAATATAACAGATGATAGAGTTGATAGTCTATAGCATAAACTTGATGAACAAGCTAGAGTAGTGCATGAGATTATTGTAAATCCAGTAATGGTAGACGTTCTAAAGGGGAAATGTGAGTTTATGCATGAGATGCAGGGAAATTATTTTGCTAGATATATTAAGTTGAATGCTTTGTTGTTTAAAATATCTATGAATCTTTTTGAGTAGGCTTAAGTTAGAAGAAATGACAGGCAGAGGGTCGTCTTTGCTTCATTTAAGTTAGAATGAGAAGCTTTAGAATTGTAGGAGGATACTCTTTCCAGTGTAAGTGCATATGTTGATAGATCCTTAACTTGGAGTAGGTTTAAGGAGGTTTTTTTTTATAAATATTGCTTATATACTTTCAGAGCCCAACAAAAGAGAGATTTCATTTATTTGAGGTAAAAATATGTTGATTGTGGCTTAGTATAATAGTAGATTTTTGGCCTTGTCAAGGTTTGTATCGAAAATGGTAGACATAAATGAGAAGAAGTGTAAGAGGTTCCCAGATGGATTATATTTTGATATTAGATTAAAACAATCTTACATGAGGCATATAAATTATTTTAGGTTGGCGGATATAGCACTTCAGATTGAGAAGGGTGTGATGGAATTTAGAGGTAGGAGGGATTGGCTAAAGAGGTCTAGATTTGAAGAACCTAAAGGTGGTAGCAGTATGAGTGTGCAGAGTGAAAGACCACCCTAGAGAGGGCGTTCTTTGTCACAGGAAACTGTAATACAGAGTCAGGGGCAAGCAAGATCTATTACTTCTAGAGCTCGGAGTAATATTGGTGGGATCCCTAGATTTAGGAAACAGGTTATGGGAACTGGAAGTTATGGTAGAGGAGTAAGTATGCCACTAAGGGGAAGTGGTAATCTGATGTATGATCGAGAGACAAAAGTTTGTTATAGATGGAATCAGACAGGGCATCTGTCTCAGAATTGTCCTACTATAATATGCTTTGTATATGGTGAGGGATGACATATTAATGTAGATTGTCTAGTGAAAAAATCTGTTGAGATAAGTGCTGGAGGTGTTGGGAGAAGACAGGTGGAGAAAGATGGTGGATCAGAGAATATGCAAGGCAGAGGCAGATGAACAGTTGCTGAAAGAGGGCGAGGTAGTCAGATGCAATCCAAAGAGAGCATAATTTATGCATTAACCCAGCAGGATGCCCAAGCTACTCCTGATGTTGTTATGGGTATAATATCTATTCTTGATATACATGCTAGATTATTGATCGATCCTAGTGCAACCCATTCTTTTGCATCCAATGTATTTATGAAGTCTATTGATGCATGCATTAGTCATTTGATGCATAATATTATTATTGAAGTCCCACTAGAGATAGAGTGATAATCATAAATGTTTACAATTGTGTGATTCGTATTAGTGATAGAGAATTCGAAGTTGATTTATTACCTTTGAATATGATATATTTACATTTGATTTTAGGAATGAATTGGTTATTGACGTATTACGCATGGGTTGATTGTTCCAGAAAGAATTTAGTGTTCAAGATATGAACATGAGGAATTTAGTTTCAGGGAGAATGTAAGATACTCTCGAATTACTAGTAAATAGTCAAGGAAAGGATATGAGGGGTATTTGGTATATGTGGTGGATTTTAGAAATGATAGTAGAGAGTTGAAAGAAATCTTAGTAGTAAAAGATTTTTATGATGTATTTCTTGATGAGTTGTCTAGTTTGCCTCACAGTAGGGAGATTAAATTCTCTATTGATGTGATATCAGGTTTATTACATATATTTATAGCACCCTACAGAATGGCACCCGCTGAGTTGAGAGAGTTGAAAGTTCAACTTCAAGAGTTGTCAGATAAACAATTTATTCGACCAAGTGTCACCATGGGGAGCCTCTGTATTGTTTGTGAAGAAGAAAGATAGAACGATGATATTGCATATAGACAACAAACAGTCGAATAAAATCACCATTAAAAACAAATATCTTTTGCCTAGGATAGTTGATTTATTTGAGCAGTTACAGAGAGCAAAGGTGTTTTCTAATATAGACCTGAGGTCAGGTTATCATCAGTTGAAGGTAAAAGATGGAGATATGCCAAGATTATTTTTAGGGCATGTTATGGTCACCATAAGTTTCTTGTGATGCCATTTAGGTTGATAAATGCTCTGGTAACATTCATGGATTTGATGAATATGGTGCTTAAACTATTTCTAGACAAATTTATGGTTATATTTATTGATGATGTTTTGATATATTCTAAAAATGAGGAAGAACATATGAAACATTTAGAGACAGTGTTGGAGATTCTGAGGAGAGAGAGATTGTATACAAAATTTTCTAAATGCGAGTTTTAGTTGAATGAAATAACTTTCCTGGGGTATGTAATATCTAGAGATGGTATAACAGCTAATCCATAAAAGGTTGAGGCAATATGGAGTTGGCAGAGACCAACTAATTTGATATTAGAATCTTCTTAGGGTTAGTAGGTTATTATAAAAGATTCATTCAAAATTTTTTTATTATTGCAGCACCATTAACTAGATTGGCCAGGAAAGAGGTGAGGTTTGTATGGTCTAGGGAGTGTGAGAAAAGTTTCCAATTACTAAAGGAGAAATTGACTATAACTCTAGTATTGGTGCTTCATTCTGGTGATGAATGATTTGTGATGTATAGTAATATATCCCATCAAGGGTTGGGATGTGTGTTGATGCAACATGGGAGAGTCATAGCTTATGCTTATAGGAAATTGAAGAACTATGAGAGAAATTACCTTACCTATAATTTAGAATTGGCTGCCATAGTTTTTGCTTTGAAGATTTAGAGATATCATCAGTTGATAGGTGCTTAAATATTCATATTTAAACCCCTTAATTTACATTCGTTAAGCTCTTTGTCTATATGTTTTAGTCTATTTTACTTCACTTTTGTGTTTTACACGTTTTTATAGGGTCTTGGAGAAAATTAAGCATTTTTGGCACTTAAAGGAAGAAATCTAGAAATCCTGGAGCGGTTGCTGGCTAGAGTGCGATCTAGCGCACCAGCGCTCGTGCGCACACAAAGAAGGATCGAGTGCAGCATTGCGATCGAGCACACCACGCATGCAATCGAGCGCACATGTACGGGCGTGAACAGTAAAGCGGCAGAACAAGTTTTGGAAATAAAAGAGTTTTTATGTTTTAGGAAATTTAGGGTTTCCTGAGTCTTCTAGGATTATTCAACCCCTATAAATACACTTGTAAAAAACAAATTAGATATCCCTTCTTTTATCTTTTAGTCTCCCTTTGGAGTAGATCTCCCTTTTGGGGGATCAAGCTCCCTTTTAGTTTTATTTTTTTGTTTAGGGAGGCCGGAGGCTGGACAAGCCCGAAGGAGACTGTGGAGAAGAATTGACGACTCTTCTCCTGGGTTTCTTCTTTCCTTTATTTTATTATGTGTAACTAACTTTTTAGCAAGGGCTTGGTTGAAGCCCTAATTATGTTTATTCAATAATTCAATATTGGCACCTTTACGATATTCATGTTGTGTTGCTTGACTTGATTAATGCCTGTGTTTATTTAAATTCCTCATGTGTGTGTGTCTGATCAACGTATATATGTGGTATGGATTAGTTAGTTGAATCAATTTGGATGACCGAGTCCTGGGTTCAACAATAGTAACAAAAGAAATCCATGCCGGATTCTTGAGTTAATCAACATGGGAAACCGGGAGTAGATACCATGCCCTAGGTCTCGTGTGGTTGTCGATTTTCACAGATCCTATGCTCTCTTAAGGAACAACTCAGTATAAACCATGCTGAATCCCTTAAGAAAGAAAAGAGTTAGAGTAGATACCATGCCTAACTCATTGCTTAGGGAAATCAATAGCTTAAGGAGTAGATACCATGCCCTTAGGTTGACAAACAGTAGGTAATCATAGCATGAGTAAGGCATTGGCATATTGTTTTGTTGTGGTAGCATAATTGGTGGTGGATATCAAGTCCCTACGCCTTTATCTTTATTATTTCAAACTCAATATTTATTTCTCTTATTTTATTATTGCGAAACTATTTCTAAATCGAACTTTACCAATCCCCGTGGAGATGATCTTGCATTCGCACACTATGCTACTGTTGACCTTGTGCACTTGCAAGTAAAACAAGTTCGATTGTTTGCCCATTTATTTTGGTAGATAATCGCACAACATCTGTATGGAGCCACTAGTGAAATTTTTACTGATCATAAAAGTTTGATGCATTTACCTACCTAGAGAGAGTTGAATTTGAGGTAGAGGAGGTGGATAGAATTTATTAGTGACTATGGCTGTATAATTCACTATCATCTAGGAAAGGAGAATGTGGTTGCTAATGCATTGAGTAGAAAAATCTACAGGAAGATTAACTGCTATTGAGAGTTATGATGTGAAATTGATGATACATTTAAGAGAGATAATAATGAAGTTGAATATCAGTGAAAGATGATCATTTTTAGCAAACATGGTTGTACAGTTATCCATAGTAAAATGCTTGTTAGAGATGCAAGGTAGAGATTAGGAGATAGAAAAGATTAAGCAGGAAGTATTTAGTGGAGAGCATACTGATTTCATAATCAGATAAGATTATATATTGATATTGGTACATAGAATTTGTGTTCCCAATAATGTTGAGATGAAAAAGGAGATATTGAGAGAGGCACGTGGTTCAGTGTATTCAATGCACCAGAGTAACAATAAAATGTATAGGGGAATGAGACAAAATTTTTGGTGGTCTAGATTGAAGAGGAATGTAGCTTAATGCATTTCTAGATGTTTGGTTTATCTGTAAGTGAAGTATGAGAATAGACATTTAGCAGGCTTACTATAGCCTCTTCTAGTGCCTAAATAGCCATAAGAGAATAAGAGTATGGATTTTGTTTCTGGATTTCCCCATACCTAGAGAGGTTTTGATGTTGTGTGGGTGATTATAGATGGATTATCTAAACCATCTCATTTTCGTCTTATTAAACTATTTGAAGTCTTGAAAAGTTGGTTGAACTGTATGTAGCTGAGATAGTGAGGTTGCATAGAGTGCCTTTGAGTATTGTATCAGATAGAGCTTCTAGATTTACTTCTAGATTTTGGAGGGCAAAAAGCTATGGGTACACAATTGCAGTTTAGTATAGCTTTTCATCCTCAAATTGATGGGCAGACAGAGAGAATCATCATAATACTAGAAGAGATGTTGAGGGCAAGTGTATTGAGTTTTTCAGTGAGTTGTGATGCTTATTTACCTTTGATCGAGTTTGCATAAAATAATCAGTATCAAACTAGTATTGGGATGGCACCATTTGAGGCTTTATATGGTAGAAGGTGCAGAACTCCAGTATGTTGGTAAGAAGTTAGAAAAAGAAAGGTGTTTGGTCCAGAAATGATAAATTTGACTACTGAGAGGATCAAACTGGTTAAAAATAACCTTAGAGCAGCACAGAACAGACAGAAATGATATGTTGATAATTGAAGACAACCTCTTAAGTTTCAGGTTGGTGACTGGGTGTTTTTGAAGATATCTCCGTGGAATGGTGTATTAAGATTTAAAAAGAAATGAAAGTTAAGTCCGAGATTTGTGGAGCCATATGAGGTAATTGAAAGAGTTGGACCAGTAGCATACAAAATGGATTTGCCTCTAAAGTTAAAGCAATTACACAATGTGTTCCATGTTTTATTTCTGAGAAAGTGTTTACATGATGAATCTCATAGTATTCCAAATCAAGTTGTAGAACTTCAAGAAAATTTGACCTTTATGCAAGTACCAGTCATAATTCTAGATAGAAAGGAACAAGTCTTGCGTAATAAAGTTATTCATTTGATTCAAGTATTATGGTAAAAACAAATATGTTAAAGAAATTACTTGGGAGCATGAGGTAAGAATGAGGAAAGAGTACCCCCAGCTTTTTCATAAGTTAGGTAAGAAAATTTCAGGGATGAAATTTTTATAAGGTGGGTAGAATTGTAATACATGTCTTATTAAAGTAAGGGTAAAGAAGTAATTTGATAGATATTACATGGAATTAAAATAATATATATACATGAAAGATTTGTTATTGAATGAAATAATTCTTTTGAAAAAAAAAGACACCTAGAAGCGTCCAGATGTAGTTACAAAGGAAATAAGAAAAAAAAAAAAAGAGACAACACCTGGACGTTCAGGTGTTGTCACACAACATGCAAGAAGTGCATGTTGTATAACAAGGAAATGAAGAACGGTGGCAAAAGGGGCGGTTTGAATATATATTTAGTTTTTTTTTGTTTTTTTTTTATTTTTTTTACCAAGTCCCGTTTGGTTTTATTCTTTCTTCAATTCAAATTTCTTAGCAAAAAGTTGTAAAGAAAATTTCTCAAATATTAGAGAGTACAATCATTCAATTACAATAGCAAGACTTTATCATATTTGAGGTGTTGACGATCAGTAATCGGGTGAAATTGTAAAATGAGCAAGAAAGGCAAAGGGGTGATCCACAGGTAGCTTTAAGTGCTACGTGGTAAGTTAGATTTACTTTTAGTAATTGAGACTAATAAAAATATGAATTTATGATATTTGAATAAATGGGCGAATTATAATGATTTAACGATGTATTTTTTTTATTATATATGAAAATTGATTGATTTATTGATTAGGAATTTGAAAGTATGTTGAATATTAATTATATAATAATTTATATTTTAAAAATGATGGATTAATGAAAAATATGCTGAGAAGTTATATGAAGTTTATGAAAATATGATTGAAAATTTTATATGATATATGAGGAGACAATTTAATAAATATACTAAAAACAATCATTTTGAGAAAGAGTTAGATAATTGAATTGAATGTTTTGATTTATGTTTGCTTACATGTTATTGCTCATATGCATAAAAAAAAAATGACCAAAAATGTAGCTGGTCTGGCCAAAAAAAAAAGAAAAGAAAAGATCAGGAAGACAGCTAGTCTAGCAAAAAAAAAAAAAGATCAGGAAGGCAGCTGGTCTAGCTAAAACACGTCAACATGTGATAAGACGTTCCTAGATGATAATATGAAATAATCTGATGATAAAGAAAGGAAAATAATTTAAATTCATGCATTACATTTGTTTTAAATATTGATTATTATTGATTGAGATGCTAAAATATCAATCTTGATTGTAAAATGATTTATAGACAAATGGATCTCAAAGAGAGACAAATATGAAGAGAAATAAATGTAAAAGTATGATATTATAAAAATTATTTGATTGATTGATTATATGCTGTGAACCTCATAATGAGATAAATAATGATGTTGAATTGATAATCTCAAGATGATTAAATATATGAGAAGAAAAATTAATATGTTCGATAATTAATTTAAGAAGAGATTGATAAATCATTGGAATTATGATATAAGTAGTGATAATAGAATGTTATTATTGAATTATAAAAAATAGTAAATAAATGAATATTGAAAGATTATTTAAAAGATTGAATTATTATATATAAAAAAATAGATAATTAATATTAATAAATTAAAAATAATTAAATTATAAAATATAACTAAAAATATATAATCAAATATTTTTAATAAATTTAATTCACATATCGTTAAAACTAAGATATTATTTCTCATTTCAACGCAACCCTCCTTGATTCTCTCTTCTATCTTCGTACTATTCACTTCCTCTCTCTCTTCCCTGTTTGCAGATTTTGAGATTCTTTCAAATTTTGAGATTCTTTCAACTCAACTCAGTTCCTTTTCTCGCTAAGATTCTTCAACTCAATTCTCTCTCTTCTCTCCGTGGCATATTTTTTTTTTCTTTTTTTAAAATTTCTTTTTTTTATTTTGTTTGGATATCTTCTCTCTGTTTCTTTGGATCTGCCTTGCCTTTTGTCTGTTTGCTGTCTTGCTGAGAATTTTTTCAAACAAATTTGAGAGCTGAGCAGTGAACTCGGCTTGAACTTAGAACTTGGAAGGCAGGATTGAAAAAATCTCACGAGTTGCTGGGTTCGGTGTGTACCAATTGCCGCTTGTGTGGTATAGGGGCATGAAATAGTTGTTGAAGGGAATCATTGCTGCCCATATATGCGCTTGCTTAGATAATTTGCCTCTGTGTCCTCATCCCTTAGCAAGTTCACCACTTGTGAAACTATATTTTCATAATATGGTGTGATATATATAGTTGATTAATGATCAAAACATAGGTTATTAGCCAAAGCAAAGTTGCTGCCGGGTATATTATTGTTATATAATTTTGAGATTATATATTCTTTCTTGTGTGCATTTTCTATTAGAATTTTAGTTTATATAAGATCAATGTGAATTTTTGTTTAATATTTTTTAAAAGGAGAGTGCTGTGACAAGTGTTTGATATATTCAAGTAGTCTTTGCAAAAGATCATGGCTTTCATTTAAATGATGGAATGAGAATTAAATTTGTTGCCTTTCTTTCTTTAGGTTGCTTTTTCAGCGATGGAATTTGGAAGGCGTTTAATTGTTCGATAAGGGCATAAATATCTTTCTCCTCTTTCATTAAAAGATCTCCCAAACAAGGTTAATCCCATCCCATCTGTTCCAAACAGAGGATAACGATCTCTCATGTCTAAAACCCTACTCTCTCTCATCAAACCCCTTCACAACCCCAAACCCAGTTCATCACCCTTTCCCATCTCCCCCAACATTAAGAAACTTGTCAATGAAACCATTTACATCCTCAAAACCCACCAACAATGGCCACAATCTCTCGATGCGCGTTTCGCCGAAGAAGAAACCCAAATTTCAGAGATTTCCCATTTCGTTTTTGATCGAATCCATGACATAGAACTGGGCCTTAAATTCTTTGATTGGCTCTCAAAGCAGCAACCACAAGGTTTTTCTTCCAATGGGTACGCTTATTCTTCGTTTTTGAAGCTTTTAGCTAGATTTAGAGTGTTCAATAAGATTGAAACTTTGCTGGAAAATATGAAAATGGAAGATAAAAGGCCAACCCGTGAAGCACTGAGCGTTGTTATTGGAGCATATGCGGATTTTGGGTTGGTTGATAAAGCTATTGAATTGTACTATTTTGTGGTTAAATTGCATAATTGTGTGCCTAATGTGTTTGCTTGTAATGCATTGCTTAATGTGCTTGTGAAAAGTAAGAGAGTTGAAATTGCACGCAAGGTGTATAATGAAATGGTTGAGAGAGATGGTTCCATGGATAATTACAGTACTTGTATAATGGTAAGGGGTTTGTGTGATGAAGGCAAGGTTGAGGAAGGCAAAAAGCTGATTGAGGACCGGTGGGGAGAGGGGTGTGTGCCAAATGTTGTTTTTTACAATACAGTCATTGATGGCTATTGCAAGCAAGGTGATGTGGAAAGCGCTAATGGGCTTTTTAAGGAATTGAAAATGAAGGGGGTTTTGCCTACTTTGCAGACTTATGGAGCGATGATAAAAGGGTTTTGCAGGGAAGGGAATTTTGTCGCAATTGATAGGCTTTTGATGGAAATGGAAGGTAGGGGTTTCAATATCAATGTGCAAATATATAATAATATCATCCATGCTCGATATAAGCATGGTTGTAAGGTTAAAGCGGTGGAAACTGCTGAATGGATGAGTAATAGTGGTTGTGAGCCTGATATTGTTACATATAATACTTTGATTAGTGGTTCATGTAGGGATGGGAAGGTCAAGGAAGCAGGTCAACTTCTAGAACAGGCCATAAAGAGGGGACTGATTCCGAATAAATTTAGTTATACTCCTCTTATACATGCCTATTGCAAAAAAGGGGAATATCTTGGGGGTTCAGAGTTGCTCATTGAGATGACAGAAAGAGGACATAAGCCTGATTTAGTTGCCTATGGAGCTCTTGTTCATGGACTTGTTGCTGCTGGGGAGGTGGATGTTGCCATAACAATTCGAGATAAAATGATGGAAAGAGGAGTATTGCCCGATGCGGCTTTTTACAATGTTTTGATGAGTGGACTTTGCAAGAAAGGGAAGCTTTCTGGTGCCAAGCTCCTCTTTGCTGAGATGCTTGACCAAAATGTACCACCTGATGCATTTTGCTTTGCCACGCTTGTGGATGGGTTTATCAGGAATGGTAATCTTGATGAGGCCATGAAAGTGTTTGAACTTTCGATCGAAAAGGGTTTGGATCCTGGTGTTGTGGGGTACAATGCAATGATTAAAGGTTACTGCAAATTTGGAATTATGAAGGATGCATTGTCATGTGTGAATAGAATGATAGAAGGGCGTCTTGCCCCAGATGAGTTTACTTATTCCACTATTGTAGATGGGTATGTAAAGCAGCATGACATGGCTAGTGCACTGAGGATGTTTGAGCAGATGATAAAAAAGAAATGCAAACCAAATGTGGTAACCTATACCTCCCTTATTAAAGGGTTTTGCGGCAAAGAAGATTCCAGTTCTGCAGAAAGAACTTTCAAAGAGATGCAAAGCTGTGGTTTGGTACCTAATGTAATCACATACACTACACTTATTGGGGGCTTTTGTAAGGAGGGTAAACTAAGAAAAGCAGCCTCCTTTTTCGAAATGATGCTGGTAAAAAGGTGCATACCCAATGATGTTACTTTCAATTATCTAGTAAATGGATTTATGAATAATGCTCCCAGTGCAGTTTCTAACGAAGCAAATAAGTCTCAACGGGAGAAGAAGTCTATGTTTCTAGACTTTTTCGAAAGGATGATATCCGATGGATGGGTTCGCAACACTGCCATTTACAATTCTATTCTTGTTTGCCTTTGCCAACATGGAATGCTTAAAACTTCTCTTCAGTTACGTGATAAGATGGTGTGGAAGGGTTTCCTTCTGGACCCTGTTTCTTTTGCTGCTCTGCTACATGGCATCTGCTTAGAGGGAAGATCAAAGGAGTGGAGAAATATGATCTCTTGTAATTTGGATGAGCAGGAACTCCAAATTGCTGTCAAGTACTCACATATTTTAAACCAATACATACCTCAAAGATTGATATTTGAAGCTTCACTTATTTTGCAGACCTTGGTTGAAGAGAAAAAGTCTCAAAACCAAGAAGTGCATGATCGCAAAGTCCCAGTGAGATAGGAGAATGAATGGGGAAATTTTGAAAGAAATCATCTGGGTTTTCTACAAAGAATAGAAAATCACCTGCATGTGAGTAGGCAAATCAATGAAATGCGGAGCCTATTCCGTCCCGCTTCTGTGATACCTTGGAGGGATTCATTCCTGATGAGCAACCGTGAAGCAGTGATTATAGACACATCTTGTTTCAAAGATTATAGATACATCTTCTGCTTGTCAACTGACTGGATAAATCCATCATCTGAAGTGGCCCCTGAGGATCCATATCAGTCGGTAATAACCTGGCATAAATCATGGTGGGTGAACTCCTATATATATATGTTATGCATTTACTAATATTTAAAGGTGGAAAATACGTGTATGATTATGGATTAATCTCAATTCATGATGCTTTTGCAGGAACTTCAGTGCATTAAAATGCAAGTTTGTGTATATTAGCTGCAATTTCATTCTATTGGAGAAATTATAAACTAAAGAAAAAAAGGTGTAGCAGATGCAACTGTCCTTACGGAGTTATGTGCCAGGATTTTGTTTTATGCCTATTCTGATTTGACTGTATATGTGAAAGTGTCAATATGGTCTTTCATAGAGAGCATCATGAAAGAAACAGTTTGTGATGAAGTTTTAACGTTCCAGCCTTGCTGTTGCTAACTTGTAACTATACTCGTCTGCCAGCTAGTGGAATCTGTATAAAAATTGTATTGTATTGGATTGCATGAAGGACATCACCGAATATATCATTACATTTACGTATGAAAGTTTCTTGTTCATGTTTACAAATCCTGTTTAATCAATTTTGAAAGACGGAAGAACCACTTTATTAATTAGATATTAAGGTGTATTATGCTTCAATATTGTATCCTAATTGGAAGATGCTTTTTTTTCATAATTAAATTTACTTGTTACGGCTTCGGTGGATCTTGTTAGAGTTCATGATAGTAAGGGTTCTGATTTTCAGGCATTTATATGTTGATTGGTATGAGTATTAAGTTTTGACTGGACTTTACATTCCAAATCAGAAGTGTATAACCTAGGTTATTTCTCTGACAGTGACAAGTTTTCATTGAGATAGCCTATCATGCATCTTTATAGTATGAACATAAGTAGTTGCTTACTTGCCAAACGGCTTTTAATGCCTTCTCATATTACAGAGGCTTGCATGTGATTCTCACATGATTTTGGGTATTGTTGCTTCTTCTATTACACAAACATGGAATTCCATGTTATTTGGATTAAAAAAATTCCATTATACAGTGATTTCAAAGTAAATAGATACATCTCAAAATTGTTTCCAATGGGTTCTCATGTTTTGGAAGCGTAATTAATTCTATAAAATTATAATTATATTTTTCAAAAAATCAAATAATTAAATAAGTAAATCTAATACACTATAAAATAGTTAGTAAGACTTTTTCTTATTAATTTTCAACTAAACATATAGAAATAAAATCATAGAAATAAAACATTCTAAAACATCTAAGTAAAGTAAATAATAATAAAATAATTGAATAAATGAATAATACTATAATTTTATTTCTCAAACAAGTATATGCCTTAATAATCTAAAATTTATACTACTATAAAAAAACAAATTTAGAGTTTTCTTCCTTACCCATCTTAGAAAACAAAATATACTAGAAACTGATAAGCTTTCTCTTTTCTCTTAACCTTTTTCTCAAGTTTCTTTCTCTCCCTTGGTCCCTTTCTCGGTTTGGAGTAGGTAATTTGGGCTTTTGTCAACCGGTAATTTTGAGTGGAGGTAATTCTAAATAAAACTTTTTAAATCAGGCACATGTAGATCCGCCTAAGCCAATCTATATTCAAGCAGTAATCGCCAAGCTAGAGTTGATTTTGAACACTTGCTCTCCTCTCTACAAGTTGCAGTCAAAAATTTCTGTTCTCACTTGTGATTTTGATTTTGATTTTGAATACAAAATCTCTCTCTCTCACACACAAACACAACTATTTCACTCTTTTCAGGTACTGTCTGTACCACCAATTGAGGTAATGTAAAATCTATTTTTCTTCCTTAAGTGGAAATGATTTTATTTATGCTTTGTGTTGGAGTTTGTCAAAGAATTAAACGGGAGATGGAAGAATGAAGTTTAGCATGTTAAAGAAGTGCACACCAGTGTGTGCCGCGGCCCAGCTCTTCTCAGGCCGCGGCGCCCAGCGTGGAGGATGCCTAGAGGAGGTGTGCGCCAGGGCTCAGCCTCCCCCAGGCTGCGACGCCCAGAAAGGTGAGGAGTATAGGAGATTCAGCCCTGCTCCAGGCCGCGGCTTGCCCTGTTCTAGGTCGCGGCCTGAAGGCACACTGATGCACATTGGTTCAGCTTTTATAAGGTGCGTAGATGCATGATCAAAACGCACAGGATCACTTAGACTTGATCAAAGGCTATGGATGATTAGTCTTTTAGATCTAAGGGTGGAGATTGACTTCAAGATAGGTTCAAGAAGTGGTGCACTATATAAAAGATCACCTAGATTCAATCTCAACACAAGATAACACACAACACCAAGACACAAGTGTGTGTGTGACAGAACATGTGAATGAGAGAATTGTGAGGAGTGCAAAGACACAAAACACAAGAGGGGCTCATTGTAGAGAGGTTGGTTGTAAAGAGAGAGATTAGTATAGAAAGAGGATTCAAGGGACTTGTAAGTGGAATTTCCTAGGGAGAAAGTTCCAGGTAACTTAAGACCTTATCACTTTCTTATTCTCTTCTTTGTTCCTTCAAGAACTTGTGGTTTCTTGAAGAAGTGTTGTTGGATTGTAAGAACTCATTGATTTAGTGCAAAGAGTTCAAAGGAGCTCACAGGGACGTAGGCTATTGCCGAACCTTGATAACAATTGCTGTCTTCTTTCTTTGCTTCGTTTGTTGTATCTTTTCTTTACAAATCATTCTAGACTTGGGTGTTTGGAAGACCATCACCTAGGCATCCTGAAGTGGTTTCCCAACAGTGGTATCAGAGCTAGAGGAGATACCCCAACAGTGATATCAGAGCTTGTACAGCTGGGCATCGGAGCAAGAATAGAAGGTATCGGAGCAAGACTCCAAGAATCAAAGATCAACTTCTTGGGTGATTCAAGAACGGAGTAGAGATCTATATCTGATCGTGTTCTTGAGGTGATTCAGGAACGGAGTAGAGATCAATATTTGATTGTGTTCTTGAGGTGATTCAAGAACGGAGTAGAGACCAAGATCTGATCGTGTTCTTGAGGCAAGAACGGTATTGAGATTAATCTTCGATCGTGTTCTTGAGGTTTAGAAGAAGTTGGATAGCAATTGTGGGTGCTGCAAAAATCTGGGATCTTCTCCGTAAGATGGGTTCAAACTTCATCATTGATAAGTTTGATGGAAAGGGAGACTTTTCCCTTTGGAAGCGGAAGATCAAGGTGGTTCTTGTGTAACAAAAGGTGGACTTGGCGATTGGAGAAGATGATGCTTTTCCAGCAAATACCACTGAGGTCCAGCTGAATGAGATGAAGAAGATGGCGTACAGCACCATCTTTCTGCACATGCTGGATAATGTCACAAGGGAGTGCGGAGACTCAAAAGATCCAACTGTCATTTGGAAGAAACTAGATGAGTTGTTTCTTGCTAAGACTCTCCCTAATAAGAGGTATCTTTGTAAATGAATCTTTTCTTTTAAATTGGATCCTAATAAAGAGTTGCAAGATAATCTTGATGCCAAGATGAGGAGTGCATCAAGTAGAGAATGATTATTCATTAAAAGAAGGCTAGAAACTCAGTATGGCAGCAACAATGGCTACTACCGTGACAGAGGTAGAGGAGAAAGCCATGGGAGAGCGCATAGTAACATACATGGCTACTACCGAGACAGAGGTAGAGGAGAGAGCCATGGGAGAACGCACAGTAACATACATGGCTACTACTGGGATATGGGTAGAGGAGAAAGCCATGGGAGAGCGCATTCCAAACCGAGATTTGGAAGGAAGAGATGTTACTACTGCCCTAAGGAGGGTCATTTCAAGAAAGATTGCAAGGAGAATATGAGGGATGAGGAAAGAATCCATACCAAGAATGGAGAGGCTTCGGTTGCCAAGACAGAACAGCAAGATGATGATGTTCTTGTTGTGTGCTCAAGTGTAAGCGAGGGGCAAGAAGGCAGCGGGAAATGGATCTTGGATACCGGGTGCACTCATCACATGTGCCCTCACCGGGATTGGTTCAAGAATTTCAAAGAAACCGATGATGAAAGGGTTTTCTTGGGGAATGAAACTTCTTACCAAGTGAGAAGCATAGGAGACATCCAATTGAGGATGTTTGATGGAATGACAAGGCTGCTGAGGAATGTGAGGTATCTTCCGAATGTGAAGAGGAATTTGATCTCATTGGGGCAGCTAGATTCCGTAGGGTACACATACAAAGCAGAGGGAGGAAAGATCAAGGTAACTAAGGGATCTTTGGTAGTGATCAAGGCAGCAATGAAGGATGGTCTTTATGAGATGATCGGAGACACGGACATCAAGGATCAAGCAGCAAGCTTGATGGTTGAGATGGAGAAGACAGCACTTTGGCACACTCACTTAGGACATATAAGCGAAGAGGGACTGTAAGTTCTCAGCAAGAATGAATTACTTGATGGTGACAAGGTAGAGAGACTCAACTTCTGCAAGAGTTACGTTCTTGAGAAGCAACATCGGGTCAGCTTCAACACCGGAGTGCACAAATCTAAAGGCATTCCTGACTACATTCATGCGGATCTTTGGGGACCAGCTAGGACACCAACACAAGGAGGTAACTTTTACATTCTATCTTTAATTGATGATTATTCAAGAAAGGTTTGGGTTTATTTGGTTAGAAATAAATCAGATGCTTTGAATAAGTTAGTGGTGTGGAAAAAGCTGGTGGAGACTCAAATGGGCAGGGTAGTTAAGGTGTCAAGAACTGATAATGGCTTAGAATGTTTTAACAAGGAACTTGATCAATTCTGTAGGTTAAATGAGATTCTAAGACATAGAACGATTGTGAAAACGCCTCAGCAAATTGGAGTTACTCAGAGGATGAATAAGACCCTTATGGAAAAGTTTAGGTGCATGTTAATGGGATCCGGATTACCCAAATGTTTTTGGGGGGAAACGGTGTCTACTGCTGCGTATTTGGTTAATAGATCACCCTCTAGGGCTGTGGACCTTAAGACTCCCGAGGAGATGTGGAGTGGTAAACCCCTTGAGTTGGACAACCTTAGGACTTTTTGGTGTGCTGCGTTTGCACATCAAAAGAATGATAGTCTTAGCCCAGGATCTAGAAAGTGTGTGTTTCTAGGATATGAGGAAGGAGCTAAGGGGTATAGGTTGTGGTCCTTAGAAAAAGAAGGATTGAAACTCATACTAAATAGGGATGTCTTTTTTAATGAATTGTTATTTCCTTATTTGGAGAAAACTAACCCTACAGGGGCTAGTGAGCAAACCAGTCTGGTATTTGTGGAGCATAGCATCAAGGAAAATTCAGTTCAAGTAGAGCAAGGAAGGCAAGAGGGTTCGGATCAAGTAGAGCCCATTGATGAAGGCCATGCTCAGGACACTCATGAGGAGGCTGTACTAGAAGTTGATGATGCAACAAGTCGGAATGACTATCAACTCACAAGGGACCGGAAGAGAAGGATGGTTAGACCACCTTCAAGATATGGTTTTGCGGATGCTATTGTAGCAGCTCCTTGGACAGAAAGAGGGATGAGTGAACTAGAGACTTACATTGATGCCATGGAAAGTAAGGATTCGTCAAGATGGCAGCTGCCTGTAGAGGAAGAAATGGATTCTTTGAGGAAGAACAGTTCTTGGAAATTGGTGCACATTCCGGAAAAACAAAGAGTTGTGGATTGTAAGTGCACTTACAAGGTCAAAAAAGGGAACCCTACAGGGAATAAAGTCTGGAATAAGGCTAGGCTAGTGGCGAAGGGGTTCGTGTAAAGAGGAGGCATAGATTTCACAGAAACCTTCTCACCTGGACATAAGGTGGATGAAGTGGTGATTATCCTCGTCTGTGTCGATGATATGCTGTTGGTTCGGAATAGCAGGGAGAGGATAGAAAGGTTTATATCTCAACTAAGTGAGGAGTTCGAGAGGAAGGATCTTAACCTTACACAAAAGACCCTTGAGATGAGAAGAATTCGGGAAAGGGAGAGAAACAAGTTAAAGGTTTCTTGGTCTTCTTACATAGAAAAGGTTTTGTACAAGTTTTCTATGGAAGATAGTAAACCAGTGAAGATTCTTTTTGCTGGTCATTTCAAGTTCTCCAACGAACGATGTCCTGGAATGGATAAGGAGAAGAAGGAAATGGAAAAGATCCCTTACTTTAGTGCGGTTGGATCAGTCATGTTCATGATGGTAAGCACTAGACCTGATATTTCTCACGCAATGGGTGTTCTCAGCAGATTTGTGAGTAATCCTGGAAAGGAGCTTTGGCTTGGGATGAAGTAGTTGCTGAGGTATTGGAAGGCTCAGTTGCAGCCGGTGGTAACACTCTCAACAACGGAGGCAGAATGCATAGTGGCTTCGAAAGCTGTAAAGGAGGCAATGTGGTGCAAAGGGTTGTTGCCCGAGTGGATGGTCCTAAAAGAGCAGGTGGTGGTGCATTCGGATAGCTAAAGTGCGGGGCACTTATGGAAGAATCTGGTGTTCCATGAGAGGACAAAGCACATGGATGTTCGATATCATTTCATTCGGGAAAATGTTATGGAATGATGCATTCATGTGGACAAGATGGCCATGGAAGAAAGTCCTACAGATTTAGGTACCAAAGTTCTATTTCTAAGAAAGTTCAATCATTGCCTTGGACTTCTTAGGATTGGAGTCAGTTGAATGATGACTCAAGATGAGTTTGGATACTGAGTTCTCTACACAATGGGTTTAGGTTTAATCGCTTAGACAAAGGTAAAGATTGTTGGAGTTTGTCAAAGGATTAAACGGGAGATGGAAGAATGAAGTTCAGCATGTTAAAGAAGTGCACACCAATGTGAGCCGCGGCCCAGCTCTTCCCAGGCCATGGCACCCAGCATGGAGGATGCTTGGAAAAGGTGTACGCCGCGGCTCAGCCTCCCCCAGGCCGCGATGCCCAGAAAGGTGAGGAGTATAGGAGATTCAGCCCTGCTCCAGGCCGCAGCTTGCCCTGTTCTAGGCCGCGGCCTGAAGGCACACTGATGCACATTGGTTCAGCCTTTATAAGGTGCGTAGATGCATGATCAAAATGCACAGGATCACTTAGACTTGATCAAAGGCTATGAATGATTAGTCCTCTAGATCTAAGGGTGGAGATTGACTTCAAGATAGGTTCAAGAAGTGGTGCACTATATAAAGGGTCACCTAGATTCAATCTCAACACAAGAGACCGCACAACGACAAGACACAAGTGTGTGTGTGATAGAACATGTGAATGAGAGAATTGTTTGAGGAGTGCAAAGACACAAAACACAAGAGAGACTCATTGTAGAGAGGTTGGTTGTAAAGAGAGAGATTAGTATAGAAAGGGGATTCAAGGGACTTGTAAGTGAAATTTCCTAGGGGAAAAGTTCCAGGGTAACTCAAGACCTTATCACTTTCTTGTTCTCTTCTTTGTTCCTTCAAGAACTTGTGGTTTCTTGAAGAGGTGTTGCTGGATTATAAGAACTCATTGATTTAGTGCAGAGAGTTCAAAGGAGCTCACGGGGACATAAACTATTGCCGAACCTCGATAACAATTGCTGTCTTCTTTCTTTGCTTCGTTTGCTGTATCTTTTCTTTACAAGTCGTTCTAGACTTGGGTGTTTGGAAGACCATCACCTGGGCATCTTGAGGTGGTTTCCCAACACTTTGGTCTAATTTTGAGTCATTTTACCTAACTAATTAGAAATTGATAAATTCAATAAGAAAAAAAAAAGAAAAAAGAAAATGATAAATTCTTATTTTAGTGCTTGCAATTCTTACATGCATAGTGTAGTTCTTCTAAATGGAAAGCTTTCAGTTTTAGGAAATGCTTTAATTTTAGATTTTGGTTCATATTTTTGAATTCCAATTTAGATGGGACATGATTAACAACAAAAGGCCTAATTTGATATCCTAATTCAATTAGTAGTGCTAGTTTAGATGAAATGTTTTGATGTTTTGGAAAAATAGAAGCAATATAAGATGCTGGGAACATTTGTTTCTTGTGTTTACTTCACAATTAAATATATGTTGAGAAGATTTTGATCCTTGAGCTGTTTGTTTGATGCCTACCAAGATTGGTGCAATATCACTATTTATTGAACATGTTGTCATTGCCCTGTGACTTCATAATTACAATTTCAAATGGATCTTCTTCTTGAAGGTATTTATTCACTATCGCTATGATTAGTATGCTACATTTGACATGGTTATGTTTATGCCTAAGAACATCCCATCTCTTTTCTTCTTTCCAAGAATTACTTGCATTTCTTTCTTATGACTTCTTTGTTGCTTGTACGGACATGACTGTTGATTGTAAACATGGTGAGTCTTGTATGGCTACAAATCATGCTTCTTCTTAGCCAAGTCAGTGCTCAATCTTTACAGGTTTACAGATTCCTTAGGTCCCAGGGGTCTGTATCATCATATGACTCTCATCAATATACTGAACCAGAATGCCACATTGATGTTTAACGCATAATGTTTGACTGATATTTGTTGCATCTCTCTCTTTTATTTTCTACAGTGGATTAGCCAACAAAATCATAGGGGGACATTTGCGGTGTCAATTATATGGCTTCGCAACCCTAGTAAGTCATGGAAACCACTTAAAATGAGTCTGGCTGAAGTGGTTTTTGGTTTACTAAAAGGTGAGCTCACCCATTTCTGCATTAGTGTGAGTTATATCCAATTCCAGGTTATTCTAGCTCATCGGCCAATATTATGGACAATATTTTTTAGGTCCTTAAGAGTAAATTTCAAATTCTTAACTGATGACATGTAACTTTGAGAAGGGATAGTACAAACACATTTTGATTTTAGTACCATCTGTAAACACTTTGAATTGACATGATCACAAGGAAAATTAAATCGCCAGTGACTTTAAGCTTGAGAATGAAGGTAGGGGTTACTGAGAACCTATTAATATCTTCCCCATAATTTTGAAGGATAGGATGACCAAAATTTTGATGAAATATAAGTCAAAATACATGTAAATGGTAGTAATATTCTATGTGATATTCGCTCCATTCTAATTATACAATCTATGAATAGATTCTCTCTCCAAAACCTTGAAATCTTTTTTATTCCTAGTGAACCGATTTTAAATGCATATTTATTTGTGCTTGTAGTCAGCAAAGTCTTACTATATAAAAAATTTCTCAGTTGGTAAATGTTTTACTAGTGACTGAAATGACGTCAATGATTTAACACATGCATGTAGATATTAGTGACTAATGACTATCAGTGATAAGTGAGTGTCAAACATTTGAACCCTGCTTTTGTTGTTGACGGAAGTGTCAAGTCACTGATTGTAGGTTCTGTGTTAAACACATATACTGTTAGATATATTTCAAATTTGTTTTTTCATCCCTCAGGATTCTTTTGATTAGGGGCATTAAATGTAAGAAAGCTTTGTTCAAGTTCTGGAGAAAGTGTTTGAAGAATATGTTTGACTATCTGTATTTTAGAAGATGATCCAAAACTGATCGTTAAAAAATTTCTTGGCTCCAGTTTCAACCTAAAAAGCATCATTGGCGAAAAATGATATATTTTCCTTTTTAAAGGCTGATAACCTGTAATTTAGATTTTTGTGAAGCACTTCAACAGGTACATTTTAATTGCTGCTTTAGCATATGGCATATAGTCACAGTGGAAATATACTCATTATATTTGAACTTTTACAGGTAAATTTAACTGGTCTTCCTTATTGACTGAGTTTCGAGGAGAGAAAGGAATTGTGGATTCGAGCAGACTTTGACTATGAAGAATTTAAAGTGTTACATCCCTAATTCATTGTATTTGTTTTTCCTTAAAAATTTCCAGGTGCCATGTCCTTGTTATGGTGTACTTAGTTTTTTGTCCATGCCAGTCAGGAATGTGATCAGTCTGATATATAAGTCTTGAAAAAATGAGTAATAATACTAGTTGGATGAGTCTTTGTTTTTATATAAATTGGACGGTCTGGTTTCCCATTCGTGGCAAACTAATAAGGCTTTGATGCTCGATGAAGCTATTGAGTACCTCAAGAGGCTTCAGGCCTTCAGCTCAGTTTAGTGTTTGTGGCTATCTTTCCATAAAAATGCATCTATGGGTTGCAAAAATTCTCGAGGTCTCTTGTTTTTGATGTTACATGCTGATCTTAATATATATATATATTTTTTGTTTCTATATTCCTACATGTTGGTAATATAATACTCAAATGCTTAGTTGTTTTCTTCAAAATTCAAATACTAAGACAATTTAAGATTTCACACTATCTCTGTCAAATGAATTCTCTAGTCCTGAAGTAAGATTTTGTAGAAACTAGGAGTTAAATAACACTTGCATCTATTAGATTATAACTATTCTATAACACTAAACCAGAAAAGGCTTCTAGCAGTATAATTCTACCTATGATGTTAAGCAAGCCAGTTAACAAGCATGGTTCTTCTTTTTGGAAGGTATTGTTAAGCAAAGCTTTTGATAATCAATATTGGGAACTCTAAAATCGCCAGAAGTTGAATTCTGACTTGAGATGAAGCGGCAGCATATCTTGAAATTAAATCAGGTCAGCTTTCAGTTATATTTCCACCTATAAAATACTTACACAACCTGAGATAAATAATCCTTATATCTGATTTCGTTTTCCAGAATTCAACTAATCAGTTGATTGAATTGGAGAGGCATTTCAATAGGCTTGACTTTGATAGCTGCAGTGAGAATGGTGGAATTCATGCAGGTTGAGGAGGTACACCAAGTAGATTTGGCCTTCAAGGTATAATTAGTATAGCTATCATATCTACCCAGTAGATTTTGTTCCTAATTTTCAAAGAAATATTGAAATTGGTGATATTCATGGTACTTAAATCCTGCAATATATACTGTCATGGTTATACTCAGATCATAGAAGCAAAATTCGTCAGTGTTGTATACCATGTAATTTTCATCGACTTTAAACAGAGAAGATTAGGAGGAAGGATTTACAATATGAATTTCGACACTGAATTCTTTTTTTCCCATGATGCTGTGAGAATGGTTGCAAAAGCATCGTCAGGACAAGAGAATTGTGGAGGGGCATCACGTTTCTTAGCAAAAACCCACTATGTTGACATCAATGGTTAAACTAAAGGGCATTCTAGACATTTTATTACTTTACATAAAAGCTAATTAAGCTAAAGCACATTAATTCATTTATCACCAAAAAAAACATGTTAATCATATAGGTTTTTGTTTAAAAATATTTATTCATAAAATAAAAATTAATAAAGGGTTTTTATTTTATGCCTGTTTTGATTTGACTCTATATGTGAAAATGTCAATAAAGTTTTCCATAGAAAAGCGTCGTGAAAGAAACAGTTTGTGATGAAGTTTTAACGTGGTTCTCTAGATTAGTTGTGTAGAGAATCAAAATTTATCAGACTTGCTGTTGATAACTTGTAGCTATACTCTACCAGCTAGTGTAATCTACATAAAAATTATACTGTATTGGATTGTAAGAAGTACATTACTAAATAGATCATTACATTTACATATGAAAGTTTTTTGTTCATGTTTACAAATCCTATTTAAGCAATTTTTTTAAAGGCGGAAGAACCACTTTGTTAATTAGATGTTATATTCTTTCAAGGCGTATTATGCTTCAATATAGTTAAAACTTCAAATCATGGCTTCAATTGTTTGGAATATTATGTTTATTTTGTGCTTACAGTCAACAAAGTCATACTATACACAAAAATTCTCAGTTGGTAAATGTGCTACCATCGACTAAAATGGCATCAATGATGTAACACATGCATGTAAATATTAGTGATGGATGACTTTGTCAATGATAAGCGAATGTCAAACATCTAAACCATAACATATTGTTAGATATACATGTTCTTGTTATGGTTTACTTGGTATTTTGTCCATCCCAGTCAAGAAAGTGAACAATCTGATTTTTAAGTCTTGAAAATATTTGTAATCATACTAATTGGATGAGTCTTTGCTTTTATATCAAACAACACCCCGAAGAAAAGAACTCCAAATACAGCAACTTAAGCCATCTCTCTCTCGCGCTTCGTAGATAGGTAACTCTCGAGAATGTTGTTTTGCTTCAAAATCAATGCTAACACATCAGAACTTCGAAGAAAACTCGGGAAGGAAGACATCCCTTAACAAAATTGTTACTAGGTCTCAATGATCAGTTGTATCCTTTGAAACATTTATTAAGGTTATCCAAGACCCTGAAAAAAATATTAACTACTGAAATCTGCAATATAACCAATATAACTGCTGCTATTGTTTCTTTTATTGGACTACCGTCATCTCAAGATTTGAAAAGTTTAAATAAATTCCTGAAAATTGAAGTATATTCATTGAGAGAGTTACAAAAATTATGTGAGGACAATACTCAGAACACATAAAACTAGACACAGGAAATAAAAGAACTTATCATACAGCCATACTAAACATATAAAAATGCACAATTAAAAGCACATAGAAGGACAAACAAAACGAAATTTTCTTGTTGCAAGATCAGATGAGGCCTTGTCAGCTGCAACTGATGATCCTCTCGTAATCAAATTGAAGATGTTCTTTCCATTCCCAAACTGGAGAAAATCAAGATACTCTTGGAGTTTGCTGACAAGTTCATGGTGAAGTGTACTGTTAGTGCACTTTGTGGCTTTCAGTGCACATTGGATCACATAGTTCCCGTATTTGTTCTTGGCAACCCGCCAAAGTTGGTTGCTCTTAAGAGGATCCTCAACTACATAAACCATCCCCGAGGAGCTTAGGCATTTCTCAACTACATAACTGTTGGCTTTCTGCATTGAGATGTTTACATAGTGGCCTTGGAGAAGAGAGCATATTTTTTTACTGAAGATATGGCTATGATATTTTAGGACATGCTGCAGAATGGAACTCCCATAAGGATCTTGAGCGAACCGCACTGCATTACACAAGATTAAATCTAGGAGTTGATCTCTATGCGGACCTTTAAGGTTGGTAATGAAATTGTTTAAGGAAATACATCCCTTTTTTTATCTTTGGCCAGGTCGAGAGCATATTGTATTGCCGCCTGATATAGTTTATCGTTCTTCCTTTCATCAAGGACGTCTAAGCAGTCTGATATAACATTTGATCATGTTTCATTGGTCATCAATATGTAGAATTCATCGCATAGAACTTTCATCATGTCATTAATCAAGGGTGATTTCTTGAGCACTTTGATTAGCTTCCTGATCGAATTTGACCCGTATTTATTTGTTGATGCAGAAATAAATGAGTGAGGATGGGATGTCATCTCGTTTACAATCAGTTGCAGTTGATTTTCATTACATGAATCAGTCAGTTTCCAAAACAGATGTTGTCCATCTTGGACAGTAATCACCTCAAATATGCAGGGGAAAACTATTGGAAATACACTTTGAATATATATTGGTTCCTTCAGGGATTCTAAATTCTGCAGGTACTGTAAGATACTAGTATCATTAACTTGTGGCAATAACCCAAAATCATTATTCCCATTCGTTGCTCCTGCTGTTGCATACTCACTCAAAGTGAAATAGTTCCCTTGATTGACCATCAAATTAAATGTTGATGGATCTGCAAAGTTTTTCTGTTGATAATTAACAGAACAACCATTCATAAAATTGATGGAAGGCATTGAAGTTCCTGCATTGGACAGCAAGCTTGATCTCTAATTGAACCTGGTTTCATCTCTGCTTGGACTAGGAGCAGACCAGATAGTTTGTGGGTACAATGGTTGAGGGACAGGTATCCTTGCTTGTTTCGAATTAAAAGCAACCTCAACTTGTTGGGTTCTTGGTAAAGAACTATTAGGAGGCAAAACTGAAGGATTTATACTTTCCCTCAGCTGAATATTCCCTAAAGAATAGGAAAGGTTTTCAACATATGAAGGATTGACAGGAAGATCGTTTGGGCTGGGAAGCGTAGTTGCATGCTCCATGGTGTACATACTTACACGGCTAAAGTGTGCAAATAAATTTACAATAGCAAACAACAAGAAATAGAAAGAATTGAGAGAACTTGGTGGTTAAAGTTACGAGCAAGAGGTTCTTCTATTTAAAGAGTTGGCAATTCAAGTCGGTTTAGGATTAAAGTATGTCATTTCCTTCAATGATTAGGAGTACTTCAAATAAAAACGAGAATGCGATGTTGGATTTGTTTCCGACTTGGGATAGGAAATGTTTTCTTTGTTTTAAAACAAAAATTTCCATTTACTAAATCAAAATATTTTTTTTTTATTGTGAGCAAATCCCCCTTTGCTTTGGTTTTCTAGTTAATTTATTTTTTATGTTTTTTGTTTTCTTGCTGAGATAGCTACATGTGCTTTTGTTTCCTTTGTATCTGTATGGTTAATGCTTTAATATAAAAAAAGTTACCATATCTACGTGGTAGATTTTGTTCCTAATTTTCAAAGAAATATTGAAATTGATAATAGTCGTGGTACTTAAATCCTGCAATATATACTATCAAGGTTATACTCAGATCATGGAAGCAGAATTCGCCAGTGTTGTATACCGTGTAATTTTCATCAACATTAAACAGAGAAGATTAGAAGGAAGGATTTACCGGATGAATTTCAACACTGAATTCTTTTTTTCCCACAATGCTGTGAGAATGGCTGCGAAAGCATCGTCAGGACAAGAGAATTGTGGAGGGGCATGACGTTTCTTAGGAAAAACCCACTGGGTGGACATCATAGGTTTAAAGGGAATTCTAGTCATTTTATTAAATTATATTTATGAAGCTGTATTCTCTCATCCAGGTCAAAAACCAATTAAGTTAAAACACATTAATTCATTTATCACAAAAAAAAAAACACGGTATTCATAAGGGTTTTCGTTAGAGAAGTCCTAAAAAATCTTTATTCATAAAATAAAAATTAGTGAGGACTAAGAAATACCAATCGTAGCAAAGCAAGGATTATAATTCTTGAGACTAAAGTAACAAAAGTCATTACTACTTCAATCAGGAAAAGGAAAAGGAACCCTTTGCTTTGTCTATATAAGTAATTAGTCATTGAATTAGCATTCATTCACTAATCATCCAGAAAAGAGAGGAGAAAAACAAAGAATTCTTGTGGGTAATTCAATCTGATTCTTGACGAATTGAATCAAATCATATCTTAAGCAGTTTCAGTACCACATGACACGAACATCATCAACAAAGGAGAAAAGACAAGCTTTCAAGAAACAAAAGATGATTCTTAGCCTCCTGTAGAGGCTACTTCAATTGAGAGACAACAAGTAAAGAAAAAGAGAGGCCTGCTAGATGATCAAGAAGTAGACTCTTTATTGGTTTCCATTGCCTTTAAAGAAGCGAAAGTGCATGTGTTCGGTTCTCATGTTTCAGACCAAAGACTTCTTTCCTCCTCGTGAATAATGATGCACTTATTAATGTAAACATCTTGTAGTAATAATTCATATTTTCAGCCAAATTTGAAATGGTAAACACATGTGACAATCATAATCAATTCGTATGATCTTTAAAGCGTGAAAAAGCAAAAATTGCATTCTCTCTTCCTCTATCTTCCCCCTCCCTAGTGTTTGGGTGCAAGCCCATAGATACTCCTATGGAACCCAGCACCAAACTTTCAGTTGACTAGCCTAGGACAATATAGACGCTTAATTAACTATCACTAGAGCTAATATCGCCTTTGTAACGAGTATGATTTGTTAGTTTCTTGATGCCCCACGGATTAGTCATTGGAAAACAGTTATCTGCATTATGAGATATCTTAATAGTGCCCCTGGTTGTGGTTTAATATATCAAAATCATGGTCATACTCTGATTGAAGGATATACTGATGCAGATTGGGAAGGTTCTCTATCATTTAGTAGATCCACTATAGGATGTTGTGTGTTTATTGGGTTTAATCTGGTCTCATGGAAAATTAATAAGCAAACAGTGGTTGCAAGACTAGTGCGAAGTCTGAATACAAAGTCATGGCCCACACTACCTGTGAGTTAGTCTGGTTTAGACATGTTCTAGCTAAACTTGGGTTTAAACAGTTTTGTTCTATGATTTTAACCTGTGATAACCAAATCATTATTCATGTTGCAACTAATCTTGTGTCTCATTAGAAAACAAAGCACATTGAGGTGGACTGTCATGTTCGGGAGAAACTCTTACAGAATGTGATTAGCCCAAGACATGTAAAATTTGAAAATCAATTAACTGATGCGTTCATGAAACCCTTAGATGGGACTTGAATTAAATTTATTTGTAACAAGTTGGATGCATATTACATATATGCTCCAACTTGAGGGGGGGTGTTGACGGTGTTAATGATATTGGGTTATTTGTGTAAGGTCGTATTGTACTTACCCATTTTTCTCCTTTTTCTCTTTCTATACATATAAGTACTAGCCATTAGGCTGGTAACTCTTCCCTCTCTCTGTCTCTCTTCTCCTTCTCTTATCATATTTCTAATCTCAAAACCATAACACACACATCACAATAACATATACTAAAGAAAAAAAGCGTAGCGAATGAAATTGTCCGTTTAGAGGCATGCCTCAAGATTTTGTTTTGTGCCTGTTCTGATTTGATTGTATATGTGAAAGTGTCAATAAGGTCTTTCATAGGAAAGCATCATAAAAGAAACAGTTTGTGATGAATTTTTAATGTGGTTCTCTAGAATAGTTGTTGTAGAGCATCAAAATTTAGTCAGCCTTGCTGTTGCTAACTTGTAACTATACTCGTCTACCAACTAGTGGAATCTGTATTGGATTGTAAGAAGTACATTACTGAATAGATCATTACATTTACATATGAAAGTTTCTTGTTCATGTTTACAAATCATATTTAAGCAATTTTTTTTAAAGATGGAAGAACCACTTTGTTAATTAGATGTTAAAATCTTGCAAGGTGTATTATGCTTCAATATTATTAAAACTTCAAATCATGGCTTTAATTGTTTGGAATATTATGTTTTAATATGTTTATTTTGTGCTTACAGTCAACAAAGTCTTACTATATAAAAAAATTCTTAGTTGGTAAATGTGTTACCAGTGACTAATACTAATTGGATGAGTCTTGCTTTTATCTCAAACAACACCCCTAAGAAAACAATTCCAAATGCAGCAACTTAAGCCATCCCTCTCTCGTGCTTCGTCGATAGGTAACTCTCAAGAATGTTGTTTTGGTTCAAAATCAATGCCAACTCTTCAGAACTTCGAAGAAAACTCGTGAGGAAGACATCCCTTAATAAAATTGTTACTAGGTCTCAATGATCAGTTGTATCATTTGAAACATTGATTAAGGTTATCCAAGACCCTGAAGAAAAAATTAACTATTGAAATCCGTAAAACAACCAATTATAATTGCTGATATTGTTTGTTTAATTGGACTACCACCATTTCAAGATTTGAAGAGTTTACATAAATTCCTGAAAATTGAAGTATATTCTTTGTTAGAGTTACAAAAATTATGTGAGGACAATACTCAGAACACATAAAACTAGACATAGGAAATAAAAGAACTTGTCATACAGCCATACTAAACAGATAAAAATGCACAATTAAAAGCACATAGAACAACAAACAAAACAAAATTTTCTTGTTGCAAGATCAGATGAGGCCTTGTCAGCTGCAACTGATGATGCTATGGTAATCAAATTGAAGACGTGTTTTCCATTCCCAAACTGGAGAAAATCAAGATACTCTTAGAGTTTGCTGACAAGTTCCTGGTGAAGTGTACCATTAGTGTGCTCTGTGGCTTTCAGTGCACACTGGATCACATAGTTCCCGTATTTGTTCTCGGCAACCCTCCAAAGTTGGTTACTCTTAAGAAGATCCTCAACTATGTAAACCATCCTCGGGGAGCCTAGGCATTTCTTAACTACATCACTGTCAGCTTTTTGCATTGAGATGTCTACATAGTGGCCTTGGATAAGAGAGCATATTTTCTTACTGAAGACAGGGTTATGAAGTTTTAGGACATGCCACAGAATGAAACTCCCATAAAGATCTTGAGTGAACCACACTGCATTACACGAGATTAAATCTAGGAGTTGATCTCTATGTGGACCTTTAATGTTGGTAATGAAACTGTTTAAGGAAATACATCCTTTTTAATCTTTGGCCAGATCGAGAGCATATTGTATTGCCGCCTGATATAGTTTATCGTTCTTCCTTTCATCAAGGACGTCTAAACACTCTGATATAACATTTGATCCTGTTTCATTGGTCATCAATTCATAGAATTCATCGTATAGAACTTTCATCATGTCATTAATCAAGGGAGATTTCTTGAGCACTTGATTAGCTTCCTGAACGAATTTGACCCATATCTATTTGTTGATGCAGAAATAAATGAGTGAGGATAGGATGTCATCTCGTTTACAATCAGTTGCAGTTGATTTTTATTACATGAATCAATCAGTTTCCTAAACAGATGCTGTCCATCTTGGTCAGTAATCACCTCAAATATGTAAGGGAAAACTATTGGAAATACACTTTGAATATTTATTGGTTCCTTCAGGGATACTAAATTCTGTAGGTACTGTAAGATACTAGTTTCCTCATCATTAACTTGTGGCAATAACCCAAAATCATTATTCCCATTCGTTGCTCCTGCTGCTGCATACTCACTCAAAGTGAAAGAGTTCCCTTGATTGACCATCAAATTAAATGTTGATGGATCTGCAAAGTTTTTCTGTTGATAATTAACATAACAACCATTCATAAAATTGATGGAAGGCATTGAAGTTCCTACATTGGACAACAAGCTTGATCTCTAATTGAACCCGGTTTTATCTCTGTTTGGACTAGGAGTAGACTAGATAGTTTGTGGGTACAATGGTTGAGGGACAGGTATCCTTGCATGTTTTGAATTAAAAGCAACCTCAACTAGTTGGGTTCTTGGTAAAGAACCATTAGGAGGTAAAACTGAAGGATTTATACTTTCCCTCAGCTGAATATTCCCTAAAGAATAGGAAAGGTTTTCAACATATGAAAGATTGACAGGAAGATCGTTTGGGTTGGGAAGCGTAGTTGAATTCTCCATGGTGTACATACTTACATGGCTAAAGTGTGCAAAGAAATTTACAATAGCAAACAACAAGAAATAGAGAGAATTGAGAGAACTTGGTGGTTAAAGTTACGAGCAAGAGGTTCTTCTATTTAAAGAGTTGGCAATTCAAGTCGGTTTAGGATTAAAGTATGTCATTTCCTTCAATGATTAGGAGTACTTCAAATAAAAACGGGAATGTGATGTTGGATTTGTTTCCGACTTGGAATAGGAAATGTTTTCTTTGTTTTAAAACAAAAATTTCCATTTGCTAAATGAAAATATAATTTTTTTTTTGTGAGCAAATCCCCCTTTGCTTTGGTTTTCTAGTTAATTTACTTTTATGTTTTTTGTTTTCTTGCTAAGATAGCTACATGTGCTTTTGTTTCCTTTGTATCTGTATGGTTAATGCTCTAATATAAAAAAAAGTTATCATATCTACCTGGTAGATTTTGTTCCTAATTTTCAAAGAAATATTGAAATTGATGATATTCGTGGTACTTAAATCCTGCAATATATACTATCAAAGCTATACTCAGATCATGAAAGCAGAATTCGTCAGTGTTGTATACCGTGTAATTTTCATCAACATTAAACAGAGAAGATTAGGAGGAAGGATTTACCGGATGAATTTCAACACTGAATTCTTTTTTTCCCACGATGTTGTGAGAATGGCTGCGAAAGCATCATCAGGACAAGAGAATTGTGGAGGGGCATGACGTTTCTTAGAAAAATCCCACTAAGTGGACATCAATGGTTAAACTAAAGGGAATTCTAGTCATTTTATTAAATTACATTTATGAAGCTGTATTCTCTCATCCAGGTCAAAAACCAATTAAGTTAAAACACAATAATTCATTTATCGCAAAAAAAAAACACGGTATTTGATAACTCTGAATAAATCATGTTATTATATTGCTTTTAGGCACGTTTTGGTGTTGATCTTAAGCATTAGAATTTTGTTGCATGTGTTTTTAGCAATTTGAGTTTAGTTTATCTTATTCTACTAATAAGTTGTTTTAGTTGAATGATCAATGCTAAGTCTTGGAAATCTTCTGTACAGACAGTTGCTGGAGCACTAGAGAGCACTGAAAGGCTAAAATGCACAAAAGAGACAGAAACTCAAGGCTGTAGCGCTAGGACGTTGGCGCTACAGTGCTGGTAGCTGACAAAAAGAGAGGATTTGGACAGAAAGTTGGCGCTGCAGTGCTGGAAAGTGGAAGCTGCAGCGCCAGACTAGGGTTAGAAATACGTCTTGAAGCTGCAGCGCTGGGATGTTGGTGCTACAGCGCCAGCTCGCAGATTCTGAAAGTTAATAGAAACCCTAGCTGAACAAGAGGGACAGCACGGCCGTAGAAGAATAAAAGAGAATTTGGAGAAGAAGAGACGCAAAAGGAGAGTTGGAGACACTCCGAGAGGCTACGCATCAAGCTTTTAAATCATTCTTCTCCGGTTTTGTATTATTCTTATCTAGCTATGTTGATGCTTTATAATATGAACATGGGTTGTTTGAATATGATTATGGAGTAGATATTTTTGTGTTAAGGATAGATGAATCCTAAACTTATATCTTAAGTGTTATTTGGACAAGTTGGAATTTATTTTGTTTTTCAAATGGTGTGTTTTATTGTTCTTAATGTTGTTTATTATTTTGATCCCTTCTTGAGGCATAGTGATGTGTCGAATAGAGAAGCTATACTTTTATGAATAGTTGAATTAATAAATATGATTTTGGATTGTTAGCTATGCAAAGCCAGAGTAAAACATGCCATGAATGAAATAGGAGTAACCGAATAAGGATTCTAGGAAGTTCATGTGGTCCATTTAAACCGTAACCGAATAGAGAGATTTAACTTAAAGGAATTCCATTGAACTTAATGCTTCGTAAGTTGAATCAATCTAGAATAGACTGGAATATGGATATTTGAAGTTGATGATTCTTGAGATTGTGGCTAGACCTGAATAAGGATAACCAATTGATTGGGGATTCTACCATCTTGAAAAACATAGTAAGTGAAACTTATCCATTCAAAACTCTTGTCAATTATGGTTTAGGTGAAGTCGAGTCCTTAGCACGTTAGTTCATAAGAGTCTTCATTCCAAAGTTTGCAAATCTTCCGTTAATTATTTGTGCTTATGTTTTTCTATTCAGTTAATTGCTAGTAAATGTTTCTACTACAATTATTCGTTTGCTCAAATAACAGCAAGAGTTGAGTCATAATTTCTGTAGTATTTGCTCAGTCCTCGTTGGGAACGATATTTACTCATCATTTTATTACTTGAACGATTAGTGCACTTGCTAGTGTTAATTTCATCGCATCAAGTTTTTGGCGCCGTTGCCGGGGACTGAAATAATATATTACATTTATTGTGATTCTACTAGTTAATTTGAGAGTTTATTCATTTGTTTTTTTAAGTCTATTTTGCAGGGTTTTCGTTACTAGTGCATGACACGTACTAGTGGGAGAATACTTGCAGAACTGAATCCAGAGATTGAGTGCACTTTTCACGCTTTGAGAAGAGCAGCACCAGTAACAGTTGACACAATGGCAGAAGGAAACAATGCAGAGGTGCAACGTGCACTGTGGGATTATGCCATGCCAAAGATGGATGGTGTTAAATCTAGCATTCGACGACCACCTATACAAGCGAACAATTTTGAAATTAAGCCCGCCATCATTCAGATGATTCAACATTCAGTACAATTTGGGGGCCTATCGCAAGAAGATCCAAATGTTCACTTGACTAATTTCCTTGAAATTTGTGACACATTCAAGCATAACGGAGTATCAGATGATGCAATTCGCTTAAGGCTTTTTCCATTTTCATTGAGGGATAAAGCAAAAAGCTGGTTGACTTCTTTGCCTGCCGGATCCATAACAACATGGGCAGAATTGGCACATAAATTTTTAGGGAAATACTTCCCTCCTGCAAAAACTGCAAAGTTATATAATGAAATTACTATGTTCTTGTAGGTCGATCGGGAGTCATTCTATCAGGCATGGGAACGTTTTAAACACCTGTTGAGAAGACGTCCTCATCATGAGTTGCCCACTTAGATGCAGGTACAAACTTTTTATAACGGTTTAACTAGTATAACCCAAAACATGATTGATGCAGCTACAGGTGGCACTATCATGAGAAAAACTCCAGAAGAAGCCATTGAATTACTAGAAGAAATGGCCACAAACTCTTATCAATGGCCAATTGAAAGGTTATCTGTCAACAAAGCCTCAGGATTGCACAATGTAGATGCTGTTATAACTCTAGCAGCACAACTAGGACTCTCAACAAGAAGATTGATGGACTTAATCCCAACTCACATTCAATATAAGAATTGTGTGGTGGTAGTGGCCATCACAGCAGTAGCTGTCAAGCAGGTAAACAGTTTGCATATAATTCATCTGCTGAACAAGCTAATTTTGTCTCAAATTTTCACAGGCAGAACAATCTATACAGCAACATATATAATCCAGGATGGAGGAATCATCTGAATTTGTCGTGGAATCAAAACAATGCGAAATAACCTCCTCCTGAATACCCACCTCAAGAAAAAAAAATCCAACTTAGAGGACATGATGGCCAAATTCTTAAATGCAGCAAAAACTAGGTTCCAAAATCAAAAAGCATCCATCAGAAATCTGGAAGTTCAGGTGGGCCAACTAGCAACTATAATTTCTGGACGTGCACAAGGCTCTCTTCCGAGTAACACAGAAAAAAATCCTAAGGAGGATGTCAAGGCCATAACACTAAGGAGTGGCACACAATTGGATGAGCCAAAATCTAAAGAAATCTCTAATCAAGAAGGCGAGAATGAAGAGACTATGCAAGAGGAGAAACTTGTTTCAGAAAAGAAGTCTACTGGTAAAGGTTTGATCGATTCTAACTCTGAAACAAAATATATACCACCTCTTCCGTATCCTCAGAAATTTATGAAAGAAAAATTAGATAAGCAATTTTCAAAATTTTTAGAGATTTTCAAGAAATTGCATATTAACATTCCATTTGCAGAGGCTTTATCACAGATGCCTAGTTACACTAAATTTTTGAAGGAAATCTTGTCGAATAAACGAAAGCTTGAGGAACATGGAACGGTGATGTTAACTGAAAAGTGCAGCGCCATACTGCAAAATAAGCTACCTCCAAAATTGAAAGATCCAGAGAGTTTTACTATACCCTGCACTTTGGGAAGTTCATTCTTTGATAAAGCTTTATGTGACCTTGGTGCAAGTATTAATCTTATGCCTCTTTCAATTTTCAGGAAACTTGGATTAGGAGAAGTCAAAACAACGACAATGTCATTGCAATTAGCTGATCGATCTATTAAGAGACCACAGGGAATTATAGAAGATCTACTGGTAAAGGTTGATAAATTTATATTCCCTGTAGACTTCATTGTTCTCGACATGGAAGAGGATCGTGAGATACCTCTTATACTTGGACGTCCATTCCTTGCTACAGGGAGAGCCTTAATTGATGTACAACAAGGAAAATTGACTTTAAGAGTCAATGATGAGTAAGTAGTTTTTGATATGTATAAAATTATGAAATACCCTTCTGGCTTATCTACTTCTTTTTGTTTTCAAGTGGATATTATTGATAACCTCATTGAGGAGTTTCAGGAGAAAAAATTAAATGAAGATACTTCGGAGAGATGCATCATGGAATCAGGAATTACTACCACTGAAGAACTCGTCGTCCAATAAGAAGCAAGGAACTTGGAGTCTAAAATGGGAAAAGAAGTGCTAGAAGAACAAATAATAATAACTAAATTGAAAACTTTACTTGCTCATTTGAAATATGCTTATTTAGAGAAAAATATTTTCCCTGCTATAATATCTTCTTCATTGACAGGTAAAATGGAAGAACGGTTGCTGGAAGTCCTAAGAAGGCACATATTTCCGGGAAAGCTGAAATCTCGGTGGACTAGACCATACACGGTGATAAGTGTCTCACCTTTTGGTGCTGTTGAGGTTCAACACGAGAAAAAAAAGGAGATATTCAAGGTTAACGGGCACAGATTGAAGCACTACATTATGAGGACTTTTGACCCTCAATCGTCCACCACCGTTCTCCAAGAGTCATAAATCTGAAAGTCAAGCTAAAGACTATAAATTAGAACCACCATTTTGGTTCTTACTTTTTTATTTTTCTTGCCTTTTGAAGTTATTTTGTGTGTTTCAATTTTTTTGTTTTGTTTAATTTATCTGTTATTTCAATTTTTATGGCCTTACAGTGTGTATTTTTTGTTTATTTTCAGGCTTACTTGGAGTCAGGACAGAGATTCAGCGCTGCAGCCTCACATTTTTGGCGCTGCAACACCAGGTCCTTCCCCTCCACGCTGTCCAGGTCAGAGATTCAGCGCTGCAGCGCCAGGACCTGCACCCACACGCTGTTCCTGCACTCACGCACGTTAAATCTGCCCAGAAATCCAGCGCTGTAGCGCTGGAAAGTGGAAGCTGCAGCGCCAGGTTGCAAATTGAGATTTAAATGCACAGCCCTTCCATTGTTAGGGCACTCCAAAATTAGAATTCCAGCTGCTCCCCCTCTCCAAAACACCAAAATTCCACTTCCCCTTCCCATCGCAACACATAATCAATGGTCTTTTGCATTTTCCACCTTGGATTGCTTCCATTCTTCCCGAGAATCACTCATCTCAAGTGATTTTGGGTGCTGTTGAGGTCTTCTAATCAAGTAATATTTCTCCACTTTGAGACTTCCAAACTTTAGATTTTTAAGTGAAATCACTTGAGTTGTTTATGGGTAGTTTATAATACATGGTGATTTGATGAAAAATTGAGGAAAGTATGAATGGATAAGTTGCATTTTCATAAGTTTATGCTGAAAATTTTCATAGGACTATGCATTGGGAGAGAAGGGTACTGTAGCTGAATAAATTTTGGGTGTTAATGAGTTAAATATGCACTCTATTATGTTGGGTTATTCAAGACTCAATTGATTGAAGCAATTGCTCAACTTGGATTGAAAGTTCTACTGAAAAAAAATTATTTGGGAATATGTGTGTGTGGAAGTGGGTGTTGCTCTTGGTTATTTTCTGCAGTTTGAAGTGTAATTATTTAAAGCACAAAAGTCTTGATTAAATGGCTCCTCCCAAACATGCGAGACCTAGCTCCACCAGTTACAATTCCGAGCTTTTTGTCTCAAAGGAAGCAGAACAGAGGTTTGAGCGTTCTCAACTCAAGAAAGTCCTAATTCCTGCATGGGGATTTAATATAACCAAGGGATACTTCCCCCTCATTCATAGGATCATCACTGCTCGAAAAGGGAACAATTCTGCACAACACCAGAAGCTATAATTATTCCGGTTGTGCGTGAATTTTATGCAAATGTTGTAGAGTACACGAATCTGAAGGTAAAGATTAGAGGAAAATTAGTGGCATTCAACAGAGGCACAATCAACAAATTGCTCGCCACCCCCACCATCCCAATGGATGAGTACAGTGCTTATGCCAGTGCGTCTGACCTCCATGAGGTACTCTGGGTTCTTTGCAAAATTGAGACACAATGGAAATTGTCCGGTGATGAGCAGACTTCAATTCCATCGAGTGCAATGGATAGGACAGCAAAAGCTTGGCATTACTTTGTGGGCGCTCGTTTGCTTCCGATGACCTATTTAAGTGATGTCACAAGAGACAGAGCAATCCTTTTATTCGCCATCTACCAAGGATTGAGTATTGATGTGGGACACATTATCCAGAACAGCATTCTATACAGTGCAAATTCGATCAGTGCGGGGTTGTATTTCCCATCTTTGATAACATCACTTTGTGGATCATGTGGCGTTACCTGGACTACGGGGGAACAAATCAAGCAACCAATGCATCCGTTGGATCTCAGGACTATCTATCAGATCACGGATATAGAAGAAGCACCGAGCCCAGGCGCCTCTTCCTCACAGCCTCCTCCAGCACGACAACAACAGAATATATCACTTTCTGATCGTCTGACAGTGGTCGAGACTGAGCTTCATGAGCTTCGGTAATGGAGTCAGCAGTAAGCATCCTACGTTGTAGGTTGTTTTCAAACCAATGACCAGATGATGAAGATTTTTGCCAATCATTTGGGCATCGACACACAGCAGCTACCTCCACTACCACCATATCCCGGTCATAGCAGTGATCCATAGGATGAGGACATTGACAAAGACGAGTGATTCGGCCTCCGACTAATCAGGGGAGTTCTATTATCTATCTTTATAATTCAAATTTTATACATTGCGGACAATGTATCATTTAAGTTTGGGGGTGGGAACTTTATCTGAGTGTTGTGCGCTACTCATGTTTTTAGTTATTTTTCTGTTTGTTATATCTAAGTGCTTTCTGTCTGTTTGCTTTATCTGAGTGCTTTATGTTGTTTGATTTTGATTTTACCGATGATGAAAAATAGATTGACTTTATTATAGCCATCGAAAATTTGAAAAATGTTGTGTTTGTCTGTGTGCTTGAATTTGTTGTTGGATTCATTTTACATCGAACTCTTTGAACACAATGAGCACTTACACCTAAGCACTTTGTTGTCTTGCTGTTTCGGAGAGCGTTTATGTGAGCAGTGTAGTCTTGTGATCTCTTGGACTCTAGAACTTGTTTGAAGACCACTCGAGGCGAAATCCTAGGTAGTACTGTACCAAAGAAAGGATCCAGGCCATGTTTGGAAAGTTTGAGCCTTTCTAGCCAACCCTTGATATGTGATTATCCTTAGTTTTCCCCTTTTGAGGTTGGATATCTATTGTTTTGTCACCCGATCATCTAACCTATGTCTTTTTCAAAGAAAAACCATGAAAAAAAATGATACAACTCTACCTTTCACCTATGAGCACATCGATTAATGAATGGACTATTCTCTTAAGTGGTGGCAAAGGATTGAGCAAGAGAAAGCGATCTTCACTTGGCTATGATAAGTATCACATATTTCCCATCGAGAGTGATCAAGGGAAAGATCGAAGTGAAAAAGGTTTACCACACAAACTATTTGATCAAGTTGTATTCTGCTTATCACAGGCAACTGGCAAAGCTGTGTTTGATCGTCATGTACATGCTTTGTTATAGTTTCATTAATGCACATGGAAATAAAGACCGGTGCTACTATAGTATGAGCATACGAAAAAAAAAAAAAAGATGTGATAACAGCAAAAGTATGGGAAGTATTCCATGATAACTGAGGGAAAGTTTGAAATAAAATTTTTATTGGTTGATGTGCTTAAAGTGATGTAAGCCTCAAATAAATCTTTTACCATACCTTAACCTTAGCCAAAGTTATAAGCTGAATAAAGTCCTGGTGATCTCAGGTATTGTCATGGCCTACATTAGTGGAGAGTGGTGTGAAAAGCAAGCTTATGGACTTTGAAAGATTGGCATTATCCTACTTGCTTGCATAAACCGATCAGAGTGGAGAGACGATTAAGTTTATAAAGGTGTTACACACACACGTTTTAAGAATTTGATGTAAGATAAGGTTAGCAATAAATTTAAAATTCTAGACATTAGTAGCATTTGGAAAGTTTTCTTGCGTTATAATTTATATGCAATCTTTAAGGCATGTTATATCAAATCTAATCAAACCATCTCGCACTCTTAGGATGTGTGTGCATAGAATTTTGTTCTAGTTTGCTCGAGGACTAGCAAAAATGTAAGTTTGGGGGTGTGATAACTCTGAATAAATCGTGTTATTATACTTCTTTTAGGCACGTTTTTGGTGTTGATCTTAAGCATTAGAATTGTGTTGCATGTGTTTTAGCAATTTGAGTTTAGTTTATCTTATTCTACTAATAAGTTGTTTTAGTTGAATGATCAATGCTAAGTCTTGGAAATCTTCTGTGCAGACACTTGCTGGAGCACTGGAAGGCCAAAATGCACAAAGGAGACAGAAACTCAAGGCTGCAGCGCGGGGATGTTGGCGCTACAGCGCTGGTAGCTGACAAAAAGAGAGGATTTGGACAGAAAGTTGGCGCTGCAGTGCTGGAAAGTGGAAGCTACAGCGCCAGACTAGGGTTAGAAATACGTCTTGAAGCTGCAGCGCTGGGATGTTTGCGCTGCAGCGCCAGCCCGCGGATTCTGAAAGTTATAAATAGAAACTCTAGCTGAACAAGAGGGACAGCGCGGCCGTAGAAGAAAAAAAGAGAATTTGGAGAAGATGAGACGCAAAAGGAGAGTTGGAGACACTCCGGGAGGCTACGCATCAAGCTTTTAAATCATTCTTCTCCGGTTTTGTATTATTCTTATCTAGTTATGTTGATATTTTATAATATGAACATGGGTTGTTTGAATATAATTATGGAGTAGATATTTTTGTGTTAAGGATAGATGGATCCTAAACCTATATCTTGAGTGTTATTTGGACAAGTTGGAATTTACTTTGTTTTTCAAAGAGTGTGTTTTATTGTTCTTAATGTTGTTTATTATTTTGATCCCTTCTTGAGGCATAGTGATGTGTCGAATAGAGAAGCTATGCTTTTATGAATAGTTGAATTAATAAATATGATTTTGGATTGTTAGCTATGCAAAGCCAGAGTAAAACATGCCATGAATGAAATAGGAGTAACCGAATAGGGATTCTAGGAAGTTCATGTGGTCCGTTTAAACCGTAACCGAATAGGGAGATTTAACTGAAAGGAATTCCATTGAACTTAATGCTTCTTAAGTTGAATCAATCTATAATAGACCTGGAATATAGATATTTGAAGTTGATGATTATTGAGATTGTGGTTAGACCCGAATAAGGATAACCAATTGATTGGGGATTCTACCGTCTTGAAAAACTTAGTAAGTGAAACTTGTCCATTCAAAACTCTTGTCAATTATGGTTTAGGTAAAGTCGAGTCCTTAGCACGTTAGTTCATAAGAGTCTTCATTCCAAAGTTTGCAAATCTTCCGTTAATTATTTGTGCTTCTATTTTTCTATTTAGTTAATTGCTAGTAAACTTTTCTCCTACAATTATTCGTTTGCTCAAATAACAGCAAGAGTTGAGTCATAATTTCTGTAGTATTTGCTCAGTCCTCGTTGGGAACGATATTTACTCATCATTTTATTACTTGAACGATTAGTGCACTTGCTAGTGTTAATTTCATCTCATCAATATTCATAAGGGTTTTCGTTAGAGAAGTCCTAAAAAGTCTTATTCATAAAATAAAAATTAATAAGGACTAAGAAATCCCAATCCTAGCAAAGCAAGGATTATAATTCTTGAGACTAAAGTAACAAAAGTCATTACTACTTCATTCAGGAAAAGGTAAAGGGACCCTTTGCTTTGTCTATACAAGTAATTAGTCATTGCATTAGCATTCATTCACTAATCATCCAGAAAAGAGAGGAGAAAAACAAAGAATTCTTGTGGGTAATTCAATCTGATTCTTGATGAATTGAATCAAATCATGTCTCAGGCAGTTTCTGTACCACATGACACGAACATCATCAACAAAGGAGAAAAGACAAGCTTTCAAGAAACAAAAGATGATTCTCAGCCTCCTGTAGAGGCTACTTCAATTAAGATACAACAAGTGAAAAGAAAAAGAGAGGCCTGCTAGATGATCAAGAAGTAGAGATTCTTTATTGGTTTCCATTGCCTTTAAAGAAGCGAAAGTGCATGCGTTCGGCTCTCATGTTTCAGACAAAAGACTTCTTTCCTCCTTGTGAATAATGCTGCACTTATTAATGCAAACATCTTGTAGTAATAACTTCTCTTGTTCATATTTTCAACCAAATTTGAAATGGTAAACACTTGTGGTAATTATATTCAATTCATATGATCTTTAAAATGTGAAAAGGTAAAAGTTTTAATCTCTCTTCCTTTATCTTCTTCCTCTCTAGGGAAAAAGACTGATTTAGAAAGAGAGAAGATTAAGGAAGAGAAAAAAATGAAATTTTTATTTTTTCATATATCAACGGTCACGTGAGTTTATAAGAGATGTTGCATGTATAAAAACATTTGATAATCTCATCAAATTTTTTGTATAACATTTAAATTAATCATTGATAAAATTTGTATTGCACTAACGTGATCATTTGTAGTTGAGATTTCGCGTATTTGATTTATTAATGAGTTGTAAAATCTGATTTTAAATTTTACTTTTGAAATTATTATTTTTTTAAAGTCAAACATAAGAAACCTATCATAAAAAATTTTGCATAAATTTTACCTTAAATGATATTTACGGAATGACTTTATTACAATTTAGTAGCAAATCTTATTTTTGACGAAATAAAAATAATCCCATTATCCTCTCCTAACTGAAGAAGAAAAATTTTTGTTTTCATTTTGACTTTTTTCGGTTCATTTCTTTGACTTTTTTTTGTTTTTCACAATTGTTTTTATTTTTTTAATTATTTTTATTTTTTAAGTTGACAAAGCACACAATTGTGATACATTGTTGTTTAAAAAAAAATAGATAATTGTAACAATTTTAAAAAAATAGAGTTTAAAAGAAAATTACTTAACAATAAAATGAGCCCCCCTGATTCGTTGACTAGGTGCTATTTTTAATTAGTTAAAAATATTGCAGTGGTAACTAGTTAAATGAATTTCAATTGGGTGATAGGAAAGTGACAAGGCTCTATGAATGTGAAACTCTTGACATAATTTGTCACTTTACACAGACAAAAAGAGACATTTTTTCCTTTTTGCAGTGAACTGCAGATATTTTTGTTTGAATTAGAAATCTAAAAGTCTCTCAAAATCACAAACCCAAATACTGTAATCGTCAGAGCTGCTGCTCAGTTCCATGGAGACCTGTTCAGTTCTCCCACTTTGTCAGCCCTCCTTTTTCCCTCCAAAATACAGCAGAAACAGAGCTTATCCTTCTTGGCCATGCAAGCAAAAGAGATCCCAGTCTCAATCCACTCGCTTACATTGCCAAAAGATGTATGTCCCTGCTGGGTATCTCTCTCTTCATATATGCCTGTATATGTAGATCTAGTATCTATTTATATGTTAATTTTTGGGGAATTTTGCGTGCAGGATTTGGAGAAGCATCACCAGAAGCCAAAACAGCTAAAGCCCTCCATAATTTCTTCACTTACATTGCAGTGAGGATAGTCGCTGCACAGCTTGAAGTTCCTCTTCTCTTTTTTCTTATTTATATCCATATGATGCTTTTCTTTGTTAAGTTAAATTTTTCCTTGATTTGTGTTCTCACTTCCAAGTTATTAAGAATTATATTTATAATCACTTGGGAGAAATTAATTTATTTGAAACTAGATGTTACGAAATATAATTTTGATGGATTGCGGTTATTGGGGACAATGAATATGGAAATGGATTGATGGGTGAATTGTAGAAAATATGAAGATAAATGACATTAATGACTAGTGACCAAACTCGAGTGAAATGCAGAACTAAAGATTTCTTGATTATTGATTGATTACACTAATTGGGCATATGTTGAAGATGTCTTGCATTTCGATTCAGATGCCAATTCCTGTCCGAAATATTTTAGAGCGATTTCAAAGGGAAAGAAAAGTGAGATTTAGTTCATGATGCGTAGGGTTGGGCCTCATTTGGGGGTTCGGGGGCTTTGTAGCTCATATAAAAGCATTTGTTAGGTTTTGGAAGATAGATTGCTTAGACGACTTTTGTACTCTTCATCTGCCTAACCAACCGAACTATATAAATCTTGTGTCTTTTATTTTTGTGTGATTGTTTCGATTACTGTTTTGCTATTTCTATTTGGTTATCTTTATCGATCTCGTTACAACAATGTACAATGCTTTTTATAGGCTAAGAATACAAATACTTAACCAACAAACAAACTTCACTAACTACTTAACAAACTTAACCAATTCCTAACTATCTAATTCTTTATTCAATTGCTCTACTAATTCTAACTCTTATTTGTATCACTTGATTTGATCATTGTATATTGGAATTGTTGAAATATCTGATCACTTCCATTTGGAATACAGATCAAAATTCTCAATTTAGATTAAATTTGACTTTCACCCCCTCCCCCTTCTCCTCCTCAAACAAAAAAATAAGGTTAAATTTGCATTGTATCCATATATTAATAACTAAAAGTGCACTTTACTAGTGATATTTTCTTGATTCTCAACTGATAAAGGAATGACACTATTCTTTTTATTTATAAAAACTTAAGTTGTAAACAATACATTTAGTACTAAAGAGTGGCTGTTATTCTGTTTTTGTTAAAACAAATTATAAACAATACATTTAGTACTAAAGAGTGGCTGTTATTCTGTTTCTGTTAAAACAAATTATACTTTAATTGGGGTTAAATTAAATCACGTATATAGTCTGTTAACAGTTATTTCCCATAGCAGAGCTATAAGCCTGAGGCATACGAAGAGTTAATGGAATTTCTTGGCAGACACTCACTGAATGATGGAGACAAGTTCTGTGCCAGTTTGATGAGGGAATCTTCGAGGCATCAGAGTTTAGGTATTTTCCTGGGAACTCTATTACAGTCTTCAGTCTTACTAGCACATTAATGCATGCTACTCTATTCATTTTTAGCTTCAAGTTTCAAAGACACTGAATTTGTGTCAGAAAAATTGTTTTCCTGCTGTTTTACCTAACACTACACAAACCATTTCCCAAAAAAAAACATTTTATAAATCATAAACCGTTTCTATTGCTAGGCCAAATGGTACCTAAAATACTATAAAATTGAATTTAAAATGAAACTACATAACAAATGCATAATAAAAGTATTGACTGTGATATTAGTGAGATTAATATCGAGTGCTTAGATAGTATCTGCTATCTGAATCTTGACAATGTGCCTGACTTGTGAGTTGTGATGAAATTCATTGGAATTACCTTGTGGCATCCGCATAACAGCTCTGCGCATCTTGGAGTTCAGTACTTGTGATGGTTTATAGTTTTATTTTAACCGACCATTTACCATCACTGTATTAAATATATTGCATTTCAATATATATATATGTTCGATCTGCATATTGCCACAAAGATTTTGAATGGGATAACTTGAAGTGCCTAGCCTTTAAGGTCGGGAATTCATTTTCTTTTTCATTTTTTCTCTTATATTTCTGCCCCCACCCCTTATTCTTACCTTTCTGGTTTTTGTGGTTTTTCTAGATGGTTGGATGAATCTAACACAAGACTTATGAGGAACTATGTCTTAGAAGCCAGTCATGTGGAAAATGAGAAATGATCAATGTCTGTATCAGCTATCAGTATGTGAGTGAACAACTTTTTTTATGCAGTCCATATAACGCAAATACGAATAGGATTAAATTATATTATCCGCGAAATATAAAAGATTGAGCCCTCATGCGTCGAAGTCTGTCTACTCAATTCCATAACAATCAAGCTTCTGGGATCGTTCGTGGGACTAAAGTTGTATTGAGGTCCAAAAATAACTCAGCAGAAGCACCAGCCAAAGATTGAAGAGCAGTTTCACTAATATAGAACAATCATCAGGATGCAGCAGCCTCTTACCTTTACCCCTCTTGCTCTTTGCTTGATTTGTTTTTGTATATTTGAAAACTATTTAAGTTATTTTTATGAGACTGAATCCTATCCTTTCTGGTTGCTATGTTGTCATTAATCTGTGATGACATTGGAACCTACAATTATATATATTATGACTTAAAAGTCTGCTCTATGAGCTCTCGTTTATTTCTCTATATAATTTGTTCAAATTCTCTATAGCTGACAATTTTTTTTTTTTTTTGACAATTAATAGCATGAAGTATTGATTTACGTAAGGTATGCCTGATCTAAAATTTTGCCTAGTTACATTTACAAATAATTTAAATTCATCTCAAACTTGTCTCTCCTTTTTTATTTGTAGTAACGCATCAATGGGTATAATAATGTAACGTGTAAGTAGATATTATTTACTTAAAATTGAAGTAGATTTGGTTGTATTTTTTGGGAATTCTGTTCTTTTTGTTCTTTTTTTAAGTAATTCTTGTGCAGTTTCTTTTTCTGGGTTAGAACAACAACTGGATATCTTGAAATTTGATGGTAACAATGTATTTTAGTTGAAAATTTGATGGAAGTACTACGTACAACTACTGTTTTTGGGAATTCTGAAGAGTTGTGTATTTTCAAGAGAGAGATATTTGTAGGATTAATTGAGCTGATCATTTTGTTTATTTTTGAAATATAATAAGAGTCTCTCCAACCAAACAGATCACTGAGCTTTTTTGTGAAGAGCGAAAAATCTTATGAACTCATTGCGGAATGCTGATACATTGAGCCATGTTCAGCATGCAGTATTATCTAATTTGTTTTCAAGTAAAGGGAAAACAAATTACTACAAACTCCACCCAATTTGAAGAAACATACTGAGTGAATTATTCACCCTCTTCCTATACTTCCTCTTTGCATCATATTACTGCAGGGAAAATGCAATCTGGGGCCCAGTTTTCTTTCCGTCTTTTCCATTATTCCACATTTCCTTCTTACAAAGCAAATCGAGTTCATTTGAGCATTATTAACCAACAATACATGTCAGGAGAATGCATCTTCAATCAATCAGTTTGCTTCATGTTCCTTCAATGGCTGCAAACAAGAGCAAAATCAGGGACTGTATATGGTGAAGGAAAAGGGCTTAGCAGTATAGTGACTTCTGTATCCTTTGATCCACAGTATGAAAATATATTACCTCAATATAGCATCGGACATCAGACGAAGCATGGATATGGCCAGTGCTGAAATATGACTGAGCATATTCTTCAATATTCTCCAGCCTGCAATTCATTGCTCAACATAATTCATCCAGAATACATGCAGCTAATGAAGATTTTTATGTGAAGAATCTTTTGTATTAAATGATTGTACAACTCAATCTTTGTATTCCTTATATGTGCAGACTTTACAACTATAAATATAATTCTCTCCTTTCTCTTCTTCATCACGAAAAGTGAGGAAGAAAAAACTCTTTGTGACATAAAAATCTTCAGCTAAAGGTCAAAAGTTTGTTATATACTTAACTATGTAACTGCTCTAGATGTACTCTTTCTATATATAATATAACACTTCCCTCTTTTGCCAAAAAAAAAAGGGTCAGAAGTTTCAGTTGAAGTTAAAATCACTCAAATAATGTCTGCAATTGTTGTTATCCTGCCTTTCCTTTCTTAAAAATTACAAAAAATGAGTATTCTCCCCAGAAAAATTCATAGTGCAATTTACAGTTCTATAAAGTGTAGTGCAGATCTTACAGAGAAAGAGGTCATATAATGGGTCAAATTCAATTCAAGTGTAATGTGGGGGAGTTCAGATCTCCTCACCAGTGAAGATCTGATATGATCCAAAAATAATACTACTAGTTGGTTTTTTAGAGGAGTATTACCTGTAGAGATAGTTCACCATGATACCTAGACTTTGATGAAGGCCTTTTTCTGATAGGTCTGACATCCAATTTATTCTTTCAACCATCTGTTCCATTTTTATAAAGGGGGAAAAAGGGGAGAAATCAGTAAATAGAAATTTTCAACTTTCTGAATGTCTTGGTCAAACTACATGGACTATCTCTTCGTCCATAATCTAAGGCTATTGTTTTTTATAAGAAAAAGATTAGTCTGGTGCCACACTGCCACCCATGTACAAAAGAACTATTTAAGAGATGGTGTTTCTAAGAAATCAAAAAGATGATTCTCATTTACAAGAAAATTCCTCTCTAGCCAAAAAATAAGGCATTAAGCCACCATTCTTCAAGATCAACAATCAACCTTTCAACCCCATCAAAAGCTCTCCTATTTCTCTCCAACCAAACCATCCGCCAAATGGATATTGGGATAAAGGCAATAATCATCTTCCTCTCTCTTGAAGCTCGAATGCCCTTCTACTCCCACAACTCCCCTTTAATGGAACCACTACTCACCCAACAAAGACCCAAGATCCGAAAAGCCACAATCCAAAGTTGTCTAGTCGAAGAACAACTTACAAGCAAATGATGCACTGACTCACAATCCTCAATGCATAGGTAGCAACGATTCATAAACACTTTTCCTCGCTTTTGGAGATTATCAATTGTCAAAATCCTCCGCCAAAAAGCTTCCCAAACAAAAAAAAAACCACCTTAGTGGGATCTTTAGTCTTCCAAATGACTTCAAAGGGAAATAAATGGGAGCTTCTTTCAACTGGAAAAAGTGCTAACCTCAAACTTTCCATTGCTATTACACCTTCATTTCAAACGATCCTCCCTAAGCAAGTCAATCTTTTCTCTGTAAATTTCCTCATAAAAGTCTCCAATACTTTGAAGTTCCCAATCATGAAGGTTGCAAACAAGTGGAATATCCCACAAAACCTCCTCGTTCACCAAAGAAGCGCATTCACTAATTAAGCAATCCGAATCTCGCACTAAAGAGAACACCGAAGGAAATTGGTCTTTCAAGGGGGTGTCTCCACACCATGTATCATGCCAAAAACCAATAATCCCTCCTTTTCCCACCTCAAAAGACACCAATGGGAGAAAGTTATCCCAATCTTTTCTAATCCATTTCCAAACCCCAACCCCATAAGTACCTCTTCCTTCTTTTGTGATCCAACCAAAATGCTCAAGACCAAACTTTGCACAAATAAGTTTCCATCACAAAAGGTTGTTTTCATTCGTACATCTCCACAACCACTTACCAAGTAAAGATCTATTAAAGGAAGTAAGAGATTTAAGCCCCAAACTACCTCTCTCTCAATTGGTTGAGTGACAATACTCCAATTCACTAAGTGATAATTGAAATCATCCCCAAAACTTCCCCAAAGAAACCTCCTTTCAGTGCCTTCCAACCTCTTAGCAACCGCACAAGGGATGGGGAAAAGGAACATGAAATAGATAGGAAGACCCGGAAGGGTACTTTTAATAAGATTCAAACTCCCCCCCTTAGAGAGAATATTTCTTCCAACCAGCCCCAAAGAAACCTGTTTTCTTCTTATCCAACCTCTACACCTAAAGGGATAATCTCCAAATCGAAAAAGACACTACATAATTACCAGTATACAAGCACTGCCAAAAATGATTTAATTTGCAGAGCAAGTAAATAAATCCTTCTTGGCAGCAATATACTACAGAATCTGCCAAATTAATAGGAGTCAATTAGGTGCTCTAAAATTAAAGTGGCATGACTTACTGCTCCATTCTGCAAGTGGAAATTTGCAACAGAATCTAGAGCTTTTCCTCTCTTTTTCTCTTGTAGAATGTACCTATATATTTAAATAAATAATAACTGTAAATTGTAATTTTAATACAAAATATATACTCAAATGCAAGTTTTCACATTTATGTTTCTTATTACAAATGACCTGTGATTTGCAAATGGCATATGGAAAAAAAAAATTCAACGATGAGAAAAAATAAGGTTTTTAAACGAAAGGCATATAGATCAATACATTCCACAATCATTAACTTGAGTCCCATTTCTTTTGAATATTATTATTCCTAACTGATTCAGGGATTTTACCTAGCAAATAATTTATTCAAGCATAATTACCTGGCACATAGTCGCATTAGAGGCGGTTTTAACACCGAAAGCAATGTAGGTGAATTGGTCCACTCATATTCTGTTGATGTCAACAAATTTAACATTACTTCCATGCCATTTTTCCCAGCAGCAGACTCCCTGCAAGCCAAAATGTTAATCATGGTGGCTTCAATGTAAATGTGCTGTTAATCAGATTTCATGCACGAGAAGGAGAAATGGGGTGGCTTCAGTAACTTTTACGAGCAAGAAACAGTATCTATCATACTGACTGGTCTAAAAATCTGGGAAAACCAATGCATACACAATAACAAGAGTCTTGAAGATCACAAGTTTCCATCAAGAGGGTTAGGTACCTATAATTCATATTTTTGAAGATGTAAACTACATCAATTATAAACAGTTCCAAAAGGTTCAACTTCCTTCTAGACACATGTAGGCAGCTCATTTGAACATCATCTGACATATTTATATATTTGAGAATTAAATTACATTAGGTTCTTCGTAGGTGATTAGCAATTCACATCATTTTCTAGTAATGTCAGCACAATTCACAAGAGAGACAGATAGAAAGCAGGCATGCAATAGAGGAAAAATAATTCAATTTAAAATGCATTTATTTCTGGAACTAATTAGAACGGTTAACTCCATGCGATTTCTGTTTCTCACTGGCTCAGTTTACTTTTATAATCTTTATGAATCACAAAAGATTGTTTCATAAAGTTAAAATAATTATCAATTAGTTAGCTTATATGTTCCTTGCATTTAGTTAATTGATATATGGTACTTGTTTCTGAAAGCAATAGATGACTCAATTTTTAATAATTATTCATATAAAAAAAATTTTGAATAATTATTATAGTTGCAAAACCATGAAAACTCTTCATCTCTTTTTTTATTCCCCGAAATCCAGATGTTCCCTAAAGTAGAAAAAAAAAAAACCAAAAACCATCTCTTCAAAGCAATTAAATTGGTGACCCATTTAACTCACAGATTTTATGGCAAAAAAGTATAAAGGCAGCTTACTCGGATATATTAATAAGCGCTCTTTCTTCTTCTGGTTGGAGTATGTTCTCCCAAAAGGTGGAACCAGATCCATCTGCAGATGAATGTGACGCATCCTCTACTTCAGCAAGCCTTGATTGAGATGTCAGTTTAGACAGGAGCCATTGCATGTACCCTGGGATTGGGCTAAGCGTTGCAAATGTCTTTATAGAAAAAATGAATGTCAGTGTGTACAGCCAGAAGTGAATCCAGAAGATATATGGTAAAGCATTGTGACAAGCAATTACTTATAATAAATGCATAACAGAATTTTTAATATCCACCCTTCTGTTTTCTTTTGATTGCATGTGCAATTTCATACTACTTCCAATAAGAAACTAAGACAACTTGTCAATCACTTTTAATTTTGGATTTCCTGAAAATTAATCAAAAACAACATAATGAAAATACTAATATTCACAGATCATGAGGGAGTTAACCACCACATTACCAGGATTAAAATGAATAACACACCACTTTAACTTCAAACGAAGGAATTAACACTAATCCTTGAAATGATGGAATTGAAATTAGTAGGCTAAATAATAACGTGCACCAATCATACATCTTAATATTTCAGAGTTCCACTTCATATAGCAGTCTTAGTATGGAAAATTTGTTTCAAAATGATCCCAGCTCCACAAATATATAAAATTAGAACATGGAGGTACTTACAGAAATATGTGGCATATCTCTTTTAACAAGTGTAACCACACGCTTAATAAGAAACTTTCCTAGGTTGATCCCTGCCAAGCCTGGCTGTGAAAGTCCCAATGAAAGCAGATCATCAGAAGTTTGTTGTTCATTATTAAACTTCATATAATGTTAGTACCATCCTAAAAGGTAAATACAAGATTGAAGATTGTAAAAGGTACAAGTAACAGACCATCATATATTTTTATGTAGAAGAAAATTATAAGGGTAGAAAGATCAACAAGCTCCAATTGAGGATCACTCCACACTGTTCAACATGAATATTTGCATGTATTTATTACTTGTTAATCTCAAACATATAAACAGTACTCCGTGATATCTTTGACATGTATTTATCACTTGTTATACCTAATTAACAATGTTTTCCTTTACCGTAAATTAAGTGCGTGTGTGTGTGCGCATTATTCATACACAGTAAAATCATATAATGTTAGTACCATCATAAAAGTTAATACAAGATTGAAGATTGTAAAAGGTACAAAAGTAAGACCATCATATATTTTTATGTAGAAGAAAATTATAGGGTAGAAAGATCAACGAGCTCCAATTAAGGATCACTCCACATTGTTCAACATGAATATTTGCATGTATTTATTACTTGTTAATCTCAAACATATAAACAGCACTCCGTGATATCTTTGACATGTATTTATCACTTGTTGGACCTAACTAACAATGTTTTCCTTTACCGTAAATTAAGTACGTGTGTGTGTGCGCATTATTCATACACAGGAAAATCATATAATGTTAGTACCATCATAAAAGTTAATACAAGACTGAAGATTGTAAAAGGTACAAAAGTAAGACCATCATAAATTTTTATGGAGTACAAATTATGAGGGTAGAGAGATCAACAAGCTCCAAATTAAGGATCACTTCACATTGTTCATCATGAATATTTGCATGTGTTTATTACTTGTTAATCTCAAACATATAAACAGCACTCCGAGATATCTTTGACATGTATTTATTACTTGTTATACCTAATTAGCAATGCTTTCCTTTTCCATAAATTGTGTGTGTGTGTGTGTGTGTGTGTGTGTGTGGACACATACTCTTACCTGAGTTGATGATATAGAGTAAAATAATGCACATGTTGCCTCACTTTCTGGTATGGGAGGATCATCCCACAGAACTTCCTGCCAATGATAATAAAATTTGTTGGTGATACAGTTAAGAAAAATGAAAGAGTATAATAGCATGACAGAGAATTAACCTGTATTGTCTGAGCCACAGTCTTCAAAAGTGCAACTTCAATAAAAATAAGAGGTTCACCTGCAACAACAGAAAGAGTTCAACTCAATTTGTGGGCGTATAAACCGATATGGTTGCATGATAAAAAACATTGTCCATTTTCAAGTAATGTGAAACCTTGAGTACTGCATGTCCCATTTTATTTAGATTAACATAAGCTTATAATACAACATACACTCCAAGAACAGAAGTTCTCATCGACAGGATACTATCAATCCCAAAATTCATAATTTTTTCTGCTATTTGCGAATTTCAGCTAAGTACAGTCATTGCTGTTTTACAGATTCAAGTTCTTAACTTAGGGAATGTATGTTCAATCTACTTACAAGCTGGTCCATCAACAAAAAGTAATTAGTAGTATATCCCCATAGCGCTGAGAGCTTGACAAAGTACACAAGTTGTATTGGAGTAAATAACCTATTTCTAGATTAACCAATAATCATTTGAAAGATTCTGTCAAAAATCTAAAATGATATTAAATAATATGAATTAATGCCAAATGCAATTCCAAATAGTTCATATAGCTTTTAATCACAATTTTAAGCTATTTGAAATTGAACAACAGTTGCAGTAAGCCAAAGCAACTTATAAATAAACTAACATCGTATAGACAAGTCTTGAAAGGAATGGCTAACCAGGTATGGCTGGATGTAAATACCCAAAACATCGACGGCCAACTCCCAGCCTTCTCTTAAGATCTATAAGGTTGCTGATTGGATGCACAGCCTATAAAAACATAATTATAAGGAGGAAAAGAAAGACCAGCAACGCAGTACAAATTTAATCTAAGAGCAGTAAAGGCAAGGAAGAGAAACAAACTTCATAAGCCACAATTTTCTCCAACAAAGAAGCAGGGTCATCCCAGGTAATCTGGTGAAGCTCTAAAGCAGCAGGACTAAGCCAAGTACTGAGTTTCTCCTTGAGATAGGAATCCAATGCTCGCAAAGACGCAATATTTTCTTCTCTGCAGTTATCATGGAAAAAAATATGAAATGTTGATTTCATTTTCACGCTTGTACTATTGATGTTAACATTGTCCAACATGTTGTTAGGTTTACATGTCTCATAATGCCAAACATTTATAGAAGAGTCTTTGCTAAAAATACAAGAAACAATATGGCAATCAAATAAGGAAAAAAAAAAGAAAACAATATCATGTATTGAGGATCATAACCTTACCCGAGAATTGATAAAATATCAGCTCGAAGAACGGACAAAAACCTCAAACCTCCAGGGTGTGTGTTTAGCCGCTCGAAGAGAACTTCATACATGGGCTTGAGAGCATGTCTCAAATTCCGCTCAGTACGATAGAAAGCAGAAAGCAAGCCCTCCTCTTCAAGGCCAATCGACTGAGTTTCATCGCCTAAAAGTGAGAACTTCAAAAACCACCAAATCCTAAAACACACGCACACATATCTATTGTGAAGAGTAATACATATCAACGCAAAAGTCAAAACTCACTGCTGGGAAGCTCAAGTCCAAGATATTGCTTGATCAGGTCTCTAATTTGTATCCTATTGAGATCATACTCTTTGGCCAATACAAAAAGCAATTTCCGGCGATTTTCATGAGAAAGGCTAAAATAACCCTACATTATCATATCACTATAAGCACTAAATTCATAAATATCACATCTCAAAGACTCAAACTAATTACTTATTTAAGCTATACTTTACCTCTGAAAAATCATTAAGCACAGCATCTAAAACTTCAGTTTTATTCATCGATATAGCTGAGTGCATTGATTCTCGTACAAAATCAAATCCCCTATATATATAAAGATATGTTCATTTGAAACATTAGTATATAACATATTTATATAAAATAAAATAAATTAATACATAGATAATAAATAAATAAAGACCTCTCTGTGGTACTCGATGCATTGAGATTTCTGTTTCCTCCTTCTTTGGCATGGTTTGCAACACTATCGTTGGATTGGTTCCCCTGAGAATTTGATGGCATCTCGTTCTGTTAAGGGATTGGTTTCAAAATAAATAAATAAAAAGCAAAAAAGAAATATTTTTAATAGATTTCCAATAATTCAAAGCTATAATTGTTTCGACATGTTTTTTTTTTTTTTTTGGAATCAATTGAATTGAATAACCAAAACACTGAAGACAGCATTAAGCTGTCATGTACAATCAACTCCTCCTGGAAAACCCAGGCCTCAAACCCAGCATTAGCTGTAAAAATAACAAATCCTGGAAATCCAAGGATAACACCAATCTATACAAGCAAATCTAACCTCAGCCAGGAAACAATAGATCCTATCTTCTACATACAGCATCAAATACAGCAACCAACTAGGGAGCAGTTCCATCAGTATTGTTTTGACATGGTTGCTTCAAAGTAATTTTATTTTTTTTAACTAGTACCTTCTCTGCGTTTAATTAGGATGAATTTGGGCCTAAAAATAAGGATTCAGGCTCCATAAACATAAAACTAATTGCAGTTTAAATACAATTATACAAAGATTTAAAAAAATCAGGACTGGTATTAAAATACTCACAGGTAGAGGAGAAAGAGTGAGGTTGCTCGGGTCGTTAGGTCTCATTCTGGCTCGCATCAAAATTGCCAAGCGTTTCTTGTTCATATCTATTAATTACTATGTAATTTTGATTTAAAATATATATATTTTCAGGTTGAGATTTCACTTTGACTGTTGATACATCATTTTCGTCGAACTTATATCTTCTCGACAGCAAGTGAAAGAACGGAGGAAATTCTGTTACTGGACACTCCTCCCCTTGTCCAAAAGGGCCGTTTCCGCGCTGCAAGCAAACGGCGTCGTCTACTTGCTTCCTAAAACACACCGGTTAGTTTGCGGCTAAAGTGGCCTTTTCCTTTTGCCTTTTTTTTTAAATAATTAAACAGAGTTAAAAATACATTATTTTTGCATCAAATTGTTCTCTGATGTTTCGATTCAATCCGTTGAGTTTTATTAAACGTTACAATGACAATGTTTAAATTAATAAATTTAGACAATTTTATTATGAGCTTATTATTTTAATAATGGATTAATCATTTTCTAACACGGCCAAAACAACCAACTCTTGACATTGTTACTCTTTTTACATAAATTCATCACGTGACTATAAAGTATTTCTTCCTGGCCCCCTGATGTAATTGGCCTTCTGATCCCGCTCCCCTAAGTATTTCTTCATCATTAGCCTCTCGGTCAGCTACAACTACAACTTCCTCCTCCCAAGTATTTATCCCATTTTCTATTTTTATAGGAGATATTATGGGACTTTTCAGGTGTTACAGAAAATTGGAGCAGTTGCCTACAAGTTAGCTTTGCTTGATAACAGTCAAATACATTCAGTATTCCATGTGTTTTGTTAAGATATTTTATATTTTAAAATCAAAATCGTTTAATTGTGATGTAGATAAAATTTATCTAATTAACTAATAAGTTAATTTAAGTGTTTACGTTTAAAGTACATTTTAGAAAAACAAATTAAGAGCCAAACAAGCTTTAAACAAACAAAAGACAAATGCATAGCGGTAGGGTCTACTTGAATCTCATATGAGCTAATGGTTTAGAAAAAGCAAAAGAACCATTTGAAAAAAAAAAAAAAAACCTTTAAGCACGAACAAGTTGCAAAAACAATAATTTATGTTGGTGGGTCAACATGTCACATGGGATGATGCAATCAATGGTCAAATTAAAAGACGTAACCAGTGCAGTTAGAGAGAGAAGCTCTCGGCAAAAGCGATTTTGTAGCTTGCCTATGTCTCCCGCCTTTCTCTTCTTCCATCTCTCTCCCTTCTTCAAATCGTTTCCTTAATCTGCAATGGGTAAAATGAAGCAAAGCAGGAAGATCTCTATCTTTGCTCAAGAGCTGAAGGATGTTGAATATGTTCAGAAATATTTCAATGAGAAAAGTGCTACAGTGAAAATGTCGAGCAAGAGGGATAAGCAGCAAAGGATGGGTGTATGGAATCTGATAACATCTCCCGCACCTTGGGTGAGGAGGATATTAGCTCCTTGAGAATGGAGATTTGAGGGTTTCGGCTCTGATAGTGAAAATTGCGCTCATACAGGAACAGTAACAAGGGATGTTACAGATGTGAACAGTAACTTGTCTCGAAAGGAGACTACAAAGGTCTCAAGGAAACTCACCACCACCTTGGGTGTGGGGGAATCAAGCTCCAAGGGGTTGAATAATGAGCGTTCTGGATCAGAAAGTGAAGGAAGTTCAAAGTGTGAAGCTGATTGTTCCCCTCTGCCAGGTCCAGTTCAAATGGTTCTAGGTGTGAACAATAAACTGAATCAAGAAATTGAGGTTAAGAAAGCTTCCTGGGCTAGTCTCTTCGCAGACAACAGAAAACCTGCCAATGGAAAGCAGCTCTTAGTAATAGAGTTTGACCAAGATGATATCTGTGGCTCTGAGGAGGATGTAGATGAGTTGTTTGAAGACATGCCCCATTGCTTGGTAGGGTATTTTGCAGGAAGATTTCTAGGAAAAGCTGCTTTGAAGCAAATCACAGACTCATGGAAGGTAAGAGTTCTTACTCATTTTCATGAGAGTGGATGAATTATTTTTAAATTTGAGAATGTTGAATGCTTGATGAATGTAATGCAAGAAGGACCATATATAATTTATGGAAGACCACTGCTCCTCAAACTTATGCCCAGGTTTTTCCAATTTGATAATGAGGAGATAAGTACACTGCTAGTATGGATTCAGTTGAAGAATTTGCTATTAGAACTGTGGTCCTAAGTATGATAGGATTAAAGCTGGGTAAACCACTGTATGCTAACAAACTTACCTCAAAAAATGAGAGGATTTCCTATGCAAGGATCCTTGTAGAGATTGATGTTGCAAAAGAGGTGAAACACTCAGTGGTTATCAATCTACCAAGAGGTAGAACTATTGAACAGAGAGTCACTTATGAGAACCTTCCTAGGTTTTGTAAAAGGTGTAAAGTTATGGGGCATTCAGATGGAAACTGTAGTTTCCAGGCTAGTAAAGTTCCTAAAGAAAAGAAGGCAACAGATCCAGTTGGAGTTGTGGACTTAGAAATTGGGCTTGAAGGTGTGTCAGCCCATCCTAAAGCTGACCTGGCAATGGGTTCAGAATCAGTAGGAACAACAAAAGTGCAGCTTGCCCTACAGCTGACCGGGATTGGTGTCTCAGGGTCACAAAAGGGCAAACAAGGAGCTTCTGCTGTTATGACAAAAGGTGTTGATAAGCTTCTAAATCCAACAGAACATGTGGTCTAGATGCAGGATGGGAATAGAGATTCTGGCTCAAATTAGGCTAAGCAAGGCTCTCTCCCAACTGGTTCCAAAGGAGTTGAGAAGCTCTCTCTGCTAGAAGAGCATCAGAAGACCAATAAGAAGAAAAAAGGCAAAGGAATTGTTTCAGAAATCCCTAAGGAAATGAAGGGGGGATACCCCTCTAGGTGTACCATGAAAGTGGCATGCTGGAACATCAGGGGTTTTCACAAGCCCCTGAAGCAAAATGGGGTTCTTTACCTCATGAACTCTAATAATATAGACATAATGTGTGTTGTGGAAACAAAATTGAATGAAGAAAAGCTTAGCAGAATAATGAGAATCAAATTCAGAATGTGGCAGCAAGTTAATAATTTTCAATCTCATGAAGCAGGCAGAATTTTGATCCTTTGGAACCCCTCTAAGGTCAGCATTTCTGTTATTGACTCCTCACCCCAAGTAATTCATTGTAAAGTTAAATGTTTAATTACTTCTACTAGTTTTGTAGCTAGTTTTGTTTATGGTTTCAATACTATTGTATGTAGAAGACCTTTGTGGGAAAGTCTCTGTGAATTTAGCTATAGGAACAAAGATCATTGGCTGGTTCTTAGAGACTTTAACAATGTTTTTGCAATTGAAGAAAAAGGGAATGTGCTGCCAGTAACAGCTTATGAATTAAGAGATCCTCTTGTTTGCTGCAGTGAGACTGGTTTAACAGATATTAATTCCTCAGGTACCTTTATACATGGTCCAACAATCACACTTGGAGTAAGCTGGACAGGGCTATGGTGAACAGTACTTGGGTTTTGATGGGGTTTATTACTCATGCCAGTTTTTCTCCTCCTGGTTGCTTGTCAGACCATTCCCCTTGCATAGTCAACCTTTTTGAAAAAGAAAGGGGAGAGAAAATGCCTTTTAAATTTTGCAATATGTGGGCAGATCATGAGAACTTCATATGGACAACTGGAACAGTAATCTGGTAGGCTTCAAGATGTTCAAGCTTTGCAGAAATTTGAAATATCTAAAAGACCCTCTCAAGTTGATGAATGAGAAGCATTTTAGTCACATTTCTGCTAGGGCTTTAGAAGCATCTAAAGAGCTGATAAGATTGCAACAGGATATGCATGACAATGTTACAGATTCTGATCTTCAACATAGGGTTGCAGAACAGAAACTCAAAGCTTTCAAGCTGGCTGAGGCAGAAAGAAGCTTCTACTCTCAGCAGGTTAAGTGTAGATTTCTCATGAATAGTGACAGGAGATCAAAATATTTTCATGCTATGATGAAGAGGAAGATAAGTAGGAACCACATTGCAGCTGTGGAATCAATGGATGGGCATAAAAATACATCAGAGGCTCAAGTGGTCAATGAATTTACTAGATTTTACACAGACCTACTGGGCTCTTCAAGTCCTTGCTGCCCATTAAACCTAGATGCAATTGAGGAAGGGCCTAAAGTCTCAGAAGATCAAGTTGAAAGTCTGATCAAAGATATCACAGAAGAAGAGATCAAAGCTGCTCTATTTAGCATTGATGAAGATAAGTCCCCTGGTCCAGATGGTTACACTTTAGCCTTTTTCAATCAAACAGGATATGATAGGGGTTGTTCAAGAATTTTTCAGAAATAGGAAGCTCCTGAAACAGATAAATCAACTGCTCTAGCTATGATCCTTAAGAGCAAACATGCTGATGAGAGTCATAAAATTCATCTTAACAGTACTTAATTGTTATCATTTTAGGGTTGATCTAGGTTTTAATTGCACTTTTATACGTTAACAACTCTAAAGTATCATTCTTGGATCATTGATCTACTTCGGTGCATTTTCAGGTACTTTAAGCTCAAAAGAGGAGGAAAAGTTATCATTGCTTGAAGCACAAAGACTCGAGGCATACTGGAGTGAAAGAATACTTCCGGAAGGACAAGATGGAGGGCTTAAAAGAGCAACAGCTGCTGCCCGTATTGGAAAAGAGTTTCACTAAATTGTGAGAATTGCCCGTACAGATCAATCATCTTTGAAAATTAAACTGTATTGATACAAGAAGAACTAGGAGATGAATCATATATGCTTAGAAAGATCCGGAAGTCTATTTTCGGGAGAATTTCACAGTTCATCAAAAGGATTTTTCTAGAGAAAGTTATGGCAGTTTTAGTAGACAAAGGTCAGGCTGTGCGGGCTGTGCAGGATTTCAACGTGATTTTGGGCTTAAATCCCGCATCCCACATCGGTTGGAAAACATATTTCTATATCTTACATCCCACATCGGATGGAAAACACATTGCACTCTTGGTATTTGCCTATATAAGACCCACTCCACTTTAGCTTTGGAAATCAATCGGGGATGAATCCAAAGGGCCTTTAGAAGCAATCTAGAGGGCTTTTAGGAGGAACCCGAAGTTTAAAGTTTGAAGGTCGGAAGAGATGATCGTCGGGAGGCCGGAGGCAACTCGAGGACGCATGAGCCCCATGGCCGGCTAGTCTCCAAGTAAGACAAAGGGATGAATCCCTAGGTGTAGTTGTTCTTATTTTTCCTTTATTTGATTCCGTTGTAGTTGGAATTATTTTCGTTAAATATTGTTATGTTTTATTCTTTAATTTAATTAGTAGATTTATTATAACTCCGGTGGTTGCATGCTTCTTTTTCGTATAAGTTCAGTCAGGCTTTTCTTATGTGTACCTGTTTGGGTGTGATTGAGTCCGGTAGATCTCTTTTATAGATTTGTCCATTGTTGCGGTATCGTCGTTTAGATATATCGTCGTCTCTTGATAATTTATAAGTTATGTCATGTGTGCTTGAAAGTAAATAAGATTTCATAACAATTACATTAGGATTTATAAATGCGCTTTAATTAAATATTTTCTGATTGCCTGTTTAGGATGTGAAACTTGCAATCGAGATAAAAACAACTGAATCAAGTTAGGATTAGAGAAACGACCCTAGAAAGGATTTCCGGAACCTTTTAGTCATTTTTATTTTAAACTTATTTACACAATTACCTTTTTTTCTCAAACAACTCAGATTCTTTTAATCTTTTTATCGTTTGTGTTGAGGTTTACACCTTTTGTTGTACTTAACTTGTTTCTCTGTGGAATCGACACCCCAAAACTATACTACAATAACCGTGTTATTTTTGGGCGTAATCAAATTTTGGCGGCGTTGCCGAGGAAACGCGCTTAAGTACAAGGAAGCTTGTCAACTTTGAGTGTGATGGTAAAAAAAAAAAAAAAAAAAAAGAATTCTTGTTTCATTTCCTCTCTGATTCATTTGGTGTATGCTTAGACAAAAGATCTGCGAGGTAGGTTCATTAGAGGACCTGAGCTAGAATTACCCTCTCCTTCCGAGTCTGATAGTGAAACCTCGCCTAGATCAACCCATAGAGAAAACCTAACTAAAAATCTAGAGGATTTTGTTAACATGGTCGATAACCATAATGAGAATGTTGCTAGGACACTTCAGGATTACCTCCACCCTACACGCATAGCTATACCATCATGCATCATGTTTCCAGCCAATACTTGCCAATTAGATCTTAAACCATGGATGATTCAATTACTCCCTACATTCCATGGCTTGGGTAATGAAAACTCATATGTGCATATTAGAGAGTTTGAGGAAGTAGTTGCGACTTTTCATAGTCAAAACGAAACTCATGACATTATGAAACTTAAGTTCTTTCCTTTCGCTTTGAAGGATAGAGCCAAGAGTTGGCTATACTCACTTAGACCACGATCTATTGGGTCGTGGACTGAGATGACTCGCGCTTTCTTTAACAAATACTTTCCCCAACATAAAACCAACACTTTGAAAAGGCAAATCTCCACCTTTGCACAAAAGGATATTGAGACTTTATATCAGTCTTGGGAGAGATTTAAGGAGTTATTGAGTATGTGCCCTCACCATGGGTATGAGAGTTGGCGCTTAGTGAGCTATTTCTATGAGGGACTTACCTATAGAGAGCACCAATTTGTAGAGATGATGTGTGATTACGCCCAAAGTATAACACGGTTATTGTAGTACGGCTTTGGGGTGTCGATTCCACAGGGAAACAAGTTAAGTACAAAGGAAAATGTGTGAACCTTAAAACGAACGATAAAAGTTAAACTCAAGATTTTTAAGCTTTGATGGTGAAATAATGTAAAGGAAAATTGCGTAAATGTAAATGAAATATAAATGAGAAATAACAAGGTTCCGGGAATCCTCTTTAGGTTTGTTCCCTATTTCAACTCTTGATTCAATTGATTTTATCTCGATTGCAAGTTTCAACTCACAAACAAGCAATCGGAATATATTCAATCAAGCACATTTACAATTCTTATATAATTGCTACGAATTAATCATCGATTTCGGTTCATGCACACATGACCGATCTTAAAGATTATCAAGAAACGACAATATATCTTAAAAGACAATATCGCAATAATGGACAATCAATAAGATAAATCTACCGGAATCAATCACATCCAAGCAACCCCAATGGAGGAGAAGGATGCAATCACCGGATTAAGAGAGTCTAAAAGAAGAAGAATAAGAAGTACATCTATCACATGAACTCAAATCTTCTTACTTAATCAATGAATAATTCATAAACAATATTTAACAATAAATCCATACAACTGAATCAAGAACAAGAAATAAAGAACAAGAAATCCCTAAAGATTCATCCCTTTCCCTTATAAAATGATTAGTTGGCCATGGAAATCAAGGTGGAAGAACAATAAGGATGCTTTCCCCTTGATTTGGCCATGGAGTTCAAGGTGGATGAACAATATGGATGTTCTCCCCTTGATTTGCAACCAAAGAAAACTTAGAAATAAAATGGAAGAATGCTGGATTTGGATCCCTTGAATCCTCTCTTTTTTCTCTCTTCCTTGCTTTCTCTCTTCAATACCCAGCTGCACACTCCATAAAGATATATTTATAGAGCATGAGGGGGGTGTTTTGGTCTTGGAGAATGTCATTTGCTTGCCCTAATCCGGTCAAGAGGCGAGTGGGCCGTGCTGTGCGCCTGGGCCTGCTGTGCTGGCCTGAACTGTTTCCACTAAAACTGCCATAACTTTCTCTAGAAAAATCCTTTTTACGAACCGTAAAATTCTCCAGAAAATAGACTTCCGGATCTTTCTAAGCATATATGGTTCATCATCTGGTTCTTCCTACATCAATACAGTTTAATCTGCAAAGATGATTGATCTGTACGGGAAATTCTGGCAATTCAGTGAAACTTCTTCAGCTTGTATGCAGAAGTGCACACACTAGTGTGCCTACCCTTAACTTGCTCCAAAGTGATGCACACACTTGTGTGCAGTCTTTTAACTTACTGTACTTTATTACTCCAGCCTTAGTTTAGAGTTTAACCATCTTTGAATCATGTTTGGACACGTCTAAACCTTAGACAAAAACGAGCACCGACACCCAAGATCTTTTGGTGCTTTAAACATGGATCGCTTTATTATCTCTTTTGTACTCAAAGCACCTGAAAATGCATCGAATTAAGTCAATGATTTATGAATATCACTTTAGAGTTATCAACATGTAAAAGTGCGATTACGACCAAGATCAACCCTAAAATGTTAACAATTAAGTATTGTTTAGATGCATTTTATGACTCTCATCACAACCCCCAACTAGCTTATTGCTAGTCCCTAGCAATTCAAGCGAAAGGCATGAAATGAATTCTTTATTTAGAACTCAAAACAAAATACAACAATGCTGGCGTTAACCAAGAGTGATTCAAAAATCTATCTCAAAAATCATGCATAACATACAGCACATAGAATCATTAAATATCACTCAGGTCCAAGAATAATCCAAATGTCAACCTTAAAATCGTTATCGACTCTTACCATCCATCTTACCACAATACATTAGTCCGAACACCTAGATGATTTTATGCACAACATAGCATGAATACAAGTCTTGGCCTCTAAAAACATATTAATTTGCGTGGCATCAATCACAAATCAAGCTCCATATGCTCACTTTTCAAATCACTCTCCACTATGTAGAAAAATCACACTTCATCGGATCAATAGGTCTTTAATAAGCTTGCAACATTAGGCTAGGGTAAAGGTCAAGAAAGAATGGGAAAGTTTAAACAAATAAAAGAACTAAGTCTCTTAATTTAAACACAACCACTTTAAGCACAAGATAACCTTACTTCAACACCCAACTCTTTCAACCATTTTTCGAGCATTTCTGGCAATAAATCACCATTTTTTTTTTCTTTGCCATAATTCATTTTTTCTCATTTTTTTTTTTATTTTTTGTTTTGGCATAAGACCATTCACCTCCTCTTTCATTCTTTTCTTTTCTTTTCCACAACCCCCAACTTATCTCTTTTAATGTACTTGGGTTATGATAGTAATATTTTCTCATATTTCCACCCTTACTCCTATTAAGTGCTTCTCACAACATGTGTATAACTAAGTTCTTTTAAAAGAGAGGTAAGGATAAAATATTTTTAGGCTCATAAAGGTAAGTAAATGGTTTATCGAAAGAAACAAAGCTCAATTTTTCTTTTCAAGAAAAAGGCTCAAATAGGTGACTAGCGATAAATATAACAAGGGTAAGTTTAAAAAGGCTCAAACGGTCCAAAAATGGCCTATATCATATCCTAAGTAGTGTGCATTCTATGATTTTCGCCTCAAGTGATTATTAAATAAGTTCTAGAGCTTGTAGAGACCGCAAAAATATTCACAAAACAACCGCGCATAAAACTTTTCCAAATGCTTTAGACTAATCATGCAATCTTACCACAAACCAGAGTCTCAAACCAAAGAAAAATTGACACTTAATTTATTCTCAAAGCGAAGCAAGATTTAACTTCTTCTAAATGCTATATGCTATCTCGATTAAGCTCATATCATTGACATGTGAATTAACTCCAAGGCTAACACAAAACATGCTAAAAACAAACAAACAATTTTTTTTTTTTTTTATCCTAACAACGAAAAGAAAGAAAGTGACACCAAGCAGTTCAAAAAAAAAAAGAAATATGTTTCCTCCACCCCCAACCTAAACATTGCATTGACCTCAATGTAAAAGAAAAAGGAAAGGAAACTCCCTGTGCGGCCAAAAATGCACAAAAGCTGAAAATTGCGCACCACCAATTGAACTGCATACCGTTCTTTTCGCTGAAATCACTAGAAACTAAAAATTAAAATAGACTTAACACAACCAAAATTCAAAGTTAATAAAGACTTGACAACGAAATATTAATATATATATATATATATATATTTTTGAAATTTGAAGTAAACTAAAAACTAATAATTAAGATTGAATGAAAACTAACTAAAAACAGAACAAAAATTAAAAGGAATAACGTACCTTTGTTGTGTGGTCAAGGTGAATAGACCGGATCCATAAGTGGAATGTCTTCCATCTCCGGATCATGTCTATCAATTAAGATCTTAAGTCGTTGACCGTTTACTTTAAAGACCCGACCATCTCTAGTATCCTCAATTTCTACCGCCCCATTTTCAAAAACATTTTTTACTATAAAAGGGCCGGTCCATCTTGACCGAAGTTTTCCAGGATGCTTATGAAGTCTAGAGTCGTATAAGAATACCCGATCATTGGGTTTAAATGTTTTCCTCAAAATATTTTTGTCATGGAATACTTTCATCTTAGCCTTATAGATTCTAGAATTTTCATAAGCATCGTTTCTTAATTCTTCTAACTCGGTCAGCTGATATTTTCGAAGTTTACCCGCTTCGCCCATGTCAAAATTGAAAGACTTGATGGCCCAATAAGCTCGATGCTCGAGCTCCACGGGTAAGTGGCAAGGCTTTCCAAAAACAAGCCGATAGGGTGACATACCTAAGGGAGTTTTAAAGGCTGTACGGTAAGCCCAAAGCGCATCAATTAGTCTCAAAGACCAATCTTTGCGATCGGGGTTAACCGTTTTTTCTAAAATTTGTTTAATCTCCCTATTAGCAAGCTCTACTTGTCCACTAGTCTGAGGATGATAGGCAGTAGAGATTTTATGTAATACCCCAAATTTTTTCATTAAAGCTTCAAAGGAACGGTTGCAAAAATGTGTACCTCGATCACTAATTATAGCACGTGGTGTACCAAATCGAGATAACACCTTTTCTTTAAGGAATTTAATCACCGTTCCATTATCATTGTTTCGACAAGTTGCTGCCTCTACCCACTTGGATACATAATCTATTGCTACAATGATATACTGGTACCCGAAGGAAGGAGGGAAGGGTCCCATGAAATCTATGCCCCAACAATCAAAGATTTCAATCACTAAAATAGGGTTCAGGGGCATCATATTTCGGCGAGACACAGCTCCTAACTTTTGACATCTTTCACAATAGCGACAATAGGTGTTTGTATCTTTAAACAAAGTAGGCCAATAAAATCCACACTGCAAAATTTTTGCAGCCGTTTTTTTCATCGAAAAGTGGCCTCCACAAGCTTGGGAGTGACAAAATTCTAAGACACTCGAAATCTCTTCATTAGGGATGCAACGCCTTAGAATTTGGTCAGGGCAGTACTTGAAAAGATAAGGGTCATCCCAATAAAAATTACGTACCTCATATAAGAATTTCCTCTTGTCTTGAGCGCTCCAATCCATAGGTATCTCACCTGTAGCCAAATAATTTACGATGTGAGCAAACCATGGTAGAGAAGTAATGGAAAGTAATTGCTCATCGGGAAAATCATCTTTGATTGGCATGTCATCACAAGTGTCCTCAAAAGTGAGTCTGGATAAATGGTCAGCTACTACGTTCTCCACTCCTTTTTTATCCTTGATGGTGATATCAAATTCTTGCAAGAGGAGGATCCATCGGATTAGTCGTGCCTTAGCATCCTTCTTCGTAAGAAGATACTTGAGGGCTGCCTGATCTGTAAAAATAAGGATAGGAGAACCAATTAGATGAGCACGAAATTTATCTAAAGCAAATACTACAGCTAGTAACTCTTTTTCAGTTGTAGAGTAATTCATTTGAGCACTATTTAAAGTCTTACTAGCATAGTAAATGACAAAAGGTTTACCTTCCCTTCGCTGTCCAAGAACAGCACCTACAGCGTAGTCACTAGCATCACACATGATTTCAAAAGGTAAAGTCCAATCTGGCGACTGCATTATAGGTGCGGAAGTAAGCTTGCCAATCAACGTTTTAAAGGCCTCTTGACAAGCTTGACTCAACTCAAAGGGGGTATCTTTAACTAGGAGGGCGCATAGTGGTCTAGATATTTTTGAAAAATTTTGTATGAACCTCCTATAAAAACCAGCATGACCAAGGAAAGATCTCACATCCTTTATTGTCTTAGGGGCAGACAACTTAGAGATTAACTCAATCTTAGATTGATCAACCTCTATTCCTTTAGAAGAGACAATGTGCCCTAAGACAATACCGGATGGTACCATGAAATGGCACTTTTCCCAATTTAAAACCAATTCTTTTTCCTCACAGTGAATTAATACTCTTTCTAAATTCATTAAGCATGTTTCAAATGAAGATCCAAAAACAGTTAGGTCATCCATAAAAACCTCCATGCAATTTTCAACCATGTCACTAAAAATGCTCATCATGCAGCGTTGAAAAGTAGCAGGGGCGTTACATAATCCGAATGGCATTCTACGAAAAGCATAGGTGCCAAAGGGACAAGTAAAGGTGGTCTTTTCTTGGTCTTCTAATGCAATTTCTATTTGATAGTAACCAGAATAACCATCTAGAAAACAGTAGAAGGGATGACCAGCTACACGCTCAAGAATTTGATCAATAAAAGGGAGTGGGAAGTGGTCTTTCTTGGTGGCAGCATTTAATTTTCTGTAATCAATGCACACACGCCACCCGTTCACAAGTTTGGTAGGGACTAACTCTCCTAGATCATTTTTTATCACAGTGACTCCGGACTTTTTCGGGACGACTTGCGTAGGGCTTACCCACTTACTATCAGCTATAGGATATATAATACCCGCATCTAATAGTTTCAGTACTTCATTTTTCACTACTTCTTTCATAGTGGGGTTAAGCCTACGTTGAGGGTCTCTACGAGGACTGGTTCCTTCATCCAGATTTATTTTATGGGAGCAGATTAGGGGACTAATTCCCTTTAAATCAGCCATGCTCCATCCCAGGGCTGATTTGTGTTCATTTAAAGTTTGAATTAATCTCTTACCTTGGGTCTCAGTTAATTCAGAAGAAATTATAACAGGAAAGGTATCACCTGGACCGAGAAAGACATGTTTTAGACCCTTAGGTAGTGGCTTCAATTCGACTTTAGGTGCTTCCACACTTGAGGGGACTTGAGTCTTGCTTCTTTCGGGCAACTCCTCAAACCTTGGTTGCCATGCCCGATTTCCATAATCCTGAGATTTGTCAAAAACAACACATATATCAATTATATCAGTTTTATCATCAAATAAATCTATCTCAGAATTAACAAGAAAATTTTCAAGAGGGTCATAATCATGAGTTAAGAAAACTCCCTCATTGACGAGTGACTCGATCATGTAAAGCTGGTGGTTTTCGTCCTCATCTTCGGGCTGTTTTGCAACATTGAAAATATTTACTTCAAGGGTCATGTTGCCAAAGGACAGTTTCATGAGACCATTCCTACAATTTATTAGAGCATTTGCAGTAGCAAGAAAAGGTCTACCCAAAATCAAAGGAATTTTAGAGTTAGTGTTTACAGCAGAAGTAGTATCAAGAATTAAGAAATCAACAGGATAATAAAATTTATCAATTTGAATCAAAACATCCTCAACCACACCTCGGGGTACCTTGACTGAGCGATCAGCCAATTGTAATACCACGCCGGTTGGTTTGATTTCTCCTAACCCCAGCTGTAAGTAAATTGAAAATGGCATCAGGTTTACACTAGCTCCCAGATCTAGTAAGGCTTGTCCAACCTCATGATTTCCAATGCTGCAAGCAATGGTAGGACAGCCCGGATCTTTGTATTTCGGGGGAATTCTTTGCTCAATTAGTGCACTAACTTGCTCAGTTAGGAAAGCTGTTTTCTTGACATGATGTTTCCTCTTAATTGTGCATAAATCTTTGAGAACTTTTGCATAGGTGGGGACTTGTTTAATCACATGCAAAAGGGGAAGATTAAGTTTCACTTGCCTTAAGTTCTCAAGGATTTCATCATTCATTTCCAGATTTTTCTTGTTAGATTTTAAGGCTTGGGGGAATGGGGCCTTAACAGGACTTTGGGTCACTTCAGGGTCTTTAGGCAACTTGGTCTCACTACTGGTTTGACCCTTCACATTCTCGGGTTTATTCTCTGGTGGAATGTGTAGTGACTTACCTCTTCGGGTCACAATGGCATTTACATTTTTCACATTTTCTTGTGCCATATGTTGACCGTGAGGTATGGACTGAGCTTGAGCAGGGAACTTACCTCGCTCAGTCACACTCAAGGAGTTCATCAATTTAGACACTTGGCTCCTTATTTCTTTGTTTTCCTCAACCAACTGTGTAATTAATGCCTCACACTTTTGGTTTGTCTTGCCTTGTGCTTCTATAAAAGTATGTAAGGAGTCTTCTAAAGAGTTCCTAGAAGATGAGGGTGCATGATAAGGTGCTGGGTACGATCTAGGGGGCTGCACATGCTGCTGATTTTCAGATTTTCAACTGAAGTTGGGGTGATTTCGCCACCCCGGATTATAAGTGTTAGAGAAGGGTGCTGAGGGCTTCTTGTACATGCCTAAGGTATTGCATTGTTCCTCGTACAGCCCTCTCATGTCAACAAAAGTGGGACAATCTTGGGCGGGATGATCAACCCCACCACACACAAAACATGATTCTAAAGGTTCGGCCTGATTAACTATGTGTGTTGGTTTTTTCGTTTTTAATGCCTCCAACTCTCTAGTAAGCATTTCGACCTTGGCCTTGAGGTTATCCTCTTCCCTAAGATGGTAGATTCCTCCACCACTAGGTCGTGACCTATTTGTGCTCTCAGTAGCACTAGGTCCAGTCCATGTGTGAGCTTTCTCAGCAAGCTCATTGAGGTACTCAATAGCCTCATCAGGGTCTTTTTGCAGAAATTCTCCATTACACATCATCTCAACAAATTGACGTTCTCTATAGGTAAGACCCTCATAGAAATAGCTCACTAAACGCCAATTTTCGTACCCATGATGTGGACACATACTTAACAGCTCTTTAAATTTCTCCCAAGACTGATACAAAGTCTCGTTTTCCTTTTGTGCAAAAGTGGAGATTTGTCTTTTCAAAGCGTTAGTCTTATGTTGAGGGAAGTACTTGTTAAAAAAGACTTGGGTCATCTCATTCCATGACCCAATTGATCGTGGTCTCAGCGAGTATAACCAACTCTTAGCTTTATCCTTTAAGGAGAAAGGAAAAAACTTGAGTCTCACGATATCATCAGTTGCATCGTGACTATGGAAAGTCGCAACTACTTCCTCAAATTCTCTAATGTGCACATAGGGGTTCTCGTTTTCCATGCCATGAAAAGTAGGGAGAAGTTGTATCATCCCTGTTTTAAAATCTTGATGACGGGTATTGGCTGGAAACATAATGCACGATGGTGTGGCTGTCCGGCTAGGATGTAGGTAATCTTTAAGTGTCCTAGCACCATTCTCATTAGGATTTTCAGCCATGTTAACAAAATCCTCTAAATTCTCTGATGGGGGTGCACTATGGTTTGATCTAGGCGAGGTTTCACCAATGGAGGTGGAAGGAGAGGGTAACTCTAATTCGGGTCCTCTAATGAATCTACCTCACGAATCTCTCGGTCTAAGCATGCACCAATTAATTTAGAGGGGGAATAAATAAATAAAACAAATAAATAAACAAATAAATAAAATAGAATAATAAACAAATAAATAAAAACAGAATAATAAACAGATAAATAAAAACAAAATAATAAACAGATAAATAAAAACAGAATAATAAACAAATAAATAAAAACAGAATAATAAACAGGTAAATAAAAACAGAATAAAATAATAAACAGATAAATAAAAACAGAATAATAAAAGAAAATTAGAAAATCAAAACAAAAGTAAAGGAATAATATTGCCGTATTTACAAACTGCTGAAAAGAAAAATATTTACGATTTTTTTTTTTTGGTTTTTTTTTTTTTTTTTTTTTTTTTACCGTCACACTAAAAGTTGACAAGTTTCCTTATACTTAAGAGCGTTTCCCCGGCAACGGCGCCAAAATTTGATTACGCCCAAAGTATAACACGGTTATTGTAGTACGGCTTTGGGGTGTCGATTCCACAGGGAAACAAGTTAAGTACAAAGGAAAATGTGTGAACCTTAAAACGAACGATAAAAGTTAAACTCAAGATTTTTAAGCTTTGATGGTGAAATAATGTAAAGGAAAATTGCGTAAATGTAAATGAAATATAAATGAGAAATAACAAGGTTCCGGGAATCCTCTTTAGGTTTGTTCCCTATTTCAACTCTTGATTCAATTGATTTTATCTCGATTGCAAGTTTCAACTCCCAAACAAGCAATCAGAATATATTCAATCAAGCACATTTACAATTCTTATATAATTGCTACGAATTAATCATCGATTTCGGTTCATGCACACATGACCGATCTTAAAGATTATCAAGAAACGACAATATATCTTAAAAGACAATATCGCAATAATGGACAATCAATAAGATAAATCTACCGGAATCAATCACATCCAAGCAACCTCAATGGAGGAGAAGGATGCAATCACCGGATTAAGAGAGTCTAAAAGAAGAAGAATAAGAAGTACATCTATCACATGAACTCAAATCTTCTTACTTAATCAATGAATAATTCATAAACAATATTTAACAATAAATCCATACAACTGAATCAAGAACAAGAAATAAAGAACAAGAAATCCCTAAAGATTCATCCCTTTCCCTTGTAAAATGATTAGTTGGCCATGGAAATCAAGGTGGAAGAACAATAAGGATGCTTTCCCCTTGATTTGGCCATGGAGTTCAAGGTGGATGAACAATATGGATGTTCTCCCCTTGATTTGCAACCAAAGAAAACTTAGAAATAAAATGGAAGAATGCTGGATTTGGATCCCTTGAATCCTCTCTTTTTTCTCTCTTCCTTGCTTTCTCTCTTCAATACCCAGCTGCACACTCCATAAAGATATATTTATAGAGCATGAGGGGGGTGTTTTGGTCTTGGAGAATGTCATTTGCTTGCCCTAATCCGGTCAAGAGGCGAGTGGGCCGTGCTGTGCGCCTGGGCCTGCTGTGCGTCTGGGCCTGCTGTGCTGGCCTGAACTGTTTCCACTAAAACTGCCATAACTTTCTCTAGAAAAATCCTTTTTACGAACCGTAAAATTCTCCAGAAAATAGACTTCCGGATCTTTCTAAGCATATATGGCTCATCATCTGGTTCTTCCTACATCAATACAGTTTAATCTGCAAAGATGATTGATCTGTACGGGAAATTCTGGCAATTCAGTGAAACTTCTTCAGCTTGTATGCAGAAGTGCACACACTAGTGTGCCTACCCTTAACTTGCTCCAAAGTGATGCACACACTTGTGTGCAGTCTTTTAACTTACTGTACTTTATTACTCCAGCCTTAGTTTAGAGTTTAACCATCTTTGAATCATGTTTGGACACGTCTAAACCTTAGACAAAAACGAGCACCGACACCCAAGATCTTTTGGTGCTTTAAACATGGATCGCTTTATTATCTCTTTTGTACTCAAAGCACCTGAAAATGCATCGAATTAAGTCAATGATTTATGAATATCACTTTAGAGTTATCAACATGTAAAAGTGCGATTACGACCAAGATCAACCCTAAAATGTTAACAATTAAGTATTGTTTAGATGCATTTTATGACTCTCATCAATGTGTAATGGTGGGTTTTTAGAGAAAAATCCTGATGAGGCCATAGAGTACCTCAATAAGCTTGCCGAAAAAGCTCACATTGGACTGGACCTAGTGCTACTGAGAGCACAAATAGGTCACGACCTATAGGGCACCCAAATGGTGGTGGAATTTACCATCTTAGGGAAGAGGATAACCTTAGAGCCAAGGTCGAGATGCTCACTAGGGAGATAAATGAGTTAAAGACTAAGAGCTTAAAGCCAACACAAGTGGTTAATCATGCAAAATCTTTTGAATCATGTTTTGTGTGTGGCGGGGTAGATCATCTCGCCCAAGAGTGTCCCACATTTGCTGAGATGAGAGGGATGTATAAGGAACAATGTAATGTCTTAGGCATGTAAAAGAAGCCTTTTACACCCCTCTCTAATATCTATAAGCCGGGATGGCGTGATAACCCCACCTTCAGCTGGATATCTGAAAACCAACAACTTACACAACCCCCTGCACCATATCTTGAACCATATCATGCACCTGTGTCTTCTAGGAGTTCTTTAGAAGACACTTTACATGCTTTTATTGAGGTACAGGGTAAGACTAATAAAAGGCTTGAATATTTAATTGTGCAAGTTGTTGAAGAACATAAAAAATAAAGAGCTAAGTGTCCAAGTTGATGAGCTACTTGAGTGTGACTGAGCGAGGTAAGTTCCCTGCTTAAGCTCAGTCCACATCCCATGGTCAACACCTAGCACAAAAGAATTTGGAGGAGGTGAATGCCATTGAGACACTTGGTGGTAAATCAGTACACATCCCAACAATGAAAAAATCAAAGGCTGTGGCTGAAAGCCATCAAGCACAAGCATACACGATGGACTCGTTCATGGAAAAGGTCCAGCACCTTAATCCATTAAAGTCCACCTTCACCCATGGCTTCACCAAAGCATATATCGAGCCAGCATTTGCGGATACTACTGATGACATCCTTGAGGCCCCCCAAAAGCATAGAGGCACCGAATTTGACAGTGCAGCAGCGACTGATGCATTCAACCTATGCTTTTCGAGGAGGGAATAAAAGCGTCTGGCTGAAGACGTAAAACTTAGCGCTCGTGGGAGGCAGCCCACAACGTATCCTTTTATTTTTATTGTTTTTCATATTTCTTTTATTATTATTATCTTGTTGTTTTCCAAGTTTTTACTTTTGTATTTATTTTTCAGGGACAAATAAACGAAGCAGTTCAAATGGTGGAGCACAATTTTCAGCTTATGTGCACCTTTGGCTACAATGGGAGTTTCCTTTACTCTTTCTTTTACATTGAGGTCAATGCAATTTTTAAGTTGGGGGTGGAGGAAACGCATCTCTTTGTTTCCATATTCTTTATTTCCATACATTTTTTTCTTTTTCCATTGAATTGCTTGGTGTCTGTTTCCCTTTCTTTTTATTTTAAAGCATGCTTTGTGGTTACCTTGGATGTAATTCACATGTCAATAATGTGAGCTTAATTGAGATAGCATATAGCATTTAGAAGTAGTTAAATCTTGCTTCGGTTTGAAATTAATTTAAGTATCAATCTTGATTTGGTTAGAGACTCTAGCTTGTGGTAAGATTGTATGATTAATCGAAAGCATTTAGAAAAGTTTTATGTGTGATTATTTTGTGAATACTTTTGCGGTCTTGACTAGCTCTAGAACTTACTTGATAATCACTTGAGGCGAATTCCTAGAATGCACACTACTTAGGATATGATATAGGCCATTTTTGAACCGTTTGAGCCTTTCAAACCTACCATGCCTATATTTATCACTAGTCACCTATTTGAGCTTTTCTTGAAAAGAAAAATTGAGCCTTGTTTCTTTGGATAAACCATTTACTTACCTTTATGAGCCAAAAAATATTTTATCCTTACCTTTCTTTTAAAAGAACTTAGTTATACACATGTTGTGAGAAGCACTTAAAAGGAGTAAGGGTGGAAATATGAAAAAATATCACTACCACAACCCAAGTACATTAAAGGAGATAAGTTGGGGGTTGTGGAAAAGATAAGAAAAAAAAACGATGATGAAAAAGAAAGTGAATGGTTATGTACCAAAATAAATAAATAAAATGAATTATGGCAATGAAATAAAAAAGAAAGAAAAAAAAATGGTGATTTGTTGAAAGAAATGCTCGAAAAATGGTTGAAAGAGTTGGGTGTGGAAGTAAAGGTTATCAAGTGCTTAAAGTGATTGTGTTTAAAGCTAAGAGATTGAGTTCTTTTACTTGTGAATCTTTCCCATTCTTCTTTAGCTTTTACCTTAGCCTAACGTTACAAGCTTATTAAAGACATTTTGATCCAATGTAGTGTGATTTTTCTACAATAGTGGAGAGTGGTTTGAAATGTAAGCATATAGAGCTTGTTTTTGTGATTGATGTCACGCAATTTATTATGTTTTTAGAGGCCAAGACTTGTATTCATGAATGTTGTGCATAAAATCATCCGGGTGTTCGGATTAATGGTTTGTAGTAAGATGGATGTTAAGAGTCAATAACGATTTTAAGATTGATGTTTGGATTACTTTTGGACTTAGGTGAAATTTAATGATTATATGTGCTGTATGTTATGTGCAATTTTTGAGACAAAAAGTGAATTACTCTTGGTTCAACGTTAGCATTGCTTTACTTTGTTTTTAACTCCTACCATAGAATTCATCTCTTATTTTCGCTTCAATTGCTAGGGACTAGCAATAAGCTAGTTGGGGGTTGTGATGAGAGTCATAAAATGTATCTTAACAGTACTTAATTGTTATCATTTTATGGTTGATCTAGGTTTTAATTGCACTTTTATACGTTAACAACTCTAAAGTATCATTCTTGGATCATTGATCTACTTCGGTGCATTTTCAGGTACTTTAAGCTCAAAAGAGGAGGAAAAGTTATCATTGCTTGAAGCATAAAGACTAGAGGCATACTGGAGTGAAGGAATACTTCCAGAAGGACAAGATGGAGGGCTTAAAAGAGCAACAGCTGCTGCTCGCATTAGAAAAGAGTTTCACTAAATTGCGAGAATTGCCCGTACAGATCAATCATCTTTGAAAATTAAACTGTATTGATACAAGAAGAACCAGGAGATGAACCATATATGCTTAAAAAGATCCGGAAGTCTATTTTCTGGAGAATTTTACGGTTCGTCAAAAGGATTTTTCTAGAGAAAGTTATGGCAGTTTTAGTAGACAAAGGTCAGGCTGTGCGGGCTGTGCGGGATTTCAGCGTGATTTTGGGCTTAAATCCCACATCCCACATCGGTTGGAAAACATATTTCTATATCTCACATCCCACATCGGATGGAAAACACATTGCACTCTTGGTATTTGCCTATATAAGACCCACTCCACTTTAGCTTTGGAAATCAATCGGGGATGAATCCAGAGGGCCTTTAGGAGGAACCCGAAGTTTAAAGTTTAAAGGTCGGGAGGCCAGAGGCAACTCGAGGACGCATGAGCCCCATGGCCGGCTAGTCTCCAAGCGAGGCGAAAGGATGAATCCCTAGATGTAGTTATTCTTATTTTTTCCTTTATTTGATTCGGTTATAGTTGGAATTATTTTCGTTAAATATTGTTATGTTTTATTCTTTAATTTAATTAGTAGATTTATTATAACTCTGGTGGTTGCATGCTTCTTTTCCATATAAATTCAGTCAGGCTTTTCTTATGTGTACCTGTTTGGGTGTGATTGAGTCCGGTAGATCTCTTTTATAGATTTGTCCATTGTTGCAGTATCGTCGTTTAGATATATCGTCGTCTTTTGATAATTTATAATTTAGGTCATGTGTGCTTGAAAGTAAAGAAGATTTCATAACAATTACATTAGGATTTATAAATGCGTTTTAATTGAATATTTTCCGATTGCCTGTTTGGGATGTGAAACTTGCAATCGAGATAAAAACAATTGAATCAAGTTAGGATTAGAGCAACAAACCTAGGGAGGATTTCTGAAACCTTGTCATTTTTATTTTAAACTTATTTACATAATTACCCTTTTTTCTCAAACAACTCAGACTCTTTTAATCTTTTATCGTTTGTGTTGAGGTTTACACCTTCTGTTGTACTTAACTTGTTTCTCTGTGGAATCGACACCCCAAAACTATACTACAATAACTGTGTTATGTTTTGGGCGTAATCACATGCAGCAAAAGTGGAAGACTTTAGACCAATTGTATGCTGTAATGTGGTCTACAAAATTATTTCTAAGATCATTGCCTAAAGATTATCACCTATCTTGATCAGTATTATCAACCCAGCTCAAGCAACTTTTATAAAGAATAGAAGTATAACTGAGAGTATATACTTAGTGCAGGAGCTCCTAAGAAAGTATAGTAGAAAGAGAATATCCCCCAGATGCATGCTTAAGATTGATCTTAGAAAAACTTATGACACAATTAACTGGGGGTTTCTGGAAAGTATGCTAAGAAGCCTTGGATTCCTTAATAAATTCAGAAGGTGGGTATTGGAGTGTGTCATAACTTCTTCCTTTTCTATCTCAATCAATGGGAGTGTCCGTGGTTTTATTGAGGGAAAGAGAGGTCTCAGACAAGGAGATCCCCTATCCCCCTTCCTGTTTGTACTGTGCCTAGAGTACTTATCAAGATTACTTACAAGACTGAAGGATGAGCCTGGCTTCAAATTTCATCCCAAGTGTGAGCAATTCAAAATTACACACCTTGCATTTGCAGATGACCTCATTCTTTTTACAATAGGAGACACTCGGTCAGTTAGACTTCTAATGAGCTGTGTGAAGAGATTCAGTGAGTGTTCAGGGTTGCAGGCCAGTTTGCCCAAGTCAAGCATCTATTCTCCTGGTATCTCTATGACTGAGCTTCAAGAAATCAGAAGAGTTACTGGGTTTGAAGAAGGTAGTATTCCTTTCAGATATTTGGGGGTCCTTTTGGCATCCTCAAGACTCAATTCAGCTCACTATCTTCCTCTAATTGACAAAATATCTGCATATATAAATGCTTGGGTTGACAGCACACTATGTTATGCTGGGAGAGTAGAGTTGATCAAATCAGTGCTTCAGGGAGTGAAGTGTTTTTGGATGGCAATTTTTCCCATTCCAGCAAATATCTTGGAAAAAATAACAAGTTTGTGCAGAATATTCCTATGGAGTGGCAAGAACTCTGATTCTAGGAAAGCCCTGGTGGCTTGGAAAGATGTTTGCTTGCCCAAATCTGAAAGGGGCTTAAGGCTTATTGATCTCAAGAGTTGGAACTCTGCTCTCTTTGCTAGAGCATTATGGAACATCCACCACAAAATGACTCTCTATGGGTCATATGGGTTAACCATTTCTACTTACAAGGGAGCACTGTTTGGACAGCTAATCCTAAGCATGAAGACTCAACATTATGGAAGAAAATTCTTGAAAATAAAAATGGGTTGATTTCTTCAGAAGGGTCCATTCAGCAGGCTCAAACCAGGATGTTGGATTGGGAAGAGATGGAGCAATTGAGCATCAAAAAGGTATATAATAGTCTCAGACCAAGAGGTCTCCAAATCCCCTGGCCCCTTATTGTATGGAATAGAAACTGCAGTCCAAAGTATTCTTTTATTCTTTAGCTGGCAATAAAGGGAAAACTCCTCACAAAAAACAAGCTTCAATTCTATGAAATGGACAGAATGTGCCCTCTGTGCAGAGAGTTAGAAGAATCAATAGAGCACATTTTTTTTGCATGTCGGATCAGTGTAGCCATCTGGTCAGCCATCAAAGGATGGCTGGGTATTAGAAGAGGTATGAATACTATAAAGAGTGCAACAAAATGGATTCACAAAGAAGCTAAAGGAAAAGGGCCTCCTGCCAAAGCCAAGATTGCTACTCTGGCCAGTACTGTTTACCAGATATGGCTTGCAAGAAATGCTAGACAATTTGACGGAACTGTTTCCCATCCTAGTAGCATAGGCGGGAAAATTAAAATTCATGTGTATAGAATTGTATATGCTAGTTTTCCTGAGCTAAGACTTATGTTGTAAATTTTGTTCTTTTGTAAATGCTTTCATGCTATATCCCCTGGGTATGCCCAGAGTATTTTGTACATAATTGATCAATATATTAACATTTATAAATAAATAAAAAAGTCGTAGCCAGTGAAGCTTTAAAGAAGCAACAGTCAAACATGAAGCTTTGATGATGAACCAGTGAAAAGAATAAGATGTGGCAACAGCTCACTCGAAGCAAAAACGTGAAGCAGAGATGAAGGCAGTTGACCAATGAGTCGACCAAAGTCAATCAATAGAGAAGCTAGCCAACCACTTAGTCGATTGGTCAAAGAGTCAGTCACCTGTTCAGTCGATCGATAGAAGTTTAAGTGTTTTATAAAGATGGATCAGAAGATTCAATTTATTGAGAAAAAGACATTTGAAGATTAGAGAATTTTCATTTAAAGAGATATCAGTCTGAAAATGAAAGTTTCAAAAGTTATGCTTTGCTGAAGTTATAAATCAGCAGTCGTTGAAGAGAGTTTAGTACCAAAAGAAAATAATCAGTCTCAGTTTTACACATGAATTTAAGATTTTGATGTTTACTATAGTAGTTTTTTAATCTGTATGTGTGTAAATGTGAGAGTTTGAGAGGGATCTCTTTTGTAAGGTTGTTTGCTACTCGAAAAGCAAAATGGTGTTAAGGTTAACTTGGTACCTGAAAAGCCAAACAAGTGTAATCATTGAGGTTAGTGAAACTCAGTAGACCGAGAGAAAACATATTACAGAAGTTGACGTAAGTACATCGTCGAACAATTATAAATCAATGTATCCCGTTTTCTCTCTCTTATAATTTTTTTAATTATTTTCCTCTAATTATTATACTAACTCGATTAATTTGATTTTTTAATTATTATATTTTTCTAACATGTTTATTTTCAAACCATTTAAGGAACCATTTATGGGTAATGCTCCCACGACTCCAATCCTTTACCACCTATGAGCTCTTATAATATGTCTATCATCATGCCTTTAGCAATTGTGGGACAGAAGAATTTTCCGTAATAACATATTGATTCCTCAAGTGCTAGTGCAATGGCTGGACTTACATTTAGAAGACTCTTCTTGGGAAAATTTGTTGAAAGACCTACAAACTATGTACCCTATGCCTTCACCTTAAGGACAAAGTGAATTTTGAAAGGCATGGCAATTGATTCATACGCGGCTAATCTCGAATTAAGATTTTTTTTCAAATTATCTCTCTTTTAAAACTCTAGGAAAAAATTGTATATAAATTATGTGTCAGTAAATTTTTGCACATTCATAAACTATTTATAGTGTTAATATTAAATTCAACTAACTATTAATTACAAACTACTCTTGCAGTTAATCCCTAATTATATATGGCTCTTTTTTCGTGTTTGACCCTTACGGTTCAAATTAATTTGTTTTAATTTTATATGAGGCAATGTAAGTTGATTTTTTTTATTGAAAATTACGATACGTCAGAGTTTTGAATGCACATAAACTCTTTAATTAATAATGTTTAATTAGTTTAGATAAGATTTTTAAGTAAGATAAGTTATATTATTTAAATTTTAAATTAAATAAAATTAATTTTTTAAAATTTAAAATAAACTTAATTTTTTAAAATTTAAAATAAACTTAATGTACATGTAAATCATCTATATTATTATTTTATATATATATATATATCCCTAAATGTGTGCGGTAGCACTCCTTAATTCCAGAAAATAGAAGGAGAATGAAAAGAGGCGCAAGCTTGTGATCTTCGATTTTCCGCCCTTGAAATGAATTTTTGCTCTTGTTTGATGTGACAACTCAGAAAAGCTCTTTGCCCAAGGTTTCTGTAATTAAAAAGGGCCAACCCAGCAAGTCAATGCAGTCAAGCCAGTAAGTAGGGAGGTCCAGCTTTCCAGTCTAGGGAGTCGAGGGATGAGAGCGAAGAAAGCGTTATATATAATTATATATATACACACACGCTTAAAGATAGTTTTAATAAGAAGCTTTCACATTTATAATTCGGTTGAATTGAAAAACCACCTTAACCATACACACCTACATAAGGGAGCATTTATACACGGGCTTTTTTGGCCTAACATATGGAGCAATTTTCATTGTCAAGTAGCAGTAGCAGTTACGTTGAACTGTCAAACATCAATTTTGAATTATTCTTTATAAAAATTAAAAGTTGAAGAAAAAGTTATTTTAAGTTCACAATTAGTTTCGTAGCTTTGAAGTGATATTAATAAAATTGTTAGATTCTTAGGTTGACTTTGGACAACAAAGGACTCATTTTCTTTTATGATATTACAGTGAAACAATTGTTATTATTTAATTGAGATTATCATTATTAATTATAAATATTAGTATTATTTTATTTTGATTAAAATACAAATTTTTATTATACACATACTATGCTAAATTTGACTGAAAAAATCATACACGTCAAAATAACATATTGATATTGATATACCATTTGTGGTAATTTCAACATTTAAATGATATTTTTTTTAAAAATTTAATCAATCAAATATATTAATGTTAAACAGTAAAGTGATATTATGGATTAACTTGTGCATATCGTATTAAATTAATTTTTTTAGATAAATCAAAAGGTGGTTATTCATGCTTGGCTTAGAGAATTCGAAAGGAAAATTTTTATGACCTAATCACTCGTGGATATAGAGATTAGAAACAATAACTTTATGGTTATTGCACAAAATCTCTCTCATTTCACCCATACCTTAGTAGTTTAACACACTAGCTTTTACAATTTAATTCGACAACACATTCAATAAATTATGTTTTAATAAATGCTAAACAACTTTTTATTTGACAAGATAAAATTCACAATTATTTTAACAATACTTTTGAAATTCTTGTTGCACAAGCTCTAGGCCAAACACAGCGTAATGAACATAAAATTAATTTTTTCAAAACAAAAATTTACAACAAAAAATAATAGAAAGGGTATTCCTAGATCATTTTTACTGTTTACAAATATTAGTAATTTTTACTACAAAACAATATCAATTAATACAAATCGATAACGTATATATCACATAACTAATATAAATACAGTAAAACATCTTTTACCATGTAATATGATCAATTATCATAAAATGATATCGATTTATTACCTAAGATATTGAATTACTAAGTTATAGTCCTTTGCCATGCTACAAGGGACCTTAGTCGAACTATAATATTAGTTTTTATTTTTAGGTTGTTACTTTAGGTGCTTTTGAAACAAAAAATAATTTACTTTATATAGTAATATTATAATTTTGATAATAAAATTTATATTTATGATGGTAGAATATATGACAAAAATATTTTTATCATCAGTATGAGTACGATATTTTCATCAAACTTACTACTAAGAATATATATTTCATCTTAAAAAGTATAGAAAACATAATTTTTTTTCTAAAACACCAAAAATTGTATCTTATAATTTTTTTTAATTAAAATATAAAAAAAACAAAAAGAACAAACTCAATTTCTGAGCAACTGGCCCCATAGCGAGGGTTCGCTCAGACTTTACACACTTAGTCACGCACATCACGGATATTACTTACCTGCACAATTGCAAAACCTCATTTTCAGATTCGGTTTCAGATTCAGGTCAGGTGGATTGATAAAGCGAGAGAAAGAGAAGATTTTAAGAGAGAGAAATAGAAGGCTTTTAGAGGGAGAGAGGATGGCTGCAGAATCAAAGACAGTCCATTCAGCAGTGGTGACATATGCTTCAATGCTATCACTACTAACTTTCTGCCCTCCCTTAGTTATTTTACTGTAAGCCCTAACACAATCTTTCCTTCTACCAAGTTTTTTTTTTTTTTTTTAATTTTCCTATGGAACTTTTTTGTTTAGAGATCATTAATTTTTTTGGGACTCGCTGAATTTTGTTTAGAGAGAGAGAATGAGGTAGGGAAAGACGGTATATTGCGAGTGGTGACGAATGTGCCAATTGTCCCAATTTTCGCTATCTGTCCTCCTTTTGTTGCTTTACTGTAATCCTCATGGAAATATCATTATTTTCTTTACAATTTTATTAGAATTTTCTGTTTGGTTGAATGAAATATTAGATTTTTCCATCAGGATTTTTTCCTTACAAAATAATTTTTTTTATGCGTGGTGATTAAATTTTATGGATCTTGATAAGTCTGATGACCAGTACGACTTGGTGAATTTCATTTTGTTGAAATTCAGTGCTTTTATTGCAGTTTTTATTGTTCTTGTATGTGTAATTCACGCTCCTTAGGTCCTGAGAAAGTGTAGGGAATGATTTAAACCAGAACTAAAAGTTTTGACTTCTCTGTTTGGTTTCTGAGAGAATGCAGGAAAAATGAAAAGAGAATGAACTGGTTCTTCTATTATTTGATACTTGAGAAATGTTATAATCATTCGAGTGCCAATATTGATTTTTGTTACTCTCTCTCTCTTTATATATATATATGAATTAACTGAAGATGCTTGTTAAGTTTCTTCCAAGCTCTCAAGTATTTGTTTGCTTGCTAATTAATACTGGTCTCTGCTAAGTATTGAAAGATGGCTTACTTTATTGAGACACTAGGAAGGCCTTTATTTTTACCAGTTAAGCAATACAGAGGCAGACTTGACTCTATTACTGTGAAAAACAAAATGGGCTGCTTTCACATGCTTTTTAAATGAAATGGAATTATTCAATTCTTTAGTTAATCAGTTAATTCTGTTCATGATTATTCATGTAAAGTGAAATGCATGTTGGTGATTTCATATCTAAATTAGAGTTTTCCACTTTGTGCAGATGGTACACAATGTTACATGCTGATGGGTCTATTGCCCAAACTTGGGACTACTTGAAGCAAAATGGGCTGCAGGGATTCATAGATATATGGCCAAGACCCACTGCTATTGCTTGGAAAATAATTTTTTGTTATGCGGCATTCGAGGCTGCACTTCAACTGCTTCTACCTGGTAAAAGGGTTGAGGGTCCACTATCTCCTGCAGGGAATCGACCTGTTTACAAGGTATGAGTTATAGTTCTGCTACTTAATTTATATTATCTACAAAAGTGTAAGCTTATATAGTCTGATCGTTACAGGCAAATGGTGTGGCAGCATTTATTGTGACATTGACTACCTATCTTGGCCTTTGGTGGTAAGGACTTTTTCCATCAATTCCTTGTGCATAAATGTTGAATCATTTGTAATAATGCACATCATTTGTCTATTTACTCTGTCAAGATTTCAAAAATCCTTAGTTGATGCTTTGTAGACGTCTAAGGGTTGAACTAGATTTATTTTTGAGATGGTTCATGCTTGGTTGTAATTTTATAATGTATTTTATGGGAACAATTAATTGATTTTCAACTTACTTTATTAGTCCATTAGTTTTTTTAGTCATATTTGTTTTTCGTATCTCTGTCAAATTGGATCTTCTTGGTACTGTTAGAGGACTGATTGTTGGAGTTTCTTCATTTCTATTTCCCTGTTTATTTGATGTTGAGAAATATTATGGCCATATGGGGTATTCTTTTTCCAAAAATTTTCTGGGGTCAAATTAATGATGGATTTTACCTTTTAGATATTACGTTATGTTTTTTGGGTTTTGAATGTATATTGAGCCTGCTATCAGGCAGGAAGCTTTATTCCTGTCATTCGCATTGCCTGCCAGATTCAATTGTCCAATCCAACTGTTAATCGTGTCTTGAACTCTTTAAAGCACAAGGCTAGTTCATGTTCTCTCAACTGCAATTTACACTTCTACTTTAGTTAGTTTGAAGTTGCATGGTCTTGCGCATTGAAATTTATTTGTAACGTTTTTTTGTAAGTCATAACTTTCAAGCTTAATTGATACTTCTGCTGCATATATTCTTCAGGTTTGGGATTTTCAGCCCCACGATTGTATATGATCATTTGGGAGAAATATTTTCGGCACTCATTTTTGGAAGCTTCATCTTTTGTATTTTCTTATACATAAAAGTAAGGGTCTAAGTTTTAAATGATATGAATTTCTTTGTTTGAACTACTTAAGTTAATATTCCTGAGTCTAAGTTTATATTTCTGGGACTAATTCTTCATTTCTACAAGGGTCATTTGGCGCCATCTTCTAGTGATTCTGGTTCGTGCGGGAACATAATAATTGACTTCTATTGGGTGAGTGACTTTGATAATTTAATGAAAACGTGGAAGGAAAAGATGGACTATGAAAATTCATTGGTTAAACTCTACATTAAATTGAAACCTCTTGCCTCCCATTCTTGTTAGGAATTTGAAACCTGTTGTAAAAAGGTTTCAAGAGTTTAGGATCTTGACAAATTTGCTAAACAAGAGGCATTAAACCATCATTTTGCATTTTTATATCATATTGTTCTTTTTGTTTGATCAGTCATGTAAGGACTTGAAGAAACTTTAGGCTTGGCCTTTTTTAAAAAAATAAAAAAAACCATTGCCCTTCATGGCTGCAAAAGCTTTTAGTAGGTCTGTTCTCCAACCCTGCTTTCAGTGTTCAAACTGCACATCTTATCCTGTCTGAAACATCCATTGCACTGTCCTGACTTGGTAAAAGCTCAAGGATTGCATAAGAGTTGTGTTTTTAGTTCTTTTTTATGATGATAAGTTTTGAAAATCAACCTATTCTTATTTTTTTGGGATAAAAAATCAGACCTATTCTTACCTCTGCCAGCCTTGCTCACTTTTTACCACTTAGTTCAAATTTAACAAAATACCTTTCCTTATTTTTATTTTTCATACTTTTGGCTGTAATTATTTGATTGAATCTGCATTTTTAATTTTTTTTTTTAAATTTCATGCTCCTGAAAAATTTTCCAGCATGCATTTGCCTTTGATGAATTGTGATTTAGCAACTATTTTGCAAGATACTCTGTCATTGGGCTTTCTTAGAAACTTACTAAACTATAATTCTATATGTCGACTTTGGAGTGCCATTTAACATCTAAGTGATTGAAACTCTTTCATAAGTTTTTACATACATGCATACTGGGAGAAAGAATACAGAGAGAAGGAATCTCAAAAACAAATGCAAAGAATGAAAATCTGCGATAAAGCTTCCATCAAGCAATGAAGGAGAAAAAAATACCATGAACAATCCTAGACATACAAAACCAAATGTTTCAAGAGGCAAAGAATTTATCATTATGATATCTTTTCTTGGACATGTATTTCTATTTGGACAATATATAGTCTAGGCCATGTTCTTATGCCATATTTCCTATTCTTGTTGCAGGGTATGGAGCTGTATCCTCGTATTGGTAAAAACTTTGACATCAAAGTTTTCACCAACTGCAGATTTGGGATGATGTCTTGGGCGGTTCTTGCACTCACGTATTGCATAAAGCAGGTAAAAGCTCTGACATTCTTTGCGTCTAAATATTAAAAATTTACTGGCCATATAAGATGTGTTGGAAACTGGATTTATTGCCAGGTGTGTCAAATTCCTAGTTGATGTCAATAAGGACCTTATTTGGTAGATCTACTTATAGAGTCCTAGGAAGAGGTAGCTATCACCTCATTGTGTGATCCTAATTTGATTTATAACACCTTTTCTTTATCAATCATCCATCTCTTTATAGAGCTTGTGTCTTGTAAGTAGCTTGTAAAGGGTTGGCTCCCTCTTGGTGCCCTTTCAATGAAACTTTACTTATTAAAAAAAAGAATCAGCGATCTTAATAGATTAACTAGGATTTCAGTTCTTTATCTTTTGCTTTCCTATTCTTTCTTCTTGAAATTCTATTAAGACATTTGCTCGTGGTCTCTTTATTAGTCAGACAAACAAGTTCAAAAATTATATTACTATCTTCTTAACCCTCACCAGACATGGTTATTACATTTTGTACTTCAAAATTCATCTTGATTTTAATTGTTGTGAAAGTTTGATGCTCTCTTTGAGCTTTGACATGATACCTTTTTCTTTAATTTTTTGATGTACCAAATGTGATTTGCCAGCTTTAGTAGGAGGCTGCTAGTTAAAATTAATGCCCACACAGGTGGTTGACTTTGTACCACTTACCATGATTCCAGCTTGTTAACGTTTGTATTTAAGGTTTAGATAGAGAGAGGGGAAATAGAGAGACAGTAAGCAGTAAACTGGGTACTAACCCTAAGGTTAGTAGTTATATACATATAAAGAATTTAATATTATGAAATTACATTAGTACCCTTAAACCCTAATACTCTTAATACTTTAACACAACTAACTAGGTGCCTTAGTTTTCTTGTTTAGCCCTAAGTATAGGTATGGGAGTTTGAAGGGAAAAGATATGGAAGTAAAAGAAAAGTTAGGAGATACATGTACCCTTGTTTAGATATTTAAGGGAAAAAAGAGGAGGGGAGAGGGTTGGACATGAAATAACAAGTTAGTATACACTTAACCATTTTACCCGTCATCAATGAAAAATAATAAAATTAAAATGGAGGTTCTCTCCCTTGAAAGCCTCTCAATTTGAGGGAATTGAAAATTTTAGGGTTTGAAGGGAAAAGGAGGGTACATGGTACCCCTCCACTCCGTTTCCCCTATTTAAAAAACATCTAGACAAGGCTTACCTAGTTATGTTACTTTGACTCTGGTACGGGTGTCGGATGTGGCTATGTGTCCTACACGGGTACTCGTGTATTCTTTGTAAGTTTTCCATTTATTAGGGAGTCCAAGAGCCCTGCCCATATTTTCTTGGATAGGTTTGGAGTACGTTTCCAACACAGGTACTTCAAATAAAATAAGAGTCAGAGCAACATCTTTCTGGCTACCCCTCCATATCCTTTATTGCCCAGAATCTAAACAATGTAAAACTTATTTTATTTTTAACTTCAGTCCATTTAAAGGGCTTCCTATTGCATATCTGCATGTAATGATGTTTACTTGGCACCTGCAATTGTGTCATTCAACTTTTTATTATTTAGAACTACTTCTAATTTGAGTTTTAGGAACTTGGAGAGCAGGTTCATTTTTATTTTTTTATTAATTATTTGATTTATTTACTCTATTTTTCCAGTACGAACTAAATGGAAGAGTAGCAGATTCCATGCTTGTAAATACATTATTGATGCTAGTATATGTTACAAAGTTCTTTTGGTGGGAAGCTGGTTACTGGAACACAATGGACATTGCGCATGATCGAGGTCTGCATATGATCTTTTACCCATTTTAATATATGCTAATTTATTATCCATTGTTTTGTTATTGTGTTATAGAAAGAATTGAGACAACCTATAATAATCCATGAATATGTTTTTATGATCTTTTTCTTGTCGTCTGATTTTCTCTTCTTTATTTTTAAATAACTTCTGATGTCTTCACTGTAAATCCTATCTATTGATTTTGACTATCTTCAAATTGATTCGTACCCAGCTCAACTCAGCCCTAATCCAAAAGTAGTTGGGGTTGGCTACATGAATCATTTCCCTGCATTTTGTCCTGTCTAGGGCTAAGCTCTCTGGTATTTTATGTAATAATAAGTCTTATTTCACAATTCAGCCCACTTTATTTGAGGTCGACCCTTCCCCTTCTACATACATCCTTTCCACTTTGCACTACTCACTCTTTTGCACTGGCCCATCCATAGGTCTACGTTGCGCATGTCAAACAACCACCTCTACCTTGTTTGGATGCATTCATTTCTTATCCGTGTGTTTCAGCAAATCTATTACTGATTCTTACCAAAACTGGACATAATAGTTGAGTATTGCACACAGAGGTGATTGCTTATCACATTATAAGAAATACTGCATTTCAGTTTATAGTAATATAAAAAAGGACAAACCGCTATGATTATGAGAAGTGGAAGATTGCTAGGGACTAGGGAGGCATACTTGTTATTTTAGTTGCTATTATAATAGGAAACTGATGTGCTTTCCTATGTTCTTTGATGAGTGGTTTTTGTTTTCCTCGGTTTCTTTTCTCAGCTTCTAGTGTCACTGGTGGTTAATATCATCATGTTTTGTTGCATATTTGGACTTGGCAGCTGGCTTCTATATTTGTTGGGGTTGCTTGGTATGGGTTCCGTCTGTATATACTTCTCCGGGCATGTACCTAGTCAACCATCCTGTGACCCTTGGAACTCAGGTATGATAGTTTCCTTTTTTTATTTATATGATCATTATAAAAAAAGTTACGGACTGTATTTTTTAACTGTACTTTTGCAATATGTTTTTTGGACATGGGAATTCCCATCTTCTGGCCTTCCCTGTAGCATTATGCACTGTACCTAGGAACATCAGTTAAAAGGAGTGATCTGACTAGTGACTACCATGTCTTACGGTTGAATATCAATCATAGGCAACCGGGTGTATTCAGATATGGATTTGCTACTTGGATTCAACTAGGGAGGTGAAATTTGGGTAGAGAAGACTTGGCTGTAATAGTGAACATCTGATCGAATAATATATGGAAAGTTGACCATTTAGTGTTTCTTTATGTTGCCTTTAGGTTAGATTATGAAATTTTGGAATGAATTAACCTTATGTTTGGTTATCTAGAATTGAAGTTTGAAATTGGAATTGAGGTGGAATTATATTTTTTTTCAACATTAAATGGTTGAAAAAACCATGATTCCACCTCAATTCCAATTCCAATTCCAATTCCAATTCCAATCTTCAATCCCTAACGTAAGGAAATTAATTTTGCGAAAATGGGTTTTCTTAATAGAAATGAACCATAGAAATATAGGTGGTGTACACGCCATTAAATTATTGTATGGCCCAGGCAAATTTACAATCAAATTATTGCCCTTTTTTGGAAACATTTGCAAAAAGATTCAAGTCCCAAAAAAAGAGGGAGAAAAATAAAACTAATTCATAAATTCTGTCAAAGTAAGACAGTGATGAGCATAATCACTTTTTTTTTTATGGTTGAGATTCTTGAGAAATATCCTCAAATATACTCTCTCTAATATTATTTGTACTGTACTCTTGATTCTAACAATCTCCATCTTTCTATGCTAGCTGGCATTTTATATTCTAGTGGCAGGTATTCTTTGCATATACATCAACTATGATTGTGACAGGCAAAGGCAAGAATTTCGCAGAACAAATGGCAAATGCTTGGTTTGGGGGAAAGCTCCATCAAAGGTGATCAGTATCATGGAACTTAGTTTTCATTGTTTCATGATCAACTTTGCTTAGAATATATATTGTCTTTACAGATAGTGGCCTCTTACACTACAACATCTGGGGAAACTAAAACCAGCCTTCTCCTGACCTCAGGATGGTGAGTTTTCCATCTTTAAGTTGTAAATATGGATTTTATGCCCAGGCAAAGTAGTTGATTTTCCCACTGGGGTTTTAATTTTTTTAGTGTGTAGAAACTGATTTCATTGGCTTCAAAATGTTTTAACTGTGAAGTCAAAAATGAAAAATGTCCAAATTCTCCAATCTAAAAATGAAAAATGTCCAAATTCTAGTGAAATGTGGTGTGTTGCATATATGTATTATGTAGGGTGGCCTCTTAGCAATGGTAAAGATGCTTGATCATTGTTTTTGCAGGTGGGGTTTATCTCGTCATTTCCATTATGTACCAGAAATATTATCTGCCTTCTTCTGGACTGTCCCAGCTCTTTTCAATCATGTAAGCATGCGTATTATTAAAATCATTGCACCATGCGGAGATTATGTTGCTGAAATTATATTTTCTTTTGGTATTCTTTAGTTTCTTCCTTACTTCTATGTGGTGTTCCTTACCATCCTTCTTTTCGATCGAGCCAAAAGGGATGATGATCGATGCCGATCCAAGTAAGCAAATACAAACTTAATTTTTCGAGTATTCTAGTAAGTTTGATGAAAATTTAATGATATCCTGCTTTCAGGTATGGGAAGTACTGGAAGTTATATTGTGAGAGGGTTCCCTACAAGATCATTCCTGGAATTTACTGATAAATCTCGTATTGATTAAACTCCAACTCATCTTGAATCTGCTTGGCCTTGATTAAACTCCAACTCGTTTTGAATCTGCTTGGCCTTTTAGTACCATGTGGTTGGCATGACAAATGCTTTGTAACATTATATCTGTTCTGAATCTTCAGACGATGTGGTTGATAAATTATTAGATCGGTGTTGCTTGTGTTACTATTTGGATTTTGGATGATGTGGGTAATACATTATCTTTATTATTTGATGTTTGAGTGATGATTGTTTTATTATGATATATATATATATATATATATATTGTATTTATGATTGATTTTAAAGCAAAAATTTGAGTAAGAATCATTTGTATATTTGAATGATGATTGTTTTTTTTTTTTATGATTTATGATTTATAATTGTGTGTGAGATGTAGGGAAAATTTTTTCAATCAAATGACATTGTGACACATGGAAACCTTAAAGGATAAAAAAGTAAGTTCATGAATCGGACAAATCAACCAATTAGCTACACCTAGTAGGGCATAATCGTAAATTCACATCAAAGTCTTAACACTGTTGTGGCACTCTAGCTTATGGATAAAACATCATTTAAACAATTCAATTGATGGATAATCTTGTTTGATCAGAATATCCCAGTCTATAGGAATCCAGGTTCTATCATGATATTTAGTGATCAATCACTCTCTTAATTGGACTTTATTCTGAAATAATATATAAATGAGCTTTCACTATCAAAAAGTACATTCAACTTTGATTCACATCTCTCTAATTTTTTCAACTTTGGTATCGGAGAGTTCCCCCAGAGGCACAACCCCATTGGTCTTCCAACAACTCTTAGGTTTTCTCTCGTTTCATGTGTGCAGGTACCCCATTCTGGCTTTTCATTTACTGGGTAGATTTTCGGCATCAATATATTAGCGCTGTCCGTGAGAACCTTTTCTCTTTAAAGGAAAAATAACTTATCTGTCACGATGCTACCTAAGAATCATGCCAAGAACAATATCGGTCTCACCACTAGGGCCTCCAGCTGTAGTCAATAGCTCAGTTGATAAATCCCCACCATTCGAGAGTTTGACACCTTAGACCAGAACCCCAATGAGCCCTCTGATGGGCGAACCGGGCATGAACCATTTTCTCGATCAAACCCACCAGATCTCGATGTCCTAGGGAGACTAAAAGTTCCTATCACCCTAAACCCGGCTGCACTGGTTACCCAAGAGCAGTTCATAGAGCTCATTAAGCTTAGTAATGAGTCTAGCTGCCAAACTCAGGGGGACAAGCTAATCCTCCTTCACCTCCACCTCAGCAAAACCCTCGGCCAACAAGCCACTTGAATCTCCACAAACCGACCTACAACCACTCCACCACTAGGTCCTCTCCCTACTCTGGGTCGAAGTCCAGAGGTTTCTCTACCTTCAGAAACTACATTGATCTAGACAAAAAACTGGAAGAGATGGACAGAAAAATAGAATAAGCCTTAAAGGGAAGAAGTACCAATGTCCTGGACGAGCTTAACTCCCAAACTCCTATTTTACACAAGACATCCTTGATGTTCCTCTCCCATAGCATTTTAGAATGCCCATCATAAAGGCCTATGATGGCACTACAGATCTCAGGATCATCTCCAGCTTTATAAAACCACCATGTTGTTACATTGCCATCTTGATGATGTGATGTGCCGAGTCTTTCCTCTGACTCTTGAGAAGACCACGAACACCTAGTACTCTCATCTTAAGCTTAGGAGCATCAGTTCCTTCAAAGAGTTAAGTCGTGCCTTCGCGACACACTTTCTCAATTGTAAAGGACCCCGGAAGACCTTAGAAGGTCTCTTCAGCATCATCTAATGGAAGGTGGAAAAGTTCTAAGAATACATCTCACGATTTAACGCAACCACGTGGGAGATTCCAGACCTTAACCCTACAATGTAGACCTTAGCATTCAACAACGGGCTCAGGTCGAGGTCTTTCAGCTCCAAACTTACCAAGCGCCCCTAAAGAACATGAATGATATACTTTCTCGAGCCGAAGAGTTCATGATCGCTGAGGACGATCAGGTGTTTTGAAGGAAAAGAGAAGAAAGGAGAGAGAAGAGAAAAAAGGAAGCTGTCGAGTTGAAGAATGGTCCACCAAAGAAGCCTCGCTATGAAGGCAATCAAAATACAGTCCGTCTGTTCTACAACTTTACTCCACTCAGCGTATCTAAAACCAATATACTAATGAATGTTCAGAACCGGGACATCCTCCGTTGGCCTCATAAGCCACTTTACACCAGTGAGAACAAGGATCGAATCAGGTGGTGTCGCTTCCACAAAAACTACAGGCATGATATGTAGGAGTGTCACGTCTTCAAAAAACAAATTGAGTCCTTTATTCGCAGGGGGTTATCTGAATGAGTACACTGGGCCTCATCCATTCTGAGGCAATGAGGATCACCCTTTACAAAGCCCTAGGCACCCTTTCGGGTAGATCACTGAGTGGTTGAATCCCAATCAAGATGACCACTAGAGTCTCAAGCTGAGTCTGAGGCCGTGTCTGATGAGAAATGGCTAAAATGATAGACATCCCCAAAATCATTGAGGCTACACCACCACACAGTAACATGATATTATCAAAATGATTTACAAAGGACCAGTGGTAGGGAGCACTCTTCACAAGTAAGGAAGGCTTATGCTTGGTCAGTGGCATGAGTTAGTAGACCGCATAAAAGGGTCAAAACAAACTAGGTAATCTCCTTTACTGATGATGATTTGGAAGGTCTTCAAGCCCTTCATGATGACGTCGTGGTCGTTACACTCCTCATCGTGAATTACAATGTCGAGAGGATCTTAGTTGACAATGGAAGTTCAGCTGATATCATTTACTATGATGCCTTCAAGAAGATGAAATTGAGGGATGACCAACCCAATTCGGTGGCCTCTCTCCTTTATAGCTTCTCAAGAACACCATTGTTTGTTTAAGGAAGTATAGTCCTCCCTGTCACTGTGGGAATAACCCTGCAACCGACCACTATGATGACCATATTTCTAGTAGTCAAGCATCTGTCCTCATACAATGTTATTTTCGAAGGCCGACTCTGAACGAGATAAGGACAATGGTCTCGACATATCACCTGAAGATGAAATTCTCCACGAAGCAAGGCATTGGGGAAGTCCGAGGAAATCAGCAATCTTCCTGATCCTGTTATCTCAATTCTATCAAAGGGCATAAGAAGGTTAAATCCTACTTTTAGAGATTGATGACTTACTAGATGAATTCAAGGCTCCACGAGGCCAACCTACGGAAGAGCTTATAGACATACTACTGAACGAGGGAGAATCGAGAACCATTCATATTGGGTCTAATCTGCCTAGGGACCTCAAGGAATCGTTAGTCTCATTCCTCCGAAAGAACTAGGACCTGTTTGCATGGTTAGCCTCTGACATGCTAAGGATAGACCCGCAAGTCATTGTCCATAGATTGAATGTGAACCCAAACCATAAGCTAGTTTTTAAGAAGTGGTCTTTTGTTCTAGAGTGGCAAGAAGCTATAAAAGAAAAAGTAAACAAACTCTTTACAGCTAACTTCATCCGGAAGGCCAATTACCCGGAATGGGTCGCCAATGTGGTTATGGTGAAGAAGGTGACTGTAAAATAGAGGATGTGCATAGACTTCACCGAATTTAATAAAACTTTCTCGAAAGACAACTTTCCTTTACCTCAGATAGACCAACTGGTTGACACCACCTCAGGGCATGAACTATTTAGTTTCATGGATGCGTACTCAGGGTACAACCAAATCCTCATGCATGAATCAGACCAACCAAAGACCGCCTTTGTCACCTACTAAAGCTTGTACTGTTGCAAGGTGATTCCTTTCGGGCTAAAATATGCATGGCAACCTAACAAAGGTTAGTCAATAAGCTTTTCAAGGAACATGGAAGTCTACGTCGACGACATGCTAGAAGAGCATTAAGGCCAATAACCATGAATCCGACCTAGAGGAAGGATTCAGGATATTTTGACACCACCGGATAAAGTTGAATCCTAAGAAATGTGCCTTCAGAGTCACCTCCGGCAAGTTCTTCAGCTTCATGGTCACGCAACGCGGAATAGAAAGCAATCCCGAAAAGATAAAAGCTATCTTAAATATGAGCTATCCCCGTAAAATTAAATAAGTGCAGAGATTGACCGGATGCGTGGCTGAACTTAGCCGTTTTATGTTAAAATCAATCGATAGATGTTTAATATTCTTCAGAGCTATAAGAAAAACGAAAATACTTCGCTTAGACAGAATAGTGTCAAGAGGCCTTCGAAGACTTGAAAGATTATTTGAGTTCACTACCACTTTTGACCAATCCAATTACCAGAGAAGAACTTTCTCTTTACAAAACTACGGGCCAGGACGTTGTGGCTTCAGTTTTGATCCAAGAAGACCACAACTCTTATACCATTTGTTGGTGTTTTACCTCTAAAATCCACTTACTCAAATTTTAGGCAAAAAGCACAATCATTACGCTAAATACCACCCACCTTTTAGAAGCAAACCAAGACCCTATTCCTCAAAACTACTACCTTCTCAATGCTCCTCTGAAAATTGAAATTGAAGAAAATTCTCCAAGGGCTTTGTCTTCATGTCATCTGGCAAAAAGGCGGTGTTGCATGCTTATGAATACATGTTGCTAAGTTCTTAGCAGATATAATTGTGAAAAAAAAGTAACCGCATCATGGAAAAAATGCAACTACTGATTCTAATATTTGCAGTATCACTTTAATGAATAAAAGGAAAACAAAAAACAAAACCTAAATTAGCAATGAAAGAGATTCTTTATACAGAAGAAGAAGTACAAAACCAATTATAAAAACTTGAGGAATCAATTTAATTTCGGGAAGATAGTAAAACCTATCTACTATATTAGTCAGGTCCTCCATGATGATGGCATATGCCCTTCTAATTATAGCTCGAAAACTTAGGCTATACTTCCAGGTCCATACCATCATTTCACTGACTGATCAGTCCTTGAGGCAAGTACTTCGCAAGTTAGACATCTCAGGGAGATTGGTGAAGTGGTCCATAGAATTAGGGAAGTTTGACATCCGATACAAACATTGGACAACTATCAAGGCACAAGCTTTGGTCGACCTCATAGTAGAGACCACGTTCCCCGAAGTACCCGCCGAGAGGCAAGAACTTGAGAAAAGCAAGCAAGCACCAAGCTAGACATTGTATCTTGATGGGTCCTCAAACAGCATCGGTAGCAGAGCTGGGCTTATTTTTACAAGCTCCGAAGGCTTCACAGTTGAATACGCCCTTAGGTTCGAGTTTAAAGCCTCAAATAACGAAATCAAATATGCATTGCTTCCCGGGATGGAGTTTGCAAAGACATTGGCTACCCAAGCCTTGGAAGTATATGGTGATTCACAACTACTGGATAATCAAATATCGGACGAGTATGAAGTGAAAGGAGTAAAAATCATTAGATACCTCAAGAAGGTACGCGAACTCACTACAACCTTTGAAAAATTCAAGATAACCCAAGTGCCTCGAGCACAAAATTCAAAAGCAAATGCATTGGCATGACTTGCCTCTTCTTGGAAGTCTGAACTCATATAAGCAATCTACCTAAAGACCCTCGCTACACCCAACATCGATGAAATCCCGATCATGTTAGTGGCCGAGGCACAAACCTGGATGGACTCGATCTTCCAATACTTGAGAGATAGAACACTTCCAATCAAAGGAATGAAGCTAAAAAGAACATCTCCCACTTTGCAGTATACCATCATTGAAGGATAGCTATACAGGAAGAGCCTCACAACTCCCCTATTTCAAATGCCTTGGGCCAACCGATGTAAACTATGCCCTCCAAGAGGTTAATGAGGGCACATGTAGGAATCACTTTAGAGGTCAAGCTCTGGCCTATAAAATAATCCGACAGGGCTATTACTAGCCAAAGATGCTATATAATGCCACTGAAATGGTCAAGAAGTGCAAGATATGTCAACAGCATGCCTCCGTGTCCCGGTAACCCAGCAATCCATTAACATCAATTACTAGTCCACTTCCCTTCACTATGTGGGGAATGGACATCTTTGAGCCTTTTTTGGAAGCTCCAGGACAGAGGAAGCATTTGATAGTGACTATTGATTATTTCACCAAGTGGATAAAGGTTGAGCCTCTTGCTAAAATTTGTTACTATCAAACTCGGGAGTTTGTATAGAAGTTCATTATATATCAATTTAGAATATCGAGGATATTTATCACTGATAATGGCAAGCAGCTTGATAGCTCTCGATTGAGGTCTTGTCGGGATCTCGAGAATGAGAATCGTTTATCCTTAGTGGGTTATCCCTAGGCTAATAGGCAAACTAAAGTGACTAATAAAATTCTCTTACAAGGCATCAAGAAGAGGCTTGAGGATACCGATAGGAAAATAGGTTAGACACTTGCCGAATCTCTTTTGGGTCTACCGAACGACTACACGAACTCTTTATGGGGAGACCCCATTTTTCTTGGTTATGACTTAGAAGTCATTATCCCACTTGAGATAGGGGTGTCATTGTTACGGGTATAGAACTTTGATGAAATCAACAAAAAAGAATCCCTCAAGATGAATGACGATCTAATTGATGAAGCGAGGGACATAGCCGATCAAGCTTGCTACCTACCGCTAGAGGGTGTCGAGGTATTACAACTCCTGAGTCCAAGGAAAAACCTTTAGGTTATACAATCTGGTACTTAGAAGAAATGAAATATCTCACCCTCAAGAAACAGGAAAGCTCATCTCGAACTAGGAATGACCTTATCGTATCAAAAAGGTTTACCAGACTGGGACCTTCGAATTAGTATACATTAGACTTAGAATGCTGAAAATCTTCGCAAGTTTTATCAGTAGCCTATTTTTTTCCAATTTTACCTATGTAATTTTCACACATTATCAATTAGAAGTTAGTTCGATTCATTCATCAACATCCACTTTGTTAAGTAAGAGGCCCCGAGCTCATTTTAATTATATGAAAACCGAGGAGAAGGCCTTGAGCTCTTCCTCATATGATCCCTCTTTATTATTGAGTAAGTGGAGGGCCCCAAGCTCATTCCATTTAGTTTAAGACCAAAGGGAAAAGCCTTCCTCTTTAGACTCATCTCCTATTTGAAAGTTAGCACAAGTAAAACAAGAAAAATTGCAAGAGAACGAACACAAAAGGGGTCGACTCCCATCTCTATCAAAAAGTTCTTATAAAAAAGGCACTAACAACCTGACATACAAAAAAGACAAAATAAACTAGGCCTCGGCCTTATCCACCCCAGCATCGCGAGCTCAAGTCTGAATATCCTCCCCATCTTTCTCAGTCTGGCTGCTTCCTGTTGGGACCATAGTCTCACCTTCGGAGAGCTCAAGCACTGATAAGTTTTTCCTCGAGAAGGTCGTGACAACCTTTTTCTTAGCCTCCTCGAAGTCATTGAGGTAGTAATCCTCTACAGCTTTGTCCAAGGCCTCCTTGAACTCTGTAGATTTCTTATAAACCTCAATGACTTCCTTTTTAGTCATTTTCTTCTCCACTGCCAGCTTCTCAGCCTTAGCCTCGGTCGCACTCTTCTCAACTATCAAGATTGCATTAGCCCTTTCATGATCAACCAACTTGGTCTTCAGCTCTGCGATCTCAGCATCATTTATTGAAAATATCTCGTGCTGCTTTTGAATGAGGGTATGAAGATCCCTCAGCTTCCTATCTTGGTCAAAGAACCTACGAGACATCATGACTGCTTGTCTAAAAAAAGAAAAGAAAAAACACAAGTTAGCAATCCTCGGATTCAAATAAATCACGTCAAAAAGGAATAGTTAAAAAAGTTACCCTAGAGGCCAGCTCCTCAATTATCCTAAAAAATGACTCCACAGGCTGCGCAGTCAGGGCAACCATATCCTTGGGAGGAATGCCCTTGACCAAGTGTTCCCAAGCCAATTAACCATTATGAATGACCGAGTCCATGGTCTTCACATACCAATTCGACCTCAAGACCTCTGCAGTTATGCGCTAACCAGATGGTGACATGAGCCCAGCCACCAATGTGCTAAGAGGGGGTGGATCTAGACCCTCAGTCTGAACTGTTGGAGGATGAGGAGAGGGAAGATCTTGAGGCTACTCTTGGGTAGGCCTCTTCTTTGAAGGCTAACCCTCGGTCTCTTATTCTTTGCCCTCTTCGCATCCTTTTGGATATTTTCCAAGTTAGCATCCATATATGCATAAAGATAAATGAAACATTAGACTCAAGAAATGAAAAATGAGATAAAAAATCGAAGTAACGACCTTCGAGTTTATACCCCTCTCTGGACCCTCTAGGTAGAGACCGAGCTAGCTAACTCCGAATTGTTCCCTAAAACGAAAACATACATGACCCCGACCACCATATTCTTCACTGTGTCCTCTTCGAGCTTATAAAGGAACAATTTCTTATTCCTCCTCAACATATCCAAGTCCCATTTCAATAAAACTCTAAAGCTCCAATCACTCTGGATGAAAAAGAACTTATTCTTCCAATTTTTAATAGAAGTGGATTTCTTCTTCAACATCGCCTTTTTCGTCCTCTGCCTAATCACAACCCAACCATAATCTATGTGACGGCTGATTTAGAAGATACTTTTAAACACACCAATATTTATCAACCCTTGTACCTTCGTACAGACATATATAAAGGCTACTACTAAACAGATGAAGTTGGGCACTAATTGGCATAGGGCTATACCATAGTGATCCAGGATAAAACAAAAGAAAGGTGTAGAAGGAATCGAACACTCCGTTTGGTTTAAATGAATTCCATATTTTTTGTGGAATTCATTTGAATTTTATAGTTTATTGTGTTTGGTTTGTTAATAAAGTGTGGAATTCATTTACAAATGAATTGACCATATGTTTAGTTTGTTAATAAAGTGTGGAATTCATTTACAAACGAATTGATCATATATTTGGTTTGTTAATAAAAGTGTGGAATTCATTTTCAAATGAATTCTAGTATAATTGAATTAGATATAGACAAATTCTATCAAAATTGATAAAATTTGCAAATGAACTCTAGACATGAATTTTTATAAAATTACAAGGATAAAATTATCCTTATCTTCTCTACTCTACCTACTTTCTCTCTTCTATTTCTCTTCATCCTTTATCTCTATCTTTCATGGTTGCTTGATCTATATTTAGTTAGGAACATCAAACTTTTGGTTCCTTTATTGTTTTAGAATAAAATAAAAAAATAAAAAAATATGTTATAAAAATAAAATGAATATGTTACTATATTCAAATTGATGTACACTAAAGTAAAACTAACATTTTTTTTAAAAAAGAAAGGGTTAAATTAACATTTAATTTTCAGATTTCATCAAGCAAAAAAAAATTAGATTCCATTTTTTTAAAAATATATTCATCTCGTGAATTGAAAAGGTAAATAGTGTTAATTTTGTTGAATAATATCAATAAAATTAAAAGTTATATGTTAAATGTTAAATGAATTAAAATGTGGTGTAATTAGGAGTATTAAGTAAAATTTAGAAAATTGAATTGAATTCTTAGTTGATCCTAAGCACAAAATTCATTTCAATTCTGCAGACACCAAATATAAAAATTCATTTGAGTTCATTTGCAAATGAATTTTTAGTTTCAATTCATTTGAAAATGAAATATAAGTTTATATACAAATAAATTTTAGTTTCACTTCATTTTGAAAATGATTGTGAATTCATTTACGAATGAATTCTGGTTTCAATTCATTTGATAATGAACTAAATTCTATACTTGAGTTCATACCAAATGGAGTGTAAGGCCAGCTGTTAGGGAGTGGGTATAGATGCAAAACTCAAAAGGTGCCTCCTCCCTAAAGTCATCATAGGCTCTATCTCCTATCCTAACGGTTCTAAGTTTTTACTCCTCTAGAATCCAATATCCAATCCTAAGCTCTTTGAGATCCTCCTCATCCAGTTCGTTTGGTTTCAAGAAAGCTCTAAAGTTAATATCCCTAGCATTCTCACCCATCTCCTCTTGAAACTCGTTCAGAGCATGGTCGCCCTCTGAGGAAGAAGTAACAACTTCTTCCCTATATACTACCACCACACAAGATTCGGCTGAGGTGCTACTCACCTCGTCGCTCGTAAGATTATGAGAATTATCACTATTAAAGGACATTGGAATAGGACGAAAGACTCACCTAGAGAAACGTAGAAAAAATCCAAAGAGATGGAGCAAGTGAACTCTGAACACTCATACTCCAAAAAAACTTCGAAGAGTTATGCTTCAAAAGCATCCAAGGACATTTGACTCCAGAAACTCTGAGTTCTTTTTACCACTTGAACTCGAAAGCTCTTAAAGAAAATTGTATAAGTTAGAACGTTGCAAAGTGATGTGAGGACTGCTTGGGGATCCCTCTCCTTATAATGAACTATGACAGTTGTAATTGATTTAAACGAGGAGACCAAAGGGTGTCGCTTTAGATAACTGAGGAAAGAAAACGGTTCGGTGCACCTCCATTAATTCTAAAAACCCCTAGACGGTTTAGCACACCTAATTAATGGGCCCCCACACTCAAAACCTGGCCCAGCTAATGGGCCAGAAGTCTTGGCCCAATCTGAGTCTCTATTCTCTACTTTCTCAAGTAACCAGGTACCTAAACAATCTCATACCTGATCTGAACTACACAACACATAAACGAATCATACTCTAACAAACCTACTTCCTTGATCGCATAACTATGCTTAAGGAAGTGGAGGGCATATGATGTAGGAAAAAATTCCATATCCAATGACACTGTGACACATGGCAATCTCCAAGGATAAAAAGGTAATTTCATGACTACACCTAGAAAGGAACATAGTGGTAAATTCACACCAAAGTCCTAACACTTTTGTGACACTCAACTTATCGATAAAACATCATTTAGACAGTCAAACTGATGTGGGAATCCCGGTCTTATCATGATACTTAGCGATTAATCACTCTCCTAATTGGATTCTGCTCTGAAACACTATATAAGAGGGCTCTCACTATTGAAAAGGTACATTCAACTTTGATTCACAATTATCTAATTCTTTCAACTTCCCTCTTACTCAAAAGCTATATTCTAACTTAGGCATCAGAGAGTCCCCTCAAAAGCACAACCCTTCCGGTCCTCTGGCAACTCTTAGGTTTTCTCTTGTTTCATGTGCGTAGGTATCCCATTCCGGATTTTTATCTACTTGGCAGATTTTTTGTATTAACAGACATGTACGTATTTGAAAATACCGTCAACTCCGAAACGACGCACCAAAATGGATCGAAATCAAAACATTCTTTTTAAATAACTAAATCGAATGTTGTCCGACACAAAATTTACAATCTTGTTTTATCCCTCAATATCTCCTCCATCATTGTTTGAGAGTGTGAATATAAAGGAAAGGAAGAGGAAATGAACGAAATTGCATTGATGCTCTTTTTTTTCTTCCTTTCTTCTCTTCTTTCTCTCTTTTCTATAAAAACATGTAATTAAAAAATAAATAATTTTGTCACCTTACACAAGGTTGTTGATACAATAATTTTATTCATGTTTTAACTAGTAAAATGATATTTACGTTTTTATTTGTTCACAAAATTGAGTAAGTTACGTAAAGTTGAATAGTTAATTGGCACAAATGAAAAGATGAAAACAATATTGAAATAAAGTGCACAAGGATGATAGATGTAATTTGGGTCATAATTTTTCTTTCATTCTATGGCTGGGTCTATTTTCAGGAGATAAGTCTGCTTCCACAGAAAAATATTTGTAAAAAAAAAAATTTTAGTACCGAAAGTTTTTTTTTATATCAACAAATTTCGTTGAAGCAAACTTATTGCCCGCGGAAAAAAAGCCACCCCATTTTATTTGACAGTTAACGTGACTACTGCATTGTCCTTTTGTTTAGCATATTAGGGTTTGTTTGTTTTAGTTGAAGCTTACGTTGTAAGGGATCAAAAGTGATATGCAAAGTAATTGTGAATAAAAGTGTTGTCCATTTCAAAGCTAATTAGCATACGGTAAAAATTGTGTTTAAGTGATGTCAAAATAAGATGTCAATTTTATAGTATTTGATTGATTAAATTGTGAAAATAATTTATAATGTTGAAATTATATATATATATATATATATATATATATATATATATATATATATATATATATATATATATGGGGTCTGTTAAAATTTATTTCACTTTAAGAGTAAGTTAACAGTGTAGCCCAACCTTCGTGGATCAAAATACTCTCAATAATTCATTTTTTCATAACAAAAACAAAAAAAAAAATAGAATAATTCAATAAATATACCTATTTAATTTTTTTCACCTTCGAAGTTTTTTTAGCGATATAGGGTCAACTGATGGTCAAAAGAACGCAACATTGGTACCTTTAGAAAGCTCTCGCCGAGATCTACAAGATGAGACTCAGAAGCTCACCCTTTGACTGGCCGACTGTTCTCATGCATCGTTGGTTACCCTTAGATTTTTTTTAGATCTAGCACTTTTCAGCGATTTTTAGCAGGAAGTAACACTACCACTGAGTCGAAAATTAAATTTCAAACCAACCTGCAAAATTTGGCAGCAAATCACTACCGAAAATAGTCAGAGTGGATTATCCATATATATAACCGATTTGCCTCAATATAGGAGTAGGTTAGCATTGTTCCCCAACCTTTGTAGACTATAACACCCATGATTATACACAAACAAGATTAAAATAAGGATTTTTTTTTTGGTAATTTTATAAAAAAATTCAAAAATTCAAAATACTGGGACGAAGCCATCTTGGGGGGGTGTCAGAGTCCGTTAATGAGTGTGATCCACCCCTACTATTTCCGGCGGCAATTTACCATCTAATTTTGCAGGTAGATTGGAAATTTAATTTCTTACTCGGTAGTGATGTTACTTTTTGGTAAAAATCATTGAAAAGTGCTAGATTTTAAAAAAAAATTCTCGAGGTAACCGACGATGTATGAGGGCAATCGACTGGTCGAAAGACGGTTCTTTTGGTTTTCATCTTGTAGATCTCAACTAAAGCTTTTAAACAGTATTGAGGGTGCATTTTTTCAACCATCAGTTGGTCCGATGTTGCTAAAACAATCTTGAAAGTGAAAAAAATTAAATAAATATATTTATTAAATTATCTTATTGCTTTATATTTGTGTTATAAAAATTTGAATTATTAAGATTATCTTGATCCAAAAACTCATATATAGGTACATTTTTATTCTTGATCCAAAAACTCATATATAGGTACATTTTTATTAAATTGATTTTGTAACTTCTACAATAAAAAATGTTATCATTTTAATAATCATAAAATAATTGGAGACGGCACCATTAGTTCTCGGTGGATAGATCCTAGAGTGCCTAATGTTTCTATTGACTGATGAGGCATGTAAGTGGCAGGCAGAATGGACAGGGATTGGCATTCTTTTGCAAGTTGAAGCCTACTGTGTGATATCAACAACGGTTTGCTTCCATTCTTAGTAACACATCTAAATGTCAAAAGTTGAGATTTATAAAATTTTAAAATTTTTTGTTAAATAAACAAAATTATTGAATTAATTTTTTAAAATATTAAAACAACTGTAAATCCAAAAAACACATCATATCTTTAAAAAAACTCTAACTAATAACTATAAAATGAAACCATATATAATCGAATAAATATTACTTTCTAAAAATGTACTCACTTTGTTACCATAATAAAAATATATTCTCGTGAGATTTGTTTTCATTGATTGTATACACAATCCGACCCGATTGATACGACCTTATCTGCAATTAAACGACCCGTGGTTCAAAACAACGAGAAGCAATCCACCTAACCCTAAAATCACAGCTCGGAAGGGCAAAAAGGTTCATGAGTTCACCCATTTAAGGATACCAAACACAAAAAGCCTTGATTTTGATTTGTATTCATTTCTCTCTGACTCTGTAATAGAGCCGTTCCACCCCTCTCCGACACCACCATCACCACTTCTCTGCACGAAACATCCATTAGCACTTCTTTCACCATCACGGTTCAATACTCGCGCAACAGCAGTGGCCTGGAAAAAGCCAGCTCGCGTCGTGCGGCGCTACATCCCGTTTCTCAGCGACGGGGTGTTCTCCAAGCACCAGATTTCGACCACCACTGAAAAGCAGCCACTGAAGCATATCTTTCTTGTGGTGGGTCTTGATGAGTATGTTGTTTTGTATTTTTTTCTTACTGTGATAGGTTTGTTGTTTGTGCTTGTTTTCTTGCTGGAGGAGTTGTTTTTGCTCTTAATCTTGCTATTTTTTATGTTCAAACTTTTGTTGGGGAATGGATTCCATGCTGTTTTCAATTGTAAGTTAAATCGAATTTTGATTGCTGTGTTTTTTGCACAAGAGCTGTTTGTAGGAATGCGTATTAAAAGATTTACAATCTCCTTGATATAGAAGAAAAGGCAAGAGGTTATTATGCCCTCTTTATTTCATGTATGCAGATTTTTTAGGCTTGATTACCCAAAAAAAATCTGAGGTTTACATGGATTTCATTTTACCTGAAAATTGAATTTTTAGCAACAAAACAGACCAGTTTCACTCTGTTAGTCCAGGGGTAACGTCCTTAACTTTTTACTGAAATTACCCATATATGGCTATGCATATAAACTTAAACTTAAGGACCTTTTTTTGTGTGAACTTTGAAAACTATGAGATGGGATCTGTAGAGCATATAGGATAGGCCTATATTTGTGGAATTGTAAAGTGTAACCAAACTAAACTATTTTATTTTAAGGATTTCTACAGTTCATGAATTTGATAAAACGATATGAGTTTGTTTTGGTGATTGAGAACAACAATGTGTTTTGTTTTCTTGGTCTCCAAAATAGTCTATGTTCTTGTTTTTGGTTTTATTCCTTTGAGTTGCTTTACAAGTTTTGGATCAATGGCTAGGTACAATGGAAAAGATTTCACTCAAACTTACTACTTTTGGCAAATTGAAATGTTTTGGTTTGGTTTTCTTTGGTGGGTCTGATTCTATTTTGTTTTAATAAGTTGGTTTGATGCATTTGCTATGTTTGGTTCCTTATAATTTGATGAAAAAGAGAAGAAGATTTGAGATTTTAATCTTGCAATTTGCTGGAGGAGAGAAGAGAGAGAGGGAATGGAAGGAGAGAGAGAACCCACAAGGAGAGAGGAGAGAGAAGAAGAAAAAGAGAAGGAGAGAAAGAGGAGAGAGAAGGGGTAAACATTGGGGTAGGTTGACAAAGTTAATCAAGCGAGTAAAATGTTAATGTAAGATGTAAAATGAAAACGGGGGATAACTTCCTTTAACTTTGTACTCCCTTAGATAACTTTGTCAACCTACCCCTAAACGTTCCGTTTTCTCTTTACTCCTGTTCCCTCTCCCTTCTCTCTGTAAGACTAACCCTTTTTCCTCAAATTATAAGGAACGAGATAGAACAAAAATGGATCAAACCAAACGATTGAAACAAAAAAAGAAATAAACCCAACGACCAAAGCACACTTAGATTTGGAAAAAAGTAGTAACTTTCAGTGAGATTTTTTGATTCGTACCTTCTTTGCCTCTGGTCCAAAACTTGTAAAAAAAAAAAAAAAAAAAAAAAACCCAAAACAAGGACTGAGACTATTTCAGTGACCAAGAAAACAAAACCTATTATTGTTCTCAGTCAACAAACTCTTAATGTTTGATCGAGCTTCATGAATTGAAGAAATCGTTAAAAAATAAAATAATTTAGTTTGGTTACATTCCATAAAAATAGGCCTATCCCATATGGGTTACATATCTCATCTCATATATGTCAAAGTTCACACAAAAAAAAATTCCTTAGGTTTACATTTATATGGATAATGATGTATCTATGATTTCAATAAAAAGTTAACGGACATTACCCTTGGAGTACACCTCAAGGTCTGTTTTGTTGCTAAAAATTCTGGTAAAATGAAACATGGGTAATCCTCAGTTTTTTTTTTTTTTTTTTTAATTCAATCAGTTTTTTCTACAAATATAGATATTCCTTCGGTGAAGCTATTTCAGTTGAGTATGTGTAATTAATTGAAAAATATTATTGATTTTATGCCATACAAGTAGTCATGTAAGTATATCCAAAGGAGAGGGTTGGGGTCTTAACAACTTTTTTTAGTTGATCATTTAAATTATTTCACATTGTATTCCCTGTTACATTTTTTCTATGTATATTCACACATACACACACACACACACATATATTGCTCGCTTTGGAGCATTTGAAAGGATATCTCCTTGCCCACTTTGTGTAGGTGTGTGTGTGGGTTTTAATAATCAAATATATATGTAACATGTGTAGATGTAGTAGATAGATTCTAGAGTTGTTATAATCAGGGAAAAGAGTATATGAATGTTGTTTACTTTCTGAAAGTAGGTTTGCGTGTGTGTGGGTTCAATTTATGTTGCTTGAATTAACCACTTCTAATCCCAGATCATCTGTTTGCCAAACCTATTGGAGCTTTCTTCTTTGATCAATAAGGTACTAATTTTACATGCATTGAGAAAACAAAAGGGAGTGAAGGGATAGCATCATGATCTGCATTATCACATTTCAAGTTGTAAGTGATCTAAAAGTCCACTTCATGTTGTTCAAAGTAAATAGAGTGGAAACTTTTCCAGAAATATGTTTCTGTTCTATTTCTTCCTATGATAGGTCATGCACTATTGTAGACTTATTGCAGTTTAGCTCTTAAGCTTCGTTTGTTTTCTTTGGTTGGTGTTAATATGGTTTGATCATAAGATTTATTAATCCCGATGGGGCCTGGCATGTTTGATAAAGTAAATCTTAGTTTCCATTTCCCTTGTAACGGGCTTGGAAGAGGTGGGACATTTCGAGTATCCCTTAAGATCCTTTTTGTTAATGCTTGGTTGGGGGTGTTTCAAGAACCTGGAAAAGGATCATTATCAGATTCAGCTACATGTTCCTTTCATTGCTCAAGCAGTTTGCCGTAAATTTCATCTCTATGTTCCTTTCATTTTTCAAGCATTGGAATAGCATTGGCTTTTGAATTGTGATAGAAAGGTGGTTGTTTGACTTTCATCCTTTAAGTTGAACTGCAATATTTTCTTTTTCCCATTCCTACATACCTTTTACACTTCTGAATTTCACATCGACACATAAGTTTGAAATTCTTTTTTACAGGTTAGATGTCAGGATATGAGAATGTCGTCGGTGGGAAGTTGAAGCTAAAGGGAAAAGCCTTGGATGTGAAAGCTGGTGGGATAAAGAAGAAAAAGAAACATAAGAAGCATCAAGATGAAGTTACTCAAGTCATAGAGAATGAGCTGTCAGCAGGTTGGCTATCTTTTTCCTTTTTCCTTTTTCAAGGCATTCTTTTTTTAATAGGTAAATTATATTAAAAGAAAAGCGCACCAAGGGGTGCAACCCATGTACAGAGACTATCTGTATGAGAGATACTCCACAAAATCTACTAAATCTAAACCATTTACAAAAGAATACCGCTTGAACAAAAAAAATTAAGGGCGTTGAACCACCTTTGCCTAATTACATAAACATGTTTCTCATTGCCATCAAAAGCTCTACGATTCCTCTCGTTCCAAACTAACCAAAAGATCGAAATTACATCGTTCATGGAGCCGACAAACACCCTAGAAACACCCAACACCTTATAAGCCATCTCCCACAAAGTTCGTCAAAGAACACTCCATCAAAAGATGAAACACGGACTCACCGCAACCTTTGCAAATAAAACACTGATTCACCAAAACTCTCACTCTTCTTTGTAAATTGTCTAAAGTGAGAATCTTCTCTCAAGAGGCTTCCCAAGCAAAAAAAACCTACTTTCATCGGAGCTTCGGAGCGTCAAATAACTTTCAGAAATTTGAGGGCCCATTTGAAAGAGCCCGTCCAAAAGAATTTCATAAAAAGCTTTCACCTTAAACCTTTTGCTCGGGCTATCCCTCTCTCCAACTGTATCCTCTTTATAAATCCATCTTAAAGCTGGACAAAGTTTTCAAAAAAGTTTTAACCTTGCCAACCTCCTAATCATGAATGTTTTGAACTAAAGGCACATCCCACAAAGTTTTCCTTTATCAAGGCATTCAAATGGTTTCTTTAGTTGTTTAATGAAACTAGGTCTCATTGCACCTCTGTCATCACAGAAGAAGAGAAAATAGGTTCTTGTCACAGATTAACTTGGTTTAGGGTAGCAAATTCATATCTCTCTCTCTCTCTTCCTCATGGATGTGTTAATTATAAATTACAGTCAAAGTTGGTTCTATATGAACAACTTTTACTTATATTAGAGTTAAGTAGTACTTTTGAGTTGGGCAATGAAGAACTTATAGACATGTTTGGTTCTGTTTTATATTTTCTTTTATCAAAGCACATCTTATGTATGAGTTGACTCAAAATGAATTGGATACATGTAATTGTAAGGCAGTTTTCAAAGAATAAAACCAGTGATGAACTGGTGAAAACAACAGAGTGTACTGTTTTAGAAAACTAGGGTTGTTTTTGGAACAAATTTGTGGACCACTGTTTTTGGAAGCATTTACCGACAATGTTTCTGATCTAGTGAACGATTTTTGTTTTTGAGAACAAAAAAGTTTTTGAAATGAGGAACTGAACGAGTACCATACTTTTTGTCTTCCATAAATTTGTGCAACATAGAGGCTGTGAATGCCATACCAAGGTTTAAACTTGCGCTGGGTTGGATGAAAATAACATATTTTTTTGATAAACGATGAAAATAACATATTAGCCTGGTAAGAACTTCCGATTTGGTTTTTGTATGATACTGATTTTCCTTGAAAAGAATTTTATGAGCATAGTTTTGGCCCAATAATGATGTGAAATGAATGTTTCTGTTACTGTGATGAGAAAGCTATGGTTTTGTTATCTGGTTGGCTTGAAACTTCTCCCGAGGAAATGGCTCTCTCTCTTATCTTATTATTATTATTATTATTTTTTTGTGTGGAGTAACCGGTAGTAATATTATTTTAAATATTCATGAATATAATAGTTCTTTGAAGAATGTAACCATTATGGTGATTAATGGAATGTGCTTAACAAAACCAAAAGTAAAATCCAAATTCTGACTTCTGTGGTTGAGTCCTTGGGTTCTACACCAGTGGATAATGACCACATCCATTTTTCCTATAGCGGGCTGTTTTTTTGGGCCAACAGATGTGTGATCGTCAACCCTATGTCTGCATTACAACTCAAACGTTCTGTTTACCGTGCACTTTGGACAGAGTAATGCTGTCCTTACCAATTAACTGTTGTTGAATATACTGTCTTGAGACTGACAGCGACTGAGATTTGTTGCAACTTCTACTTCATCTATGCCGTTGCTGTTGTTTCAAAATCTGCGTTCTACTTGGCATTTTTTTCTCCTTGATTTGAATGAAATACTGAAACTTGCTTAAGGATCAGGGTAGAAACCTTATCAAAAAGAGAAAACAATATGATTTGAGCGTAGGACATTGATTTCTAAATGCTTTTATCATTAACCATTGTAATCTCATTCATTCAAAAATAGTGAAGTGGAAGTTCCACACTGTAGAACACCAAGAACTTCTGTACAAAGAAATAACAACCACACAACAAAACTGTGGTTTGGCCAATACAATCTTTTCCTTGGGGCATGGCTCCTATCCTTGCCACTTTCATCTGCTATTACTGCAACAATGAATGCGATAGGCCACAGGGTGTCTGTAATTTGTTATGTTGTTAGCCAAGGCAGTCTCTTTGAAGAATTCAAGCCAAAACTTCAGTGACTAAACTGGCTGCATGATATTTTGACCTGCACAATTAGTTTGTTCAGTTCGTCTTGGTGGCCATCTTCCTTTTCTAATTTTAGTGCACCAGGATTGTTTTATATGTCTCATATTTGATCTTGCATGTAGGTGGAAGCTCAGAAGTACCAACTGATCCTAATGAGGAAGATGATGCTAACAAATCAAGTGGGGAAAGGAAGGCAACTTCTTGTGATGACCACCTCACACCTGCAGAGAGACGATACATAGAGCAGAAAGAGAAAATTGATGTGAATAAGTTGGCCAAGGAAGCTAATAAATCACACCGAGATAGGATTCAAGACTTCAACCAGTATCTGGCAAACATGAGTGAGCATTATGACATTCCTAAAGTTGGCCCTGGTTGATTTGTGAAGGGAAAATGCTCTTTCTCAACTTGTCATTGGGATTTCAGTGTTATCTACTACTTGCAGCATGCTTCTTTTCGACAATGATCTAGTTATCTGTGGTTTGTTGGTATATTGCAGATGATGGATTTAATTTGTACTCAATGTTAAAGATGTCTTTCTAAATTTGCGTTCTGCTTGGTACTTTTTGTACTACCATATGAATGTTTAAAAATATCTAACTCCAGCTTTTCTTGTCATTGAGGATCCTTGACGAACTGATCAAGTAGTTTTTAAAAACTCAAAAACAGATGCACAGCAAAAGGTTGGACTAAAAGCTGATTGTTAGGGAAGGTGACCATTTTCAGTAAGATTGGAACTTTGTTTTTGCAATTTTCTTCACAATCATTGAATTTTGTTCCCAACTTTCCCTAATGGCAAGCTTAATCAAGCTTCTACTAGCAGCTACATCTCATGAAGGTGAATGCATGCGGAAGCTGGCAGATTAACAAAGCAATCAGGTATAGCGGATAGCAAATAATGTAATCTCTATAAAGCAGTTAAAAGCTCAATAGAGATGTGGAAATTAAACGTTCGGTAACATTAAGATCCAAGTTCACTTTTCTACTTCTCTTTGAGGCATACTACGAGGTTTCATTATAATCTTTCAGATTATAATGTGCAAGGTTTTTATGAGTTCATCTCCAACTTGTTTTAATGAGATCACAATGAACTCAATATTTTCCCAAAATAACACCAAACTGGTAGGAGGTTTTCATGAGTTGACTTCTAACCCGAGCTGAGTGTTTTCGTTGGATCACATTAGAACCTTTGTTGAGTTTTCCCGGGACCACTCAATAACCTTAAAGTGCATTTAGTTGTGAAATTTTTATTTATATATTTTTTTAATATTTTTTTCAATAATTTGAATATTTTTAACATAATTTAAAAAATAATATTTTTTTAATATAATATTAAAAAAATTAAAAAATTATTTTTTTTTCGTTTTTTAATTTTTCTAATATTATGCTGAAAAGATGAATGTTGTTTTTCAAATTATGTTACGAATGTCCAAATTATTGAAGAAAATGTTAAAATGTAAAAAAATTGCTTCAAAAATTTAATGGATAAATGTCATTTAATCCCCACCATTAAGAGCCTATTACTCATCTTTATTCTCTAAAATCTTTGCTTTATGACAATTATATTTTGAAAAAATCAATATTTATCTTAAATCAATTGGCATTAAAATCAAAGGAAATCTCTTAATTCCTTTGTAACGGATGGTGGACAAATTTAAAGTATATGTCTGTTGGCCATTAAGCGTCCTCTAATAATTTATATTGATTTGGAGAAAAAAGGTTGATTTCTCATATTCTTCCAAACAGTAAAACACTAATTCAAGCATTTATCATTTTTCCAACATCTAGCATAAATTCATTTCGTGCTCACCTACAAATACCATCAGATATTGTAATTTGTAGAAAAAAAAATTATGTTTGCTCTTTCTTTTTATCTTTTGTTAATTTGTCATCTTACTCGAGACTTTATCCTCTGAGTTCAAAACCTGTTTTATGAGTACATGTAAACTAGGTTACCGTTGTATCATTGAGAATAACTATCAAAGTCATTTGCATCGCAATGAGACGAATCACTTCTAAAAACAGTGTATTAATTTCTGTGCCTCGATATTTTTTTTTCAACTTTCATAATTTTGTAATTTATCTTTGAGGTAAATATTAACTACCACTTTTTGTTAATTATTTGAACTTCTCACTGATTTTTTTAACAATAAAAAATAAAAATAAAATTTTTTCATAACTAAATACAGCCTTAGAGTTTCTCGGTAAAAGAAAACTATTACTTTCAACAGTTTAGAATATATAAATTTTATTTTGCTCACACTGTTTGGAGAGTACCCACAGATAGACTATGGAGTGGACTTTCTAATAGATGGTTGAGAGAGAAGCTCTTGTCAATCATGAGTTGATGTAGTTTGTTTTCCCAGTAATATCACATTCTTCTAAAAAAAATGGTCCAATAAGGTGACCCACCATTATGACTAACATAAAATTAAATACCGTCACTGATGTTAGTTATGTTAGTTAAACAAAATTCTCATTGGGTGAGTCTCTCTTCTGAGCTAGAGTAAACTATTCCAATATATGTTGTACACACAAATTTTGTGTTTGAAAATCAAATAATCAAAAGTGCGTGTCAAAAATTCAATTTCTTTTTTGAGTTTAAGAATGAATATGTTGTGTGTTTCTATTTTATACAACAATATTTCTCTAATTCGATGGAAAACTCTTTTACTCTAGAGAGATCAACTTGATTTCAAACAAAATTTTATGAAAGCATCTAGAACACGATTGGGGTAGTTGTAGAGACAAGTGTTGCTATGATCATCATGGACAAAATTTTGATCATGAACTAAGGGTTGAGCAAAGAACAGATCGATGAAGAAGCGATTGACGAATTTGTACTCTTTGGTTTGCGGATCGGCTTCGAAGTGTATTGATGGAGCACCTCTGTTTTAAGAGAGAGGAGTCAATCCGAGCCAATGGGAGGCTTACTAGCTAAAGGGTGTTGAATTCTTTATAGAGCTCGTTGTGGATTTGTTGGACTTGTAGAAGATTGTAGATTGGTTGAGAAATTTTTCTTTGTAGGAGCCCTAGAAGTATGTTCAACAATACTTTGTTATTGAAAATCCTATGTCCTTTAAGCCTATTAAACACCTATATTTATAGAGAATGATTGAAGAGTAACCTTAGACCTATTTGATATTTGGGATCTTAAAAGGAAGATGATTGAACTTGTTTGGGTAGAACTTTATAACACATGTCAACAAATGATTGATTTGTCCATGTCATTAGATCACACATGATCATTTTTTATTGGCTCTTTGCAAGTCTTTAATCTAGTTAGTGACACCAAACCAATTTTGATTAATTAGTAAATAAGTTTTGTGAGATCCTTTAAACATGACGTAGTCATTTGTGATTGATATGAATTTTCTCTTCCACAAATGACCCCTCGAGCTCTATTAGATAGACTTTGCAATTCACCATGGCATATCCTTGTCACGGATATGGGACGTGGCTTGGATTAGGAAGTGATGTCGATGGTGTCATAGAGAGAATGAGAGAGGACGAAATGAGAAAGAAAATTAAAATTTCTTCGTCGAAGAGTTGACGATGAGATTTCAGGTTGTGTAAAAAATGATCGGTGTATTTTGGGTTGTTGGAGAAGAATAAGTGGGTACGATGCTTCTCTCTTGCAAATCTAGGGTTATTTGGGTCTTCATCTTATAAACTAGCAAATATTCGTAAAAAAGATCTCATGACGTTTTTTAATTTATAATTCATCCTTTAATTTTACATACTTACCTGTACACCTTTATGTTATTCCAACATTTCAACCATGTCCCCGAGTCCAAAAATTTGACAAGTGCACATATTTAACGTTTGGACACGTACTCTTGTCGGACACTCATATCCGAGTCCATGTAACATAACCTTCAAAAATTGTTCATGTACAAAAACTTTTGAATAGAGCAAGTATATGTTGATAAGTCTTTTTTTTCCCACTTCACAGTTTTTTGTGTTGCAGATGTAAACAAACACTGTTTGGCACATCTAAACCGGGGGCCATGTTTTTTTTCTTTAAAAGAGAAATTTAATTGGAGCTTCAGAGTGCTATGCAAGTTTCAAATTTTACGTTATTAATTTATTTTCCTAGTTGTAAACAGATTTTTGAAAGTCTTGTCTGATATGGTCTGGTCTAAGGTACCTAAAAAAAAAGCTGTCCTAGAGTGTTTTTCTCCGCAGAGGGCCATCTAATGCTTAAGTCAGTATATAACTATAAGGAGTGAGGTGAAAATGAAGAGAGTGTGTAAATAACGAGTTACCAGGAACAATTCTCCTATTTATAGAGCCTGGGATGGATGTAATTATTATTTTACTCTTGGTGTAAATACCCTTATTCCATTGAGGGTTGCTAGGTGCCAATTTTTTATTTTTATAGAATGGTATATTTGACTCTTATTATATGCCTCCAACTCCTTTAGGACTGAAATTCGGTCTATGGGAGTAGAGGGAGAGCCTTTCTGGTCGTCATTGAGTTTACTCCGGTGTGGAGGCCATTTTTTCGCTTAACATCGGCCTTCGGACTTAGAAAGGTCTGAGATGAAGGGTATTTTTCATGCTTCACTTCGGTCTTTAAACTTGAAGAGGTCCACGGTGAAAGGTGTATTTCACGCTTCACTTTAGTCTTCGGACTTAAGGTCCAAGGTGAAAGAAATTTTTCACGCTTTACCTCGGCCTTCGAACTTGAGGAAGTCCGAGGTGAAGGGTGTTTTTCACGTTTCACCTTGGTCTTCAAACTTGAGGTGGTCCGAGGTGAAAGGTGTTTTTCACTTTTCACCTTGGTTTTTGGACTTGAGGAGGTCTGAGGTCGGCCTTTTAGAGGTTGGCCTTCTTGATGTTTGCGTCCTTGAGGTCAGCCTTCTTGAGATCGACCTTTTTGAAGTCAGTCTTCTTAAGGTTGTTTGAGACGAAGAGCCATTTTGGTTTAGGACTCATTCCAAGTCTTTGGAGAACTCACCTTGGATTTTGAGTGAGGACTCATCTAAGGTCTTAGGATCGAAGTTACTATGAGGTGACGAGCATTTTGGAGCCATCACCTCGATCTTTGGCTTAGAGCTCCTCCGAGGAAATGGGTTTCCTCAAGCTTTTACCTCGGTTTTCAACTTGGATTTACATTCAATCTATTTAGATGTTAACCCATTGGGTTATCCAAGTATTGGCTCTGGGCTTTGGATTCTCTAATCATCCATGAGTTATTAGGATTTTGACCTCTTGGATTTTGTTATTTTCTTATGAGGAAAAGGGTTTCCTTGAGCTTTTACATCGATTTTCAACTTGGATTTACGTTCAATCTATTTAGATGTTAACCTCTTAGGTCATCCAAGTGTTGGGTCTAAATTTGGATTCTTTAATCATCCGTGAGCTACTAGGGTTTTGACCTCTTGGGTCATCCGAGTATTAGCTCTGGATTTGGATTCTTTAATTATCAATGAGTTACTAGGATTTTGACCTTTTGGGTCATTTGCGTGTTAGCTCTAGATTTGGATTCTTTGATCATGTGTGAGCTACAAGGATTTTAACCTTTTGATTCATTTGAGTGGTAGCTCTGGATTTGGATTCTTTGATCATCCGTGCGCTACTAGGATTTTGACCTCTTGGGCCATCTAAGTATTGGCTCCGGATTTGGATTCTTTGATTAACCATAAGTTACTAGGATTTTGACTTCTCGGATCATCCAAGTATCGGTTCTAGATTTGAATTCTTTGATCATCTGCGAGTTACTAGGATTTTGACCTTTTAGGTCATTTGAGTATTAGCTCTGGATTTTGATTCTTCGATCACCAGTGAGCTATTAAGATTTTGACCCATTTGGTCATTCAAGTATTGGCTCCGGATTTGGAATATCTGATTAAGCATGAGTTACTCTGATTTTGGCCTTTTAGATCACCCTAGTGTTAGCTTCAGATTTAGATTCTTTGACTATCTGTGTTCTACTAAGATTTTGACCTTTTTAGTCATTTGAGTATTACCTCTGAAGTTGGGTCTCTTAGGTCATTCGTGAGCTATTGGATCATCTGAGTTTTAGCTCTGGATTTGGATTCTTTGATCATCTGTGAGCTACTACGATTTTGACCTCTTGGGGCATCCAAGTATTGGCTCCAGATTTAGATTATCTGATTATCTCTGAGTTACTGGGATTTTGACATCTTGGCTCATCCGTGTATTGGCTTCGGATTTAGTTCTCTTATTATCCATGAGTTAATGGGATTTTGACCTTTTGGATCATCTGAGTATCGGTCTCAGATTCATATTCTTTGATCATCTATGAGCTACTAGGATTTTGATCTCTTAGACCATCTAAGTATTAGCTCTGGATTTAGATTCTTTGATCATCCTTAAGCTACTAAAATTTTGACCTCTTAGATCATCCAAGTATTGGCTCCGAATTTGGACCTCTTGGGTCATCTGTGAACTACTAAGATTTTGACCTTTTGAATCATCCTAGTTTTTACTTCAGATTTTGATCTCTTGAAGCTCCCCACTCGGTATTTAGATGAAACTCCTACAAAGCGTTATTGGAGATCTTGATGCTTCCAACTCGATGGTGAAGTCTTGGCGAAAGTTGCTCGAGTTGAGGCTTCTAATTCTTTTGCCTTTTTTACGCTTGAGTTTTAGGTGATTAGGACCTTTGAAGCATTTTGCTTGGTGCTCATGTCATAACTTCTCTGAGATGAAGTGACATCTTAAGCCTTCGCCTCAACTCTAAAGTTATGACTCTTTTAGAGCATGAAGATTCTTGAGGCCTTCACTTCGGTCTTCGGTTCTTGGATCCCTGAGGTGCCACTTGGGTCTTTTGCTCAGTTCCAGCCCATACTCTTCCAAAGTGAAGTCAACCCATGAAGTTTTTCTTTGGAGTTTCTTCTCCTTTGAGTTCTTAGGGGTGTTTAATTGAGTCTGCCTTTATATAAGGCCTCTTCCTTCAAATCAGGCCCTGTCTGTCCATGGCAAGACTTCTCTAAGGAACTGCACCTTTAGACGCAGGGCAATTTTACTAGAGAGAAATCCACCAAAAATTTAGAGAAACTTCCTTTAATTCATATCATAATAGCAATTACATTGGATAATTTAGTCTTAGTCGGCCTGCATTAGGAGATGATGCTAAGAGCGGGTGCCTTATTTACCTTTTTTCTCGGGACTTTGGCAGCGGTTGATGTTGTTTATTTCTTTTGGTCTATGACTTAGCTTGCATATTTTGCTTTGACATTCAAAGTTCTTCTTTCAAGCTGGGATTTTGTACTAATTTTTTTAGATATCCTCTTTGGATGAGGCTCTCCATCTCATTCTTCATATGCTAGCATTCATTCGTGTCGTGGCCATGTCACGGTGGAATCGACAAAATTTGGTCTTGTCTCTCTAGGTTAGGGGAGTTTTGATATTCTTGGGCCAGTCTACATAGTCTTGGTTCACAATATCCATATGTACATTAACTCTTGAGGTGTCAAAACGGGTGTATATCTCATATCCATGGTTTTTATCATCTGATTCCATCATCTTCTTACCCATTAAGGCTTCCTCTCTTTGTCGGCAAAAAGCTTGGCCCTCTTCCGCAATATGAACTTATTAGCCTTGGTGAGGAAGGCTAACATGGTCGGCATATGGTTCTTTGAGAGGAAGTGGCTGAAGTATGAGGCTCGAAGGCTATGGACAAAGGCCATTATGGCAACTTTCTGGTCTAGGTCTTTCATCGGTGTGCTAAGTAATGCTAAGGAGACTCTCTGGAGTTTTCTTCGAACTTCGATTTCTAAAGAAATATGTGGTGAACTGAACATTGAGGTCTCCGAAAAGACTTAATCAAGTTGGTAGAAAGGCGAGAAAACTAAGCCTTAGCCGTTTCTCGTTTCTCGAAGGGTCACCGAAAAGGCTCGGCACATAAGGGTGTCAGAATGACCGTGCGGTGCCATCAAGAAGATGTATATCTCTAGGTGGTCGATGAGGCACTTCTTCCCGGTGTACGACTGCATGGAGGGAAGCTTGAAATTGGCAAGTAGTTTATCATTCATTATCTACGAGTAAATAAAAATCAAGTGAAACCATTTCGTGGAAGCAACAAATTTGAATGAGGCTTCTAGATCTCTTCCATCTAGCAAAACTCATAATGCACCATCTAAGAATACTAGAAAATCTAATAATAACTTTCATACTAGGAATAGTCACAATGCTCATGAATATCCTAAACATGCTTATTCTAGAGATAATCAAAATAAAAATGCTTATTCTAAGAATTATCATGCTCAATATGCTCATTCTGGAAACTCTTATACTAGGAATGCATATACTAGAAATGCCCATTCACATTTAAGAAATGGTAATTATAGATATACAAAGAATTTTCATGCTCATCATTCTTGTTCTAAAAATAGCAAGTATACTTATAATGATTATGGGTATGATGTTAGAAATGTACACTATAGAAATGCTAGATATGATGAATTCTCTCATTCTAAGAATGATAGATATGCTTATCCAAGATATTTTAGAAACAACCATGGTTATCATTCTAGAAATGTGCATTATACATATCAATATAGGAGAAGACCTATGTATATTGTTAAGAAAGTAGGGGTTCAAAAAGGATCTGTATATTCAAGAACTAACCCTAAAGGGCCTAAGCATTTTGGGTATCTAAGAGTTGCATTATGAAATCCTTTGTGGTGTAGGTATGTCTTCAGCCAATAAAGGAAAATGATCATTGGTACCATAATAGTGGATACTCAAAGCACATGACTAAAGATAAAGAAATCTTTATAGATTTAAATCCAAAAGATGAGGAACATGTTACCATTGGAGATGACACCAAGATGAAAATCAATGGCCATGGTAAAGTGGGTAAAGCCTCCTAAACCATTGATAATGATTTATTTGTTCAAGGTTAAAGCATAATTTATATAGCATAAGTCAATTAGGTGATAAAGATAATATAATTATTTTTTAATCAACTCATTGTTTTATAATAGACATCAAGAGTAACAAGATCAAATTTGTTGATAAAAAACATGAAAATATTTATGTTGTAGACCTTAAATGTTTGCCTTCAGAAAATGAAAAATGTTTTTTCGTTTTTAGTGAAAGCTTTTGGTTGTGGCATAGAAGTCTTGGACATATTAATATGGATTTGATTCAAATGCTTTCAAGAAAAGATTTGGTAGTTGGTCTTTCTAAAATAAAGTTTGAAAAGGATAAAATTTACGATGCTTGTCAAATGAAAAACAAACAAGAATTTATTTTAAATCCAAAAATGTTGTTTCAACCTCTAGACCATTACAATTTTTACATATGAATTTATTTAGGCCAATTAAAAATACTAGTCTTGGTGGCCATCATTATGTTCTTGTTATGGTGGATAACTCTTCTAGATATACATTTGTTATCTTCATTGCTTATAAGGATGAAACATACCAAGCTTTCGTAAACTTTTGCAAAAAAGGTTCAAAATGAAAAAAGTTTTTGCCATCACTACTATAAGAAATGATCATGGAAAAGAATTTGAAAATCAAAGCTTTGCAAAATATTTTGATAATCATGGAATTGATCATAATTTTTCAGCTCCTAGAACCCCTCAACAAAATGATGTTGTTGAAAGAGAAAAAAATATAGTTTTGGAAGAAATTGGAAAAACTCTTCTTTGTAAAGATAGTTTGCCAAAATACATTTGGGAGGAAGCTGTTAATACTGTTTACTATGTTTTAAATAGATCTTTGATTAGATCTATACTTAAGAAAACTCCATATGAACGATGGAAATGTAGAAATCAAAATATTTAATATTTTCATACTTTTGGGTGCAAATACTTCATCTTGAATAATGACAAAGATAATTTGGGTAGATTTGATTCTAGGACGGATAAAGGTATTTTCTTAGGTTTTTCAACGTCTAGTAAGGTTTATAGAGTCTTTAATATAAGAACTATAATGGTTGAAGAATCCATGCATATTTTATTTGATTAGACTAATTGTAACGACCCATCCCGGGTTGGCCACCCCCGAGACGGTGTCGTCACATTTTGAAAATCCCAGCACGACACATATATGCAATAATATAAAAACATCATCTGAATTATTTACAATACTTAAATCCTCAACCTTCAACAAGAGAGTTACATCATTCAGATTTTAAGTGAACAGTAGATACAACATAGTATGCATGAATATTTACAGATTTTTTTTTTCTATTAGTCTGAGGATGTGGACCACCTGGCTTATAGATAACGACTCAGTCTGAATATCAGCTCACTAATCTATTTATCTTGCCTGTTACCTGAAATTATTTAACAATGAGGGGTGAGCTTCACAAGCTCGGTGAATTAAATTTACTAGAAGTATTCAATTTGCATAAATAGTCTTCCAATATTCATTCATCTATATCTCATATAATTTGATAATAGTATTATATTATCACTACTCCTATCATAATCCCCATCCTTTATATATCTCTCATTCTCATATATTTAATCATCTTGAGACTATTAATTCTATCTCATAATTACCTCGTTATGAGGTTCACAACATATGATAAATCACTTAGATAGTCCTTATCATACTTCATATTTCTTTCTCATCATATCTGTCTCTCTGTGAGACTCATTCATCTATCAATAAGTTTACAATCAAGAATAACACTTTTGCATGTCAAGCAATAAAAATCAGTATTTAAAACAGATATAATGCATGAATTATTATTTGGGAATGTCTTCCCACATGTCAACATGTTTTTATCTTAAACGGATTGCCTTTCTGATTCTTTTATCTCCAGCACATACCGGTTGTCACGGTTTTCATTTATCTCCAGCATATACCGGCTGTTACGGTTTTCATTTATCTCCAGCATATACCAGCTATCACGGTTTTCATTTATCTAAAGCATATATCGACTGTCACGGTTTTCATTTAGACTGGCTACCTCCCAGTTCTTTTATTTCATGCATATGCATATGAAAAGTGATATGAAATATGCATATGAACAATAATATAATTCAAGCATATATTCAGACGTTCAAATTAGCTATCATGCTTCTTCTCAAATTATTATTTGATCATATTCATTAAAATTTTCTCTTCATATATCATATCAAATTATCCACTATAGCTTGTCAAGAATTTCATTTATTCCTTCATTATTTAATCAACTCATTATTCCAATAATATTACTTCTTATATAATAAATCTCTACATATCATTTATTCCTATCATACCCATCAACCAACTTTCCTCTATTATCAAATCATAGGTTAATAATTAATTTAAATATCATCACTATATATTTCAGATTTATCTTTATTACTAAAAGTAAATCTAACTAACCACGTAGCACTTAGAGCTACCCGTGGATCACCTCCTTGCCTTTTCTGCTCTTCTCAGCAATTTCCCCCGATTGTTGATCGTTAACACCCGACATAGTATTTATATTAAATTTTCTAATTTATTCTCCAATCATTCCAGAATTTGTACCCTTTAAAAATTCCCACATTGAGTTCCGAGAAATTTCATGTTTGCTAAATTTTAAAAAAAAATTATTACATTATGTGTTTCTTAGAGCTTTCCTTGACTCTCTTTAAAATTCTCACGTAAACCCCGTCAAAATTTTACTCTTTCGACATTTCTTTCAGTCTCCAAGTGTTTAAAGAAATAAAGTAGTTTTGGATTGGAGAAAGAAGAAAACCAAATAGGATTTGGTAAGAAATAAATAAAATAAATAATTTATATATATATATATATATATATTTATACACATTTAATAACCAACCTCTGCCACCTTCTTCAATTTGAGCTTAGCGTCCAAGTGATGGAACACCTGGACTTCCAGGTGTTGCACACCCACTTTTTTTTTTCCTTTTTCCTTTTTTTTGTCCTCCAAACCTGGACACATCAATTTTTTTTTTCATTTCCTTTACACCACCACGCGTCCAATTTTTTTTGTTTTTTATTCAATAATAATTCTTTCATGTATATATATTATTTTAATTCTATGTCATATTTATTAAATTACTTATTTACCCTTACTTTAAGAACACGTGTATTACACTAATCCTCTTTGTGCAAGAAGAATTTCAAGCTTCCACTAGTCAACAAGGAGAAAAGAATAATGATCTTCATAAAGATTGGAGGTATGTGAACTATCACCCAATTGATCAATTAATTGGTGATCATTCACAACCGGTAAGAATTTGTTCTTTCATTTGAAACCTATGTAGTCACATTGCTTTTCTATCTCAAATTGAACCTAAGTCAATTAAAGAGGTTGAACAAGATGAAAATTGGATTCTTTCTATGCGAAACGAACTAAATCATTTTGAACGGAAAAAGGTTGGGACCTTGGTTTCTATGCCAACGAATCATTCCATTATTAGAACTAAATGGGTATTTAGGAACAAAATGGATGAATCCAGAATAGAAATTAGGAATAAATCTAGACTTGTAGATAAACAGTATAATCAAGAAGAAAATATTGATTTTGATAAAACTTTTGCTCTGGTAGCTAGACTTGAGGCTATTAGAATGTTGCTTGTATTTAAATATTTTAAAGGCTTCAGATTATTTAAAATGGATGTGATTTTTTTCTTTCTAAATTTCTTTATTGAAGAAGAAGTTTATGTTGAACAACCATTTAGTTTTGAAGATCCAAAACTTCCAAACCATATCTATAAGCTTTTTAGATATCTTTATGGGTTGAAGCAAGCTCCTAGAGCATGATACGAAAATTAAGCAAGTTTATACTTGATGATGATTTTTCAGAAGGAAAAATTGACAATACTATTTTCACAAAATATCAAGGATGACATTTTCTTAGTGCAAATTTATATTAATGACATTATATTTGTTTCTACTAATGAGAAAATGTGTGAAGATTTTATAAGTGTATACAATGTGAGTTTAAGGTGAGTTTTATGGGAGACCTCAACTATTTCTTTGGACTTCAAATAGGGCAAACTAAGAAAAGCATCTTCATCAATCAATCTAAGTAAACAAGGGACGTGATCAAGAGTGTTGAGTTGGAAGGTGGAAAACCATATGAAATGCCTATGAGAACTTCAACTAAGCTTGAAAAGGATGAAAAAATAAAAAATATTGATATTAAGAAATACAGAAGCATGATTGGAGCTTTATTAGATTTAACCACTAGTAAATCGAATATTATGTTTAGTATTTTCATGTGTGCACGCTTTCAATCTTGTCCAAAAGAATCTCATTTGATTTCCATTAAAAGAATTTTAAGATATTTGATAGGCACTCAAAATTTAAGTTTGTGGTATCATAAAGAGTCTTCTTTTATTTTGATTGGGTACTCGGATGCAGATTTTAGCAGATGTAAGCTTGATAGAAAAAACACTAGTGGTACTTGTCAATTTCTTAGTTAAATGTTAACATCATGGTTTTCAAAGAAATAAAATTCGGTTGCATTATTAATGACCAAATCGGAATAGAAAATTTTATGGATTAAATAGCTTGAAGATTTTAGAATGCATTTTGATCATGTACCCATTATATGTGATAATACAAGTACAATTAATCTTACTAAGATCCCATTTCAACATTTACGAACTAAACATATTGAGATTAGATTTAATGTCCTCTCACTTAAAAATGGCATATAGCAATTTTAATTTTGCAAAAGAAAGCCAAAATTTATGTTTAGCCCGCTTGACAGTTAATTGACATAAATCCATAGTCGATTATGAAAACTATCTGCCAAAACTCATTTTAGACAGAAATTTTTTGCAGTTGACTGGAGTTTATCATAATTGCTTTTCAATATCTGATACTGACTCAAATTTGGCCTTCATCAGTCGACTGCATCTCTAATACAATCGACTAGCCATACGATAATATAAATACATACATGTGAAAACCCTTCATTTTTCACTTTTCATTTCTCCTCTTTTAAAACCCTAAGCACAAATATATATATATATATATATATATATATATATATATATATATTGCTTATATGCATAAAGGGAAGACCACAAAGACAGTTGGTCTAGTTGAGAATACAAGGAAGACAGCTGGTCAAGTTGAGAAGACCAGGAAGACAACTGGTCTGGCTGAGAAGACATGGAAGGCTGTTGATCTGGCTGAGAAGACCAGGAAGGTAGCTGGTTTAGTTGAGAAGATCAGGAAGGCAACTGGTCTAGATGAGAAGACTAGGAAGGTAGTTGGTCGGGCTGAAACATGTCGACATGTGGGAAGATGTTCCTAGATGATAATATGAAATAATAAAATGATGTGATGAAAAAGAAAGAAAGAAAAATGATTTAAACATACGCATTTATTTATTTGGTTATTTTATTATTATTGATTGAGATGCTAAAGTATCAGTCTTGATTGTGAAACTATTGATAGATATATGAGTATCACAAAGAGATAAATATGATGAGAAAGAAATATGAAAGTATGATATGATAAAAAATTATTTGATTGATTTATTATATGCTGTGAACCTCATAACGAGGTAAATAATGATGTTGAATTGATAATCTTAAGATGATTAAATATATGGGAAGAAAAATTGATATATTTGATGATTAATTTAAGAAGAGGTTGATAAATTGTTGGAATTATGATATGAGTAGTGATAATAGAATGTTATTATTGAATTATATGAGATAATAGATGAATGAATATTGAAAGATTATTTGAAAGATTGAATTATTATATGTGAAAAAAATAGATGATTAATATTGGTGAATTAAAAACAATTGAATTATAAAATGTGACTGGAAGTATATAATCGAGTACTTCTAGTAAATTTAATTCACTGAGCTTGTGAAGCTCACTCATTATTACTGAAAATTTTCAAGCAGCGGGTAGGGCAGCTAGAGTTTAGAGATGATATCAGAGTAATTACCTTAAGTAAGTCCCGTGTTCAAGTCCTCAGACATTGTAAGAAAGAAGAAAGAAAATTTGTAATAAAATCTTTTCATGCATTTTGTTATATTTATATATTGTTTCTGATTGGAGAATGATGATGTATCTCCTCTGAAAAGAATTAAGGATTGATGTAACTTTTAATTTCAGTTGATGTATTTTTATATTGTTACATATATGTGTCGTGCTGGGATTTCAAAACGTGATAACACTGTCTCAGGGGTGGCCATCCCGGAATAGGTCGTTACAATTTTGGTATCGGAGCATTAGGTTTTATGATTCTTTAGACTACATAAAAAAATAAAAAAAAATTAGAAGATTTAAATAAACTACATTTTAATGCTAGATAAACAATTTATTCGACCTAGTATGTTTCCTTGGGGAGCCCTTGTGTTGTTTGTGAAGAAGAATGGTGGAACGATAAGGTTGTGTATTGATTATAGACAATTGAATAAGATCACCATTAAGAATAAATATTGTTTGACCATGATAGATGATTTATTCGAGCAATTATAGGGGGCTAGGGTGTTTTCTAAGATAGACATGATATCGGGTTATCATTAGTTATGGATAAAAGAGAGGGACGTGCCTAAGATTGCATTTAGGACATGTTATGGCCATCATGAGTTCTTTGTGATACCATTTGGGTTAACTAATGCTCCTGCAACATTAATGGATCTAATAAATCAGGTGTTTAAACCATTCTTGGATAGATTTGTGATTGTATTTATTGATGATATTTTGGTATATTCCAAGAATAAAGAGGAGCATGGGCAACATTTAGAGATAGTGTTGGAAATTCTGAAGAGAGAGAAATTGTGTGAAAAGTTCTCTAAGCGTGAGTTTTGGTTGAGTGAAATATCTTTCTTGGGACATGTTGTGTCAGGAGATGGTATAGTAATTGAGCCATATAAAGTAGAGGCAGTGTTGGATTAGGAAAGACCCACTAGCGTGACTGAAATCAGAAGCTTTTGGGGTTGGCTGGTTATTATAGGAGGTTCGTCTAGGATTTTTCTATTATTGCTGGACCGTTGACCGAATTGACTAGGAAGAGAGTGACGTTTATGTGGTCAGAAGAATGTGAAAGAAGTTTATAGTTGTTGAAAGAGAAAGTGACTACTGCTCTGGTATTAGTGCTTCATTCTTGTGATGAAGGATTTGTGCTATATAGTGATGCATCACATCAGGGGTTGAGATGTGTATTGATGCAACATGGGAGAGTTGATTAGTGACTATGACTGTACAATTCACTATCATCTAGGGAAGGCTAACGTAGTAGCTGATGCATTGAGTAGAAAGTCTACAGGAAAATTAACTGCTATTGGGAGTCATAATATTAGCTTGATGATAAAACTGAGAGAAATAAGAATGCAGCTGAGTATCAGTGATAGAGAAGTATTTATGGCAAATATGGTGTATAATCTTTTATTATTGATCGCTTGTTACAAATGCAGAGTAAAGATGAAGGGATTGAGAAGATGAGACAGAAAATATTGAGTGGGAAGCCAACTGAGTTTCGAATTAGAGAAGATGGTATGGTGCTATTGGGACATAGAGGTTGTGTTCCCAATGATGTTGAGATGAGAAATGAGATACTAAAAGAGGCTCATGATTTTGTGAATTCGATGCACCCAGGTAATAATAAGATGTACAAGGGGTTGAGACAGAATTATTGGTGGTCAGGGATGAACAAGGATGTAACTGAGTATATTTCTAGATGTTTTATTTTTCAACAAATGAAATCTGAGAATAGACATCCGGCAGGTTTATTACAACCTCTTCCAGTACCTGAATGGCCATGTGAGAATGTGAGCATAGATTTTGTTTTTTGTTTTCCTCGTACCTAGAGACGTCATTATGCTGTATGGGTTATAGTGGATAGACTTTCTAAGTTTTCACATTTCCTTCCTATTAAAACTACCTGGAGTCCTAAAAAGTTAGTTGAATTGTATGTAGCAAAAATTGTGAGATTACATGGAGTACCTTTAAATATTGTATCAGATAGAGATTCTAGATTTACTTCTAGATTTTGGAGGGGTTTTCAAAAAGCTATGGGTACACAATCGCAATTTAGTACAGCTTTTCGTCCTCAAACTGATGGGCAGACAAAAAGAATCATTATAATACTAGAAGATATGTTGAAGGCAAGTGTATTGAGTTTTTTAGTGAGCTGAGATGCTTACTTACCTTTGATTGAGTTTGGATACAATAATCAGTATCAAACTAGTATTGGGATAGCACCATTTAAGGCTTTATATGGTAGAAGGTGCAGAATTCCAGTATGTTGGGAAGAAGTTGGAGAAAGAAAGGTATTTGGTCAAGAAATGATAGATTTGACTACAAAGAGGATCAAACTGGTTAGAGAGAACCTTAGAGTAGAACATAACAGACAGAAGAGATATTTTAATAATAAAAGACTACCTCTTGAGTTTCAGGTTGGTGACTGGGTGTTTTTGAAGATATCTCCGTGGAATGGTGTATTGAGATTTAAAAAGAAAGGAAAGTTAAGTCCTAGATTTGTGGGGCCATATGAGATAATTGAAAGAGTTGGACCAGTAACATATAGATTGGATTTGCCTCTAGAGTTAAAACAATTACACATTGTGTTTCATGTTTCACTTTCGAGAAAATGTTTACATGATGAATCCCATAGTATTCGGAATCAGGCTGTAGAACTTCAGGAAGTTGATGCAAGTACCAGTCAGAATTCTAAATAGAAAGGAACAAGTCTTGTGTAATAAAGTTATTCATTTGATTCAAGTATTATGGCAAAACAAAGATGTTAAAGAAATTACTTGGGAGCATAAAACAAGAATGAGGAAAGAGTACCATGAGCTTTTTCATGAGTTAGGTAAGAAAATTTCGGGGATGAAATTTTAATAAGATGGGTAGAATTGTAATACCCGTGTTCTTAAAGTATGGGTAAAGAAGTAATTTGAGAGATATTACGTGGAATTAAAATAATATATATACATGAAAGATTTACTATTGAATGAAATTATTCTTTTGAAAAAAATAACATCTAGATGCTAAGCGTCCAGGTGTTGTCTACATGCAAGTATATTGCATGTAAGACATGAAGCAACAAAAAACATGAATAATGGCGGTAAGTCAGTTTTGGGTATAAAAATGAATTGTAATACCCATGTTCCTAAAGTAAGGGCAAAGAAGTAATTTGATATATATTATATTGAATTAAATTATGCAGATATGAAAGATTTATCATTAATTTGAAGTAATAATTGAAAGATGACATTGAGAATTTTATTGAAAAAGTAGAATTTTTTTAAGACGAAAGTACTAAAAATTATGAAATTTCAAGTTGAAATGAAAGAATTTTGAAGAAAAATGTAGAATGAGGTTGAAGAAAAGTGGAATAGAAATTTTTTTGGAAGAAAATATAAGTTTCTAAATATTTTTATAATTTAAAAAATAGATAAATTTTGAAAGAAGAAAAGATAAAAAAATTTTGATTTTTAAAATGAATGGCAAAACTATAAAAATAAAGGGCTAAGGATCGGTGACAGAACTGTAATTATGGAATGGTAGAATTGTAAATAAGGAATGCAAAACTGTAAAAAAATTAAAAAGCTAAGGACTAGTGGCAGAACTATAATTATGAAATGGCATAATTGTAAATAATGAATGGCAGAACCATAAATTTATTAGGCTGATGGCAGATTTGTAATTTTAAGGTGTATATATAGTAGAAAAAAAAAAGGAGGAAGATACTGGACGGTTACAAAGAAGAAAAACGAAATAAAAAAAAATAAAAATGGTTGACAAACACCTAGACGCAGTGTTTAGGTGTTGTGTAGAAAGTTTAAGGTGTCTTGCACACCTAAAAGCAACCAAATAATAATAATAATAAAAGCAAATGAAAGGAATGTTGGGGCGGTTTTTGGGTATGAAAGTTAGTTTTGATTTTATTTTTTTACACCAAATCCTGTTTGGTTTTTTTTTTCTTCAATACAAATTTCTTTTTTTCTTTAAACACTTGGGGACTGAAAGAAAAGTTGAAAGAGTAAAATTTTAAAATGGTTTACGGGAGAATTTTACAGAGAGTTGTGGTAAGCTGTTATAAAAACAAAAGGTAATAATATGAATTTTATTTTTTAAATTTAGCATACATGAAATTTCTCGAAATTCAATGTGAGAATTTTCTAAGGGTATGAATTATGGAAGAATTAAAGAATAAATTAGAAATTTTAATATAAATGTTATGTCATGTGTTAACGATCAGTAATCGGGTGAAATTGCTGAAAGGACCAGGAAAGGAAAAGAGGTGATCCACGGGTAGCTGTAAGTGCTACGTGATGAGTTAGATTTACTTTAAGTAATCAAGATAAATATGAAATATATAGTGATAGTATTTGAATAAATCATTAACTTATGATTTGGTGATAGATGAAAGTTGGTTGATAGGTATGATAGGAATAGTGAATGTATAGATAATTATTTTATGAGAAATAATATTATTGGAATAATGAGTCGATTTAATAATAAATGCGATAAGTGAAATTCTTGACGAGCTATGGTTGATGATTTGCTATGATTTATGATGAGAGAAATTTAGTGAAAATTTTCAAATAATAATTTATGAATAATCAGAATAGCTAATTTGAATGTTTGAAGACATACTTGTTTCTATATTATTGTTTATATGCATATTTAATATCATTATTCATATGCGTACGTATGAAATAAAAGAACCGGAAAGGCAACCGATCTAAATGAAATAAAAGAATCGGGAAGGTAGCCGGTCTCAATGAAAATAAAAGAATCGAGAAGGCAACCTGTCTAAATAAAAACCGTGACAGCCAGTATATACTAGAAATAAAAGAACCGGGAGGGCAGCCGGTCTAAATGAGAATAAAAGAATCGAGAAGGCTGCCAGTCTAAATGAGAATGAAAGAACCAGGAAAGCAGCCGATATAAAATAAAAACATGTCGACATGTGGGAATACGTTCCCAATAATAATAACATTTAAATTCATGCATTACATTTGCTTAAATATTAATTATTATTACTTGAGATGTTAAAGTGCTATTCATGATTGTAAATTTATTGATAGATGAATGAGTCACACAGAGAGACAATTATGCTAAGAAGAAATACGAAAATATGAAATAATGTGAATTATCTGGGTGACTGATTATATGCTGTGAACCTTATAATGAGATAATTATAAGATAGAATTGATAATCTCAAGATGATGATTAACTATATGAAAAGAAGAGATTTAAAATGATGGGGATTTGATATGAGTAGTGATAATAAAATGTTATTATCAAAATATATAAGATATAGATGAATGAATATGGGAAGACTAATTATACAAATTGAATACTTCTAGTAAGTTAAATTTACTGAGCTTGTGAAGCTCAGTTCTTATTGTACAATGATTTCAGGTAGCAGGCAGGACAGATAGTTTGGTGAGCTGAGATTCAGATGAAGTCATTATCTGTAAGCCACGTGGTTCACATCCTCAGACTATGAGAAAATAAAATAAAAATTTATTTGTAAATATTCATGCATATTATGTTGTATAAAATGTTTAAGTTGAGATATGAATAATATATCTCCCCTGTTAAGGGTTGAGGATTGATGTAAACAATTACAGTTGTATTATTTTTTTGTTGCATATATGTGTCGTGTTGAGATTTTCAAAAAGTGATGACACCGTCTCGGGGGTGGCTAACCCGGGATGAGTCGTTACAATTTTGGTATCAGAGCACTAGGTTTTATGATTCTCCAGACTGCATAAAAAGAAAGAAAGTTGAGGATTAAAATAAATTATATTTTAATGAATAATCTGAGGATGACACGTGAACGTGATAGAACTATAGTTAGAGTTGTTGATTTGAGAGGGCGTGGTAGGCCCCAAATATTTTGACAAATCAAGGTTGAGTCTGAATCTGTGGTTCCTAGAAGGGAACATGTTGACAGTATAGTTGATATTAGTAGAGGTGTGAGAGAATCTGAAGTTGAAAGTGATGAGCTAAGATAGACTCTTGCACATGCTTTTAAGAAATTAGATGTAATAGATGATAGAGTTTATAGACTATAGCATAGACTTGATAAATAAGCTGGAGTGTTACCTGAAGAAGTTGTAAATCTAGTAATTGTAGATGTTCAAAAAGGGGAAAGGTGAGTATATGCACGAGATGCAGGGAGATTGTTTTGTTAGATATATTAAGTCGAATGTTTTGTTTTCTAAAAGATCTATGAATCCTTTTGAGCCTGAGCTAGGAGTGAAACATGTAGAGAGATTATTTGGTATTTTTCCAGTAACTGACAGGCAGAGGGTTGCCTTTGCTTCGTTTGAGTTAGAATGAGAAGCTTTGGAATGGTGGGAGGATACTCTTCCTAGAGTAAGTGCATATGTTGATAGACCCTTAACCTAGAATAGGTTTAAGGAGGTTTTCCTAGATAAATACTTTCCTTATACCTTTAGAGCCCAACAAGATAGATATTTTATTTATTTGAGGCAAATGTGTTGACTATGACTCAGTATGATAGAAAATTTGTGGTTTTGACAAGGTTTGTATCGAAAATGGTATACATAAAGGAGAAGAGGTGTAAGAGGTTCATAAATGGACTACATTTTGAGATTAAATTGAAACTAATTTAAATGAGGCATATGAATTATGTTACGATAGCGAATATAACATTTCAGATTGAGAAGGATGTGATGGAATTTAGAGTTAAGATGAATTGGCGGAAGAGGTCTAGATTTAAGAAACCCATAGATGGTACTAGTATGAGTGTGCAGGGTGGAAAACCACCCAAAGGAGGCGTTCCTTCCCACAGGAAACTGTAGTATAGAGTCAGAGGCAAACATGATCTGTTACTTCTGTAGCTCAGAGTAATATCGGTGGGGCCCTTAGATTTGGGAGACAGGTTATGGGAACTGGGAGTCATGGCAGAGGAAGTAAGTATGCCACTAAGAGGAAGTGGTAATCTAATGTATGATCGAGAGACAAAAGTTTGTTATAGATGTATTCAGATAAGATATTTATCCCAGAATTGTTCTAATTTGAAATGTTTTGTATGTAGAAAATGTGGACATATCAATGTTGGTTGATCTTAGTGCAACCCATTCTTTTGCATCCAGTATTCATATGAAGTTTATTAAAGTATATATTAGTATTTTGATGCATAATGTTATTATTGAAGTTCCCATTAGAGATAGAGTGATAATCATAAATGTTTACAAGGGTTCTATGATTCGTATCAGTGATAGAGAGTTTGAAGTTGATTTGTTTTCTTTGAATATGGTTGATTGTTTTAAGGAAAATGTACTGTTCAGGATACCTTGATAAGAAGAGTTTAACTTTCAGGGAAAAACTCAAGATATTTGAAAATTGTCTTATTTTTGCTCTGACTACTAGTAGATGGTTGAAAAAGGGTTGTGAGGAGTATTTGGCATACATAATGGATTCTAAAAAAGGAAAATAGGAATTTAGAATAAATCTTAGTGGTGAAAGATTATTCTAATGTATTTCTTGATGAGTTGTCTAGTTATCTCCCAGTAAGAAGATTAAATTCTCTATTAATGTGATATCAGGTTCATCACATATATCTATAGCACCCTACAGAGTGACACCCACTGAGTTAAGAGAGTTGAAAGTTAAAGAGTTGTTAGATAAACAATTTATTCAATTTAGTGTATTATCATAAGGAGCCCACGTAGTGTTTGTGAAGAAAAAAGATGGAACGATTAGATTGTGTATAGACTATAGATAGTTGAATAAGATGACCATTAAGAAAAAATATCCTTTACCCATGATAGATGATTTATTTGAGAAGTTGTATGGAGCAGGTGTACTTTAAAAAAATAAACCTGAGATCAGGTTATCATCAATTGAGGATAGAGAAGGGAGACGTGCCTAAGACTGCTTTTAGGACACGTTATGGTCATAAGTTTCATGTGATGTCATTTGGATTGACTAACGCTGTAGCAACATTCATGGACTTAATAAATAAAATGTTTAAACCATTTCTTGATAGTCTTGTGGTTGTGTTCATTGATAACATCTTGGTGTATCTAAGACTAAGGAAGAGCATGTAAAACATTTAGAAATTGTGTTGGAGATTTTGATGAAAGAGAGATTGTATGCTATAGTTTTCTAAATTTGAATTTTGACTGAATAAGATAACTTTCTTGGGGCATGTAATATTGGGAAATGGCATAATATTTGATCCACAAAAGGTAGAGGTAATGTTAAGTTGGGAGAGACCAATTAATGTGACTGAGATTAGAACCTCTTTGGGGTTAGCTGGTTATTATAGAAGATTATTTCAAAAATTTTCTATTATTGTAATACTATTTACTAGACTGACCAGGAAAGAGGTGAGATTTGTATGGTGAGGGAAGTGTGAGAAAATTTCCAATTACTAAAGGAGAAATTGACTACAGCTCCAGTATTGGTGCTTTCTTATGGTGATGAAGGATTTGTGGTGTATAGTGATTCATCGCATCAATGGTTGGGATGTGTGTTGATGTAACATGGGAAAGCCGTAGCCTATATGTCTAGGCAATCGAAGAATCATGATAGAAATTACCCCACCCATAGCTTAGAGTTAGCTGCCATAGTGTTTACTTTCAAGATTAGAGACATCATCTGTATGGGGCCACTTGTGAGATCTTCACTGATCATAAGAGTTTGACATACTTACCTACCTAGAGAGAGTTAAATTTGAGGCAAAGATGGTGGATGGAGTTGATTAGTGACTATGATTTTACAATTCACTATCATCTAAAAAAAAGGCGAAGGTGGTAGCTGATGCATTAAGTAGAAAGTCTACAAGAAGGTTAACTGCTATTGAAAGTCCTGATGTGAAATTGATGATAGATTAAAGAGACATAAGAATGAAGTTGAATATCAGTGATAGTGGATCATGGTTAACAAATATGGTTGTATGGTCATCCATAGTAAAATGCTTTTTAGAGTTACAAGGTAGAGATGAAGAGATAGAAAAGATTAAGCATTGAGTGCTTACTAGAAAACAATGTGAGTGCAAAATTTGAAATCAGGGTATTTTGGTATTGGAGCATAGGAATTGTATTCCCAATAATGCTGAGTTGAGAAAGGAGATATTAAGAGAGGTACATGGTGATGTATATTTGATGCAACGGAGTAACAATAAAATGTATAGAGGATTGAGACAGAATTACTGGTAGTCAGGATTGAAGAAGGATGTAGCTGAATATATTTCTAGATGTTGGTTGGTTAGTAAGTAAAGTCAGAGAATAAACATCTGGGAGGCTTACTACAATCTCTTTCTTTGCTTGAATGACCATAGAAAAAAAATATATGAGTATTGATTTTGTTTCTGCATTTTCCCATACCCAGAGAGGTCATGATACAGTGTAAGTGATAGTAGATAAACTTTCTAAGTCATTTCAATTTCTTCCAATTAAAACTAATCAGAATCCTAAAAAGTTGGTTGAACTATATGTAGCTGCGATTGTGATGTGATATGGAGTACTATTGAGCATAGTGTCAATTAAAGATGCTAGATTTACATCTTGGTTTTGGAGAGGCTTTCAGAAACCCATGTGTACATAGTTGCAGTTTGTTACAACTTTTCATCCTCAAACAGTTGAGCAGACAAAAAGGATTATTAGAACACTAGAAGATATGTTAAGGGCAAATGTGATGAGTTTCTCAGTAAGTTGAGATGTTTACTTGCCCTTGATTTAATTTTCTTATAATAATGTAACGACCCATCCTAGGTTGGCCACCCTCAAGACAGTGTTGTCACATTTTGAAAATCCCAGCACGACACATATATGCAACAAGAAAAACAGCACCAACAGAAATTTTTACATCAATCCTCAAACCTCAATAGGGGAGATACATCATTATGATATTGACTTAAACATTTTATACAATGTAATATGCATGAATATTTATAAACAAATTTTCTTTTCTCATTAGTTTGAGGATGCGGAGATGTACGTGGCTTACAGAAAATGATTTCATCTGAACTTCAACTCACCAAACTATATGTCCTGCCTGCTACCTGAAATCATTGCACAATGAGAGATGAGCTTCACAAGCTCAGTGAATTAAATTTACTAGAAGTATTTAATTTGTATAAATAGTTTTTAATATTTAATCATTTAAATCTCATATAACTTGATAATAGCATTCTACTAGCACTACACATATCATAAGTCTCATTCTCTATCAATCTCTTCTTACATATTTTTTCATCTTATGACCATCAATTATCTCAGGATTACCTCGTTATGAGGTTCACGACATATAGTCTACCATTTAGATAGTTCTTATCATACTTCTATGTTTCTTTCTCACCATAATTGTCTTTCTTTGAGACTCATTCATCTATAAATAATTTACAATAATAAAAAAAAACACTTTAGCATTTCATATATAAAATTAATATTTAAAATAGATGTAATGCATGAATTATTATTAGAGAACGTCTTTCCACATGTCGACATGTTTTTATCTTAGACCGGCCCCCTCCCGGTTCTTTTATTTCCAGTAATACCAGCTGTCACGGTTTTCATTTATTTCCAGCATATACCGATTGCCACGATTTTTCATTTAAATTGGCCCCCTCCCGGTTCTTTTATTTCATGCATATACATATGAACAATGATATGAAATATGCATATGAACAATAATATAAAAACAAACATGAATTCAAATATTTAAATTAGCTATCTTGATTATTCTCAAATTATTATTTGAAAAATTCCACTAAATTCCTCTCCTCATAAATCATATCAAATCCTCACTCATAGCTTGTCAAGATCCACTAAATTTCCTATCCTCATAAATCATATCAAATCATTAACCATAACTCATTAAGAATTTCATTTATTGCTTTTATTATTAATTCGACGCATTATTCCAATAATATTATTTCTCATAAAATAATTCTCTACACATCCACTATTCCAATCATATCTATCAACCAACTGTCAACTATTACCAAATCATAAGTTAATGATTTATTCCAATATTATCACTATATATTTCATATTTATCTTGATTACTTTAAGTAAATCTAACTCACCATGTAACACTTAGAGCTACCCGTGGATCACCTCCTTGCCTTTCCCGCTTCTCTCAGCAATTTTCCCCTATTGTTGATCGTCAACACCTGACATAATATTTATATTAAATTTCTTATTTATTCTTCAATTCTTCATAATTCACACCCTTTGAAAATTCTCACTTTGAATTCTGGGAAATTTCATGTATGCTAAATTTCAAAAATAAACTTCACATTATTACCTTCTATTTTTCTTAGAGCTTCCCATGACTTTCCATAAAATTCTCCTGTAAACTCCTTCAAAATTTTGCTCTTTCAACATTTCTTTCGGTCCCCAAGTGTTAAAAGAAATAGAGTAGTTTGAATTGTAAAAGGAAGAAAACCAAACAAAATTTAGAAAGTAATAAATAATATAACTTAAATTATATATATAAAAGTGAAGTCTCAGCACCCCAGCCCACCTTTTTGTTTGCCACGCACCAAGATGTGCTAGCCAACATGCACAACTCCACTTTTTTTTTTTTGAAAAAAAGAAAAAAAAAACTTTTTTTCTTTTTCTTTTTCCTTTTCTCCATGCTAGACGTGCCCATTTTTTTAAGAATTATTTTATTCAATACTAAATCTTTCACGTGTGTGTGTATATATATATTATTTTAATTTCATGTCATATTTATTAAAGTACTTCTTGACCCTTGCTATACAAATACGGGTATTACAATTCTACCTACCTTAAAAAATTTTGTCCTCGGAATTTCCTTATCTAACTCAAGAAACAATTATGAATAATATTTCTTCATAATTGTCTCACACTTTCACGTAATCTCTTCAACATCCTTACTCCGCCACAGAACTTGAACTAATGCAATTATTTTATTATACAAGACTTGTTCTTTTTTGTCTAAAATTCTCGCTGGTACTTGTATAAAAGTCGAATCTTTATGAATTTCTACAGCTTAGCTTGAAATATTATGAGATTTATCAAGTAAATGCTCTCGCCAAAGTGAAACATGGAATACATTATGTCACTACTTCAACTCTGGAGGCAAATCCAAGCTATTCCCAACTAGCCCAACTTTCTCAATAACCTCATAGGGTCCCACTTACCTCAGACTCAACTTTCCTTTCTTTTTGATTCTCAACACACCTTTTCATGGAGATATTTTCAAAAATACCCAATCACCAACTTGGAACTCGAGATGTCGTCGTCTTTCATCAGCATAGCTATTTGTTCTACTATGTGCTACTTTACCGTTTTCTCTAACCAATTTGATCCTCTCAGTTGTTAACTCAATAATTTGTAGACCAAATATCTTTCTCCCTCCAACTTTTTCCCAGCATAATGAAGTTCTACACCTCCTACCATATAAGGCCTCAAATGGTACCATCCCAATACAAGTTTGATACTAATCATTATAAGCAATTTCAATATATGGCATGTAAGCATCTCAACTTACTGAGAAACTCATCACATTTGCCCTTAACATATCTTCTAGTACTCTAATAATCCTTTTTGTCTGAACATGAAAAATTATATTAAATTGTAACTATGTACCCGTGGCTTTCTAAAAGCCTCTCCAAAACCAAGATGTAAATCTAGCATCTCTATTTGACACTATGCTCAATAGTATTACATACAGACTCACAATCTTAACTACATACAGTTTAGCCAACTTTTTAGGACTCCAATTTGTTTTAGTTGGAAGAAATTAATATGACTTAGAAAGTCTATCTACTATCACTTACACTGTATCGTGACCTCTCTGGGTATGAAAAAATTTATAAATAAAATCTATGCTCATATTTTTCTATGGTCATTCGAGCATAAGAAGAGGCTGTAGTAAGTCTCCCGGATGTTTGTTCTTTGACTTCACTTGCTAACAAACCAAATATCTAGAAATATATTCAGCTACATCCCTCATCAATCCTGACCACCAGTAATTCTGTCTCAACCCTCTATACATCTTATTGTTACTCGGGTGCATCGAATATATATCATCATGTACCTTTCTCAATATCTTCTTTCTCAACTCCGCATCATTGAGAACAAAAATCTATGTTCCATTACCAAAGTACCATCATTTCAAATTTTGAACTCATATTGCTTTCTAGTAAGCACTCAATGCTTAATCTTTTCTATCTCTTCATCTCTACTTTGTATCTCTAACAAGTATTTTACTATGGATGACTGTACAACCATATTTGTTAACAATGATCCTCTATCATTGATATTCAACTTCATTCTTATCTCTCTTAATCTATCATCAATTACACATCATGACTTTCAATAGCAGACAATCTTTTTGTAGATTTTCTACTCAATGCATCAGCTACCACTTTCACCTTTTCAAGATGATAGGGAATTGTACAATCATAGTCACTAATCAACTCCATCCACCATCTTTGCCTCAAATTCAACTTTCTCTGGGTAGGTAAGTATGTCAAACTCTTATGATCAATGAATATCTCACAAGTGGCTCCATACAGATGATGTATCCAATCTTTGAAGTAAACACTATGGTAATCAATTCTAAGTCATGGGTAGGGTAATTTCTCTCATGATTCCTCAATTGCCTAGAAGCACATGCCATTACCTTCTCATGTTGCATCAACACATATCCCAACTCTTGATGGGATGCATCACTATACATTACAAATCCTTCATCACCAGAAGGAAGCACCAATACTAGAGCTGTGGTCAATTTCTCTTTTAGTAATTGGAAAATTTTCTCACACTTTTCATACCATACAAATCTCACATCTTTTCTGGTTAATAGGGTTAATAGTATTGTGATAATAGAAAAATTCTGAATGAATCTTCTATAATGAGCAGCTAACCCCAAGAAGATTCTAATCTCAGTTACATTAGTTAGTCTCTCCCAACTCAATATTGCCTCTATCTTTTGTGGATCAACTGTTATGCCATCTCCATATATTATATGTTCCAAGAAAGCCATTTCATTTAGCCAAAATTCACATTTAGGAAATTATAGTATACAATCTCTCTCTCCTCAAAATCTCTAACACAATTTCTAAATGTTTTGCATGCTTTTCCTTAGTCTTAGAATACACCAAGATGTTATAAATGAACACAACCACAAGATTATCAAGAAATGGTTTAAACATTTTATTCATCAAGTCCATGAATATTTCTGGAACATTAGTCAATCCAAATAACATCACAAGAAGCTTATCCTAAAAGCATTCTTAGGCACATCTCCCTTCACTATCCTCAATTGGTGATAACCTGATCTCAGGTTTATCTTAGAAAACACTTTCACTTCTTGCAACTGCTCAAACAATTCATTTATCCTGGGTAAAAGGTATTTGTTCTTATTCAAATATCCATAGTCTATACACATTCTCATCGTTCCATCTTCTTTATTCACAAACAACACAGGGGCTCCCCAAATACATTAGATCCGATAAATTGTTTATCCAAAAATTCTTAAAATGGTACATTCAACTCTCTCAGTTCAGCTGGCATCATTCTATAGAGTGCTATAGATATGTGTGTTGAACTCAAAATAACATCTATAGGAAACTAAACTCCTTACTAGGAGACAATCTGGACAACTCTTCATAAAACACATCATGAAAATCTTTCACTACTAAGATTTATTCTAACTTCCTATTTTCCTTTCTAGAATCCATTATGTATGCCAAATACTCCTCACATCCTTTCTTCAACCATCTACTAGTAGTAAGAGTAAAATAAGATAGTTCGAGAGTATTTTATGTTCTCTCTGAAAGTTACACTTCTCATGTCCATATCTTGAACACTACATTCTTTATGGAATAATCAACCCAAATATATTACGTCGATAACCAATTCTTTCCCAAAATGGAATGAAGATCTATCATATTCAAAGGTAATAAATCAACTTCATATGAATACTGGATGCAAAAGAATGGGTTGCACCAGGATCAACCAACATTGATATGTCCACATTTTCTATATACAAAGCACTTCAAATTAGGACAGTTCTGAGATAAATATCTTATCTGAATACATCTATAACAAACTTCTGTCTCTCGATCATACATCAGATTACCACTTCCCCTTGGTGGCATACTTACTTCCTCTGCCATGACTCCAAGTTCCCATAACCTGTCTCTCAAATCTAGGGGTCCCACCAATATTACTTTGAGCTACAAAAGCAACAGAACCTGCTTACCTTTGACTCCGTACTACAGTTCCTTGTGATAAGAAACGCCCCATCTTGGGTGATCTCTGACCCTGTACACCTATACTACCACTACCTCTAAAACCTTCATGTCTAAGCCTCTTTAACCACTCTTTCTCTTTCCCTTAAACTCCATAATATCTTTCCCAATCTGAAGCTATATCCACCAACTTGACATAATTCCTATGCCTTATGCAAGATAGTTTTGATCAAATCTTTAAACATAGTTCATCTATGAACGTCTTACACTTTTTCTCCTCTAGGTCTACCATTTTCGGTACAAACCTCGACAAAGCCACTAATCTCCTATCATACTGATTCATAGTCAATACATTTGCCTCAATTAAACAAAATCTCTTTCTTGTTGGGCTTTAAAAGTATAAGGAAAGTATTTATCAAGGAAAACCTCCTTAAACCTATTCCAGGTTAAAGAGTCTATCAACATCTGCACTTACCTTGAGAAGAGTATCCTCTCATCATTCTAAAGCCTCTCCTTCTAACTCAAATGAAGCAAAGGTGACCATCTGCCTTCCAGTCACTAGTAAAGTACCAAATAATCTCTCTACATGTTTCACCCAAACTCAGGCTTAAAAGGATTTATAGAACCTTTAAACAATAAGGAATTCAACTTAATATATCTAACAAAACAATCTTCCTACATCTCGTGCTTAACTCACTTTTCCCCTTTTTAACATTTATCATTACTGGATTTACAACAACTTCAGGCATTACCCTAGCCTGTTCATCAAGTCTATGCTATAGGCTATCAACTCTATTATCTGTTACATTCATTTTCTCAAGAGCATGTGTAAGGGCTTATTTTAGCTCATCTCTTTCAACTTCAGATTCTCTGTCAACACGTTCCTTTCTAAGAACCACAGATTCAGACTCAACCTCGACTTGTCAAAATATTGGGGGCCTATCACACCTTCTCAAATTAACAAATCTAACTCAAGCTCTAGCACGTCCACGTTTCATCTTCAGACTATTCGTTAAAAAATAACTTATTTTAATCTTTCACTTTATTTTTTTCTTTCATGCAGTCAATAGAATCATAAAACCTAATGCTCTGATACCAAAATTGTAACGACCCATCCCAGGTTGGCCACCCCCGAGACGATGTTGTCACATTTTGAAAATCACAGCACGACACATATATGCAACAAGAAAAATAACGCCAACAGAAATTTTTACATCAATCCTTAACCCTCAACAGGGGAGATACATCATTTTGATATTGACTTAAATATTTTATATAACGTAATATGCATGAATATTTACAAATAAATTTTTATTTTATTTTCTCATTAGTCTGAGGATGTGGAGACGTGGCTTACAAAAAATAATTTCGTCTGAACCTCAACTCACCAAACTATCTGTCCTGCCTGCTACTTACAATCATTGTACAATGAGAGATGAGCTTCACAAGCTCAATTAATTAAATTTACTAGAAGTATTCAATTTGTATAAATAGTCTTTTAATATTTAATCATTTATATCTTATATAACTTGATAATAACATTCTACTATCACTACACATATTATAAGTGTCATTCTCTATCAATCTCTTCTTCTTATATATTTGTTCACCTTAAGACCATCAATTATCTCATTACTACCTCGTTATGAGGTTCACATCATATAGTCTACCATTTAGATAGTTCTTATCATACTTCCATGTTTCTTTCTTACCATAATTGTCTCTCTGTGATACTCATTCATCTATCAATAATTTACAATAACAAAACAACACTTCAGTATTTCAGTAATAAAATAAATATTTAAAACAAATGCAATGCATGAATTATTATTAAGGAATGTCTTCCCACATGTCGACATGTTTTTATCTTAGACCGGTACCCTCCCCGTTTCTTTTATTTCCAACATATACCAACTGTCATGGTTTTCATTTATTTTCAGCATATATCGGCTGTCACGGTTTACCGGCTGTCGCGGTGTTTCATTTAGACCGGCCCCCTCCCGGTTCTTTTATTTCATGCATATGCATATGAACAATGATATGAAATATGCATATACATATGAACAATAATATAAAAACAAACATGAATTCAAATATTTAAATTAGCTATCCTGATTATTCTCAAATTATTATTTGAAAAATTTCACCAAATTCTTCTCCTCATAAATCATATCAAATCATCAATCATAGCTTGTCAAGATCCATTAAATTTCTTCTCCTCATAAATCATATCAAATCATCAACCATAGCTTATCAAGAATTTCACTTGTCACTTTTATTATTAAATCGACTCATTATTTCAATAATATTATTTCTCATAAAATAATTCTCTACACATCGACTATTCCTATCATACCTATCAACCAACTTTGAATTATCACCAAATCATAAGTTAATGATTTATTCTAATATTATCACTATATATTTCATATTTATCTTGATTACTTTAAGTAAATCTAACTCGTCACGTAGCACTTAGAGCTACCCGTGGATCACCTCCTTTCCTTTCCTGCTCCTCTCAGTAATTTCCCCGGTTGCTGATCGTCAACACCTGACATAATATTTATATTAAATTTCTAATTTATTCTTCAATTCTTCATAATTCACACCCTTTGAAAATTGTCACTTTGAATTTTGGGAAATTTTATGTATGCTAAATTTCAAAAATAAACTTCATGTTATTACCTTCTGTTTTTCTTAGAGCTTCCTGTGACTTTCTATAAAATTCTCCCGTAAACTCTTTCAAAATTTTGCTCTTTCAACCTTTCTTTCAGTCCCCAAGTGTTTAAAGAAATAGAGTAGTTTAATTGTAAAAGGAAGAAAACCAAACAGGATTTGGAAAGTAAGAAATAATATAACTTAAATTATATATGTGTGTATGTGTGTAAAAGTGAAGTCTCAGCACCCCACCCCACCCCTTTGATTGCCACGCACCAAGATGTGCTGGCTAACATGCACAACTCCACTTTTCTAACCTGCTGTGACTTTTTTTTTTCTATTTTCTTTATAACTATACCCCCACGCGTCCAGCTTTTTTTTAGAATAATTTTATTCAATACTAAATCCTTCACGTGTGTGTGTGTGTATATATATAATTTTAATTTCATGTCATATTTATTAAAATACTTCTTTACCCTTACTTTACAAATACGGGTATTACAAATAATCAGTATCAAACTAATATTGGGATGGCACTATTTGAGGCTTTATATGGTAGGAGGTGTAGAACTCCAATATGCTGAGAAGAAGTTGGAGAGAGAAAGATATTTGGTCCATAAATTATTGAGTTAACAACTGAGATGATCAAACTGGTTAGAGAGAACCGTAAATTAGCACAGAGTAGACCGAATAACTATGTTAATAATAGAAGAAGACCTCTTGAATTTCAAGTAGGTGATTGGGTGTAATTAAAAATATCTCCATGGAAATGTGTGTTGAGGGTCAAAAGAAAGAAAAGTTGAGTCCTAAGTATATGGGACCTTATGAGGTTATTGAGAAAGTTGGGCTAGCTGCGAATAGCCTGGATTTGCCCCCAAAGTTTAAGTAGTTATATAACGTATTTCATGTTTTGCTTTTGCAAAAGCACTTACATGATGAATCTCATAATATTTTGAGCCAAGCTGTAGAAATTCAGGAAGATTTGACTTTTATACAAGTACCGGTGAGAATTTTAGATAGAAAAATAAAAGTTTCATGTAATAAAGTAATTCCATTGGTTCAAGTATTATGGCAAAACAAATACATTAAAGAAATTACTTGGGAGCATGAAGCAATAATGGGGAAAGAGTACCCCCAGTTTTTTCATGAGTCAGGTAAGAAAATTTCAGGGATGAAATTTTTATAAGGTGGGTAGATCTGTAATATTTGTGTTCCTAAAATAAGGATAAAGAAGTAATTTGATAGATAATATAATCATTCATGATGTAGGCGTTATAATAGAAGAAGTAAATCCATCTGATATACGTGCTCCCACAAACGAAGAGAAAAATGAGGAGGAAGAAGAAGAAGAATAAAAGGAAGAATAAGAAGAGAAGTAAGAAGAATAAGAGGAAGAAGAAAAGAACAAAGAATAAGAGGGGGATAAGGAAGAGGAAGAAGAAGAAGAAGAGGAAGAAGAAGAAGAAGAAGAAGAAGAAGAAGAGATAGATGATGATGAAGAGACAGATGATGATGATGATGATGATGTAGAGACAAATGATAACTCTAGTACTAACATGGATGTTGATTAGTTAATGGTAAGATCAATTCTTTTCATGGATGATGAGAATTATATGAGTTGAATGACTAAAAAATTATATATATTGTATGATTTCTTTATTGTCATTTGCATAAGCTAGTTTTTAAATAGATTATATCAATTGTCATGTATTAACAGTTCTAACTTTTATTGGAAAACAGGATTCCATGAGGCAGAGGTCGAGCACTTAGAGGTGCAGATTGCAAGATCATGATGAGGTCCCATGAGCCTGGCTATGCCATCAGAGGCTACTACTCCAAAGGCTACTACGCTAAAGGGTAGGATCCACTTTTGTGTTATTATTTAATTATGCATTCTTCTGTTAATTTAAAGTAATTCTTAAATAATATATTATTTAAAATGTGATTATACATTCTCTTATGCAAGGGTGGAGGTCAGGCCTTCTCAGGCCCTTCCAATCACCCGTCGGGTTAGAAGACCAAATAGAGAGAAACTTTTGTCAGTTCAAAAGAAGTTTTTGACCATATTGAGCTACAAGTGTTTATACATGTTTATTGCATATTATTCATGTCATTAATTTACATTAGTATATGTCACATATCGATTAATGTACTAATTTGTTTATGAATGTAGTAAATTCCATGGGTGCAAAGATATCTCCAAAACAATTTCGACTCAAGTGAGGAAACACATGAATGGCCCATAGAACAGTCATTATCAATACACTATTGACATCCAGAACTCTATTTGGGATAATTTTCTGGTATTACTTTTTTCTCAATTAATTTGTTTTAGTTTTACTATTATAATATATTCTATGATTGTACTATATATAAAATAATTGAAAACTAATCATATTTTGGTTGTTTCTTAGATGCGCAACACTTTTGCGACCCCCAATGAGCTTGAGCCTGCTAGGTTTATCCATGATAGAATTGATGTGGCTCTCCACACCGACTGGGTGAATGAATTACAGGATAAGTGTAAGTAACAATGAGATGAGGACAAAGCAAACTGGTATGGTTGGAATGGGGATGATGGGGCAAGAGGCTATAAAATCCCCACTGGGCACTGGGATGCTTTGGTTAGTTTCTGGGCATCTGACACGTGAACGCATCGTTCCAATGCTGCGTCAAAGAAAAAATGGTCGGGCGATAATTGGCGTGTTCACCATGTTGGGGGGTCCATCAACACGGACATCCATACGAGTGTATATGTTTTCTTTTTTTTTCTTTCTCTTTCTCTCTCTCTCTCTCTCTCTCTATATATATATATATATATATATATATCTACTTTTCCTAACAAATTGTAATATGCAATCCCAAAAGTTGGGTAGAGATGCCACACCTATTAAGGTGTTTAATAGGATGCACAAGCGCTAATCAGAGATAAGTGATTACGTCGATAACAAGTCCAGGGACACGATATTATGTATAAAATATATTTTTTTACTTATATGCAAAATAATTGTTGATTTTAATATAATTTGGGAAAAAATTGTTAATCATATACATTTGTTTGTAATGTAGGAAGCGTATAACCAGCGTGTTTGAGATAAGAGGGGTGGCTAGACTGAAGCATCCTCACAGCCTGAGATCGACACCACTAAGTGGTTGCATGCATCAGGTGGGCCGAAGAAAGGGTAATTTTATGGATTCGAGGGCATGATAGACAGTCGCCCCTTTGCTACTTGCTATCTGAGTAACAATTGTTCCTCCATTAGATCCATTGCATCATGGTTCATACCTGTTGTTGATGTCAGCACGATGCAACAATGAATGGATGATGATAGGTCAAGAATCGAGGAGTTTCAGTCACAGCTAACGCGAGCGACAGTTAACGCGAGCGAACGCTAAGGTGAATGACATGCATTAAAGTCTCAAGTCCATGGAGCAGATATTATAATAGATTTCAATCCCATGAGGTTCCAAGGTGGATCCTACCACATGACCTGATGTAAGTAAAAATCATTGAACTTTTTTACATTATTAGTTACAAACCGTGGTGGTTTTAAAGTAAAAAAAGTAGATAACTTAGGCAACAGATGAGGTGGGTTTACTATTATGTCCGTTTAGTATAATGTAACTTGTGGGAACAAACGAAAACCATTTTGGATCACCAGTTACAAACCCGAGAGATTTCAGACTTAAAAAGTATATAACTTAGTGGTTTTAAGGTAAAAAAAAATAGATAACTTAGGTAACAGATGAGGTGAGTTTACTGTCATTTTTGTTTGATAGAATATAACTTGTGGGACAAACGAAATCTATTTTGGATCACTAGCTAAAAACCCGAGAGGTTTCGGGCTCAAAAAGTATATAACTTAGCGGTTTTAAGGTAAAAAATGTAGATAACTTAGGTAACGGATGAGGCGGGTTTATCATCGCGTCCGTTTGGTAGAATATAACTTGTGGGAACAAATGGAATCCATTTCGGATCACCAGTTACAAACCTGAGAGGTTTTGGATTCAAAAAGTATATAACTTAGTGGTTTTAAGGTAAAAAAGTAGATAACTTAGGTAACAGACGATGCGGATTTACTGTCACATCCATTTAGTAGAATGTAACTTGTGGGAACAAAATGAATCCATTTTGGATCACTACTTTCACACCCGAGAGGTTTCAATATGAAAAAGTATATAACTTAGCGGTTTTAAGGTCAAAAAGTAAATAGCTTAGGTAATGGACGAGACGGGTTTACCGTCATGTCCGTTTGGTAGAATGTAACTTATGAGAATGAACAAAATCCATTTCGGATCATTGGTTACAAACCCGAGATGTTTTGGACTCAAAAAGTATATAATTTAGCAATTTTAAGGTAAAAAAAAGTAGATAATTAATTTAGGTAACGGACGAGGTAGGTTTACTATCATGTCCGTTTAGCAGAATGTAACAGACGAGCGGACTCACAAAGTATATAACTTAGCGGTTTTACTTTCATAAATTATTTAATTTTTGTTTTGGTTTACATATATATTTGATCATGTTATTTGCTATATATATGATCCAGCTGCAGAGGAAGATGCTGAGCATGTGGACCCCGATAATGACACGCATTGGCTGACCCATAGTTTTATTTTTAGATATTTGTATTTAGAATTTTTGGAATATTCAATTATTTTTTTTGAAGGGAGAATATTTGATTATCGTTTGTATTTTTATTCGCATATTATATTTTATTAATTTATAGAATATTTTGTATTCTTGATTTTGTTGTATTCTATATTTTTTAAATATCTTTGAAGCAGGTTGAATATGTTTTAATAGGGAAAATAAAAAAATAAAAAAATATAGAAATTAATTACTATCACCTAGGGAATCCCTCAGTGATAGTACTGCACATTAATACTAAGGGATTGCTGCCGTCAGTGATAATTATTATCACCAAGAGACACATCCATCGTTGTTGAGCTTAATCTATTTTTTTTATTTTTTTAAAAAACAACTCTTTACCGAGGGATGAATCCCTCGGTGGTAAGTACTGTTATTACCGATGGGCCATCCTTCGGTGTTGGCCAGATTATTTTATTATTATTATTTTAAAAACGACCAAAATTAATTTTTTTTTTAAAAATACTATCACAGAGGGTCTGAGGACCTTCAGTGATAGCTGTTGGTGATAACCTATCACCGATGGAATAATTTGGCCCTTAGTAAAAAAGTATTACTGATGAGCTTAACATCTAGGGGGTTATCACCGATAGGGTTATCATCGAGGGAATTCCTTCGGTGGTAAATATTACCGATGGGAAAAATCCGTCGATGGTAAACGATTTTCTTGTAGTGGGAGTCAATGGGTGAAGAACTTGTGATTGAATTTGCAATTAAGTTTTTTTTTTCTTCAATTGAACTGCTGACTAAGTTTCATGTCATATTTCCGTTAAGATTTTGACGGAATACTTGACATTAAAAACTTGATTGTTAACGTAATGAAACTTTAATCTCAATATTGCATAAACTGAAACGTTAGATACCAAAACATTGAAAGGAGCAAACCTTAGAGAAAATGCTTATTTAGCCCTAATCTATACTACATGTCAATTTCTTTAAGCCTTTTTTGTTATTGTAACTAGGGCTTTACTAAAATGGTAAAAAAGAAAAAGAATCTAGTAACTTATGCACAGTTGGTTGTTTATACTTTTACTTGATCTATTATCATCTAACCGGCGATATTTAGTTATTTACAACTACAACAAGTTTTGCGTAGCTGAGAATCATGGAGCCCATGTGGTATTGCTTTTAATGCATATCTTACTTACAATTGAAGAAAATGACAAAAACAAGGTGGATTGTTTTTGACTACTCGTGTGATTCTTTGCCTCTTCCAATCCGTATCATATTAAAATATATTGCTGAAATTATGAATCAATGTTCCCTCTTTGTAGTGTAGTGTACTGACTCAACACTGAAGAACAGTAACCGCCCTCCCATTTTGCAGTTGCTTTTGCTCCTCATGGGTAGCATGAAAAATACTAGTAGAAAGAATGACTTAATCCATGTGAAAATCTTTGACCTGGGCTGAAAATGTAAATTGTGGATCTTCAAGGCATTGTCGGACAGACGATTTTTTTTTATATAAAAATTACATAAAACTACCTAAAATTAATTCAAACTTACAACATCCACACGCATTTTTAAACATATGCATTAACTTAGTTCGATCTGGTTTGACTTATTAATTGAACTGATAAAAAGACGATAATACCCATTTGTAAAAGAATGTTTTCAGCCAAATTAAAGGGAGATTTTTTTTAACACAACTCAAACTATTTTCTCTTTCTCGCTCCTTGAAATTCTTTGACAAATTCAAAATTTTTATTTTAATTCTAAAAATTTAGAATTTAATTCGTAAAAAAACCATAATCAAATTCATCTGGGTAAATAAAATCTTATTCTTCATCTAGGTGCCATGTGAATCATACCAAGATTGAATATTAAACATGAAATTAAGATGAGAGGGATTTTTTCTATGCTTTTTTTTGCTATCACGAAGACAATCTGCTATCGGCACCACGTGAATCATACCAAAACATGAAACCAAGACTGAATATCAAACTATAAAGTTATTTTTCTGGGCTTTTCTCTGCCATTGGTTTTTGAGAGAGATGAGAGGATGATTTACTTAGGTTTAGATGGGTTGTTCTCGATTTTTTTCCTGTGTTTTTCAATTTTAAAATTAACCATGTTTCAATAGAATTAATAAAGAAAAACTAGATTATGGGAGGAAGGAGAGAAATGAGGGATAAGTTCGAGTTTTCAATTAGCTTTAATGAGGTGACGAATGGTTTTATCAAATATTTAACATTTGATTAATGGATGATTAAGTCTGAAATGTAAAATATAAACCGGGAATAAAACAAAATAGACAAGTGTATATATTTACAAACAAAATAGTCTGTAATGCATGTGAAAGTTATAAACTCGGGTAGTTTTATGTAATTTTCTTTCTTGTTTTTTTCATGGAAGGAAGTAAACATAAACGATTAGTGATTACATATTGTTCTTGGCATCGGCTTGAAGGTACAAACATAAACCTCTAGGAGGGGATTGATACACAAAAATTCCTAGACTACATTGAGAAGCTTGCCTAGCCAGATAGTCTGCACATTGGTTGCCCTCACGGTAGACATGTCTGACTGTAACAGTCTACTCTCTATCCAACAACTCCCTCCAGATCAGTAATAATAAGGTTATAGCGGTGATGCGAATGGTCTTTGTTAAGCAGGGAAATAGCAAAAATGGAATCCAGCTCCAGTTCAAGCTATCTGGCCCCTTTCTCCCAAGGAATAAACAACCCATCTCTGACTACCCACAACTCAGCAAGGACACTTGATCCTCACCCGATGTTTCTATGAAATCCTCAAATCCTTTTACCATAGAAGTCATGAATCAAACCACCAGCTCCTGTAATTCCAGGGTTTCCCAAAGAGGATCCATCTATATTTAATTTCCACTATTCAAGAGGAGGTGGAAATCATTTAACCAAAATGAGCTATATTGCTTGGAAATTTTGGGATAACTGATGATGCCTTCGAGACCTTTCTATCGAGTTGTTCTCTTCTTGATAAATTAATTATTCGATAGATCAACTGTGAATCAGAAAGTTTTTGATCATCATCTCAACAGTTGAAGTAAGTTAAGGTAAATCGTTGCCCTTAAGATTTGGGTGGAGGGTATTTGTAACATTATAATAATATAGTGAGGGTTTTGTGTCCAAAATACCATTCAGATGCCATTTATAAGATTCAATTTTAGGTCTGATTCGGTAAGACTCATTAAGTGCTATTAAGATATGAAAAACATACGAACTTAATAGCACCACATCTGACTGATTTAGATGTGGTGCCATTAAGTGATCTATTTAGTGCAAATAAACACGACCTTAGACCAGTACTTGACTCCTTAATTGGTATTTTTCAGGTAGCTTTCATCCCTGGGAGGAGAGGGATGTTGTTAGCTAGTTTAACCTAAAGATTGTTAAAGCAGTCTAGCTCTTTGTGGTGCTAAGTGCTTATCTCTAAATATCTTACTTCTCTTAAGTGTGGCTAGCCTTGGCCTGTGTTTAGTCAAAGTTTAAGATGGATTATTGGCAATGGAAATTCTATTAATGTATGGCATAATAATTGGACTGGATTGGGGACCTTAAGAAGGCTCATTCAGGGTCTTTCAAATGTTAATGAAAGTGAGAAAATGGTGAATGACCTCTCAGATCAGCAGGGTAAGTGGCAATTCTCCAATCTTTCCTTCCAACTTCCTTCTTCTCTTCTTCTCCCTCTTCAGGCTATCCCTCACCCTTTCGTTAGCTCTGAAGATGATAAATTTTCTTTGGACCTTTCTTCAAGTGGTCAGTTCACTATCTACTCTGTCTATGATTTGATCACCAAGTAAAATATGAGTGACCCGTTTAACAGTAATTATTATTAGATTTGGAAAAATAAAACCTTGCCAAAATTTAGTTTTTCTTGGATAACCTTGGTCACTACGACTTCTTGACCCTTTCGGTTAGGCTCTTCTCAATTGGGCTTAGGACTTTTTCGGAGACCTTGACACTCTTGGTTAGGATTGGAGGGACACCTGGGGCTTCTCCTAGGTCGGTCGAGCATTCTTCTCTGTCACGATCCGGTAAACTCCTTCAGGTGCCTTCGATTGATGAGGGCCTCAATCTGTTGCTTTAGAGCATGACACTCCTTAGTGTCGTGCTCATAGTTTCTATGGAATCGACACCATTTGCTCTGATCTCCATTGAGGTGCTGGTGGCCATTGGAGGATCACCTTGTCTTGGAGTTGTATTAAGATGTTTGTCCTAGATGCATTGAGAGGAGTGAAGTTCTCAAAGTGGGCGAGGGCCTTGTACATACCCTCGCGGTGGGGTCTTTTGACTGCCCCCCTGGAAAGGTAGACGATGTCTTTCCTCTTTTTTTCCGTCTTTCTCTCCCTTTCTCTTCGGAAGGCTTGGTCATCGTCCACTAGCATGTACTTCTTGGTTTGGGCTAGAACCTCATTTGTATCCTTAGGCAGTCGCCTGGTGAGCTTGGAGTTAAAGATTATGGATCTTAGTCCGTTTTTTAATGCTAGCATCTTGATGTTAGGATCAAGGTCATGGATCTCCCAAGTAGCGGTGTTGAACCTTGATATGTAGGCTCGAAGCCTCTCCCCTCGATGCTGGATGATGCTGAACAGGCCCTCCGAGGTCTTCTTAGGCCCCTTATTGTTACAAAAGTGGGACGCGAAGACATAATTGAGCTCTTTGAAAGTGGTGATGCTTCTTGGTTTCAATCGGGCATACCACGTGATGGTTGCTTTTTCGAGTGTTAGGGGAAGTGCTCGACATATGATCAGATCGGAGTGTTGATGCAGCATCATAGTAGTTTTGTAATGCTGGAGGTGATCCAAGGGATTTGTCGAGCCGTCATATGGTTTGATTTGGGGCATTCAAAAATTTGGTGGGAGTAGGGCCTCAAAGACTTCCTGTGTGAGCAGTGGGTCCTAGATGCTGAGTTCATCCAGAACGTTATGATTTCGGTATTTGAATGCCTCGTTGATTTTTTCTTCCATTTTCTCGATTCGTTTATCTAGGCTGAGGTTGCTTTTGGAGGAAGAGCCTCCCTTAGACTTACTGGAATGGGGTGGTGAGGATTCCACAGTAGAACGATTATCAAGGGGGAGTCCATTACTAGGAGGGCTAGCTTGCCTGGCGGCGTGGTGGAGAGATGAGGGTGAGAGTTGTCGACCCCCTCTTCGGACCTCGGTAAGCAAGTCTGTTACAAAATGGGAGAGCTCTAGGAATTGTATTGGCTTATTAGAATAGTGGGGTGCACTACAACAGCTTCTTGAGGACTTTCGGCAAGGTCGACCTCTTCGTGATGGGGCAGTGTGCTCCCGAGAAGGTCCACAGGTCACAGTCAGAGGCCCTACGCTCAAATATGGTAGGGAGCCTCGAGCCAGATTACTGATTGTGGGCGTTGTTTTGTGTGGGCGAGGTGCTAGTTTCGGATTGATTCCTTTTTCGGTGTTCCTGGTGGTGTTTTTAGGCTACATGGCAACAGATGAGTTCTTTGGATTTCTTTGCTTCTATTGGTTAACGAGAGATTGGTAGTTCCCACAGATAGTACTAAACTGTCGATGCTGAAAATCTACTGCTGGGCTGGAGGTTCCACGTCCGACATCCTGCACAAATAACGAAAGGTAAACTAAAGAGTCACCGGAAGAGAGGGAGGGTGGTGCCTCGGAAGACTCTCCGATGCCTTTGTTAAGACAAAGGTTTAGGAAAATGGACAGTTGGGGTGCTAGTGTTTTAGTGATGAGTTTTTAGATTGGATATCATCTTGAATTCTCATACCTTTGGGCTTTTTAGAGCGTTTTAGAGGCAAGTTGGTCACGTGCCTAGGATGTCACGATCCCTACAATCTCACTTCTCTATCGATGGGCCTTGTTGCATCTTCAGAGGAGGCTCAATCCCTGCAATTACGCTTACATTTCTACATGAGAAGTCCGCAAATGACGACGATTATGTCAATTGCTCGTCCGCGTGTTGTTCAGTCATTGGAGGGAAATTGTTCCACGTGTCATTAGGCTATTTGAGGGTGACTCATGGGTGTGGCCACGTGTCATTCGGTCATTAGAAGGGAATTATTCCACGTGTCGTCAGGCTACTGGAGGGCAACTCATGGGTGTGACCATGTGTTGTTCGGTTATTGGAGGGGAATTTATTGGCTGCATTCTGCATGAAGAAAGAAAGATGAATTAAAAAGTCACCGGAGGAAAAGGGGGTGGTGCCTCCGAGGACTCTCCGATGCCTTTGTTAGTACAAGGTTTTGAGAAAATGGAGGAGTTATGATATCAGTGTTTTAGTAATGAGCTTGAATTTGAAGATGGGATTTGATTCACATACCTTGGGCCTTTTATAGTGATTCAAAGGTAAATTGACCACGTGCTCGGGATGGTGCGATCCATGAGATCCTGCTCCTCTAGAGAAGGGTCTTGTCGCGTGTTTAGGGATGACTCAATCTCTATAATCACTCTTACACTTCTGCATAGAGATGAGTCTGTGAGTGACGATGGTTTCGTCAACTGCTCGTCCATGTGTCACCCGGTCATTGGCGGGGAGTTGTCCATGTGTCATCAGACCATTGGAAGGTGAATTATTGGTGTAGCCATGTGTCACCTGGTCATTAGAAGGGAGTTGTTCATATGTCATTAGACCATTGGAGAGTGAATTATTGGTGTCGCCACATGTCGTCCAGTCATTGAAAGGAAGTTGTCCATATGTCATCAGACCATTGGAGAGTGAATTATTGGTGTGGCCACATGTCGCCCAATCATTGAAAGGGAGTTGTCCATGTGTCATCAGACCATTGGAGAGTGAATTATTGGCTGTATCAGCTCCAATGGTTGGATTAACAAAAAGTTTTGGTCCACAAACCACAGAGCTTCGTTAATTGCCCTATCATAGTCTTCAGCCAAACTAAACTTTAACATGAAGTAATCAAACCCCAAGTCAACAAACTCTATGTCCCTTAAGACTTCCACAAAGCATAAAGCTTGTTGTGGAGATAGTTGTGCCCAATATTTATGCCAAAAACTTTTGCAATCAGTGTATGAATCCATAGTTGTCTCGCCCGTGTCTTGTCCTCTTTGATAAGGGGAATAAATGGTTCAGAAGTGTCATCTTCTTCACAGTCTGATTCTTCTCGATCATATTTATCCCAAAACTCTTGGGATATGTCCGGAATCAACTTTACAAAAGACTTGGAGACCATGTCTTTATAGGAGACTTATGACAGTTTCACAAGATGATCCGAAATTTTCTTTTTTCGAGTGATCTCATCGTGTGATACTTTTTTTTTTTTCTTTTGATTCAAGATATTATGTGAATGAGCCTATTATACTATTGAATCTAATGAGTTAAATTTCAAATAAATTAAATAAAATAAAAAAAATAAATAGATAAAAGGTATTATAGGTTAGAAGGTCACTATTTATTCTAAAATAAAATAAAAAAGAGACTCGAAACAACAAAAACAAAAAGAATCAAAGAAATTATTTTCCAATTTTTTACATGCATTCCATCTTGAATGCTCTCACCTACTGTGATCTAATCAGGTCCTAGAGTAATTCCAGGGTCTTTAATGCGCTTATTACTGCGATGAAGAGAATCTTGTTACTCGAGAGAGAAAAAGGGAGACCATTTCTATTAGAGGGGTTCCTGTCATAGATTATTTCCAACAGATGGTTAGAAAGTATACAAACATTTGTGGTTCACTTGATTGAACCAAATTAAACTTAATCAAGTTGAAAGTTAAGTTCAATGGATATTTATTGTGTTGGTTTTGATTTGATATGATATGGTAATAGACTATCAAAGCCTCATGTGTTAGTTTTGAGTTTTGGAGGTGACTGTTTTTCATTAATGTTTTATTTTTTTTTTCTCTCACTTAAATTTTCTTATATTTGATCTATCATCTAACTTGCATTTGAGTGGAGTTGTTAGATTATAAAATAATAATTGAGCATTTTTTCCTTTACACTTTCAAGAAAATTTAAAACTCAATTAATCTTATTATGAATTAGAATTCAAAATCTCTATTCTTATTTTTTTTGTGGTGAAAAAATATCAATTTCAATTCTCACCCATTAACACTCTTATCAAATTCGAAGTGATTTTTTTAATATATATATATATATATATATATATATATAAAATTAAACAATAAATGACTATTATGTTATTTATTAAGTTGGAATTAAGGTTAAGAACATTCTTCAATTTAGGTAATTTTTTTATTTGAAATGATACTATATACAAGTAATATAATAATTATTAGATTATAATATAAATTTATATTATCGTATTATTCATATAAAAAAAACTTACAATATTACCATAAATCTAATTCGCAATACCATCATAATTTTTTTAAAATAATAATAATATATAAATTAAATAAATAACTATGTTGTGAAAATCGGACCTAAAACATTATTATGACTTTAGATGAATCTGTTAGCCAAGTTTTACGACGCACAAACAATTTCTTCTAATAAATTGTCAACAAAAAAAAAACCCACAAATCCCTCAAATTAGCTTAACTCCAAAAGGGTATGGTTGAGAAAACAATAAATCAAGTTGTTTGTCGGAGGCTGTTGCATCATATAAGCTTATAAAAACAATGAGAAAAAAAAGTTAAATCAACAAAGACACATGGGGCCTATAAACCAGAGGTCGGTTACCAATAATAAAGTAGAAATAAAAGTGATCAAATGATGAGACATGAGACCTGAAAATTATATGAAATTATGAAAATAGGGTCCAATTTTATGCCATTAGTCTGTGCCCGCGACTTCCCATGCTCACCGGCTTTCTTAACCAATCTTCTGCTTCTTATTTTATTACTTTCTTTATGAGTAGAAAGATTAGTTACACAAAATATTGGTGGCTATAAATCAGTTTTTTTTTTTTTTATAAAAAAAAAATCATGTTTAACTATCAAATTAATGAGTTTTTCTTAATTAAACTTAGTTTAAAGCTAATGTTTTATATTCACTCAAAATTTTATTGATAATTTCACTGATAAATTATTTTTAAAATTTACATAATATTAATATTACTAATAAAATTTTAAGTGAATATAAAATATTAATTTTATATCAAATTTAGTAAAAAAAATTGTAAATTAAGTATACGTGAATGAATAGTAGAAACAGAAGTCATGGTCAAGAACAAGTGAGATTGTCTGCTACTTTTATGTTGTTGAAGGAATCTAAGACAGATCACGGGCATGCAGCACAACTGCTTTCCCATTCATGGTAATTAAGGAATAAAATTATTAGAGGATCTGACAAGCAAGTAATCTTGGTTCTTCTTCGAGTCTTTTGCTACTTTAAGGATTGTTTTGATACCAAATGCTCGGATTTATATTAACTAACTTTTTATCTTATTCAGCTCTGATGATTCTTGCTTCCTTACATTTACAATCTAAACAGAGACACTTTATTCTCAAGTTTCTAGTCAAATGTGAGAATGACTCAATTAGAAATTAATACTAACATAATTAACACTGAAAATTCACCTTAGTTAAACCAATTAAGAAATATTGCAATTAATCAACTCGATTTCAACAATGCTGATACCAAAATAAATTGGTACACTGAAAGTAGCACTAAAATGATAATTAAGAAAAAAAAAGGTAATTCTTTTAAAATAATACATATGATTTTGATCTAATTTTCAAGTTAAAATTTTATTTAAATTCTACCGAACAGATTTTCTTTAAAAGTTATAATTCACATTTAAGGAAAGGGTAAAATATTTGTGATTTTTTTTTTGGATAAAGGCTATTAATGAATTTTAACCTCCTCGTACCAATAACGCATCGATAGATCACCACTCATACCCTATCTATTACCACTTTATTTTTTATTTATTAAACTTATATCGCTATTTCTTAAATTTTTCATTACTTGTTATTATTTGTAACGGTTAAATTACACGGGTGTTGATAAAGTTCGAATCGGATACTTTACTTGAATCTAATCAAAATTTGTTTTTTCCCTATTCTAAAAAAAAAAAATCATATTAATAATACATTTTAAATCTTAGTTTTAACTACACATTTCAAATCTTAAATTATCAATAATAAAACTTTGACATTCTTGAGTTTCAATCACAAATATGTTTTATACATAAAATATATATATATATATATATACACGTAATTGAGTTGGGAAGTCGGAGAGGTACCAGCCAAATCTTACCTAAACTTTTCGAGTATCAAAATTTAAGACCTATTTCCATCCCAAACCTCATTTTCTATTACCTATACCTACTTATACAGGTTTGGCAATTTCGGATAGCCGAGAATACCTGGCTGTTGCCATCATAATTCACATCAACAATTTTATTCACCCATGTCTATTATTACTGTACCTAGCATGACAAACCAGTTGCATCTCCTGTTCAAGAGACGAGACGTTTGACTCTTAAATTTAAATTTATCAAAAATTTAAATTAAATTAAATTCAACACCGTCTCATTACTCTTTCTTAAAAGTAATCAATGGTAATTCTTATTTTTCTTCTATTAAGTTATGATTATTATTCATGGGGATTATAATTAAAAAGAAATTTTCATACCTAAGCATATTTTTCATCTCCAAAAGGTAAAAAAAAAAAAAAATAACAAGTGCAGGAAGGTCACTCTCAGTGTCACAACTGGACATTTTAGTCAATTTTCACAAAATTCCCCAAATGTTAATTCCAATTTGTGTGCCAGGTCGGCCAGCCTCAGTCAGCGTCAGACCTCATATTTGTTCCTTTCCCGTTGCACTGTAGAACCAAGAAGTGGAAGATCAAGGGTAAAAAAGGTATAAAAATTTACTTTCCAGGGCAGTCACGACATTTTCCTGCCCCTCGCCTTTGTGTACTCGTGCTCGGTAAAATTGCGAGTTAGGTATACAACGAAGGAAGTGAGAACACGTGTAGAGGATCTAGAAGGTGATGGAGAGGGAGACAGTGAAAAACACCCACCTGGAAAACAGCTAAAAAGAGTCATACGCACCTTGCTCGCTCTTCTTCAAACTAACCTTCCTCCTGTTTAGTACTGTCACTGTTTGTATAATTATTTCTTTCCTTTTTTATTCGCCGACACTCTCACCTACACAACACCCTCGTATACTCACACGCAATATACACATTTTCTCTCTCTTCATTACTCTAAAGCTTCGAATCTCTCTCTATCTGTCCCTTTCTTTAATGGCGATGCCTCTAACCACTGACCACAACAGCTACTACTTTTCGTCTTTCTTTTCTTCTTCTTCGTGTCCTTCTTGGCTTTTGTGTCCACCGTGCTCTACAATGCGCTGCAGTACACCTGATCCTCACATGTGAACACTGCAAAACGACTGCAATATTCAACCATGGCTTACAAGAATAGAGCTTTCTTTCTCTCTCTAAGTCGTTTGCTCACTGAGTTTGTGTTACTCGCTTCGATCTTTGGTCTCCGTCTTGTTCACTGCACTACTGTTTCTTCAGATGGTATAAATAAACATTTTATTTTTTTCCCATTGCGATTAATTTTTGGGTTTTTTTTTTGTAGTTTTTGGTTGATTGGTTTGGTTGTTATTGGTTTAGTTGAGTGATGTAGATTGGTTGGTGTAATTTTATTTTTGACTTTTTGGGTTTTTAGACGTGATTGGTCTGAGGTGAAGTCAAAAAATGATTATTGAATACGTAGATTCTTTTGTTTTCTTTTTATTTCGAATGTTTGATCCGTTGAGCCCTGTTTGGCTCCCGAGAAAATGCAGGAAAATAGAAACAAAGCTATAAGTTTTATTTATTTTTCCTTCGATGTGGGTTTGGTATTTGAAAAATGTTATATTCCCCTGAACCAGACAAAATGATCCATCGGGCCCAATTAAGCGGGAGTCTCACAATGATGAAGTTTTTGTCTATAATTTTCCTTCCCTGCATTTAATTGGCTGATAAATGGAGGGTTTACATTGATGTTGATTTACATTAACTGGGTATTTGGTTTTGAATATTAGTTCTTTTTGGTTGCAGTTCAAGCTCTTCAGGTAATGTACACTTCATTAAACAATCCTTCACAGCTAACTAATTGGAAAAGCAGTGGTGGTGATCCGTGTGGAGAGTCATGGAAAGGGGTTACCTGCGAGGGTTCAGCTGTTATTTCCATGTATGAATGTAAATCACAAATGTGGCTCTTTGATTTGTTTTATTGGATTAATCAGTTAAATGATTTTGTTAATTTGTCTTGTTCTTGTTTTAATAGTGAGGTTTCTGGGTTAGGACTCAGCGGGACCATGGGATACTTGCTCTTGGACCTTATGTCATTGAGAAAATTGTAAGAAAATTCTTATGCTCATTTTTTTTTGCTGGATGTTTTTATTGGCTGATTGAGTTGTTGATTTGCTATCGTTTGTGTTTGCCAGTGATTTGAGTGACAACAACATTCATGATTCAGTCCCTTATCAGTTGCCCCCGAATCTTACGAGCCTGTAATGTTTGATCATTTATAGAATGTTTCTATTGTTTTGAAGGTATTACTTTTGTGCTTTAATCTTATCATTCTTATTCTCTTACGTGCAGAAATCTTGCAAAGAACAATTTAAGCGGGAATCTTCCTTATTCCATATCTAGCATGGTTTCTCTTACGTATTTGTGAGTCGCTTGTCATGAATACTGTGACAATCTGCAATTTGGAGTCCCTCTAATTCTCTAACTTTAAATTGCTTGGTTCAGGAACGTAAGCCATAATTCACTTACCCAGTCAGTTGGAGACAATTTTGCTAATCTTTCTGGACTGACAACCTTGTAAGTTATCTTGACTTCATCTTATGTTATTAATCTGCTGATAGGTTTTTTAATAAAGTTTTAGCTGTCAGATTTATTCTGCCAAGTGACTTAGATGTCATAGGTTGTGTTAGTAATCCAAGTTCGTGTCAAATCCTTTTTACTGTCTATTTTCACCTATGGAGGTAAATTTTGTTTATTGTCCTGTAAGGATGATCTGTAGCCTAGGCTTTAAACTTGGAAAACGTTTGCAGCTTTGGCAGTGAAATAAATCCTTGAAAGTTATAGATATCGTGGAAATTTTATTTTCATGGTTTGAGTAACCATATTTTATAATGCTCTGTACGTTTATTGTACTGATGCTTGTAAAAAAAAGGGCTTATTATACCGATGAGTTTGCCAGGTTGTTTAACGCAAGTTAATCGTGTCTGCCAAATGAAAACAGGAAATTGACTTTGGTACAGGACAATCATATTCATTTTTTCAGGTTCAACATAATGACAATACTGTCTGTTTCTTGTATTATGTTTTCATTGTCCTAAATTTAATTGAGTGCAGGTAGGGTTCTTTTCTCTGCAGTCTAAAGGAACCCTTTGTTGTAATAAGAGTGGTGAAGGTCTTTTTGGTCGCACTTTCAGTCATCATTATAGTTATTTGGCTTGGCTAATATCTGTTCGAGGAAGTAATTGTATAATTAGACAGATCAATTCTCTCAGAAGTTACCCAACTTAGACATTATCATAAGTGAAATGACCTTCTAAATGAAGTTGTAATGTAGTGAACTACTTGCTGAAAGAGAATAAAACAAAAAGGAGAAGATTGTTTCTAAGTCCTAACTTTTTTGTGTTCCTTGTGGCCATTCTTGTTGATTGCAGGGATCTGTCTTTCAACAACTTCACTGGAGATCTTCCTAGTTCCTTTAGTACATTGTCCCATCTTTCTGCACTGTGAGTAACATTTACTTTATTTTCAACAAAGAAAAGGAAAAAAAAAAAAAGAAAATGGTTGCAAAGTTTTGTGGGGCTTGAATGAAGTGCTTACGATATTTGGATTTCTGGCAGCTATGCACAGAACAATCAATTGACTGGTTCTATTAATATCCTTTCAGGCTTGCCATTGACTACTCTGTAAGTTCCTTTTCATCTGTTAGAGCTTGGAATTGCATTATCTTGTATACTATATGTTCTCATTGCATCCCATGTTTTTTGGTAGAAATGTTGCAAACAATCATTTCAGTGGTTGGATACCTCAGGAGCTTATTTCAATCCCAACTTTTATGTAAGCTTTTACGCGTTCTCTTTCTTCTATGCCAATTTGTTTGTTTTGTTTCTCTGCAATGTGTTTTAATAAACTATCAAAAATAAAACAGATATGATGGAAATTCTTTTGAAAATGGTCCTGCTCCTCCTCCACCACCATATAAGCCACCTCCACCTGATAGATCTCGTAATCATCGCAATCATTCTGGATCGGGTGCAAACACATCCCCAGCTTCTGGTGGACAACCATCTAATTCGGATAAGGGCTCGTCAGTTGGACATATTGTAGGCATAATGCTGGGTTGTGTGTTTCTTGTTGCCCTTGTACTACTTGCTCTTGCCTTCTGCATTCGAAAGAATAAAAGGAAGGTAAGTGGTTCAAGAGCTTCCCACGGAAGTGTTTCTCTGCGCACAACCGACGGTATGTTTCTTTTTATCATTTTCTTATTTTTTCTTCATTTACTGTTTGATTGCATAAATACTAATTTGCAATTTGGATTTATGTGGAGCTATAACTTCTAAACGATTATCTATTTATGGAGCAAGATATAAGAATATCACTGAGTTTCCCGACTATAACAAGTTTAATTATTAGTTCATTTTTATATATTCCTAGAGATTGAATCTAAATTATGTTCCATAAATTTGCTCAGCTTAATTACTACCGACGTATCAATCTTCTGTAAAATTTAGAATCTCTACTTGTTTATGTGTGTGGATGGGCTATCTTGACTGTTTCATTGCTGCCTTCTGCTTTGATCATGCAGTGAATACTGAGATGCAAGAGCAGAGGGTGAAAAGTGTGGCTGCTGTTACAGATCTGAAGCCCCCACCCGCAGAAAAATTGATGGTTGAGAGGGTAATGAAAAATGGGTCTACAAAAAGAATAAAGTCCCCTATTACTGCTACTTCATATACTGTTGCTTCTCTCCAAATTGCAACAAACAGCTTTAGCCAGGAATTTCTTATCGGTGAAGGTTCCCTAGGTCGTGTCTACAGAGCAGATTTTCCCAACGGAAAGGTAACTTAGTGTTATTATTATGTATAATGATGGTGTTGGCTTTGTGCAACACATGGGATGTGGAGAGCCAAACTGCCTTCCATCCCATTCTGAACAGTAGCCAATTCCCTTTGAATCTTTGTATATATAACGTAACTTAGCCTTTTATGTAATGTTCAACTAGTCGTCTGATTTCTCGTTTCTTATGCTCTTATTGATAATATTTTCAATTGTGTTTCTTTCTCTGTAGTTATATGATCGTCATTTCCCCTGTTCAGCAATTAACTACTGTCTTTTATTTTATTTTCTTTTCTGAAAACTTGTCCTACTACTTATGTTTCTCATAATTTTCTAAACTGTGGATTAATCCTTTCGCGTTCAGTTTGATGTGATCGTTTTCTGTTCGGTTTTGATTCAGATAATGGCTGTAAAGAAGATCGACAATGCGGCATTGTCATTACAGGAGGAGGATAATTTTCTTGAAGCTGTTTCAAATATGTCACGATTGAGACACCCAAATATCGTGACATTGGCTGGATATTGCACTGAGCATGGCCAGCGTCTTTTGGTTTATGAACATATAGGAAATGGGAGTCTGCATGACATGTTGCACTTTGCTGATGAGGGAGGCAAGACTTTGACTTGGAATGCACGTGTTAGGGTAGCACTTGGGACTGCCCGAGCTTTAGAGTATGTTATATATGTTCGACATTTTACGTCTCTGGCTCTCTTTCTCTTTCTCGTGTGTGGGGGTGGTTGAATGCTTGTCCAGGCATCTTTGCTAATGTAGCTCTGACTATCAGGTTCCTGCATGAAGTGTGCTTGCCTTCTATTGTACATAGGAACTTCAAGTCGGCAAACATTTTACTTGATGAGGAGCTGAATCCGCACTTATCAGACTCTGGTTTAGCTGCTCTAAATCCAAATACAGAGCGGCAGGTAAATAATTGGGTTTGGGTAACATTTGTGGGTCAACAAATATGTTTTGATTTCTTTCATGCTTGGTGGGACTTTCTGTTCGTGTAAATTTTGTTTGCTGGCTCAGGCTCTCTTTAAGTTTCTTATTTTCCACATTTGGCAGGTTTCAACTCAGATGATTGGTTCATTTGGTTATAGTGCTCCTGAGTTTGCCTTGTCAGGAGTATACACTGTAAAAAGTGACGTGTACAGCTTCGGGGTAGTGATGCTGGAGTTGTTGACAGGCCGGAAGCCACTGGACAGGTAAGCCTGTTAGTGAAAGTCGTTTTTATGTTATTTTATTTGTTACAATGCTTTGTTCAATTCTCTAAGTTGGTTTACATATAGGATGCCCCTTTTTTTGTTTGTACTATCTGTTGTTTAGTTCAAGGGTGAGATCGGAGCAATCACTTGTAAGATGGGCCACTCCCCAATTACATGATATAGATGCATTGGCTAAAATGGTTGATCCTGCACTGAATGGCATGTATCCTGCAAAGTCTCTGTCACGTTTTGCCGACATCATTGCTCTCTGTGTTCAGGTAAATTTATTTACTTATGGTAAGACCTAATTTGTAATAAGCTCAGCTTTTGATGAGCAGCAAGCAGATTACTCACGTTTTGAGTAGTCTGCACAAATCAAGGTAAAATTTGATACATTTGGATTATCTGCTTGATATTTGATAAGCTGTCTTGTTAAATTTTTAGTTATATAAGTTATCCTATCGTCTTTCTGATCATTGAGAATGCTCAATATACGATTTTTGTTTTCTTTGTAGCCGGAACCTGAGTTTCGGCCTCCCATGTCTGAAGTTGTGCAAGCATTGGTGAGGTTAGTGCAAAGGGCTAGTGTCGTCAAGAGGCGATCGAGTGATGAATCAGGATTTTCATACAGGACTCCGGATCATGAGGCAATTGACATGTCATTTTAAGTACCCCAGCCTTAATGAATTTAGAAGTCACGCACCCAATTTTGTATACATCCGTGTTAAGGTTCAGGGGATGAACGAAGATCGGAAGGAAAAGATGTAAAAGGGTATCAAGTTATGTTTTAAAGATGTGTAATTAATTATGTCCAATACATTTTTCAGTTGCAAGTTATACTTTACCAATGCAAATTAGGGTAAATATTTATCTGGTGATGCGGCCATAGGAACATTTAAGATGTTTTGCAGCATAATAAAAAATTTTCATTTGATTTATGCAGATTCATGAGATTTCTGTTGCATGTGTTTGAAAGTATCATGTAGAGTGATTTGCCCGTCTTACAATGATGATTTGAACTGACTGCTGCGAGTGACACTGGTAAAACTTATAAGAATTAGGAGAACTAGGTGTTAGTTTGGTTAGTAGAATTATTTGTTCTTGCACAAATGATTTGAAACAGATCTCGTTAACATTGGAAGATACTATGATTACTATTGTAAATCGTGATCATAGGTCCAATGAGTTTTTATTGAAAATTAAGAAAGAAAAAAATTAGCAATTTTTATAAGTATTTAAGAATTATTCATTTAAAATTAAATTTTTATGTTTGATTTTTTTTAAAAAAAAATTACAAAATTTATTTGAATTTTTATGTTTAAAATGTTTGAAATAAATTAAAATTTTAAAAAATGGAAGAAAAAAAGGAGAGGGGGAGGGAGAGAAATATAAAGAATTTTGATAAACATATTTCTTTACTCTTTATTTTGTACAATTTATTTGTAAATTTTATTAATTTTGATAGAATTTGCGTAAAGTCAAACTAATTCGATAAAGAATTCATTTCAAAATAAAATTTATAATTTTTTTTTTGAAACATACCAACTATAAAATTTGAAATGAATTTTATAAAAAAATTATATAATTTATTTATTTTAAACGGAGAGTAAGTTTTGAAAAATTTTGTGGTTTTAGGATAGATTACAAGTGGGTGTTTCGGGGTATTGATATAGAAGCCATCAAGAGTTTTGTTTAACATTTTTGTAAGTTAATTTTATTTTATTGAAATGTTAATCTGCAATTTTTTTTAAAAAAAAATATATTTTTATAGTTTTAAATTAATAATATATTAAAAATAAACAAGAATCAAAGTTACTAAAAGAAACATCAAAACATGATTAAAAATATGAGATGAGGGAATAACTAATTTTTCTAACCAAAAAGGAAAGTGAGGCCCACTGTTAAAATCTCGTTGCACTAATGGGCCCAAGTGATTTTATTGGTTAAAACTTTTCCCACTCCCACCGCACCTGTGTAACCCAAAATTTCCCCAAAGCTTAAAGACGGAGAGTTACTGTCGGAACACAGAGTTACCTTCGCTCAAATCTCAATACCTCAACTTTCCATTTTTGACAGGGGAAAGTTTAAAAAAAAAAGGAGAAACCTGACGCATTTATGGCTTTCTTGTCCTAAGAACTTCAAATTTCAAAACACAAGCTTTAGCAGCAATAAAAAACCTTCCTTTATTAGTCTCTGATCCAAAAAAAAGGTGTAATGGCCTTAACCAACAATAACAACCTCTCAACAAATCTCGTTCTTGAATTTAATCACAAACCAGACACTGCAGAATCGGAACTAGAACCAGAACCACCCCAACTCCTTGAGATTCGGGTTCCGGATAGGTTCCAGGCTGCCCCGAGGACCCGCCAGGGCTCGCCGAGTCGATTATCGAATGGCGACGATTCTCGATCCTGTTTCGGATTGGATTGGTTAGGGTTTTTGTGGGATCAAAAGCAGCAACGGAAGAAAGCTAAGAGAAAGGGAGGCAGAGTTTGGTACAAGAGGAAGGGAGTGAAGAGGCTGGTGGCTTTGATTGGATTGGTTGTTTTCTTTTTCTTGGTTAATTGGTTTATGCTTCTGCGGTTACAAGATGACCCAGTCCGGCTCCAAAACGGGCCATCCAAGGAATCTTCTTCGGTTAAAGTTTCAGTTTCGGTTCAGGTACTTGTATAATCGGTTTTTTGATTCATTATAATGTCTAAAAAAAATTGTGAAATGGAGTAATTTTCTATTATATCAAGCTATTATAAATTTCTATTATCTCTAAAAAAAAAAGAAATGCACTTCTTGTTGATCAGTAATAGTAAATCTGTCGAAGGAAGTATAGCATTTTATACATTTAAGTTAGCAGTGATTTGGATTAACTTCTGGATAAATTTTGAATTTTGTAACTATGCTTTAGCTCGTTCGCCTAGCAGTAGAAATGTTTTATAGTTTAGTTTACGGTTTTTGAAACTTAAATGGAAATTGAACTATAAACTGTTCAGTGGTTGGTAAACAAAAATGAAAACAGTTTTGTGTGATAAATTCAAATTTTAGAAATAAACACCATTTTATAAACAATTTTTTTAAATGTTTGAGTTAGTTTTGGTTTATAATAAATAGAAACCAAAAACTAAATAGTTCCAAACAGCAGTGGAGCTATAATCTATTAAGTGTTTGGTCAAACAACACTGGAAACGGTTTTGAAAAGACAAAATTCCAAGTTTTTTGAACCAAAAACGATTTCATAAACCGTTTTTGTACGAGTGTTTGGGATAGTTTATGTTTATTGAACGATTCGAGACCTGTCAATCACACGAATTATAAACAGAAAGAAAAAAAGACAAAATTTACGCAGGTTCACCCAGAATAGGGCTACGTGCTGTCAGAAGTTTCTTATTATCAACCTCACAAATCTTTCGTTATAATGCATACTCAGTACATAAAGAGTATTTATAAGCAACTTAAGACATCCTAATTAGGGTCTAATTAGGATTTCCGCCCTTCTGTAGAACTACGGCTATTCATGGGCCCAAGCCCAAACCGTCAAACAAAAAACCAGCCCAAACCGCCAAGCTCACCGGGGAGCAGGACCTCGTGTTCGTCCAAAGTTTTACAGATCTAGTCTCGTGAAGTATGCACCATCTCTAACAATTATGCTCAGTACATAATGAGTATTTATAAGCAACTTAAGACATCCTAATTAGGGTCTAATTAGGATTTCCGCCCTGCTGTAGAACTATGGCTATTCATGGGCCCAAGCCCAAACCGTCAAGCAAAAAACCAACCCAAACCGTCAAGCAAAAAACCAGCCCAAGCTCACCGGGGAGCAGGATCTCATGTTCGTCCGGGGTTTTACAGATCTGGTCGCGTGAAGTATGCACCAACTCTAACAATCTCCCACTTGGTAAATACTTCACACACATGGAAAACTTCCCACGACTCTGTTTCTTCAAGCCCATCTCAGTAGCACACCACTCAAACTTTGTTAGACTAACTGTCTTAATCAAGAAATCTGCGTTGTTCACTGCTGTATCGACTTTCTCCAAGATTATCACATTTTCTTCAATCTTTTCCCGGATTAAGTGATATTGAATATCAATGTGCTTCGTCCGTGAATGAAATACAAGATTCTTTGCTAAGAAGATAACGCATTGATTGTCACATTTCACCTTCACTTCTTCTTGTTTAAACCCAAGCTCAGCATACAACTTTTGAAGCCAAACCACTTCCTTTCCAGCATGAGTTATTGCCATATACTCTGCTTCTGTAGATGAAAAGGCAACAACACTTTGCCTTTTGCTCATCCAACTCACTGTCCCACCAAGTAGATTGAACACATATCCGCTTATAGACCTCTTGCTATCAATGTCTCATCTCGAGTCAGCATCAACCGATCGTACAATATCAAGATTCTTTTTACCTCCCGTACCTCCATAACACAATGCAAACTCTGACGTGCCACGAAGATATCTAATAACTCTCTTAATTGCAGTCCAATGCTCTTTTCCAGGACTAGACATATATCTACTCAATACTCCCACTTCTTAGGCAATATCTGATCTTGTACACATCATGGCGTATATCAAGCTTTCAACCGCACTAGCATAAGGTACATGCACCATCTCTTCAGCTTCTTCCTCCGTCTTTGGACATTGTTCCGCAGATAACTTGGTTCCCAAAGGCATGGGAGTCCTTACCGGCTTGCTGTCAGACATGTTGAATTTCTTCAACGCTTCTTCAATATACTTTTTCTGACTTAGCCACAGTTTTTGATTTTCACGATTCCTCTTTATCTGTATACCCAAGATAAAGTTTGCTGGCCCTAGGTCTTTCGTGTCAAACTACCTTGCCAACAATGCCTTCATAGTGTTAATCATCTTCCTGTTATTTCCAATTAACAGCATATCATCAATATACAAGGTTAAAAAGACAAAATCAACCCTTAACTTTTTCACATAGACATAGTGATCAACATAGCTGCGAGTGAACCCAAGCTGAATCTTATATGTATCAAACTTCTGGTACCACAACCGTGGTGACTACTTTAGTCCGTACAAAGACTTCTTCAATTTACAAACCAGCTCTTCCTTGCCTTTGCTCACAAAGTCTTCAGGCTGTTTTATGTAAATTTTCTCCTCTAAGTCCCTATGAAGGAAAACTGTCTTCACATCCAGTTGCTAAACCTCTAGATCATAAGCAGCTGCCATGGATAAGAAAAATCTTATAGATGTCAACTTTGCTACCGGGGAAAATATCTCACCATAGTCAATTCCCTCTATTTGCGAGTACCTCTTTGCAACCAGACGTGCCTTGTACTTTTCTACAATTCCATCTGCATTTATTTTCTTCTTAAAAATCCATTTGCACCCAATTGCCTTCCTATCTGTAGGTAATTTCACAAGGCTTCATGTTTCATTCTTGTCCAGTGCCTGCATCTCCTCTTTCATAGCATCCTCCCACCGATTTGCATCCTCCGAGGTCATTGCCTCTTTCACTGTGCTAGGATCATCAGCAGTAATATTTAAAGTATATAATGCACTGCAAGCACTAAGGGAATACCTGATGGGTGGTCTCCTAACCCTTGTGGATCGCCTTATGATAGGCGTGATCTGATTGAGCCAAACAGGATGCCATAGTTAAGTCACTAGCATCATCATCATACTGGTCCTTGTTTCCTGAAGCTAATCTCTCGCCTGTCCACTTTTCAGGGTTCACACTCTTACTTCTGCAATCCTTCTTTAGATGCCTAGGCTTCCTACGCTTCCAACACTTCAACTTAGATTTAACCCTACTTTTCGATCTTCCACTGAACTTGGGTTTATCACCAGACCACTTGTAGTATTTATCATGGGTTCGCCCTCTCATAGATAAGGCCTCTTTTGATGAGTTCTCTGTACCTTGCCGCCTCATCTCCTCAGACAATAAAGCTGTCACAACATTCTTAAAAGACAAATCAGTCGTACCACTACCAATCGCAAATATCAAGTTATCTCACGAATCAGGCAGTGAACAGAGCAACGTAATAGCCTTATCATCATCCGTCACATCAACATTGATAGATAATAATTGATCTATCAAAGTATTGAACTCATGTAGATGAACAGAGAAAGAATCGCCCTCAGCCATCCAAAGGTTGTATAACTTCTTCCGCAGAAACAGTTTGTTTACCAGAGATTTACTTTGATAAAGGCTTTCCAGCTTCTTCCAGAGATCTTTCGTAGTCTTTTCTCCAGAAACGTTTATCAGGACAGAATCGGCCAAGCACTGCCGAATCAGACTTCGTGCCTTTCGATCGAGCTTCTCCCACTCCGTGATGATCGTTGAAGATGATGTCGAAATCACCACCGGTGACACCTCTGCCATGGACGCCGTACTCTTCGGTATATCATCGACTATCACTGTCCACAGATCTCTATCCACGAGTAGATCCTCCATCTTCAGTTTCCATAACGATCGACATATTTGATCGTTAATCCTCGAACACAAGGCTCTGATTCCAATTGAACGATTCGAGACCTCTCAATCACACGAATTATAAAAAGAAAGAAAAGAAGACAATATTTATTCAAGTTTACCCTAGACTAGGGTTATGTCCTGCCAGAAGTTTCTTATTATCAACCTCACAAATCTCTCGTTACAATATATGCTCAGTATATAAAGAGTATTTATAAGCAACTTAAGACATCTTAATTAGAGTCTAATTAGGATTTTCGCCCTGCTGCAGAACTACAGTTATTCATGGGCCCAAGTCCAAACCGCTAAGCAAAAAACTAGACCCAACTCATGTCCAGGGCTAGAAAGTTTCGGGGGCGTTGCCCCCTAACCACCACCCGCTCTCCGGGGAGGGGGACCTCGCTCGCTCACCGGGGAGTGAGACCCCGCCCCCTCACTGGAGAGCGGGACCACGTGTTCGTCCGGGGTTCTACAGATCTGGTCCCATGAAGTATGCACCAACTTTAACATTTATAATAAACAAAAGCAAAAAATAAACTGTCCAAACAGGACCAATTGAACAACTTGAGTAATTGCCGTATTTACAATAATACTGAACATGGAGAGAGAATTTGCTGTTAGATTATTAATAGTAGAATTTCATGTAGAAGGATTCAATTGACAGGCATATATGCTTTACATTAGGTGGTGCAGATCCTTGTTAATCTCTTTTTTTTTTTTTTTTTTTTGGTTGTGTGTTATACTTTGTTGCATTAACAGGGAGAATTGAAAAGAACTGGTAAAGGTAAGAGGAGACAGTACGGGATTGCAAGGATGTTGGCTTTGGCTGCCCACGCATTGGCAGAGGTATTTGGATTTCAGTTTCAATGCCAACTTCTTATGTTTTATATAATGAAAGTGATTAATTCACTCATTTGGTGATGTCTCTCTTCCCTGTTCTCATTGGTGGTGTGTTATGACATATATAGGGACAGAATAAACGTGAGCCAAAAGATCTGTGGCAAGAGCCTGTGGTCCCCGCTTCTGCTTGGAGACCTTGTGCAAATCAGGATAGCTGGGAGCCGAATGGTCTCTCTCTATCTCTCTCTTACTCTTCTGTGTTGTGTGTCTGCCCATGTGTAGGTGTGTGCGTTTCTGTGTTTGTTTTAATTTATAGATGGATCCTCACAGTGCATTTATGTGGTAAACAGAGGGGAGTAGCGGATACATTATGGTAACTGCAAATGGCGGGATGAATCAGCAGCGAGTAGCTGTAAGTATTGCTTGTGACATAACTTTGTGCTCTCATGGTTGCTCAAGTGATCCGATTTTGTGATTTTAAGTTGATTCTTTTCACAAGGTTTGAATCTGGAGGGTTAATATGTTGTTATATTTACAATTGTCTATGCCTAAAAAGTTTAATTTCATTGGCAATAGGTTTGCAATATTGTCGTTATTGCGCGGTTACTTAATGCAACTCTTGTTGTTCCCAACTTTATGTACAGTGATGTCTGGACAGATATGAGGTGACTTCCCCTATCCCCCCCTTCTTTTCTTGTTATTTGTTTTTGCACTTATTTACTTTCAACTGTGTATTTGTCCCCCATGGTTAGTGCCTCCTCTGTTAGAAGATTGACTGCGTATAGTAATTTTACTGTATCTCATGCACAATGAATGAATGGTGTTTAGTTAATAGTAAGTTTTGGCTTCATGAAAATTATTTCTTGTTTGATGTCATTTTGTGAATCTGAGTAGTTCTTTTTAAGATATGTTGTTTTAGAATCTCATCTTTACTTTAGATGGAAAAATAACAATATCAAATTTTACAATTCTTAGTCAATTCAGCGATATCTATCAGGAGGAGCATTTTATTAACTACATGACTCCTAATATTCGGATAGTGAAGGAACTTCCTAAGGAGCTACAATCATTAGATTTGGAGGCAATTGGTAGTGTTGTGAGTTCCTTGCCCAATTTAAATCCAAAACAGTTTTCAATTGGTTTGGTGCATTATTAATTTTGTCTTTGGTTGATTGATTGTTGAAATGCTATTCCAGGTGACAGACGCAGACATCATGAAAGAGTCGAAGCCAAGCTTTTATCTAAAGCACATTCTCCATATTCTACTTAAGAATAGAGTTGTCCATTTTGTTGGATTTGGCAATCGCTTGGCATTTGACCCGATACCATTTCAGTTGCAGGTAGATTTGAAGTCTTTGATATCCTAGTAGTCCATTACAAGTTCTGGTGGTTGTAAGCTTTCTTTAGATAAAGGACATCACATTATTTGGTGTAAGCTTTCTTTAGATAAAGGACATCACCTTACTCAGTCTTCCTTAAATGTTATGTCCTTCCTTTTTCCTACTTTGCTCTTCCTAATTGGTAGATTTCATCTAGAGGCTTCGATGCAGATGTAATTTTCATGCACTGCGATTTGTCCCCAAAATACAAGAAGCTGGTGCTTTGCTCCTTAAAAGGTTGCGTCAGAATGCATCTCACCTTGGACCATTGGATCGTTATCTTGTTGGTCCATATGCAGAATCAATTTTGAAGGAAAAGAGGGGTCATTCTGTGAAAGCTTCTAGATATTTAGCTCTCCATTTGAGGTTTGAAATTGATATGGTAGCTCATTCTATGTGTTATTATGGTGGAGGTGAACAAGAGAGAGGAGAGTTGGAAACATATCGTGAAATTCATTTTCCTGCATTGGTGCTTCTCAATAAGATGAAGAAGTATGTACCCTTCTCTTTGTTGGCTCCGTTGTTTATTCCACATATTTATGTATGTTACATCTGAAATTATTTTACTTGTTGCAGGCTACCTTCTCCTGAAGTGCTAAGGTCTGAGGGTCTATGTCCATTAACGCCTGAAGAAGCAGTACTTATGCTTGCTGCTCTTGGTTTCAACCGTAAGACACGTATATTTGTGGCAGGTGCAAATATTTATGGAGGGAGGCCAAGATTGGCTGCTTTGACCAGCTTGTATCCTAATTTAGTTACCAAAGAGAATTTGCTTTCATCATCAGAACTTGAACCATTCATGAACTTTTCATCTCAGGTAACATAATAGAAGTTATATCCTTGTTTTTAGTATAATTTTACATGCATGACTTGGTTCTTGCTTTTGTGAACTTCTCGACAATGCACAAGTTATTTAATGCTCCTTTTTCGCATGCTTATCAGTGTTTGAGCTCTTTGCACAAATGATCAAAGAACTTTTGCACTGTCAAATAATATCCTCATTATTAAGTTGGATATATCGAACACATACATACATCGAAGTCCAGATATTGCATTTTAAATACATGAATTTATGTAGGGTTGAAGCTTTCAAAATAATGTGCCAAAATATAGAACATAAAAGCTTTTGAAAATGAGCCACAGTTCTTTCTCATGTAGGGGGGTTAAACCAAGCTCGTGAATGTAGTTGATAATCACTATTTCAGCCATCTGCTTAGCAAGCTCTTCATTGATAGAGGTGCTTATCCCCCATTAATTATGCTGTATTTAGTGCATTATTGATATATGACCTGACTGTTTCTTCTGTAGCTAGCAGCACTGGACTTCATTGGCTGCACTGCTGCTGATGCCTTTGCCATGACAGACTCGGGAAGTCAGTTGTCATCTTTGGTATCTGGTTATCGAATATACTATGGTGGAGGGAGAATGCCAACAATACGACCAAACAAGCGGAGGCTTGCAGACATATTCTTGAAGAACAATACCATAGAATGGAAAGTGTTTGAGCAGAGAGTAAGAAAGGCAGTTAGACAGACTAAACATGTCCAGTCAAGGCCCAAGGCCAGGAGTGTTTACCGGTATCCAAGGTGTAAAGAGTGTATGTGTAATGCAAATGAATGATTTTGCTATTAGTGCATATTTTAATGTTAATTGTACCAATGTAACATTCATTGTTGTTCAGTAATTGTTTTGATTCAACATCTGTGCCATTTTTTCTGTCATTCTATACAAGAGACAATCCTCATATATGTGACTAAAAAAAAGTTGAGAACACTCCCTGATTTGGTTGTCATACCATTTGTCTTCATAGTTTGATCCAATTAGGTCATCTCTTGCTGACTCCCTTCTTATTTTCGTTTAGTCACTTGAAAAAAAGCAATGGAAATTCTTCTGATTGATCCAAAACCTATACACAAAGAAGAGAAGTTCACTGTTGAATTTGATAAAAGTGATTAGGGAGAATTCTCGTTGTTAGTCCATGTGATTAAGAATTTCAGTCAAATGGTGATCTTAAGTGGTAAGGAGTTGATGGATAGATTTAATTGGACTAAATTAAAACTCTTTAAGGGTTTATGAGCAATTTAGGGACCAATTTGATAAAAGGGCAAAATAGATAGACGCATGTATAACTAAGATACAAAGTGAACTATATGCGTTGAGTTTGCTTTCGTGTTGAATGTGTGGTGTTGTCTATTTGCATGGAAAATAAAAAGAAGCCCTGTTATTAAAAGCACAAGAAGAAAAAAAATAAACCAGTATTTGATTGTCAAATCTCTGTTTAACATACTGAAACAGGCTTAACCGATAATGGAATTCTCACAATATGGTTTAAACTTCCTGTAAGAACAATTTCGCCAAAGCTAAACTCATTCATTACTTGAGTGACATTGAAATGCTTGTCCAAATCTTGGATCCCCTGTGGAGTTACAGTAAACCAATGAGGATAGAAACTAACTGTGGCGCCATTTGGTGGTATTACTGAGAACAAATATGTCTCTGGTTTGCTTCCTACATTCTTAAAACTCCTTCTCACCATTTGGGACCCCGTCAATGCTGATATTGTCACTGAAGGGAGGTTCAGGTTGGCTGGGTGGCTAAGCGACTGGTTGCACCATGTTCCAGTGGTGACTCTGATTGTAATGCGATCAATGTTTGGCAAAGAGCACACGAAACTCATGTAGTCCTCAAATTCTGCATCAAAGATATCATAGATTATACTTATTAAATTTAAAATTTAATGAAGAGGTGCGCGTACCCCTTCCTTTCCTTTTCCTCATTTCCCCTCAATCCAAATACCAGCATTGCAATTATTGAAGTTTTTTGTGTTTCCTTCTACATAGGGAAGTAACTGAAATTACATAGCATAGAGAACAACTGTAGGGGAATTGATGTGTTGAATGACGGATGGAGAAACCCTAATAGCTTTACTCTATGTTTGGAAGTTTTGAGGGAAAGGAAAGGAAATGATACGAATGAAAAAGAAATGAGAGAAATGGAGGGGGTTTTACGTTTTAAAATGAAGAAAGGAAAGGAAAGGAAAGGATATAATGCACTTTACTATTGTACCCTTCATCAAGAAATGTCATAGAAGGAGGAGTATAATGGTGAACGAGTAAAAATTACAAAGGACTCCCCATACAAATCCTCCAAACTTGGGGGAATTAGAAGAAGATTTGAAGGGAAATGGAGTTCATTCCCTTTCCTCATTAAAAAAAACTCCCAAACAAAAGAGTGTAGCCCTTCATTTCCTTTCCTTTGATTTCTTTACATTTCCCTCAATCCAAACACATTGTTAAGTTTGAAATGAGAATACAAAAGCAAGGTAAATTATTAGTGTAGTAAAAGGGTTACCTGCTGATAAGACCAGGCCTGGATCCATAGCGCGGGTCGGACTGACATGGCCAGCACCAAAATCAAAATGAGTGGAGGGATACAAGCTTAAATCAGATGCTTCTGCCATTATAAATTCTGCGTTGTTATCATACTTGGTGGCGGTTGTGGAGATTGCTGATGCTATCATAGATGGAGGCCATGAAGGATTGTATTGCTTGATGAGTGCTGCTATTTCCACAACATGATGTGTTGCCATGCTCGTACCAGACAACAGAGCATAATTGTATCTTAAATTAAGTAGTTTGATCAATTATTATATTATCAGCTGAATCAGACAATTTATCTCTATATGACATTTTCACAAGAAGAGTTTACAGTCGAGCAGTCCTTTAAATTTACCTGTTAGTATGGGATCTAAGGCGCTAATACGATTCCCGGCTGCCCAAATTTGGTGTCCTGGGGCAAGGATATCAGGCTTTACCACATCAACAGGATTCCTTTTGATGTCAATGAAATCTGGACCTCTTGAAGAGAATCTGCTAACAACAGGAGCTTTCCCCGCAAAAGAAGCATCTCTACCCTCTCCTATACCTGCTTGTGCGCCAAACTTGATCACTAAACCTTTCTCATCTCTGTATGTTTGCTGTTCATAGTACTGTGAAATAATGTACAAGATACAATGGCATTTTTTTTCACATTAGAGCTAGTTAAGAACAGTCTAGTAAATGATGTAGGCTCAAATCTTATTTCCTATGGAAAACGAAGAATGATTGTTCTTAATGAAATACGTTTATCAATTTTATACCTGTGCATCTGAAACTTTTGGGATCAAAATGCCTGGAACAGCTAAGGGAATGGGTTCTGCTAAAAAATGACCATAGGTTGGATTTGCAACGGTTGGATTTGCAACTAGAATAAAACCCATGAATTTGAGAGTTCTTGCAGCGTCGATGATGGCAGTAACAGTGGAAGTCTCGTTAAAGAAGCCGGCAGAGAAAGTGCAGATAACAACACTACCTTGCACTACATTAGGATCTAATGTTTCTGGATGTTGACACTCTTCAACATACTGTGCAGTCCTTGGGAACATCCCATCTACCTTTAGTGCATCCTTGGTCCTAAATTAAGTAAAATTAAATTATACCCATATCATTCAAACAATTGAATTAAACATTTCTAACTATGAATTAAACTTTTATCATCATGGTGGTCTCAAAAACTAGGAAATTTATAGTACCAGATAATCCTACTCCAATTTTTTTACCATTACCAAGAAAAAGAGAGGCAGGATAACTTCTGTCTGTGTTCCCAGCAGCTGCACCATAGCCCAAGGGCTATAAGGCACCACAGTTGAAGGATTAGGTCCCTGATTACCGGCAGCTTGCACCACGAAAATTTCAGCTCTCCGTGCAAATAGCATGATGACATCGAAAGTGCTTAATAAGGTTGGTGTATCTTCTGGTGGTTCATCTGGTCCTATTGAGAGTGTTAAGATATCCACTCCATCTTGTGTTGCCTGTGTTCATATTACCGCCCACAAAGAAATAATATCACTACTTCATTCACTCTCAATTTGGTGAAACTTTAAAAAAAAAAAGATGTTCATTGAAGTGGAAATCATTATCAATGCTTGATCAATTGCTGCGACAACATCTATAAGAGTTCTAACTGTTGGATAAACGGCCTTGCAAACAGCAATTCTGTCAACAAAAAGAGGTAAAAAGACTAAAGATAAACTTGCAGGCTATGCTTAGGCATATGTTACTTGCAGGTTCTAAAACCTACCATGCATGTGGCGCCATCCCACTGGGTCGCCCATAAAAGAAATCATTCACTATCACCGGAATTCCAGCATTTCCTGCTGCAGTTGATGCCACATGGCTGATCAACAAAACACAGTATTATTACTCATCAGAGAGAGAAATTAACAAATTAAGGAACTCAAATTGAACAAATTATTGACAAAACTTTTGAACAAAAGCAATATGCACCTTCCATGCCCAACTGCATCAAAGGGTGAAAGAATGTCCACTGAAGTGTTAAAAGAAGCAACTGCTTGAGCCCCAGCTGAGAAGAACCTTGCAGAAACTATCTTTCCATTGCAAGAAGTAGCCGAGATCTGAGGACCCCTCTCACAAGCACCGGAAAAATGAGAAATGTTTGATGTGAAAGGATTCATGGGATCATAAGCAAAACTTGGGTGTGATGGGTTGGTTCCCGTGTCGACAAAACCAATCACAATCCCTTCACCAGCGTGCCTATCTCCTCCTTCCTGAGCCCACACTCCTTCAGGTAATCTTAAAAATTGAGTGTATGTCGTCATCAATTTGGCTCCTCTATCTTTCTCTGCAAACTTTACACCAGGTGTATTTTTGAGTTTCTTAGCCTGAAAGTAACATAACCAAAGATTTTTACTTATAACCCCCATAAAAAAATTATATAAACGAGAAAATGATTAAAAAAACGTATATAACAAGTCAGAGAGAGAACCTGTGAAGGTGTGGTGTGGATTGCAAAGCCGTTAACAATGTGCTTGAAGCTGTAAAGCTTGTTGTAACTTCCTATTTCAAGAATGCTTTGTAGAATTTGGTCATGAGAATCTATCAACTGCTTTGCATGAGCCTTGACAACCCCACTAACAAATCATACACAAAACTAAGAATGTCACTTATTAATCACCCAATGCAATAAAACAAACCCTTCTTCCCAAATTAATTAAAATGAGGAAGAAAGAAAAATTGGAAGTTCATAAAACACTAAAAAAAACTTATTATTGTCTACCAAAACCCTCTTGGTTAATTCCCTAAACTTTTTATTGATGATAGACTAAAAGAAGAGTACTTAAATTCAAACCTGTTGTGGTCAAGCTTTTTGCCATTTCTACTTTGTGTAGCACCACCATGAAATGCAACCGGGTGACATTCAACCAAAACCAAGTAAATTCCTCGCTCTTCTGCAAAACAAGCAGTGCAGATCACGCATAAGAGAAGCCACTAAATGCAGTGAAATCAGTAACTTATCGAGTTTATTTCCCATGCTAATTACAGAGGCAGGTGATGATGGTTAATGGTTTAGAGTGCAGTTTCTTTTAAACATCAAGAAAATTACTTTTACATAGCATGCAACGATACAGATGCATGCTTATCCACGTTATTGACGTCAATGAAGGTGTTGTTTAGGGGAAAAATCAGCCCATTTTAGAATGAGGGTTACTTTACTTTTCTGCTGATGATATAATTATAATCAAAGCTGGGTGCAAATAAATGAGAGGTTTGTGCCTTCTCAGACCAAAACAGCCTTGTAACATGCACTGGTATCATATTGAAAAGAAAACCCAACCTTAGTCAAGAATCATGACCGTTATGACAGATAGCTTTAATGGAGATTACTTGTATGGTAAGTTTGATAACAAAGTAACGAAAATTAATTACTACTACCGATTAACAATATAGCCATCCAACTCTTCACACTGCTTCCTTGCAATTTCCTAATCCTAAAGGTATCTCAGTAAAAACACTAGAGCGTCATATGCTCACCATGTGAGCTCATCATAAATTACGTTGAACAAAGCTTTTGATTAGGAAAATAAGTTAATGTGATGAAACGGACAGAAGCAACACAGGAAACTCAGAATCCGACGTTAATCTAGTACAAAATATTGAGTTCAACATCAGTAGCTACACTTCAAAAGCATCCTTTCTTTCTGGACAGACTGAAGAAGCGGGGAATGATCTCCTAAGCCTAGCAAAGGTACAAACTCTCAAGATAAACACACAAGTTACTAACAGCACTAGTCTGAACAAAGCACATCACACTATACAACTCAACAACAACATTCTACAAGCTAAATCTGCAGGAAGGGCTGTGACTCATTGTAACCCATGATTACCCCCCCAAACACCATCATTTCTTCCGGCGCTTTGGCTCCACCTGAAAAAGGATCAAACAGATTAGAGTACATCAACCAATAATGTAATTGGCAAGTGGTTAATTAACACAGTACTCAATGCAAGGATTACCAGAGCATAGTAAAATTTCAGTCAAGTTCCTGAGAAATAATTCGGATAAAAAATCACTTCCTCCCTACTCAATACGTGAAATTAATTACTGACCACCAAACCAACTAAACAAATGGTACGTTTATAAAGTGAACTTGTGCAGATATTGGGATACATTTAAACTTTTATTTGTCGTTATCGTCAATGCATCATCATCATCCTTATCGTCTAACTTTTTCTTCCCATCTTATAGACTCTAATCACTGCAAACATGCATGATAAGAACTCCCAAGGAGTCGGGTTGAAGAGATGTTGTTTTGGAAGGATTAGCATTACAAACATGAAATTATCGGAGAATAAGCATATTCAAAATATGCAAACTGGAGATTAAGGACTTATATTCTAAGCACACACAGTGGAGTAGAGAAATGCTGGACAAAAAAATAACCATCAGAAGATTTGCAGGGTTTCCCTCCTCAATTTAACAGATTTAACTTGAACCAAAATCGACCGTACTTTAGTCAACATTCTTATGAACGCTTAAATTATAGAACTACTTCAAAGTTGCATTAAAATTATAGTTGAGTAGTTGAATAAACCAACTAATGCACGGTAGAAACAATCACAAAATTAGATCAAGTGGTCATAGCATCACAGGAAAATTCAGAGAAAAAATTTCTATTAGAGTTAACAGTGTCAAACTGATCAACAAAGCATCGATCCCATCTGATTGGAATGGGATACATGATTTTTTTAATCAATTAGGGAATACCTAAATTATTCGTCTATTGTCTAAAAGCCAATCAGATGCAAGGCTTATAACTTAGCTCATATAAATACGTTCTTCCTGTAATAATGCACCAGGACTGACCCTACTGTCAACTAAATTTTACATTTATAAGCATGTACATAGTTTATCAAACCAAACAAAATCAATAGAATAATTTTTTTTAAAAGAAAACAGGAAGAAAATAAGCTCAAAATACAAGAACAACATTTCAGGATTTCTCCAAAAAGGGTTTTTTATTCCTGTATAATCACTACATCCATTCACTATCCTATTGGACTATAGGAACAGTCTGTGTAGCCCTAAATCCTCAATTAACAAAATTTCTTTGCATACATATTCATGTTAAGAATATGCAGCTCACTAATAGGTTCTAAAGTCACATGTATAATGATCAGGGCCACAGAACAGAACCAGTAAAATCTCCACATCAATGGTAATAAGGAAAAGCAACATTATCACCATATTAACATAATAGAAACATTGATGCACCACAATGGCCATAATAAAATATCAAAATAATGAAAAGAGCAACTAAAATTACAGTATATGACAGATGATTAATACATAATCAAGGCAGCTTTAAAAAAAAAGGAGCTTTCAACTAAAGCCCTTCCCATGGATAGAATGAGAAAATATGTACTCCCATATCTCAACGCAACAATGATATGTCCTACACATATATCATTTGTCTCCATTAAATTATCCAAAGGATATTACCGGGAAAAAAGTCCAGTTCTGATTAAAACAACTTATCATTAACAGTAAGAGACATGTCCTGCAAAAATGTTATATGCCTACTAAATTATATTTTGCAGTATAATAAAATGTTATCTACATCCAGGAAAGGAATAGCTACTAAAACAGAGCAAAAAATTAACAGAATTTATGAGGCAAATATTAGTAGCCATCCTGACATTGTATCATGTAGTTATTTGGTCTTAAAATGGATCCAACAAAAAGCTAAATCCCAGAGCATTTCACATCATAAACAATTCAAGAGCCACAATGAACTACAAATTAGACCGGGACCAACAATTGAAACAAAAGATGCCTAATTACTACAACTATAGAAATTGCACTTTACAAGAACTTTGACCTCTGTTTCAGATAACTTCTCTGACTGAGCATATCCATCATAAGAAAGACAAAATCTTAAATAGAAAGAAAATAAACTAAGAACCAGAAGACAACCACCCTTTTGGGTAGCAAATGTATTGAACTACAGTTTGCATTAGAAGAATCTGGAAAGTTACCATGAGTTATATTTTTTTACTTCCACCATGACACTCATAAACAAGCCAAATAACAAGCACTTTAGTTATTGTGCATACACAGGGATAACAAACTCATCAGGGTGAGATAAAAACAACTATAAATCTTGATCATGTGAAACAACAAATGCAAACAGTCTCACCTTGGCATCAGCAGCTGGTGACAAAGAAAATCCATTCTGTGGTCTTTTGACACCATCATCAGAAGCACATTCAGAACACATAAAGTGATCTAACTTCTTGGCTTCTTCTATAGTCATGCCAACACATGCGGGATGATACCTACAATGGTGAACATAAACAAAATATGCTTTAGATAAACCATATGAGGTAATTTTTCATGGCATAATCTCCACAGCATAAATCATATCAGCCTTACAGAGAAAGAAGGAATTAAAATTTTCTTTTCTTATTGAGTCAAAAATCACCCTGCCAAAGAACATCCAAAACAGTAACATAAAGGAATAAGGCCTTGTAATGATGAAAATTTCCATTAATTCATATTAACCCTAATAAACATGCAGAGAACATAGGATGTGAACCAAATGAATTTTTAAACATGTAAGCAGGCAGTGTAACCTTTTACTTTTGTTTCTTCTGATCGAATAAAAAACAGATTGATTCTTTGGAACTATGCTTTGTTATCACCCAAAGTTTTAAACCTAGTACATTTCATGTATAGACTGAGTACCTTTCTATACAGTTCTGCCCCAGAAAAATGCAGATGCATTTAAGGGAGATTCATTACTTATGGATACCTGTTTTTAGTGGATGAGTGGTTGCATTCAAATTCTACATTTAGGACAAAAGATTTCACAATTTTTATCATTTTTAATACAATCCTGCACCTTTTATTGATACAAAAATTTTGATTGCTTATCATATTGATAGTACACCAGCACAAAAATGTTACCAGTCCTTGCAACCTTCACATTGCACCATGAGGTCATCTGGGTTATATGGCATCTCGCATTTGCAATACCTTCAAAAACAAGAGATAACCAGAAAAGCATCCAGAGCCCGTCAATGCATGTACTAAAAAGAAATCACATTTCAATCAAACAAAAAAACCACAAATACTCACACGGCAACTCGGTCTGGGGTAAATCCCCCAGTGGAAGCCTTATACTCAAATCTACAATAGTAATCCTCAGCTCCAACATTCTCAAGCTTAGTGTAATTCTTGAAAGAGTGAACAATACACTTCCCTTCAATGGTATGAGCACTCTGCATATCGTAGTGGTCTGACAAGAACAGCTCTTTTGCCCCATGGAACTGTCTCCTCCCTCCAAGCGACTCCTCAGGACGATAATACCACCGAACACAGACCTTAACGTTGTTCCGAGCATCTGCTTCGATCTTCTCAATTCGTGCCACGTATGGGGGCTTGCCCGTGTCTGATGGACGCATCAGCACACAATCCCCAGCTGCAAAACCACCGAACATGCACTCGCTCGATCATCAAGCCACAATTCTTAACATATACACAGAGCCATACAAGTATCTATCTATATGCATACACATACATACTATTCAATCAACACACCCAACTATAAAACCACCGTACTTTAATCCCTTGACCATCAATCAGGCCCATATTTTTTAACATATACATACACCAATACATATATACACACATAAAGATACATATATAACTTTCTTTTCAGTCAAAACATAACCCCAGACGCCAAAGCCCTGTATTTTCATTCCTAAACACTTCAAGAACATTTTGATAAACATAATAGCATATATATGCATGTACGTAACTGATAAAAAAAGATATATACGTATTAGTTAGTACCTCTTACGACTTTGTTGGTGCCTTTGATGGTGTAAGATTCAAGTTCTCTTTTGCCTGGTTTGGTCTTGGAGGTGATCCCAGGTCTAGTTTTAGCCATGGTGCTAGGGTTTTAAGTTCTGGCAAAGATTAGGGTTATTTCAGGGAGACTTTAGATATTGGTGTGAAACTTTCTGAATTCGTGAAAATGTGTACCGTTAGTGGTTTAAACACTCGAGTTTTGGGGCAGAACGGAAACCTAGGTCCTTGTCGTGGAGAGAGAGAAAGTTCTCTTGAGCAAGGTTGTAAATACCGTATCAGAGCGTACCCTTTTTGCTATTTGTATGGTACGTATTGGTGCCAATCTATTTCGGTGTACGGTTTCGGATTTGACCACATTTTTAAATAGGTACCTGTCAAAATATATAATGATAAACCATCATCAAGAAGCATACAGTAAAATCACCAGAGCAATAGGAATGCACAGAACAAAGCATACAAACCATTGAAATCCTAATAAGCATACAGTAAAAGTAATACAGCCCCAGTTATGTTCATATTGGTGAATATATTTCTGTTCCCAAACAAATTATTGAGATGAGATCATATCTATGAATGCTAATGATACCTACCCTTTCAATAATAAATTATGATGCTTTTGTTCTGGAAAAATAAAGATATTAACTTTCTTTTCTTTCTTGTTTCATTTGAAAAACATGATAATGAAAGACAAATGAAAGCCCTCAAATTATGAAAAAGAAATCCACAGTGCTAAAAATGCATGTTTTTCTCAATCCTTAAGGGCTTCACAGTCCATAATCCATTAGAACCGGCCATTTCTTCCTATGTATCTTTCACTCCACATTTCTATCCTGACCTGTTTACCAAAAGATTCTCCTATTATCTCTTAATTTACTACAATAATTCCATGAACATTACACGTAACCACAAACAATGAATCTGCATCTCAAATTTCCCCAAAACCTAAAAATGCAAAATGTAAGAGAACCGGCTAACCTGTCGATGTGATTATTGGACCGTGGTGACTGCAGAGAGACTTCTTGCGGCCAGGAGCGAAGCAATGGAACCGAGAGAAAGAGATGAAAGTGAGAGAGGACGAGAGAGATGAAATAAGCTGTACTGGACTACTGGTGTTGAACGGAGAAAGAGAGAAATAAATTAAGTCAAACCACATAAAATCCCTAAAGTACCCATGAATCAAAATTCAAAATGGCGAAATTAATAACCTAGAGCAGATTTACAGTGGCATTTTGGGGCTTACATTATATTACTGAATTTTCATAGTATATTATATATTTATTTGTAACCTTTTATTTAATATATTATACATTTATTGTTATTATATTTTCGCTATGCCTTTTTTTATAATTATAGTACTGAAATAGTTTTTTCATGTTCAACTGTAACAATAAAAACTACGCAATATAAGATAACGTCGTCTTACAAGTGTGTAAAATTAACTTGTATCGATTCAAATAATAAATGATTAAAATAATAATACAAGATAAATATTTTATTATCCTTCAAATGATAACTATTATCACTAATTACAATAATCCAAATTAGACAAGAGGCCACCAATCCTCTAAAATATAATAAATTAGCACACACCCTATGGTATGCACGAAATTACACAATATTAAATATTTCAATGAAAAAATGGTTTAATTCTGAATAAATTGATAGTAAAAATTTAAAACCATATCTTAATGCCAAATGAAGAAAAAACAACTACTTATTGAAACAGACTTATTAAATATAAGTGTAATATAAATGGAAGTGATCGTGGAAACCTCAAAGTTTTCCTATTTAGGAAAGTCTTTGTTTTTTTTAATCTTTGATAGCCAAACGTGAAAATTACGGAAAGCATTAGCTAGGCAATGGACCTAGATGGCTCTCCATGATTTGCCATGATTTATGAACCCTCATCTTTTTCTTTTTAATTTAGGAAAAAATATTAGGAGTAATCATATAGTCAGGGAAATTAACTTGATTTATACCCCTTTAAGAAAAAGGGATGAAGCTATAAGAGAAAGGAGTAAAGGCAAGCAGATTCTCAGAAATATTGCCAATATATGTAACAAACAAGAAACAAGCAGAAAACTCCATGGAAATAATTCAATTTTGCTACTGCATTGTTTTTTTCGCAAAATACATGATGTCTACATGTTCGGACAATTTAACTGAAATCTTAAAAGCTCTCAACCAAAGTGGAGAATAATATCTGCAACTAAATAAAACATATATGTTAAAAAATCTTGGGATTACATTAGACTATTTTTAAGTAAATAAAAAAAACAATAATTTTTTAATCACATTTCAACATGTGTTTGATTCTTTGGGATGTTTGTTTTTCCTAAACATGATATCAGAAAAAGAAATTATTTGTAGAGGCAAATTAGTCCACTCATATAGAATTATTGAATTTATCTACAACTATCTTGCAAGAACTTATGCCTTTTAGCTCTTGGATCTTACTAAACAACGTTATGTATTAAGTTTTCATGACTCTGTTCGACTAAAACCAACAATCTTTTATTTAACCGTTATTACTTCAAGTTAAATATATTTTGTTATATATTTAAATAAAAATTATTTTATTTTATAAATTCATGAGCTTGCGGCATGGGCTTAATACTTTAGAAGCCCATTGGAGACTAATCAAACTAATTGTTATACCCTCTTTACTATTATACCCTTAATAATAAAGTCATTAGATCATATTTATGGGTTATTAAACCATATTTATTTTTAAGGTTTATTACCTTTATAATAAGGCCATTAAGTCACTTTTGGGAGTTACTTCACTAAAGAGTAATGAATAGGACTATTTGCATGCCATTTGATACCAAGACCCTTTTCACGAGTTAATGTGGGTCATGAAGTTAGGGGTGAAATTCATTGTATGAAATGTGAGTTTTGAAGTTTATGCAGAGTTGTACGCAATGTTGGTATTTGTATTAAATTGTTGCTAGTTGTTCTGTTTGTTTATAATGTTTTTTTCCTCGTTGGTACTTCGTTTATTGTTGAAGTTTTGACGAAGACAATGTTACAAACTCAAATGGGAAGTTATGCTTTGTGTGTCAACACCTCATATATTATATGCTTATGGAAATGGAATGAAATCCCTTATACTTTTATCCTTATCTTGCCTTGTGTGAATAAAACAAATGATTCATTTAACAATCAAAAAGAGAATTGAGTGGCACAAAAAGTTGAACCATTCATTTAACAATAGTTGTGCACTACATTACAAAATATTGATCCAAGTGCACCATGTGCACATCATGTCTGCTTGTCCAAGTAAATAAAAAAAATGGTCTATATGCTAACATTTTCTCTATGCATCTAATAGTGCAAGTCTTAGCTATGCACACAAAATATTCAATAGATAATCTAATCCAATCATTAATCTAATCTTAATAGAGAAACCAACATTGCTAACGGTGCAAGTCCTATCTATGCATACAAAAAAAAAACAATATATATTGTAGCTCAAGCTTCCAAAAAATAATTAAGACATCACTATTGTTGTCTAATAGTAGTGCTCTCTTGAGTGTCATTGGTCCCTTGAGCTAAGTGAATTCTACTCAAATTTCTTTCACTAGAGGATGCCAGCACCAAGAAATGAACAAATCATTTTCACTTTTCAAACTACATTTAACATTTAACATTTTAAAATATTTACTTATATGCACACACACTTCACTACCTTACTAATGTTTCCTATACCACCTCTCCCTTTAGCAAAACCTCCCCCAAACTAGATCCACTATTTTCTTTCCCCATATCAATTCCAAAAACTCCTCTACCCACACCACTCTCTGCTTCTCTTCTCCCCATACCAGTTCTACTTACACCTTTCTTTGCACCACTTCCTATGCAATTAACTCGACCATTAGCAGCCCCTCCCACACTAAATTTACCCCATATAAAAACCCCTCTCCTTACAAATCTACCATTTCCAATTCCAAAAACCTTTTTCCCTCTAGTTTTGCCTCTTCTAAAAACCAATTTACCTCCAGATATGCCCTTTCTAGAATCTTTTTTCCTCTAGAAGTTCCCCTCCCAACATCAGTTGTAGTTGAAGATCCACCACTAAGAGAAACAATTGAAATTCCACCACCAACACTTAAAGCTCTATTTGGAGATCCACCAATAGCTATTTTAGTTTGAGCTTGAGCTCCATTTCAAGGTATTTGTAAATCATAAAGTAAATTTAATCAAGATAATGTATAATAATGGAAAATTATTCATAGATTGACAAGATATTTTAATAAGTATATCTGTAGCTATAGTTGCCTTTCTTTTTCTTTATAGAGTCCCTTTGGCAGGTTCTGTTGTTTGACCAAGTTGTGCACATATAGTACATCTAATGGTGCTTAATTTCTCATCACTGTAGAAGGGCCAACCTCGTTTGCCTCTCTTCTTTTGTTTTTTTAAGTCTACCAAGTAACCTTCTCAATATAGGTACTTATATACCCTCATCAACACTAGCTGGAGTTAAATCAATTTCTGGCAAATGATGGATTATTGTAAGACTCTAGGTATGTGTTAACATGAAACACCTCATCACAATAGTCTTCCATATTCTTTTTCATGTATGTAATACACACTATTGCATGCTTATATGAGATTCCATTAATTTCTTAATAATTGTAGTTGCATGTTCTCTTCCCCAAATCAACAGCATTCTGCAATGCTTCATCATTAACTTGGAACTCCTTTCTTCGAGATGGAACATATGTACACTTCCTTGCAAGAAGAAAAATTTTATTCAGCTTTTGTATAATTTTTGGAGTCACTTTGGTTTTCCATGTACAACCTTCGGAGTATCTCTTATAAATTCTTGACATAAGGTTAAACCTAAGCATCTCTAGTAGAATCGGTATTTGGTTTGTTCCTTAGTTTGGTGATACATGCATTGAATGAATTTGCGTAGTTGTTGGTGACATGATCACACTTTGAAGTTTTGTCAAATGCATTCTTGTCCTATGTCAAGTCCTTCTTTAATAACCAAAGCCAAGCAATCTCAGAGTGCCCTTTCATTTCTAACATAGTATCTTTCCAACCATCCTTATGGTATGATTTTGTTGCCCACCAAAAATCACCCAACCTTTAACCCTAGGTTTTCTGCCCTAAAATGATTGTACACATGCCTAGCACAATTCTTGTGAAAGGCATTTGAGAAGTACTCAACAACATCCAAAAGACTCTGTTTGAAAAAGAAAACAAATTGGAACAAACATTTCTAGAAACCGTAACATCAAATAGTTATGATATTTACTTAAAAAGACAACAAATAATTATACTTTTTGCTTATCAGACATAATTTTCAATGGTTTTTCCATGCTCCCAAGAGGCTCAGCAACACATCTATGAAAGAACATTCAACTGTCTTTGCACTTTATCTCAACAATTCCAAAAGCTACTAGGAATAAACCTTTGTTCCCATAAACAGCTACTGCAGATAATAGAATCCTACCATGGGATCCTTTAAAGAAGCACCTATCCAACCCAATGAGAGGTCTGCAAAAATTTTAGGAATCCAACTTTCATTGCATTATGGAAAATAAAAAGCCTCTTAAACACTGGTGGCCTTTGTATGTTGGTTCTCTCATGTACTTGGATCTTTATAATAGTACTAAGGTTCTTGTTCACTAGTAAATGAGCATACTTCCTAAGCTTGTTGAATGATTCAATGTGAAACCCATATGCTTTTTCTTTCACTTGAATGAAATTGATCTAGAAAACGCAACATAAATTTTAAAAAAAATCATTGATTTCAATAAATCCTAATCACCTTATGATTTGTATAGAACATGAATAATAAAGAAAAAACATTTAAGGTTTAGAATCATTACCTTTGATTCGCTATGTTCTTGACTCCTTGGATATGTTATAGTTGAATTCTCCACCACGCTTGAATCCAAATTCTTTCGCATTCTTGAATTCACAATGACCATAAACATATGTGGTCACTAAAGTTGATCCACACAGGGCAAATCTCAAATTAAGATTTTTCTCTAAATTCAATCTTTTTTTAGGAAGAATAAGAACTCAATCTCTAGGAGAAATTTGCGTGTAGATTATATGCTAGCACAATTATGTATATAAATAAACTATTTGTAGTATTAGAGTTAAGTAAAACTAACCATTAACCTCAAACTAAACCCCCACAGTTATTTTTTTAATTACATATTGCCCGTTTTGTGTGTGACTCATTAGGTTCAAACTAATCTGGTTGTAGGACATAACTTTCATGTAATTGTAATTGGAACTCTTTCCAATTAATTATAATTCCTTTTAATTTATTTTGAATTAAAACCCCTTTTGATTATCCATTTTGTAAGAATTAATTAATTGTTCTTTAAATTAATTCTTAGGGATTGTACAATCATGAGTGACACTTAACAACATATCATGACTACCTAGACAATGTGAATTTAGTTGTGAAACCTTGAACCTTTTCTTTATTAGTTACTGTGCAATTCAATTCTTCCATCATGTAATGTCCCAATTAAGCTAATTAGGGTATGGAATTATTGTCACACCCTTAGCATTAATTATATGTGTCTAGATTTCAAGATATAATTCTAATGGTGAAATTAGAAAATCCTTCCTAATTCTCTCTGTCTTGGTCAATGAACTTCCCGAATTATATCTTAGTAGATCACATAAGACATTCTGTCATTTTACTTAGGAGTGATAGATCCCTCATTGTATACTCTATACCTCAATATGAAACCCATTATACCCAATTACTACTAATTAATGATCCATAAATAAAACCATATTAAATAGCATCACAGTATAATAAGTCTCATAAAAGATAACCATGGTGCCTCAAGTCTAATGATCACATGCACAACTGTAATGTAAGAACCACCTATTGATAAGTAATTAAAACTCTATGTAGGTGTTCTTAAATCGAGTTATATTGAGTGAACTCATTCTCTAATTAGCACCCACAAACTTGTTTTAATGTCTACAACAACAGTAACATTGAGATTAGTCACCCTCCCAATAAGCAAACATAGTATGTACTAGTCTAATTGGATTACTAACATCCAATTAGTATCCTACGACTAAGAACATTTAAGAATAAAGTTTTTAAATAATAATCCTATCCCCATTGATCTTATTCTATGGACTTATAAATCATGATAATGTAATTTGAAAAATATTCATGATTAATAAAACTTGTCATTAATTATGATAACAATTTGAATAAAAATTATTTTACAAATAACAAGCTAGGACATCTAATGTCTTAGCTTGTAAAGCATACTACTAACATCACTTCGTTTCTAGCCCTGTATAATTGTTTTTTATGTTCCTGAACTCTAAATTTCTCATTCAAAGCATTAACCATCAGATCATAGCTCATAGTTGGCTATGTTTTAAGCTGATTGTTCAATGCCCTTGCAATCCATCAGACTCAACATTCTTATTCTGGCTTAACCTAATAAAATTATGTTTATTTTGCAAAGTTCTGACCATGAATTTCCTCTCATCAGGAACCAATGATTGAAAAATACTCTAAGGACAACCTTCAGCTTAACAAGTGACACAAAATCATTTTGGATTATTCTTGGGCTTCTTAAAGTTATACCCACCTTGTACACCATAATCTGCCAATGCTTCTTTAAAGTGTTTAACATTATTGAAGACATGACCAACTTCAAATTCTATAGACCATCATCTCTAGGCTTGAATGGCTTTACTTGCAGCCCCTTATAATTTATGAAGTTATAAGTTCTGGCCCTGGTGTCATTGTCTTCACCACCACTTTGACAGTTAGCTGAGTCATCAGAAACTCCTCCACTAAGCGATGGGTTAGAATCCCTTACTTCTTTTTCTAAGCCACCTCTACCCACACCACTGTCATCCTTATCCTCATCTTCTTCCCAAACCATCCATTCATCATCATTAAAAGCGAAATCGCATTCATTTTCTCACCCTAATTCATCATAATTAAGCCATATATTTTGATCTCCATTCATATTTGCATTTCTTTCAACCCTACTTTCTTTAGTAACTCTAAGCCCATCTCTATTTATGTATACATTCCATTCAACCCTATATCCTTCAGTAACACCAACCCCATCTACATTCATGTCTGCATTCCTTTCAACCTTATCCCTTTCAATAACTCAAACTCCATCTCTAGTCATATTTGCCTTCCCCTCAGTAACTTCACCGACTACATCACCTTGACTAAATCCAACACCATCATTTATATTTTCTTCAACCAAATCATTTGCATTAGTTTCAAAACCACCCTCATTGTTTCCTTAATCTCTATTACCATCATTCCCATTACCATCACACAAGTCTTCCTCACCAAAACTACCATCACTATTTTCTTCATCTCCATTATCATCATTTCCATTACCATCACACAAGTCCTCACCAGCAAATTCAAATACATCTATAACCTTCACATCACCTATTGTTTGAAATGGAACACTACTCCTTCTTCTAAGAGGCTTAGTACAAGTTAGAAGAGTGCAATGATGATCTTCTTCAACATAGAAGCTAATTATACCCAATTAACTAAAATGTACAATAACATCAATTAAATCTTTATCACCATTCACAATTCTACCATTACTTGCCTTCACTGTGACAAACGTTGCGTTGATGCAAAATTGGAGTAGATATCGTCCAGCAAGTCAAGCACGCATTATTTATTTTTATCAACATACATCTCTCCATCGAGCTCATCACAACCACCAATGTAGAAGAAAACCTTGAAAATGGAATCATCCATTGTAACCTGCACCATAAAAATTGTAAGGATTTAGGTGTTTATGTATTCAGGAATTATACCATATATAAATCAACACTTAAGTAATTAGAAAAAACGAAATGAGAAGTTAAGTAAATATAATGGCAAATAGATGAGAAAAGTGATATAAATCAAAGATAGTTTTCGAAATATTTTTGGGGTATAGGTTTCACAAAAATCATTTTTTAAGGTTTTTATGTTTTAGGGATTATGGATGAAAATCAACACTTACCTAACTCGAAATGTCACATAGAAGGAAAATGTGATACAAATTGAAGATGTTTTCATATTGATAATTAACTCACAATAGTACTAGAAATCATTTTTAGGGTTTTTTTTTTCGTATTTAGAGATTTGGGCTATCTATCAACTGTTAAGTAACTCGAAATTGTAAATAAAAATTAAATGTGATATGAATTAAACATAAGCCTTAGAATCAATTTGTTGGTTTATATTTCATACTGATAAATTACCAATTCTAAGAGATTCCTTGTAATACTTCTTCCACTTCAAATTAGTGTCTTAAATTTCATAATTTATTCACTACTCATTCGATTTTCTCCATATTGGCTTCCAAAATTGATAGATTTATGTATGATTTTGCATTTCGGAATTTAGGGTTTCAATTTCTACTTTAGAGATCGAGAGAGTGAGAGATACCAAAGAATGAGTCAATAGGGTTAAAACAAGGTCGAACAAATGTTTATATGTGAGGGTAGCATTGTATTTTTCTAATCACTGTCAGAACTTAATAGTTCCCGATAGGTCAAACCTGGTCAAGAGAGGTAAGTGTGCGTTTTGAAACATCATGGAGGTAAGTGACTCGGTCACTAAACCTTGAGGAGGAATAAGTATTTTACCCTTAATAATTTGATAATAATCAAAAGAATCTTCTATGACTTCTATTAACTATAGGTTTCTTGACCTGAAACCTTTTGAGTTTCATTTAGTTTTATAATTTGTGTCATTATGTAACCATCAATACAAAAAATGAGTAATGTAACAACTAACACTCAAATAAATACTAATTAGGTTAGACCTTTAGGGATAATTTACAAATCATAAATAATTATCGAGGATTGTTAATTTACCTTACTATATATATAAGTCTGTTATGCCCTGACCTTTCTAGAATAAAATATTCCTGCTTGTCCCTTAAAACATCAATAAAATAGGGACTTTTTGGTATTTTAAAAAAATTGAAAGTAAAAAATTATATACCCAGGGAAGAAGCCTACTTGCAACTGTCAGAATAAGTCGGAGAGTATGATCCACCCTTGTCTTTTTCGGTGACGGTTCACCAATCAAACTTTGTAGATATGTTAGAAATTCAATTCTCGCCCTAGTGGTAGTGTTACTTTCCGATAAAAGTCACCGAAAGTACCAAATCTAAAAATGTCCCTATTAATTTACAAAGATGTGGTGCGTGAGGGTTGAGACTCGATGAAAGGTGGTGAAATCGGGTCTCATACTTTAGATCTCAATGAGCTTATTCCAACATTATCGGGGTTGCACTTTTTCGACCACCAGTTGGACTCAATATCACAAAAAATATTCGAAAGTGAAAAAATTAAATCTATAGACTTTGTGAATTTCCGATAAAAATCATTGAAAAGTACCAGATCTAGAAAGGTCATTCTCAATTCATAGCAGGGTGGCGCATGAGAGTGGAGGCTCAATGAATGGTTGTGAAACTAGGTCTCATACTTTAGATCTCAGTGAGCTCATTCCAGTAGTATCGGGGTTGCACTTTTTCGATCACCAGTTGGCTCAATATTGCAAAAAATATCTGAAAGTAAAAAATTAAATCAACATATTTAGTGAATTACCCAATTGCTCTGGTACTTGTTTTAGAGAAATTTAAAATCTTGAGGGTGTTTGGTTCAGAAAGGCTGGAGCACAATGCTACCTTACACTTACAATGGGCACAATACTAACTTACACTTACAGTGGGCACAATGCTAATTATATATTTGTTAAGTCGTCAATTTGAATTAAGGTTATGAAAATCTTAACTCGCGACCCATTTATTAATAAAAACTTATTATTAGTACATAAAATTTGCAAAAATGATAATTATTCTTTTATCTTTAAAGATGGGCTCTATCATATCCAAATAAATCGTCACCGTAAAAATTATACCTCCTTCCCCATTGCTTTGTTGGTGAACGCATGTCTGCAATGGTTTGGCATGAAAGACTTGATCATCCAACCAAGTCAACCTTGCATTGTGTTATTTCTCAACGAAATCTTTGTGTAGTTGGCAAAACTCATCTTTCTTTTATTTGCCAATCCTGTCAAGTGGGCAAATTAAAGCTCTTGATTACATTTTGCATTGCTTGTATCCCATGCATCTTAAACATTGGAACTTATTCACGTAGTTATTTAGAAGCCTTCACCTATTACATCAAAAACTGGTTTGTGATATTTTGTAATTTTTATAGATGATATAGTCAATATTGTTGGTTTTATCCTTTGTCTTTCAGGTCCAATTTTTATGATATTTTTGTTTCTTTAAAAATTTTAGTAGAAAATCAATTTGATTTGAAAATTAAAGCTATGTAATATGATAAGGGCCAAAGAAAATGATAACAAACCCTTTCAAGTATGCTTCCCTAAAATTATTTGATTATCATTTTCTATGGTCCTTTGGTTGCACATGTTTTCCCTTTTTACATTCTTATGTTTCAAATATACTTGAGTTTCAATCTATTCCATGTGTTTTCTTGGGATATAACTTAAATCACAAAGATTATTGTTGCTTGGATCCCAAAATTGATATTGTTTGTCATTTTATTTTTGTTGGATCCAATGATAATGCTTCTCTTTTTATACATTGGGCTAAGAATTCTATTCTCTATCTCTTTTAATATGTTAATGATATTATCATCACTGAAAACAATAATGATGTTAGTCAACTCATGAGTAAGCTCAATCATTTCCATGAAGGATTTGGGTATACTAAATTTTTTCTTAAGTATATGTGTTTACAAAAATTCTAAAGATTTTTTTTGCCAAACCAAATACACCATTAAATTTCTCTTACATGCAAATTGAAAGGAGCAAAGCATATTCTCTATCTTGTACAAAGTGATTCCAAACTATCAAAGCATGCATGTGAACCACCCACTGATCCTACCAAATATCGAAAAATTGTGGAAGCTCTTTTATGTCACTGTCACTAAACTCGATATAACACTTGCCTACAATCAAGTTTGTTAGTTTATTCACTCACCAACCACTTATCACTGAGAAGTTGTAAAACACATTCTACATTATCTAAAGAGTATTGTGACACATGGTCCCCTTTTTCATCAACTCTATCAATTTACATGCTTATAGCGATGCTGATTGGCACACAATCCCGATGATTGGCGATCCATAAGGTTGGCGATCCACAAGGGGTTATTGTATCTTTTTTGGTGGTAATCTCGTTTCATGAAGTGCTAAAAAGCAACCTACTAGATCAAATTGTAGTTGAATATAGTGCTATTTGATGCATTGCTGCTAAAATTACTTGGATTTGCACCCTTCTTAAAGACATTGGTATTATATTAAATTATCAACTAATTCTTTCTCGTGACAACATTTGTACTTTACAATTGACCCCTAATCCTTTTTCTCACTCACGTATAAAGTATGTGGAGATAAACTACCACTTTGTTCTTAAACAATGGTTTGTTATAGTCTTACTGTTCGGTATGGTTTCATTATAGATCATTTAGCTAATATTTTTACCAAGAATCTATCTACAAACAAATAAATTTTGCTTAAAATAAAATTAACGTCTTGGGTTTAAGTGATCAATGAAAACAAAATAAATCTGACAGACCACCACCCTCAATATAATACAACCACGTCTTTCACAACACCTCAAGTGTTTTTTTTTTATTCTTTGCAACCTATTCAGAAACCACAAAAGTCATCACTCAGCTAGAAAAAATGAAGGAAAAGGAATAGCAAATATAAGTAAGTTATGTATCAAGATACAAATATCACACAATGACTCGAAGTGACAAATTATAGCAAATCATGTATCCACTTAATACTGCCACAAAAGTCTAGTATGGTAAAATGTTGCCATATTACCATGAGTGCTACTTTAGGTGCCAAATTATATTATACAGTGACTTTTACAATGATGAATGTTTTAACATCAATACTTCATGTAAGAAGTTGCCACACGTCAATACAATCTTCATAATATGACATACCAATTAACATAAAATTTATCTGCTCCTATTTCGTAATAAATTCAATCGACTAAAAACAAAAGCAAGTATTTTATGTCAAATGGTCAATTTTAATTTCACAATTACAGTAGCAAACCAACAACAAGAACAAAACAAAAAGGGTGGGTTGCAACTTCCAGACACAGTGGTTTCCTTACAAGACAAATAAGGTGTAACTTTCAGATCATATACTATTAGATACCAAACGAATAAAATGTTAGTAATCATAAAACCTTTATCTTACACTTATGGTTGGCTAAATACATTCTAATTCCCTAATATTTTCAATCTTGGTGATGCCTAACCTTTCAATCCACACTCATTTTACGCTTTCCTTTTTCAGCATCAACTTGATTCATTCAACCCATTCTACTAGGTGTTATAATTAACCATACATCACATAACGATGACTATATAGCCAAACCCCATACTAAATCAATATCAAATCCATAAGTCAATCACATAAACTCTTCGTTAGAAAAATTGTATCTCACACCATACATCATATCATTTAACAAATTAGCATAAACACATATATTAATTCTATGTTTATATCCAAAGTGATACAAATTCCCTGTAGCACATCTAAGTAAAAGATGAAAGCATGGACTACATTGCAAAGTTAAGGTTCCAACAATTATAGAATTCATCATCTAACAATTTGCAACAACTTTTGACATCACATGAAGTTTTGAATCCAAATTTTTTTACAAAAACATCAAGATAAATGGGAGAAGAAAGGCTCGCCTTTACAAATAGAATTGGATCTAATATGAAGGCAGTTCAAAAAAGAAATACAGAACAAAGAAAGCCAGGTTATACCTTATGTAGTTTTTGCAACATAGCATCTTCATATGTTTGATAACCAGTCCCAACTAAATTACTTAATCGTAGAGTCTCTGCAGATATCTCAGCATTATCTATTAATGCTCCTTTTTGAAGAGGAATAACCAGTAAGGGGTTATAAAGATTACCAAACATATATCCTATAGCAGCAACCTAACAAAATAAACCAAATATAAGTAATTTTACAATAAAACTAGATAACATTGTATATAATTAATTGCTGGTTTAATTTGCAATACTGAAGAACTTAAATAAAAAAAGTGGTCATATCAAACTCATTCCTGCATCCTTAGAACCCATAGAAAAAAAGTGCAAAGTCTTTCTTCTTAGCACTTTGAATAACCACAAATTCAACTTCACCAAACTCTAAAAATAACTCTCCCAACTTCTTCTCGGTGTAACCTTCACCAACTTTCTGCCAAGAAACCTTTACCACTTTCTACTTATCCACCCAAAAAGTACCACTCACACTCTATTTCCTCACTTTTTGGCCTTCTTCTTTGCACGTATCCTTGCAATCTCTTCTTTCAACTTACTCGCAATTCTCTCTCCCTCCTCTAGAGCTTTTACAGTAGGGTCAAGTGCACGCTCTATCTTCTCAAGATGAAATATTGTTTTCTATTACTTAGCATCTCGCTTAAATTGATGAAGATTTTTCTCTTGCTTGACTCTAAGAATGTCATCGAACAACTTCGCACTTTTTCATCCTTCAGAATCTCATATGATGACTTGAGCTTTTGGAACTTGGCATGTGCATTTGGAACATTTGAATGCTTATGTGAGTGTAATTATAAAGCTTTCAACTTGTACGCTTTCGAAATCTCTCTTTGTAAGCTTTGCTCTTTCCTCATTGGAAGGTAACCCCAGAACTCTGTAATGGCCAACGTTATCCTTCATGTCTTCTGATCCAAATTATAGCACTGTGTAAAAGAACCCAAACATAAAGTTTCAATAAGTAATCTAACTAAACCCTTAAAAGAAATTCCAACTTCATATCACAAAAACATAAAATTAAGAATTATTAATATATCCATGATAGAAGTAAAAAATTCTCTAAAATCCTACTTGTACTTTTAATTGCACACAACTTTCTCTATGTATAGATATAAAACTAACTTTCCTCCCTGAACATAACTGAAATGGATACTCAGTCATTAAGTCCTTATTCTTTGAATTATTACTTTATGAACATTTAATAATAGTAATATAAATGTTTTTTTCTTTGTTATCTTTTACATTCATGAATTATTCTCTATAATCCAAGGAACGTGATCTCTTGGTATATTTAAATAAGCATAACTTAGATAATGCAGATACTATTGCATAATTATATTCCACAAAATAAGATTACTATTTTCCCCACATCTTCATTGAAATAGTAACCATTCCCAAAATATCTCTGCTGACAAAATATAAAGCTCATAAATCTCAAGTAGCTTCATTTAAGACCCTTTTTTTTTATCCTTTTGGGTCCCTCTAGTTGATTGGCTTCTTATTGACAAACCCACCATAAATAAAACCATCTAAATAATAATGAAAAACATAAGTATTAAGAGTAGTTAAAAGGGCTAAAATAAAATGGAGACATGAAATAGGATTCAACAATGATGCATGTAGTGACCAATAATTAGGCCTATTTTTGAAAAAAAATAACAAATACTTGTGACAGAAAATACTAAAACAAATGCCTACATCAAATAGCCACATAAAAGAATAAAAAGATTGATCAAATGAATTCCTAAAGATTGTACTCCTTAGTTAACTGCAACATAAAATAACAAATTCAACTAATGAATACAACCTTGTCATTGGCTGATTTTTCTTATAAAAGTTACTAGCTGAATTTAGAATAGTTAAAAAATGGAGAAGGGAGAGTTTAACACCCCGACCCAATTAAGGTAGACCTACCTAAGTGAGTAACCTTAAATCAAAAATCCGACAGCACCTCCTCTGTTTTTCTAACATTTCCCAAAACAAATTAACCTATAAACACTCCATAACATCTCCACACTCTATAATCCAATGATGTCTTCTTACCACAATTTACATAGTCAAAAATAAAAATAAAAATAAATACATATCCAAAAATTTATAACTCTTTTAATCATCCATACATTCCTCAAACACGATGAAGATAATGAATATAGTATCCGCACTTAAAAGTCACTAAACAGCAATAAAGAAAAAAGAAACTCATGCTCTAACACTAAGGAATAGATCTCAAATGGCTTGAAAACAAAACCAATTAGGAGAAGTAAACTCAAGTTAAAGGTTCTTGCCTACTAAGGTTAACTGTCGTAGCATAAGGACAAGATCCACACTCTACTAAACCTGATCATGAAATGATCAATAAGCTTTGACGCCTAGTGAGAAAAATACCAACAACGAATACCAATGCAATAGAACAAGAGATATACTAGTATCATGTAAACAAAATGATCTAACACATTTATTTTACCAAAACAAGATCTGATCAACACTTTGATATCAAGTAGAATATCACCACATATATAAATACTAACAGTTAATAAGAACTTTATTCAGCTCATTAATATATTCAAAATTCATCTCACGTTTCCCAAGTTATCAAGAGTGAGGTAAAGCTCATAACACTGATATCTCCATCTAGCAGAACATCTCCACCACATATTCTCATCTAGAAGGATACTGACCACACACACACAAATATATATATATATCACCATCTTTCATCCCGGATTATTAGAAGCTTATAAACTCATAAACACACAAATACACATGCAGTAGTACATAAACCACATCTCATCCATGTATCCCTATCCAGTAAGATACAATAATTATATATAAAAATTGAGCAACTAGTACTAATTCCATTTCAACATTTAACATGACCAAGATTTATAAATAATTCACAAAGATCATCTTTGATTCAAATTTAACATAGCACAAAACAAGTATAAATTCTCACCATTCCTCAAACTGAGAAAGATCTCATTATTTAAATCAATAGATAGTATAAATCATAGTTTCTTAAGAATAGATAAGAGGATATATTTGTTTATAGTAATCCACTTCAACATAAGGCCAAGCTAATGAACCAACCAATCAAAAGCTTTAGGTACTCATACCCTCACTCATTTCCTAATGCATACTCACGTGCTTTTAAAACATTTTCACCTGTAAAAATAATAGAAATTAAATAAAATTAAATAATAAAATTAAAGTATGAATTTCATATTTTTGTTTCTCAATTTCTAGCATTTTTCATTTTCTAAATAGCTAAAAACTCTATTTTAATCTTTCCCAAATGTGAACTCGCAAGTAACCTGCTTTCAATTACACATAACACATACCTTAATTAACCGCTATTCCTCAATTTCTAAGAAAACTCCAAGTAACCTATTTCTTTGATAAACCTTTAATTTAAAACAACTTGAAACAACTTTGATTTTCTAATGCCATTCTTAAGTCCTTGACTCAATTCGATCCATGCTACAATTATAATAACAACATCCAAGTTCCACAACATTTAACCAAATCTTTCTTAAGGACCTAATTTCAGTGAAAAACAATATATTTATCTATTTCAAAATTTGAAATAAGGGTATTTTGGTATTGAAACATGGAAATTGTGTTCTCAATAATGTGAAGTTGAGAAAGGAGATAATGAGAGACACATGATGATGTAGATTCGATGCAACCAAGTAACAATAAGATGTATAGAGAATCGAGATAGAATTTCTGGTGGTCAAGATTGAATAGGGATGTAGCTGAAATTATGAGGTTGTATGGAGCACCATTAAGCATAGTGTCAAATAGAGATGCTAGATTTACATCTTGGTTTTGGAGAGGCTTTCAGAAAGCCACGGGTACACAGTCGCAATTTAATATAACTTTTCATGCTCAGACAGAAAGGATTATTAGAGTGGAAGATATGTTAAAGACAAATGTGATGAGTTTCTCAGTAATTTGGGATGCTTACATGTCATCTATTGAAATTTCTTATAATAATCAGTATCAAACTAGTATTGGGATGACACCGATTAAAATACTGTATGGTAGGAGGTGTAGAACTCTTATATGTTGGGAAGAAGTGGGAGAGAGAAATATATTTGGTCCATCAATTCTTGAGTTAACAACTGAGAAGATCAAATTGGTTAGAGAGAACTGTAAAGCAGCACAGAGTATACCAAATAGTTATGTTGATAATAAAAGAATACCTCTTGAGTTTCAAGCAGGTGATTGGGTGTATTGAAAAATATCTCAATGAAAATGTGTATTGAGATTTAAAAAGGAAAGGAAAGTTGAGTCTGAAGTAAGTGGGACCCTATGAGGTTATTGAGAAAGTTGGACTAGTAAATAGCCTGGATTTGCCTCCAAAGTTGAAGCAGGGACATAACTTATTCCACATTTCACATTTGCGAAAGTACTTACTTGATAAATCTCATAATATTTTGAGCTAAGCTGTAGAAATTCAAAAAAAAAAAAGATTTGACTTTTATACAAGTACAAGTGAGAATTTTAGACAGAAAGAACAAGTCTTGTATGATAAAATAATTTCATTAGTTTAAGTTCTGTGGTGGAATAAGGATATTGAAGAGATTACGTGAAAGTGTGAAACAATTATGAAGAAATGTTATTCACATTTGTTTCTGGAGTAAAGTAAGGAAATTTCGGGGACGAAATTTTTATAAGGTGGTAGATTTGTAATACTCGTAATCGTAAAGTAAGGCTAAAAAAGTAATTTAATAAATATGACATGAAATTAAAATAATATATATATGCGAAGGATTTAGTATTGAATAAAATAATTCTTAAAAAAATAGACGCGTGGAGGCGTAGTTACAAAGAAAAATGAAAAAAAAAATCGTGAACAGTGTAAAAGAAAAGGAAAAGGAAAAAGAAAGAAAGAAAAAAGTTTTGTTAAAAAAAACAAGAGGAAAAATGTGGCAGCAGGTGGCAACACCTACTGCCAAATGAAAGCTTAAGGTTTGCATGTAAGACACATGCAAACTTGTATGGCAGTTTGAGAATTTTTTTGGGGGGGGGGGTGAAAAGATGCTGGAAAAAAAATTGCATGTATATATATATATATATATACACACAGAATTTTTCCTTTACTTTAGCAAATCTTTGGTTTTCTCCTTCCTTCAATTCAAACTATTTTTTTTCTCTAAACACTTGGGGACCGAAAGAAAGGTTGAAAGAATAAATTTTTAAAGAGGTTTATGGGAGAATTTTATAGAGAGTCACGGAAAGCTCTAAGAAAAACAGAAGGTAATAACATGAAGTTTATTTTTTAAACTTTTTAGCGTACATGAAATTTCCTAGAATTCAAAGTGAGAATTTTTAAAGGGTGTAAATTAGGAAGAATTGAAGAATAAATTATAAATTTAATATAAATATAAATATTATGTTAGGTGTTGACGATCAGCAATCAGAGAAAATTACTGAGAGGAACGGAAAAGGCAAAGAGGTGATCCACGGGTAGCTCTAAGTGCTACGTGGTGAGTTAGATTTACTTAAGTATTCTAGATTAAAAAAATGATATATTTAGTAAAATATTAAAATAAATTATTAGTTCATGCTTTGGTGGTAGATGAAAAATTGATTGATATGTATTATAGAAATTTTGGACATGTAGAAAATTATTATGTGAGAAATAATATTTTTTTCATAAATTCACCAAATCGATCTAATAAAGGCTAATGAACTTATGTCACCAAGAATCAGTTATTCATCCACACACTAAATTTCTTTGCATATATATCAAACTTATTTCCTTATTTTATGCAGCATCCATTTACCATGGATTGATCATAACTGAACCACTATTCACCAAACCACTTATTACCCTTCATTTTTTATTTTTAAATCAATTAAAGTCTCCATACACCAATAAATTGAACTTCTAGTCAAATTAGTTCTAAATCAAATCTATTCATTTTTAACCACTTCCAATTTACACCCTAATCACTTAATTATCCATTAATCAACATTTTTAATCTCTCAACATATTTATTATTCTGTCATAAACTAGAATTTACAAAGCTACCATTCATCATGATTATACCATTTTCAATAATTATTAAGTTACCAAAACACCGTTAACTAAACCCTTAGTTTTATTTAAAGCCATTATCTTCGTACGCAACTCTAACACCCTAATCAAGTCACTTCACTTCATTTCCCAATGTAAAACTCTTCAAGACACCTTGTTTCATTATATATTTTCAAGCCACATAAACTAATATACGTATAGAGATCAAAGTCATTTGTTCAAGCATAACCCTATGCGTCTAAATTAACTCTATCCTCAAATCAAACTTTCAATTTATTATTATTATCATCATTATTAATATTCTTTAACCAATTTATCAAAACCTTACTCTAATAACAACAAAATACACATTATACCTCAAAGTACTAAGTTTAACAATTAGCTTAGAAAGTCTTTGTATGCTTGTAGAGTCGCCCTACAAAACTAAAACTCCAAACATCGCAAATTCACTCATAAATTCTTCAAGAAACCAAACTCCATTAACACCCATTTTGGTTTAAATGAATTACATGCTTTTTTATTTTTATGGAATTCAATTGAATTCTATACATGAACTTCTATAAAATTAGAAGGATAAAATTAACATTCTCTATTTCTTTATTTCTAATGCTATTTCTTTATAAAATCTCTACTATCTCTCTCATTCTCTCACATGCTTTAAGTTTCAAGGAATGCAGAAAGCCACTCTATGATTAGCCCAGTCCTCCAGCTCTCCAATCTCTGGCACAATTTTATCTCATTTATATCAATTTTATCTCACTTAGTAATTTGAAAATATATAATATTCTTTTAAAAAAAAGAGAAAATAAGTAATAATAAGAAATAGACACATCTTAGACGTGCTTGGCTCCAGGACTCAGTCATCCAAATTGATCTAACTAACAGGTCCATACCACATGCATACGTTGGCCATACACATACATATCTTCTTGTCATTCAATTTATGCAATTTTCATATAAAAAAAACATGAAGCTCTTCTTGTTAAGATTTAAAAAAAAAATCTAAAAAGGTGTTAAATTAAAATTCAAAGAGGTTTATAGTTTTTGTGATACTCCATAAGTTTAGAGGATTAATGCCATGTAAAAAAAAGGCAATGAGATGAAAAGTATAATAGAACTTAATATTTAAGTAAAATTTGGAAAAATGAATTGAATCCTTAATTGATTCCTAACATAAAATTCATTTAAATTCTATAGTTTAAGTAAAACATACCAAACATGAAAATTCATTTGAGTTCATTTGAAAATGAATTCTAGTTTCAATTCATTTGAAAATGAAGTATGAATTCTATTTTCAAACTAAATTTTATACTTAAAGTCATAATAAATAGAGTGTGAATCTCCAATGACAAAAAGTATAAAACTATAGTCAATTTTACCATCAAATTATCTGAAGATTCAAGATACCATAATTAAAATCACCACATTTCATACCATTTAAAACAAGAAATTCATGTTCTAATTTTATACAAAATATTCATATAGTTAAGGAAAATCAGAAAACATGTGTATGAATGATGAGTTTGATCTTTGTCAAAAGGGAGAACATATTTACCAAGCTTTGGGAAGGATCTTGCGGTAACTTGGTTGTGGTCAAAAACCAATTGAAAAACGACGACGCGGTCCTCTTTCGACATTGCAACAATGGAGAAGGAGGACAGTCACTTTGATCGATGTAAGATAATGTTATCGTGTGGATTAGAGAGGAGAGGAACATAAGAGTTCAACCTAAGCCAATGATGTATAACTGAAGCAGCACGTTGCTACGGTCAGTGCACTATTGAGCAAATGATGAGTACACTATTTTATAATATTTTAACACTCCCTTTAATTTAAATGAAGGGTAAATTATCGCGAACTCCTTCGAGTACCATATAATAATCATGGATTTCATTTCAGTATAAGCATTTTTCCTTCTTGACATTTACTTCCATCCAATGTACAGCTCGTATTTGTACACCATCTTAACATTTTGTTGAAATTACCCGAAACGATATTTTAATATTTTTGTTTGCCCTTGTACCAAGGTAGAAAATATCTAAAGGTGGTAAACAGGAACCAACGATCGCTTAGGTGGGTTAGCTCCCATTTGTTGATCTCTCCAATCATATTTGACTCTTTTTTTACCAATGCTAATATGATTGTTTAGGGTATTTGAGAGTGAGAATTTTCCCTATAAATAGAGGACTAGAGAGCAGATATGGCATGTGTCTTCTTTAGACTCCTTATAACTGCTAAGGCACTCATTTTAACTAGTAAGGTATGTTTGGCTTTCCTCTTTTTTTCCTTTTAAATTTTTGTTTAATTTGTACTTTTCCTTATTATTCCACTTATGATCAAAAGTTGCATATCTTAAGTAATTTATTTATAACCATGTAGCAAAAAAATGTCTTCTTCAAGCATGTCTCGTAGCACATCTTCAAAGCTTAAGTTTAGAAAACATTTATGTAAATGTGCTCACAAAGCTGGTGTTAGGATTTCAAAGTCAAAAAAAACATGAATCGACAATAGTATACATGTGATAGTGGGGAATACAGGTTCTACGAATAGTGTGTGCCATTATCTGGTAGTGAAAACACTTATACTCAACAAAGGAATATTCTAATTTAATAGAAAAATTGTTTGAGCTTAAAACAAGAGTGATGTTGCTTGAAGAGTGGAAAGGCATGGTGAAAACATATATGGTTGACATTGGGGCCTTAGTTTTGGTGTATTTGTAATTGTGCTCATAAAATAAATGTTAATGAGCACATCCTAAACCCACGTAAGCAAGCACCATCTAAATTTTTAATCCATTGATACCCTTAGTGTGTTTTATTTCTTGTCATGCAACATATGAGGTTCTTACGACTACATGAGCCATGCAACTGAAAAACATAGTTACTTAATAAAACAACATGAAAGAAACAATGCCTATTATTAGTACATGCACTACCTGAATTTAACTAGTAATTCATCAACTAACTAACTTAATGAACTATAATAAAACCCAAAGAATAACAATAACTCTAAAAATTATCAAATTAATAAAGCAATCAACTAACTAACTTACAAAGCACCACCACTTCCAACAATCCATAAACCTATATCAACTAACTTAAAATCATGTAGTTCGAACTCACCACATTCACTTAGATCATTTGCCAAACTCTCATCAATAATAACCCAAGTAAATAAACACCACAAAAATCACAATCATAATGAAATAAACACAATGGTATTCATGAAATTATCTTCATATCATAAAATGTTTTCACATGCTTCCTAGTAGCTACACAAAAGGGTATTATCCTTTGGACATTATATAAATATTGCCCTAATACCAAAAAAAATATAGGGAAAATACTATCAATGCATCATAGTAACTAAATTGCCACTATCTATACCATATTAGCAGGAATATACCAATTGTTATACATCAATTTGTTATATAGGTACCCAAAAAATTGCATCATTCAACAAAGTTATCAATTATGCAATATATACCAACCACCCAAGAAGCTATAACCAAAATAAAATTGCCAACCAAACCAAACCAACCATCATCCCCAAAACAAGTATATCAACAAAAAAATACCAATCTAAAGGTTCTCAAACTTGAGTTTACCATGCAACAAAACTCATTGCCACCATCAAATACTCCATCTTGATCCCAACCACAGTTGTACCAATTTTTGCTTGACTTGTCCTTTGATTACTCATTTCATTTAAATTTTCATCCACCACTGTGTTGAACCTTATTATATTTCTATTGCCACTACCTTCCACCCTATTGACTGACTCTTGAGTTGCATTAGCAAGTCCATCTGGAGAGGTGAAGTCCTTCATTCTTCCCTGAAATGTAATTAAAAAAATGCAGTAAAAAATCACAGTCATGCAAATATAAAAATAGTAAATTTAACTAACTTAATATCAACCTTTTTGTTCTTCTTTGTCCTTAATAGATTAGCCCCATCAGTCACTCTACTTAGCACATTTTTCTGGGTTTGAGTTTGTGTTAGACAAATAAGGAAACAACAAGTTAATAAATATTTAAACTAAATTTAACAAAGTAATAAAATGTTTATGCGCTGTCATACTTGAGTTTGTTTTTTTTTTCTTAGCAACTATATCTCTCTGTCATGTTCTTCTACTATGGTTAAGACCTGAACAATTTTTGCACCTAACAGTGCTTGACCTCCTAATTGAGCCAAAGCCAACAACAGCCTTACCCTCTTCCTTCCTCTTATTCTTCCCAGGTCTACCACGTTGTCTCTTGAGTGCAAGGGGTTGATGTCGATGTGATCAATGTTAGGTAAACGGCTCATGTCAGGAATTGGGTGGATTATGGTATCATAGGCTCTCTCAAACTTCCTTTTTGCTAAAATAATGGTCAATATATTCCTCAACATTCTTTCTGCACTACACAATATATGTCATACCATGCTTCTAAGGCAACCCACTTAACTGCCAATACTTAAAGTTATACTTCTCGTCCCTAATATTCATAGAAAACATCATCCATCCATTATCCACATTAAACTCATCCTCACCAGCTAGCTTAAGTGTACAATACTTTATTCCCTTCTAATTTCTCTACTTTAACAGAATTTTTGAAGCAATACCAACTATCCACCCTTTGACAATTTCATTCCTTTGATATATTCAACACAAGAAAAGCAAATATAAAACAACTTAAACATTCATATAAAAAAAAATTTAAGGTGAGGTAATGTAACTACAACAAATTTATTAGGATATACTTTACATAGCCATCACTTTCATCATAATTCTTTTCAACATAGCCAATATTGGTTTATCCTTCAAATTAATAATCCAAGCATTGAAAGATTCACTTAAATTATTGGTCACTTGATCACTCTTAAACCTTGGATGAAAAGCATACCTAACCCATGTATCAGGAGGGAGCCTAGTAAGCGATTCAAATGCATCTCTATTGTGCTCCTTAAGATTCTTCATTGCATTAGTGAAAACAACCCCACTGTATGCATTATCTGCCTTCCAAAACTCCTCATTCAATTGAACCCCATGAAATAAGAACTTGAAGTTGTTGTATAGATGTCTACAGCAATGCCTATGTATTGCATAAGACTTGACATCATTCACAGCTAAGTCAAGTCCCTGCAAACAATACATGAAATAAGAAAACAAATCACTAATATATATAGCAATGTAATTTAATACAATATAATGAACTTAATTACCTTTTGTCTATCTGATATAATGGTCAGTAGGATATCAACCTTTTTACCAGTAATTGCATCATCCAAAAACTGAAGAAAAGCAGTCCAACTCTCTCTATTTTCAGCTTCAACAAACCAAAAGCAACTAAAAATATCCCTTTATCCCCATCTAAAGGCACATTTATCAATAGAATACCACCAATGGGGCTTTTTAAATGACACTCATCCATACTATAATTGGTTTACACCCATTAATAAAATCCATTTTCATTGCATTATAACAAATGAATATCCTCTTACAAGTTGGATCAGAGTTAAGAGCTATATCTGTTTGCAACCTAACTAAACTCATAGGAATTATGTGCCTAATCAACTCAACATATTGTGGCAGTCTCGAGTAAGACTTGGCATGATTGCACTCATATTATTCTTTTCTTAATATCTTGGCATTGTACAACCTAGACTGACTGACCACGGTAATCTCAAATCTGGTCCTTAATTCAGTCCTCATGCTCTTATACTTCATGTTAGGGTCAGTTCTAAGTTGATCTTTCAATTTCTTTGCAATCCAAACTAGATCAATTTCCTTGCAATCCAAATTGGTGACTCACTCTAGCACATATTTGTTTCCCATTGTAAGACTTGATATGGTAAGATTTCTTATCACTTGATACGAATGCATGAATGTACCATGTGCACATCTCTATAGTAAATTGACATGTGATCCTACAAAGGTAATTCACAAGGAAAAACTAGAGATCAGGGTAAGACGAACAAATAAACACCTAAATCGACAAAATAATCAATTAGGTTTTGATTTTCAGTAATATTTAGTCAAGCAAAGACTTATGTATGTGAAAAATAAAAACTTGGAACCCTAGATTTTTGGTTCCATGAAAAAATTCTCCAAAGAAAATAAAAAATTTTGCAAATCTTTGGAGAAGATGACTGATTTTTTGCCTTGGATTCCTCACCCACTCCCAAACCCTCACCGATTCAACTTAACCATTAATGTTTTTTTCTCTCTTTAGACAGTTGAAGATTATGAAAGAGGAGATAAATGAGAAATGAGAGAGAACTAAATAGTTTACCTCCTTATACAAAGGTTTTTATATTAAACCCTTCAAAGGACATTTTAATATTTTTCGCCCCTCTTTTAAAGTCTGTCAACCGAAAAAGTCTGAATTATACTGAATTTGTATATTTTAAACTGAAAAGGAGGTGTCCATAATTAGACGGTACCTCAAGGGAGGTCCTGATAATTTATCTCTGAATAAATTCCTGTTTTGTGGAATTCATTTGAATTTCATAGATTGTCATGTCTAGTTTGTTAATAAAGTGTGTAATTCATTTTAAAACAAATTGACCACATATTTAGTTTGCTAATAAAAAGTATAGAAATCATTTTTAAATGAATTTTAGTAAAATTGAATAAGCTGTGGATAAATTAGAAAGACAAAATTATCATTCTCTTCTCAACTCTTCTCTTTCTTTTCTCTTTCTCTCCATCCTTCATCTGTCTTCCATGATTGTCATCACTATAATAACAACGACAATCGCCACTGTAACTACACCATGCATTGTCGATCATGGTTAGTTAGGAACACGAAGCTTTTGGTTCCCTTTAATGTTTTCAAATAAAATAAAATGAATATGTTAAAATATTAAAATGATTCGAATGAATAAGCTTTGGGTGTTGGCTGATTATGGTAAATGGCAGATTAGGTTTAGAGTTTAGATAATTAAGGAGGTATTTGGTATTTAGATTTAGGCTTAAAATGGCTAAAATAAGTAGACCGCACTAAACTTGTTCAATTAATTTTTAATATTATTATCGACACATGTATCTATTCTTGTCTCCTCTTTTCCTTTTTCTTTTTCTTTGTTCTTTTTTTTCCTTCCCAAATAGTGGAAAAACTAGAAATTAATGTAGTTCATTAAATTCTTCTATTTTTTCTCAAATTATATTTTCATGAATATTTATTATTTTTAAAAGAATTATATCATCAATATTTGTAAATGGAATGCATGATGAAACTAAATAACCTTATATGAAAATGTGGGTTTTACGGAGAAATTCTCTCTCTTCTGGGTATGCTGGTATATTTGCCAAGCACGAGGGGAAAATCAGTTAAAAAAGAGAAAGATTTGAGAGTTGATATTTTCCCTTTTCACCAATTGCAAAAATACAATAAAGGAAAAACCGGAAAAAGAAGGAATTTCTTGAAGAAAAAAATAGTTTTCTCTCGTCCCAAATACCCCCTAGTCCATGTTCGTCCTTTTGTCTCATTCTACTTCTTCCTTCTATCCTCTAGAGGTTGCGAGCTCCTTTTTTTCTTCTCTTTATTTTTCATCAATATGTTTATGCTAATATTTGATCACTCTGTTTTTAATTTATTTAATATAGTGGTGAGAGATTCATGCTTGATTCGTGCAAATCTAAAGGAAAATTGGTCAATTTAATTGCTTTAGGTGGATTCTTGTTAGTGCTAAAAGGGTAATCTTTGGAATTGGTTTTCTACATGGCATTGTTGTGGTAATTGTTCCGGGTTAGGATTTGTAAAGCTGGTTGAATTGATCACAGAGGAAACAAAGTTGGTGAAATGTGGGTTCAATTTATTTTGACTCCATATGAAATTTAAATTTTCTGTTAAGCTTCTTGGAGTTTATGCTTAGTTTTTGAAAATGAGTGTGGGGGGATTTGATATTGGAAACAAGTGTTAGGAAGCAACGTTGGATTAATGTTTTATCAAATAATGAATCAAACCGTGAAACACTGGCTTTCAAGTAAGAAGAGAGAGGAGGGATTACGGGGAGTTAAGTGATGGCTTAAGTATATTTGAAATGGTAAGACGGACATTTTTAGTTTGCACGTTTGATCAAATGATTGACCTCGTCTTGACTTGATTTGTAAATATAATCAAAATTTAATAATGAAAAATGTAATTTACTCTAATAATTTCAAAAAAAAACTTTTCTCTCGAAGATTGGACCCATGATGAGATCTTAAATGATTGACAGAAAGGTGAGAGAAGGGAGAGTGGGACTATGCCACCAAAGGCCCATTGCCAGCCAAGCCTAATTATTTTGTTCTCCGTGCTCCAGATTGAGAGGATTGACCAGTAAATTGTATCCCTGTCTTTTTTCTTTTTTGCTTCCCCGTCTCTATCTTTTTTTGCTTCCTCTCCCATATAGCAACAGTGTCGGGAGAATTGTAAATATATGTATGATCCTTAGTATTTTTTGAAATTTGATAACGAGGTAGATTTTGGATCTAGTATATGAAAGTCAGCAAACTATGTTGGTGATGATGCAGATGCTTGAGGTGTTTTCATTTTTAAAAAATTGATAGCTTAATTAACGCAATACCTAGTTCTTCCGGTAGGCTTAAGCATTATAAAAAGAATAAGATTTTATCATATTATTGTGAACTTGTTTGCATGGCTTAATCTTGGTTGTTGTTGGCACTATCATTATCAGTATCACTTTCATTGGATCTAAGTAGTAATTCTTGATTTGTTCATAAATTTGTCTTTTTTTATTCGTGGCATGATTATGTGTTGATTTGTTGTTTGAAGTTGTGGTTATTCTCAATAATATTTTAATTGTAAACAAAGAGGCTCCAAATGGATTTTAACAGCAAGGATTGACAGAATTAGAAACGGAATCGGAAGTAGTTGATTATAAAACATTTATAATCCAATCGTAAGAAATTGAACCTTAAGAATTAAAATAGGAAACGGATATAACCTCAAGGACTAAGTTGCATATGCATTGTTACAATGAAATAACGAAGTAAAATATATTTTGTGATGGGCCCACTATTCATGGGAGGTTCATCAAACCCACCCAGAACACAAGTTTGAAACATTATATCGTGGTTCGTCCTCTCGGCCAAGATCACTTGTGTTTTTCCAATTGGTTTCTTTCATGTCTTTTATTAAACATTCGACATATTATTAGATTGATTAACAATTTGATCATGTTGACTACTCATAATACTTTGGACCTCATTAAGAAAATTAATAAAGTCGAAACCAAAGCAAAACAACCCTTTACACGAGTAAAAGCAACCTTTTAATGCCTCGAACCCTAAATGCAGTGAAAATATTTTAACAGAGTCTGGACTCTTATAATAAATAGACTGTGTGTAAAAGTGGTACACATGATAATTTATATATTACATATATAATTTGGCGTCATATGATATTATATATCATTATCCTCAGAGCAATGTGGGCGAGATATCCATGGGAAAGGGATTGCCTAAAACATTCTCCATGTAATACTGAGGATGTGTTGCATTCATTACCACAAACTGCATATCCTCAGATGGTTTCCAGTGACGTTTCCGTTGATTGATGAACCAGTTGTTTATTTGCTTCTGATCCAGACCAGTAGACTCTGCAAGCGCAAGCTTCTGTTGCTCCTGTTAACAATGACATCGTCAAATTAATTAAACCACGAAGGATCTATGTATGAAGATGCAAATTAAGTTAAATGACTCTTGCAATCTCCACTATAAATTAGCCACATACAAAAGATGGTTTTCCGAGCTTAATTAACATGTAGCTGGGAAAAAAAAAAAAGTAATCTAAATCACCATGATGAAACTACAAGTTCTACTAGTGGTTAATTCAAATCTTTCAAAAACCAACCAAAAGTTGAAATACTTCCGCATATAAATATATAGCATTCCTAAAGTTATGTTGTGCAAGATTTTCACTAACAAATAGTTTTGTTAAAATAAGAACAAGAAGTATGGCATTTGAAGTTTGAAGTAGATATACCGATGGGTAAGGCCATTTGTAATGTCTACTCCACCAATCCAGCAAGTGTTGTCTGGCTTCCTTAGGCAGCTTCCCTTTCTTCCTCTTCTTCATGAACTCCTGCTTAAGACTGCCTAAATACCCACTGTACTTGCGCAAGAGCTGACCTTTCAAGTCCCGATCTTCTGCTTGGGGATCTATCATGTCGTTGTTCACATCAGCGTCTTCTTCGGATGATGCACTCCTATCAGTAGCCTCAACGCAAGCTGTTATATAGCATCATCAACTAGTAAGCACCTCAAAATGTAGATGATGTTATAATAACATGTTCGGAAATGACTATCACAAGTTCAAATTAAGAATATATATGTTAAAAGAGTGGCATTATTACCACTTACAATTACACCTTTTAGGCTACTAGCAACATTTTTTAATTAATCAATGTCACCCTACTGACCGATTAGTATAACACACTATGAATAAACAGATAATCTGTTTATATTGGATTGCATTAGAGACATTATCCCTTTTCTTAATTTGATTTGTATCTTAATTTTCCTTTATCTCACTTTGGCAGTCAGTGCATATATAGCTGTTTGTCTGCAACTAATTACATGAAACAATATAAAGAATACTTTCAACATGCAAGCATAGAAGTATTAGAAGGCATGCAAAACAATGTTTTACCGGTGTGACCTACTTAAAACATACCACCTAGAAGATCTCAATTTTTCATCTTTCATTTTTTTTCCGAGTTTGAACGAATAGGTTTTTCCTCAATCAGTGACTCTTACCATAAAGCATTGTAATTAACAATGCATTCCAAGACTCAGCAACGCCAAGAAACTTCTCGCTGTGAAGGTCAAAAATCCTTGAGCAAATAATGAAACTGACCTAAATAAAGAGATTGGAATAACAGAATCCAGTGAGCTATTTACAAACCCCTGCTGCAACAAAACAGCCCCCATTTCAACCATACACAGCAAAAGATCCAGCTTAAATACTCATGTAACTGCTAACTGCTAAGATTAATGATAATCTACACGTCAATGAAGGTTCTTACAAACTCTAAAAGGACTTCCCTCACATATAAATAAAGCCTATTTCTTGTTTGCACCTAGCAAGTCTAGACCAATTGTTATATACCCTTCCTCCAAGCCCAACAAATTAAGGAATATTAAATACAATAAATGTCAATATATTCATTAAGAAAACATCAATGCTGTTTCAATGTTCTAAACAATACCTTCTATGCAGTATAAAAAATGTTCTAATACTCACTAGATACACAAGAAACTACATTTTCACTTTAAAGTGGCCGTGACATCAACACAACGGTGGTAAGAATGTAGTTGGTGGACACTTCAATAAGAAAGAGAGAAGCTTCTTTTGAAAGAAAAAATAAATCATCTCCAAACCCAAAACCCATCAACAGTGTTATGTAATATGGATAAAAACTAAGTAATTGTAAGATGGAAATTAAGAACAAGACATAAGAGCTTTTTCTGATTTATTTAAAATCAATATTGTAATTATATATATACTGTCAGCCTCTTAAATTCTCACAGGTTCATGTGAAATTGGAAAATAAAGCCCTTTCTGGGAACCTGCAATTCACTATTCCGTATATCATTAAGATGATGTGGACAAACACTAAAATAAACTGCATTGCTCTCAGTGGGAGAAAAACCGGTCAGGAATAATGGATGGAGGCTCAAATATACGTATATTGGAAGAATAAAAGCTATTTAGGTGAACGGCATTTTAGTGTTGCATATCATTCAGAAACTAATGTTTATTCACAGCACAAATTAAATTCTCAACAAATTCGATCCTCCTTAGCAAACCCCTCCACCATGCTTATATGCAGTATGCTTGCTGATGCATATTCTCTTCTTTAATCCGATAGGCAAATTTTTGATTCCGCGGGGGTTTGATCAGTTCAAATTATAAAGGGCTATGCGTGATTGGTCCACATTAGATTTTATATGCAACATGGCTTTCAAATCACCGACATGCAAACTTCAGTCTCACGCATAGCTACCGGGATTTTTATATCCCATTGAAACCGAGATCCGGATCTTACATTCTAATTTATGGTGCATTCGTCCACTGGATTCTAAAATTGGTGATCCAAATTTTTATTAAGACTATTAGATGAAAAAAATTTATAAAAAATTATTTATAGACACAAGAAATGATTTAAAAGAATGCTCATACTTTATTTTAAATTATGTTTTCTAATATTATGCACACAGTTTTATTTATGTTGTACTCATGAATATATCTAATATTTTAATTTTATACATGATATAAATCATTTAGGTCTACCCCTAACATACCGCGTACAAATGAGTAACGTACGATGTTCCATAAGCAAACTAAGGCGTAACAAGTTCTTGATAACTATGGTCTCATGCACACATCCTGCGCCTCCATGAAATTTACATGCAGAAAAAGTAACTCAAGAAAATATCATAAATCAAATTTGAGTATCATACTCGGTAGATAATATATAGAATCCTTTGCCATCGGTGCTATTATCAAAATGTACAAATTAAGCACAACATAATCACAACCACATGAAGACATACAACACACAAACATACGGTTACATTACGAATTGGCAATAAGAACATAATGAAAACAACTTTTGAAATGCTGCAAGAAACACAGAGAGATATCCACACATAAAAGAACATAGAGCACTTCATGCACAATTTTCACCGACACTAGCACTTCAACAAAGTAGGCACCCTGCAGGGTTGAGTACCAAACCCTAATTTTTTTTTTTTTTTAAATTACTCACAGCATAAAGACAATTGTTGTACTACCTTACTTTAGACTTTTAGGAATAATAATAATCAAAAATAGGCGCCACACAATTGAACATCAAAATTAAACATAATAAAAATGGGGGAAAACATTGACAACCCTATTTCCTTGAATAGAACTGTTCTTAAAAGATGCAAAAAAAAAAAAGTGTAATAAATATCGCACTAATATAGGAAGAAGAAATCATAAGAAACCACACAAATTAAACTCACAAACACCAAGAAGAGAATCAAAGCAGGGAACATGTACTGCTCCACCTATATATATACAGCTATAGCTACTAAAAGCCATCCTTTTGGTAAGGATACCCTAGTATCAAAAACAGTTCATTACCCCTTAAAAAAGGGCAAAAATAATTGGAAAAAAAAAAAGAGAAGAAGAAAAAGGAAGCACATAAAAAGAAGAAAATTAAAATAAGAGACTAAAAATAAGAAAGCCTAAGCCCCCACATATAAAAACAAACTTTTCAATATTTATTATTGTTAATTAAACCTACATGTTCTTGGAAACATAGGCATGCATGACCGATCATTATTTTAATTACAAAAATACACTTCAAATTAATAAAAACTCATACTTAAGAAAATAAAAAATTAATATCATAAATACATAGAGAGAAGGAGAGAGAGACAGATGATCACCAGAAGTTGAAGAGGAGAGAGTGAGGGCTTTGAATTGATACTCAACCCTTTGGAGGAAAAGCATGGCTTCTTTGAAGGGTTTAGAGAGCTCTTGCTCGTACTTAGTCAGCATCTCACAGTAAGCCTCCATGAACTGGTCAAGGGCTGGATCTTCACCAAGGCAGCCTGTGGGTCCCATTGTTGCTGCTGCAGATGCGCATGCTTCTTCTAGCCTTGCTACCACCTCTGGTGGTGCCCCTACCTGCAGCAGCTTGTGTGTTTTGTTTCCTCTCATCAGCAAAAGAAAAAAAAATTACTATCTTTCTTACTCTTGAGAAAAAAAAGGGAAACACTTAAAACCTATGCATGTCTCTATCATATGTTAATTAGTACTCAAAAGGGTTTTGAATTCTCACTTTCTTCTAAGATAGACATCTTAAGAAGAGTGAGAACAAAATGGAAGATTCTTTGATATTATGGTTATAAAGAACAGAAAGCAAAAAATGAAATATCAATCATTTTCAGGCAATGGTTATTAGGAAGAGCGGAGAGAGAGAGAGAGAGATTTATGTGGTTTTGGTTTACTGGGTAGTAAGCTATATATAAATGGGTCAACCTTTTGACAATTGACATAAGCAGCCAAGAGACGGTGGTAGTGAGGATGAGCCATGATTTTAGCCTTGATGACAGAAGAAGTGGTGATGGCTGATCCATCGTTGTTCTCCATGAAATATGTCCCCGTATTGTTGTTGTTGTGATCGTCGAGAATTAGAGAAGAGCCACTAGTACTGCTATTGCGGTTTTGGTCTTGATTAATGCTGGAGCTGGTATGAGGTAGAGGAAGAAATAGGGTATTCGAGTCTCCATTCACATGATCATGATGTTGATAATGATGAGAAGTCATGATAGGCATCATCGTCACAGGATACAGTCCATTACTATTGTCCTCAAAAGCTATCATACAAGCTGATGTGCTATTAGAACCACCCTCCATTATCTCTCTCTCTCTCTCTCTCACTTATCTTGTTTTTTTCACTTTGGCTTTGCTAGTACTAGTACATGAGAAATACCCATACATCTCTCTGCTGCTTCATTAATTTCCTCTCTCCTACGCAATCCTTTTATTTGCCCTAAAGATTGTTGTATCTCCAGGGGTCTCCCGAGATTTATGCTTCAACAATCAGCCCCTTTTTACAGGAAAATCCTAAATAGTGATAGTGGTAGAAGAAACAACAACAGCAGTCAGTTAGCATAGTGGGGTGTGGGTTTTTACTCTCTTGGCTTACTGCCAAAGCCTGCCCAGATTTCCTTTGGGAAATGGGTGTTTTATCTTTCTTTCTTTCTGCTTATTACCAGCTAGCATTCATTAATTAACTCTTCCTATGTGGAGTACTTTTTTTTTTTACCTTCTCTCTCTTCGGAGAAAGAGGGGAGAGAGAAAGAAAGAGGAGATTTCAGGTTAAGAGCAGAGTGCACGCGAGGGAAAAGAGAGAGAGAGAGAGAGATGGAAAGATGATTAGGTGAAGATGTGGTGATTCATTTCATGTTTAATGTGAGATCTTTGAGAGGAAAAAGGGCTTTACCTTCCCGATGAAAACTCCCTCCTTTCTTGCACTGGCACTGATGCACTGCCATTCCTGGCAAAGAAAAGCGAGACAGAGAGAGACGAACGATCCAATCGAGGAAGTGCCAAGGCTTATATTACTACTGTATTAATTAACTATTACTACTAGTGAGTTGTGAGTGATAGAGAGATTTTCGGCGCACGAGATCACTTCTCATATCTGCCCTGTATTCTTTTTTTTTTTTTTTTTTGCTCGATCTCATTAGTCGGTTTTTTTTTATTAATAATAATAACAATATTTTGCAGTTGGTTAGAAATTTTTATAATCAATTAATAACTATGTAATTATAATAGTAAAATTAAAAAAAAATAAATATAAAAATTTTAACGTGATTTAACACAAATCTTTACCTACATTTACAATTCAATCACTATTTCACATTTTTTGCAATTTTTGAATTAAGGGATACTGCTAAAATTTATTACATCACAATACATAATTTTTTTAAATAAAACTGTGTGAAAATTCTACCAAACAGTACACAACTTTTTTAGACTAAACTGTGTAAAAAATCTTTCAAATTTCACAACTCAAACCCTAATACACCTAATATTCACTCAACCCTCATATCGCTGTAAAACTCTCTTTTACAAGTTATATTGTTGATTGGTTTATTACACTTTACATCACACCAACTATTCTTGCTTCAAGAATAGAATGAAAAACTATCTCTCTTAATGCCCATAAATTCAGCCTTCAATAACTTACTCATTAAGTTGCTTGCTTACAAAATAGCTTGTTCTTCACATCAAGTAACTTTGGAACCCACACCAATAAATTATGAACTAAGAAAATCTCAATACCATTCAAGTTATCGTTGGATCGAGTTCACCTCCACCAGATCAAAACCTATATGTTTTAATCGGACCTTCAATACTGCTTAATCAGATTTTGGATCGAATCCCAACAATCATCCACATAGGTTTAAAATCTGATCTTTAATAGCAAATCTGACTTGCTTCTTAACAACATCAATTCTCTAAATTTTTGTCATTGTTGAACTTTGCTCTTATACTTGTTAGGAATTCTGACACCCAATCAATAACTATGCAATCACAATAACAAAAAATAATAATAATAAACATAAGAATTTTAACAAGATTCAACACAATTCATTGCCTAAGTCCACGAGTCAATCACTATTTCACTTCTTTTGCAACTTTTGGATAGAAAAAAACTACTAAAACTTACTACAACGCAATACACATTTTTCTAAACAAAACAATGTGAAAACTTTTCTCATACAATACATAATTTTTCTAAACAAAACTGTGTGAAAACTCTCCACAAACTGTACACAATTTTTTTAGATAAAAATGCGTGAAAACTCTCTTAAATCTCACAACCCAAATCCCAATATACCCAATATTCACTCAACACTTGGATCCTTATAAAACTCTATTTTAAAAAGTTATATTGATGTTTGGTTTACCATACTCTACATCTTACCAACTATTCATGTTTCAAGAATAGGGTGAGAGATTACCTCTCTTGATGCCTATTTTTATAACATTTAATAACTTGTCCACCAAGTAGTTTTTTCTTCATACCAAGTAACTCGGGGGATTCCGATTCTCTCAATTTTGAGAAGGAACTTTAAACTCAAGTTACACTCATCTTAACCCTTCAATTGTTTTAGATTGATGAAATTTTGCCATCAAATAAAAACAATGCTATGCTATCTTTTAGGAATCCAATAAAATGTGGTTTATCATATTGTTGAGTTTAAAGTTCCTCTCAAAATCAAGATAACCGAAATTCAACTTGGAGATCTATGCCAATAAATTATGAACTAAGAAAAACTCAATATCAATCAAGCTGTCGTCGGGCCGGATTCATATCCACCTGATTAAAACCTTTGTTTTATTTGGGCGTTATTACCACTTAATCATATTTTGGATCTAATCCCAACACAACTGATGAGGTTTTAGTCTAGTAATTAAGATCGAGGTTATAAGACTATAAGATTTAGGTTTGATTCTCATGATGTATGTAGGTTTTTTTGGTCAATTTATATTTCAGTTATTTTTTTCCACTTTAGATGGATTGCGATAGTTTTGTGAGCTTCATACGGGTAATAAAATAGTACAAGCTTATATAGTAATCAAATCGAACATTACACAACTTGTATACAGCATTGCTTCAATACTTCATATTACAATAATGATACTTGCAGTTGTGGTTCTTGTTTTTTTAATGGAGACATGCAAAAAAAAAGAGAATAAAAGTTATGTATTTCTTGAAGTTGCGTTAAATTATTAGTTTTTTTTAATGTTAAATCTCTAAAGAACTTTTTTAGATATACATAAATAAATTTTAGATGTTTTTAAAAACTACTTTTTTATATTTTAAAAATAATAAAATATATAAAATAATTAATCAAAATTACCTCAAAATGTCAAACATAACAACAATTTTAAGACGAAGGGAGTATTATATATTGCATCTCACCTAATAATGTATTTTAGTGTTTGAATTAATTTTAGTTTGTAAATATATAACTTACAAACATTTATTTAAAACCAAGTTTTGAAATCGAAAATCTTTGTTTTCAAATTTTTTGTTTTTTTTGTTTCTTTGTTTTGACAAAAATTGAGTGTTTATAATATTTTAAGTAAAAGTGTGAGTCACAATCAATCAATTTAATTCGATCGATTAAACATCTTTAAATGTGTTGATAATTAATATTAATTTTTAAATTAATATTAATTAATAACCAACAAAAGAATTCACATAGCATATTTATAAATTCGAGAGGCTTATTGAGTGTGAGTAATGGAAACACACCCACAACACCCATCATTAACACTTAGTGATCATTTTCAAAGCAAAGCTCAACCGGTATTTCAAATGTCTTAGTCTAATTTTATTACAATGTTTTTGATAAATGTAATAAATGAAAATCTTAAAACATGTAATTATTTCAACTTAGAAGTGCTATTTTATTATGACGATGCTTTGGTCCAGTTTAAAGTTAATTTTAAGTTAAAATTTATTTTTTAATATTTTTAAATTTTTTAATCAAATTGAATAAAATCTTATTAAATTTCAGTAAATAATAATTAAACGTCGATTAATAGATGATTTGATTCGATTAAGTTTTCAAAATTTTTAAAAATAAATTCTAACTTTAAACTAAAATCAAACATCGTGGATATATATAATCAAATAATCATCAAAAGTGCTTTTTAATCTATGATTGTTATTATTTATTTAATAAATAATTTTTAACACTATAACATTTTTATCCAAAATTATTTTAATGTTATTTTTGAATCACTACAGTAAAATCAAAAGTTAAATCAAACTTATCTTTGATTATTCACAAAGTGCTCTTCATATTTTCAAAACAACTTGAAATATTAAAATCAACAACAATTTATTTATAAAAATAATTTTATGTTAGAAAAATATTAAATATATATTTCATGTTATTTATAAAAAAAATATATTAACTTATAAAAAAAATTTATTTTTGAAATCACATACTCCATTAAACAATAAACATGTCCCATGTATCATTTAGATAAAAGCTTTTCCCAAATATTCAAGTTTTATTACACTCAGAAGCTAATTTTCAGTAGTATTATCAGTCTATTAGCCCTTGAGCATATGGTCTTGGGTCACAAAGAGCATCTGATATGTAATTATTAGACAGAGGAAAGTGTGGTTTTTCTGCTAGAAAAGCTGGGAAAGCAAGTGGGACACTCCGAATGTCTCTTCCTTCCTTTCCATCTCTCTTTAACTCTTAACTCTAAACTCTACTCCCCCTACCCTAGCTTTCCCTTCTATATAGGTGTCTTTTCCCTCTCATAACAAAGGTTCATGGTAGCTCTAGGTATACCCTACTGTAAAGAACTCCATGAAAAACAGCTCCAATCAAGTTGAACAGTTTGTCTCTTTTTCTTTGTCCCCCTCATCTATATGTACCTAATTTATTTATATGAACAAAGATTTTGGGACTGTAAACTTGTAGAAACAGTAGATCATCCATGTATATTTGATCTTTCAAAATTTGTAGTAAATTTTCAGAATTTAAATATTACTATAATTTTTCGAGCTTGAGAAGTAAACAGAGGGGGAGAAACCTATAATTTTATAATTAACTCAATTATAAAATGATCATAAAGTGATATTAGAGAAAATCGAAAAATCTCACTTGTTCGGTATTGTTAACAATGAAATATATATATAAATACACACTATATTTTGAAGAGATTTTGATAATGAAATCTAGAAATTTCACATCCTTAACTCTTAAACAATTGTCGAAGCCAGCTAGTTTGCCTTCTACTTGAAGTGGTCAAATGGGTGGTAGCTAAAGCTAATTATAACATGCGGCTCTAATTAATAGTAAGCACAGTATGATGATTTTTTTTTTCTTCAAAATTCGATCAAAGTAGGTCCTTGTAGATTCTTCATTCACTCTACTCATAAAATCAACAACCCCATTATCTACAACTGAGATTTGACCCTCCTAATTAAACTAATTCAAGGAAATAGCACTTTAGTCACGTTCGTTGGGTTTATTGCGAGCTGTTTTTTTTATCTCACTTTGTGGTAAACAAAAAATTTAGCAGGTCTTTTTTCACTTTATATGCTTTTCTTGTTTGTTCTCTTCTTGTGGCCAATCCAAAATGAGGGTTTGGTATTTGGGAAATGAGTCATTAAGAACTTGGTGGTCAATGTTAGAGTTAGGGTTAGGGTTAGGGTTAGGGTTAGGGTTTCGGGCTAAGGTTTGTAAAGAGAAAGAGAGAAGGGAATAGTACGCGAATCGGTCACAACAGCATAAGAATAAAAGCAAAAGAAAAGTGAGTTTGAGAGACGTCACTGGTTGTGAAGTGAGAGAAGATGGTGGAGAGAGAGGGGACAGGAAGCTTAAGGCCTTTCAAGCAAAGCTTTTTTCTGATTCACTTTACGTCATTTCTATCAACAGTGCATAATTGATTATTTTTTTTCCTTTTTCTTATTTTAAAGATCAAAAGGATTCTTCTTTTTTAATTTTCTATCAACAGTGAGGATTCGGATTCAGAAACTCCTCCAAGCAGTTACCCGTCTTTGAAAAATATTTATGAATCATGTAATGTTGCTATCTTTACTTGTGAACCACAGTGTTCTGAAAAATTGGCAGGAGGAAGTGTGGAGAAAAGCCATGGATGAAGAAAAGGCTAGTATGGAGAAAAATCAGACGTGGGAGCTTGTGAATCTCCATGAAGGAAAATGAGTGATCTGTTTGAAATAGGTTTACAACTAACTTTATTTTTTAGCGTTTCAAAACATTTAATTTTTCGTGTAACTAGGTGTTATAATCCAATTAACCATTACAAATTTTGTAATCAAATTAACTCTTAGAACTTTAATAAGATTACTAACTCATATTTAAGTTATTAACCATTGGACTATTAAATCAGTAACCGTTGGATGATTATTGATTATTATCTCATTTATAATTTCACCATTAAGTGAGTTTGTAACTTTTAAATCCAATAGATTATAAAAACATAAACAATCTATTTTTTTTTGTTTTTTATTGTTTATCAAATATTGTGAGTGTCAAATAGTAAAAATTTTCGGCAGCAATCATTTAGATTTTGGAATAAATACGAATTCATATAAATAATTGTTATAATTGAATTTTCTTTAAAATTTTATTAATATGTTTTTTTAAAACAAAAATTAAAGCATTCGTAAGAAAAAATTTCGACAAGACTAAGTATAATGAAAACGAAATACAACAGCACAAATCACGCTTAGCAGCAAAAAGCTATTCTCAGTAGCTTGAGTGGACTTTAACGAAACATTTGCACCTGTTGCACGAATACAAACTAATTGAGCTGCTCTTGCTTTGGCAGCTCAACTGGAATTAAAAGTGTTTCAGCTTGATGTTAAATCGGCTTTTCTTAATGGCGAATTGGAAGAGAAAGTTAATGTTGTGCAACCTCAAGGCTGTGAAAGGAAAAGAAGAAAAAGTGTATAGGTTTCGAATGACTCTTTACGGCTTAAAACAAGCCCATATAGCATGGAAAAACAAAATTGATTCCTATTTTCATCAAAATGGTTTTGAAAGGAGTCAATCTGAACCATCACTAGAGGAGCAACATATATTCTGGTTGTTTGCCTCTATGTTGATGATCTAAATTTATACAAGCACCAATACTAAAATGATAGAAGCATTTAAGAACACGATGATGAAAGAATTTGAGATGATATATTTGGGGTTGATGATGTATTTTCTTGGGATTCAAGTGAAACAATTAAAAGAGGAGAATTTATCTCCCAAGAAAAGTATGCTGCAGATATGCTAACGAGGTTTCATATGGAAAATTGCAAACCAGTGGCAACTCCTATGGCGGTCAATGATAAATTGCAGCAAAATGATGGTGCAGAGAAGGTTGATCGAAAGATTTATCGAAGTCTTGTTGGTTCGTTGGTATATCTCACAAACACAAGGCCTGACATTGTACATTATGTGAGCTTAATTTTCAGATTTATGAATGAACCAAGCAAGCTCCATTTTGCAGCAGCAAAGAGGATTTTACGATATCTACAAGGCACCAAGAATTTTGGAATCAAGTATGTAAAAGAAAATGTTTACAAGCTGGTTGGTTTTACTGATAGTGATTGGGGAGGAAATCTTGATAATCGGAAAAGTACATCAGCGTATGTTTTCTGCTTAGGTTCAAATGTGATCTCATAGAGTTCAAAGAAACAAGATTTTGTTGCTTTATCATCCGCTGAAGCTGGGTATATTGCAGCAAATGAAGTTGCTTGTGAGTCTTTTTGGTTGAAGCGAATTCTTGTTGATTTGCAGCAACAAAATTCAGAACCTACTACCACGTTTTGTGATAATATGTCAGCCACTGCTATGACGAAGAATCTAATTTTCCATGCAAGATCAAAGAACATTGAGTTACACCATCATTTCATTCGAGATATGGTCAGTAAGAATGAGGTTCGCTTAGAATACATCAACTCCACTGATCAACCAACAAATATTCTCACCAAAGTTGTGTTCTTTTGAGAATTTTGTGCAATTTAAGAAATCTATGAAAATTACAAATTAAGAGGGGGTGTTAAGAAGTAATTTGTGATTTTTTAGAATGTGCAGAAGATATTTTTTACTAGTACTTCTCCAGTTTGAATGATTTTTAGTATTTCTAAGACTTTGGGATATGCTAAACCAACTGGCATCATGTTCTGGGATTATCGCTCATCTATTATAAATAGGAGACCACAACACCTTGACAGGAAGCAAGAGAAAAAACCAGAAAAGCTCAAGAGAGCACAGCTCTGAAAAACATTATGATATGTAATTGAGAAAAATGTACCCAGACCCCATTTTAAATAAAATAGTTTTGCAGAAATTCAATCATTTTACTTGTGTTTTGTTTACTTAGACTCCTACAAGTCTTGTGCAAGATAATTTATCGTTTTATTTGAGGAATAAAAATTGTTGTAAAAAGATCATCAATAAATCATTTTTTTCTCTCTCTCTAGGAGCCCATTCTTGAGTTTCTTCCACATAATAGATTAGCAGTAGAATTGCTCTTCTGTTTGATTGATTCTAATAGGTTGGAGCTCGCAAAGATTGGATGATCCGCGCGGTGTTGATCATCCTATTTTTCTTTGCATTTTGAGAACTGTGAGTTTTTTAATTTTAATATTCAGTCTTGTCTTGGCAAAAACAAGGTACTGCTCACCAGAAAAATCGTTCTATGTCCAACTTTGGAAAGAAAAGATGGGACAATGATTCAATATCCTTGTCATATTTCAATCATTCCATCATCTAATGTCTATCATTAAACCTTTAGTATATAATTATTGTCAAAGCTTAATTATTTAAATGACATATATCTTGATCTTAAGTCCATAACTTAAATGGTGAAATTAGAAATTTTTTTCTAATTTTCACCCTACCTTGGCCAATGATTTCCAAACTATGACTTAATCAGATCATATAGGATACCCTATCTCTTTTACTAAGAGTGATGAATCATTTATTGTACACTCACATTTTTTTTATGCATAAATGGTCATACCCAATTATTATTTTTATGAGACCTATGATTAAAACCACATTTAAGTAACATTAAAGCATGGTGACCTATACACATGCTATCCATGGTGTCTCAAGTCCAATGATCACTTGCACAATTGCAACATAAGAACTCCTATTGACAGTCAGTAAAATGCTCATTAGGTTTTTTTTAGTGTCTCATATACTAGTAACCATGAGATCAATCACCTTCACTCCTTGAGGAAACATAATATATACTAATTTATCTAGATTCACTAATGCTATTCTTAGTGATCTTATGATTATGAACATTTAAGAATAAAACTTAAGGAAATGCATCTCATTAGCATGATCTCATCATGGCACTTATTTTCATTGCTTCTATTCTATGGGCTTTATCTTGTAACAACATACAATGTGATTTATAATGAACACAACAAATATTATAATGCTATAAATAAATGTTTATCGTCAATAAATGAATAAGATTAATTATAAATATTCCTAAACATCTAATGGTATTGGTTTGTAGGGCACACTATTACCATCACTTAGTATCTTTAAAGTTTTACTAAGTGCTCATAACTCTTTATCATTTCCTTTGAGATAGAGCTCAATTCTTCAAGGCAATAAGCTAGCTTCCCCAACCAAGGCGAGGCTTAGCTCTTCAATATGAGATTTTTCATTGGTTCGCGATTATTTTTCACACATCATTAGAGTTTGGTTTGAGGCCTTTAGCCATCCGGAGGAGAATATTTCTACTTGGAAGAGTGTAGCTCTTTAATATCATCGATCTCTTCAAGTTTATTTGAGGCTTAACTCTTCAAGTTTTTTCTTGGATGTTTGAGTTTTCTTATCCAAGTTAAGGCTTAGTTCATCTCTTAGAGCTTGGATCTTTATCCATCCATTATGAGGAACTTGATTTGTCTTGGCGACTTCTTTATTTCAAATTTTAGAGTTCTTCTATACCTTAAGAGACTTGAAGTCTTTTTCTCAATCGTGTCATTAGCTTGTCACACGTGGCTTAGATTTAGGCCTTAACCATTTGAGTGAGGAGGTAACTTAGTATTCCAATCTCAAACTTTGGCTTTTGACTGTTAGAGCTAGTGCATAGCCTAGTCTATATAGCTTGGGTTGGATTACGAGTTTGACTATTTGCTAACTTTAAGTTAGATTTTGTAGCCTCTTTTTCTCATACTTTCTAGTAGTCTTTAATGGCCTTTGTTCTTGGTAATTAGTCATGTTAGCCCATAAGGTTTCTTCAATAGATGGATGGACCTATCATCAACCATTTTTTGCTTTGAGTTGTTCTCTAAAACTTTGAATTTCTTCTGAGTGTTCTTTTGCTTCGAGTGTTCGATAGGTGTTTGAGATCAACGTACATTGGACAATGTTTGAACTTTAGTTCTAGCTTAATCGGTTAACCATTGAGCTTTTTGCTCCATGTGGGAGGCTTTAATACTCAAACTTATAGGCCTTGGCCATCTAAATGAACCACTAGGATTGTCATTATCCATACTTTTTCCTGAATCCTTTGATGATTTCAAATTTATTGCTTTGGTTGCATTAATGCTTGAGTGGACTACTTAGAGAACTGAAAGAGTAAGAACACTTGCCATCTTTGAGTTGTCTTTATGTAGGTTACTTCTTCTTACACTTTGTGCATATTAGCTGGGTTTTATATCCAAGTGATTAGGTCAAACGTGACTATCCTTTGGGATTTTCACCAGATTAAATAGAGCTTTCGAGGCATAGTATACCCAAGTGGGTGCCTCTCTTTGTATATATGTTATACATATTTTTCAAACCTGTGGTGATCTTGAATTTTGAGAGTTCTTCCTAGCATTGAAAACTAAGTTTTTCTTTTGATCTAACTGGCAGATTTTCATGTGCGGCTTAGATTTAGGCTTTATCCACTTGAGCGGAAAAGATGGTTTGACATCTTTAGCTCAGATTTTTGGCTTGCGCTAGCCGAGCCATTTTTGTTGAGGTTGTTACCAAGGTTTTTGACTTACGAACCCTTAGCTTGCTTCGGTTAAGTTAGCTTAACTTTATTCTTCCAACCTTAACTTAGGTTGCTTGGAGATATCTTTTGGCAATGATTCTGCTTATCCTTGAGCTTAGATCATAACTCGATATTCTCAGAGTTCAAATTTTCAAAGATCATATTGCGTTGAGTGAGTTTAAATGTTCATAACATTAATACTTAAATAATAATTCTTATTGAAAAGAACCTGAAATTAAAATAAAATAAGTAAAGTGTAAAGATAAATAGTTTTAGGTTAGATATGGAAACTCAAACTTTAGGTCCATTTGAGTTATCATTCTTTTTGGCTCACGCAGCAACGAAATTAAGAGCCTTATAGAGTGATCTTTTACTATGTCCTCGATAGTGATGATGATCATTTGTTCAGTCTGAAACCTTTCACTAGATTTATTCAGTAATCTCACTTAGCAAGCCTAGGCCTTCTTAGTTTGCATAGAAGTTTTGAATGCAGTAATCCCTACGATTATCGTGTTGATGGTTTCGATTGGAGGTTTGTTTAGTTTCCCCCTTTCCAAGGTTACGTCATTTCCCCTATCTTTTTTTTGGAAAAACCATTCAATTAGCACTTTTAGTATCATACTTGGGTTTCCTATAATCTTCAACCATAGTGTAGACACCCAATTTCTTTCCAAATATTATAACAAATCTGTGTGGAGCCTAATGGTAAAACATTGCTCTCAAAATGTTCAAGATGAATGCATAAATTGTACAAAATTGAATTTGGACGAAACTTGGTAAAAAAAGGGTTCAAATTGCACAAGAGTCGATCGGTTGGGGCTTCAGACCGATTGATCGAGTCTGAGACTCGGTCGAGCGCACCACCTCCAAAATCATTTTTTTTTTCATTTTTTTGCCTAAATTGCGTGTTCTAGTTCATTAAGCTGTACTATTTTGGGTAGGAATAGTTTTCCTACTCCTACAAGATGATTTGGACCTTCGTCCTATATATACTCTCTTATAGGCACTATAGACACAAACAAAAGTTGAGAGCTAGAATTCTCTAAAATCAAAGAGATCTCTAGAAATCCTAGCAATTTATCTCCTTATATAAGCCCTAAAACCACTCCAAAAAATACTACAACATTCCCATAAACACTTTTCTTTCATAAACGCTAACCTCCACCAATCCCTAAAACATAAACACTATATTCTCGTACAATAAATTTCAGATTAAATTTAGTTTTTCTATATATGTTCATCCATCAACGTACAAACGACTATAATTTGAGGGCAATCAACACCATACGTGGAAGATCACTTCTGTCCTTGGATTAATTCTTTAAAGTTATTCTCTCCGCAACACGAGAATACACCAACTTGCATAAAGGTAAATTACTTTTCCCTAGAAATTTAAATGATGACGAACATGATGATTGATTATTTTGGACCCCCATGATTTAATTGATTTATATATACCATTTAGAAATATGTTCTAGGTTTGCATTCCAATTTCAAATGTCACATAGATTAAAGTTTCATTAAATTAATTAAAATAATGTGTCACCTAGAAAATAATAGTTTTAAGATTGCTCGTATAATTGCATGTCATTTAGAATAGAGTTTTGCATATTTTTTCATGAATTAAATTGGATTAAAAATATAAAAAAGGAGCTAAAAATTCAAAAACAACCAAAACTAATACCAGTGGAGCTGACCAACTCCTCTCTATGGCCAACCGACCCTAAGCCATTACCGGTAGGGCCTTGTATGCACCCGATTGACTGAACTAATACCAAATTCTCCAAATTTATGTTTTTAATGCTCCTTTGATTTTTTTTTTTTTTTTTGTATATTCTCTACTACACTAACATTTTTCCTTCTGTTGTTAGGTAAATTACACAATTTCATGCTCTTTGAATAAATTTTTTCTATGATTAAATTGTTCTGATGATTGATTATTATTAATTGCTTAGGTGATCTAACCATTGATTGCAAATTTCTTGATATAATTGCTATTGTGATTGCTTGCATAATTACTATGTAGCAGAGATAGTTCCAAATTAATTGTTAAATATTTTTTCAAGATCATAAGGTTTAGGTGTCAACCTAGACGAGAGAGGAAGTTTTAAATCTTTCTTTTTTCCTACCCTAATATCTTGTCCTAAATCTCTCACGGAACAATGATAAGGGATTTTGGCCCACTTTAAGGTCAAATAACAACTCCAAATTACCTGTTGTCTCTGATTTGTACTTAGATGACATATCTCTAAGAAAATTATCTCTCGGTAAAGGCACAACGACATAGATAGTGTAATATCAATCATATAAAGCATAACACTTCAAAGTGCGCCCATTTTGAGAGCCTTCTTACTGCATGTAAAGGGTTGTGTTGGGCCTAGTTGGTTCTAATCCTTCCATATAACACTTGAATTCGATCTGCACACTTGCTTATTCATCATTCCTTGAAGGGAATGACATTGGCTATTAAGCTCAGAGTCATGGGCCATGGCAGAAACGAGTGGTACCTATAGTTGGTGACTCTTCTAGGAAGATTGAACCTCAATGCGTTCTTGGAAAAATACTATAAAATTAATTTAGACTTAGTTTTTTTGCTAAATTTCATTTGAACACTTTCACTTATCGAGTAGGTTGAAGGCCCATTACCCATTCGATATCTCGGTGTGACCTTTATCCATTTTCGTCAACTCTTGGTGTGTGACATGATTCACTCAATCATGTCAAAGGTTTTTCGTTGTGTTTGTACTCTCATACTCCACCTAATTCGACCACTCAAAGAGTATAAGGGTCTCGTTCTAATCATGGGGTGCCGAGCTGTCTGAAGTTATAAGGTGGAGCCACCCAAATAGTAAACCTTATAACCATCCTTCTAGGATAGGAACCCTTTCTATCCCTTTATGTACTTGATGAATGTGTTTGATTCACTTCACATGTGACAAGATTAAAATTGGATTTTTGACAACATGCTTGGGTGATAACATGTTAAATTTTGTTTTGAGATTTTATTTGATTAAAATCAAATTAAATTTAGATAAATCCAAACTAATTTTTAACCTTGAAGTGACATGAATTTTCTTATAGATAAATAATATTTAATTGATATCAATAGATGATCCACATTAAAGTTAGAGCCTAGATTGATTGGGCTTTAATCCAAAAGGCTTTTGCTCAAGTAAGTTCAATAAAATGTTTTAAAAAACCCTACTTATTTACTTAGGCCCAATAGACTTAGTTTCAACCAACTTGGGGTTAACTTTGTGGAATGAATATTGATCTTAATCAAATAATATTTAACTAAGATAAAATTAAAATCAAAGATGTGTCAAAATAAAAAGTTTGGACTTAGATAATTGGGCTTGATCAAAGAAGGTCTTCATACATTGCATAATTTTGTTTCTAGCATTTGGGCTAAGATACACCTACCTTAAGTGGACTTTGACACATTTGATGAGCCTCTCGCATTCAGAACCTCTTTAAAAAGAAAACTTGAGAGCCAACAGTATGGTCAAAGTAATACTAAGATAGGAAAAATGGTAAAAAAAAAACAAGGCGTCAAACTTAAAACTAAAAAAAAGGCTTTCTCTTTATTTTGGTAGTCAAGTCCAATATAGGTTTGTTTCAGGTTAAAAAATGCTAAGTGGTAAGGTATTCTACTTAGTGATGGTAGAAGTTCTAGAGGGTCCACTCAAAGTCATGGAGAGGGAAGAGAACAGAGCAATTCATAGGAAAGAGGTGGTAGGTTTTATGTGTTTCTTGCAAATTCGCTCTAATGCCACATTTGGGCAAAGATGCACCTACCTTAAGTGGACTTTGACACATTTGATGAGTCTCTCGCATTTAGAACCTTTTTCAAAAGAGAACTTGAGACCTAGCAGTAAGGTCAAAGTAATACTAAGACAGGAAAAGTGATAAAGAAAACAGGGGGTCAAACTTAAAACTAAAAAAAAGGCTTTCTCTTTATTTTGGTAGTCAAAGTCCAATATAGGTTTGTTTTAGGTTAAAAAATGCTAAGTGGTAAAGTATTTTACTTAGTGATGGTAGAAGGCCTAGAGGGTCATTTCAAATTCGTGGAGAGGGAAGAGAATAGAGCAATTCATAAGAGAGAGGTGGTAGGTTTTGTGTACTGCTTGCAAATTTGCTCTAATCTCTCTAATATGAAAAGAATGGGGATATTTATAGAGCAATAGTAGCAACCACACATGTCATGACTCTATTGTAGAGTGTCAAGCAAGAAATTGTCACAACTCTATGGAGAAGGTATGACAGCGATATGTGATGTGACAAGTGAAGTCACGCTATGCGCCGCGCTTCCTTCACCAATCCCTATGCCTTTGAAAATATGTTTAAGGCTGAATTTAAGTGCCTTCAATGATCCTCTATTTTATTCGCCAATCTAAAGTCCTCAAGTGTTCCTGAGAGAGGGCTGTGAGGATAGTATAGAGACCTTAGCAATGTGGACATGTCGAAACTTGTTGACATTGTGTGTCAACTTCCTTTCTTCGAGCTAAACTCTGCAAGGGTGTCCTTATGAATTGTCTTGGCTTTGAGGGTGTGCGATTGGGGTTTGATATGTCCCTTAGAGAGACTATATCAGCTAACCTCTTCAGTTTCCCTCAAAGTTGTCAACTGTCGAAAAGAACTGATGCGCGATGAGGTAGGAGGGTTTCGAGAATGATTAACCAGGGTTCGACGGTTCCTAAAGGACCACCAAGATGAACATTGGCCCATTATACGAGTTCATCCCTACAATTAGAAATATCGTGGTTCTACCAGTTGTATGGGATATGAGGGTGCCTCCAAGGGTTACAATGCATCATGTAGAGAATTGCAAGAACCCTTGTTCTTCCCCGCTCATTCCGCTAGTGTAACCACATGGTGGACTTTGATAAGTTGACCATGGTTCTACCAATTGCATGGGATGTGAGGGTTGCGACGTATATAGCGTGTCTAAAAACCCTTGTTCATCCTTGATCCCTCCACTGGCATAACCAATTGGTAGTTATTGATAAGTTGATTGTTCTCAGCTAGTTTGGTATACGTTTCATTGCTTGATTTGATGATAGATATACACGTGGCCACTAATGAAATTTCTTCCCAAACAAGTTTCAAAGTCTCAATGTTCGTCCCTTGCTTGGTATCGAGATCCAAGTGGAAGATTTAATAAGCGAGAATTCGCCATTTCAGACTCAAGTTCAAAGGAAAAGATAATTTCAAGCAGTGAATTTGAGATACTGTCAAAAAATGATAACAACAAGGGTATTAATAATGAGATATTTGAAGAAATTGGAAAGTGTAGCTTTAAGTGCTACATGGTGAGTTAGATTTACTTTTAGTAATTAAAACCAATAAAAATATGAAATTATGATATTTGGATAAATGGGTGAATTACAATGATTTAATGATGTATTTTTTGTTATATATATGAAAGTTGATTGATTTATTGATTAGGAATTGGAAAGTGTGTTGAATATTAATTATATAAGAATTTATATTTTAAAAAGGACGGATGAATGAAAAATATGCTGAGAAGTTTTATGAAATTTCTGAAAAATATGATTGAAAAGTGGATATGATATATAAGGAGATAATTTAATTAATATAATGAAAATAAATTTTTTGAGAAAGAGATGGATAGCAAAATTGAACACTTGAATGTATGTTTGTGTTCATATTATTACTCATATGCGTAAAATAAAAGACCAAGAAGGCATCTGGTCTGTTTGTTTTCATATTTTTGCTCATATACATGAAATAAAAGACCAGGAAGGCAACTAGTCTAGCTAAAAGTAAAAGACCGGGAAGGCAACCGGTCTAACTAAAAATAAAAGGCAGGGAAGGCAGTCCGTCTAGTTGAAAATAAAAGACCGGGAAGGCAGCCGGTCTAGCTAAATAAAAGATCGGGAAGACAGCCGGTCTAACTGAAAATAAAAGGTTGGGAAGGCAACCAGTCTAGCTGAAAATAAAAGGCCGGGAAGACAGCCAGTTTAGCTGAAAATAAAAGATCGGGAAGGTAGCCAGTCTAACTAAAAATAAAAGACCGGGAAGGCGACTGGTCTAGCTGAAAATAAAAGGCTGGGAAGGCAGCCAGTTTAGCTGAAAAGACTAGGAAGGCAATTGGTCTGGCTGAAACATGTTGACATGTGGGAAGACATTCCTAAATGATTTATGAAATGATCTGATGAGGAAGAAAGAAATATAATTTAAATTCGTGCATTATATTTGTTTTAAATATTGATTATTATTGATTGAGATGCTAAAATATCATTCTTGATTGTGAATTTATTGATAGACAAATGAGTCTCATAGAAAGACAAATATGATGAGAAAGAAATGTGAAAGTATGATATGACAAAAATTATTTGATTGATTGATTATACCTTGTGAACCTCACAACGAGGTAAATAATGATGTTAAATTGGTAATCTCAAGATGATTAAATATATGAGAATAAAAATTGATATGTTTGATGATTAATTTAAGATGAGATTGATAAATGATTGAAATTATAATAGGATGTTATTATTGATTTATATCAGAGAATAGATGAATGAATATGGGAAGATTATTTGAAATATTGAATAATTATCTATGAAGAAATAAATGACTTATATCGGTAAATTAGAAAAGATTGAATTATAAGATGTGATTGAAAATATGTAATCGAGTACTTCTAGTAAATTTAATTCACTGAGCTTGTAAAACTCACTCCTCATTGTTAAAAATTTTCAGGCAGCGAGTAGGACAGATAGAGTTTAGAGCTGATAACAGAGTAACTACCTTAAGTAAGTCCCGTGGTCAAGTCCTGATGAGAGTCATAAAATGCATCTAAACAGTACTTAATTGTTAGCATTTTAGGGTTGATCGAGGTTGGAATTACACTTTTATACCTTAATAACTCTAAAGTGTTATTCTTAATCGTTGACTTATTTCAGTGCATTTTCAGGTACTTTGAGCTTAAAAAAGAGATAGAAAAGCTATCATCATTTTAAACACGAAGCTTCAATGAATACTCGAGTGAGATAATGGTCGCGGAAGAGCCAAGATGAAGAGAAACCAAGAAAGGAGATTTACTAAATTGCCAGAATTACCCGTACAGATCAATCATCTTTGAAAATTAAACTGTATTGATGCAAGAAGAACCAGAAGATGAGCCATATAGAAAGATCCGGAAGTCTATTTTATGGAGAATTTTATGGCTTGTAAAAATGATTTTTCTAAAGAAAGTTATGGCAGTTTTAGTAGACAAAGGTCAGGTTATGCGGGCTGTGCGGGATTTCAGCATGATTTTGGGCTTAAATCCCACATCCCACATCAGTTGGAAAACACATTTCTATATCCCACATCAGATTGGAAACACATTGCACTTATGGTATTTCCCTATAAAAGGCCTACTCCACTTCAGCTTTTAGGCAATCAATCGGAGCTCATCTGAAATCATCAGAGAGTGAATCCAGAGGGCCTTTAGGAGCAATCCAGAGGGCCTTTAGGATGAATCCGAAGCATAATTTTGGAGGGCAAGCTGAGGAATTGCTAAAGCTTTCGCTACCAAGGAGGAGGTGATCGTTGAGAGGCCGGAGGCAACTCAAGGAAGCATGAGCTCCATGGCCGGCTAGTCTCCGAGCAAGGCGAACGGATGAATCCCTAGGTGTTGTTGTTCTTATTTTCCTTTATTTGATTCAGTTATAGTTTGGTATTATTGTCATTAAATATTGTTATGTTTTATTCTTTAATTTAATTAGTAGATTTTTATTAGTCCAGTGATTGCATGCTTCTTTTCCATATAAGTCTAGTCATGCTCTTCTTATGTGTATTTGTTTGGGTGTGATTGAGTCCGGTGGATCTCTTTTATAGATTTTTCTATCGCTGCGGTATTGTCATTTAGATATATCATCGTCTCTTGATAATTTATAAGTTAGGTCATGTGTGCTTGAAAGTAAAGAATAATTCATATCAATTACATTAGGGTTTATACATGCGCTTTAATTGAATATTTGCCGATTGCCTGTTTGGGATGTGAAACTTGCAATCGAGATAAAAACAACTGAATCAAGTTAGGATTAGGGCAATGAACCTAGGGAGGATTTTTGGAACCTTTTTGTTTCTTTATTATATCCATCACATTCATCAAATCTATTTACACAATTACAATTTTCTCACAATTCAGATTCTGGCATTTGATCTTTATTGTTTGTGTTGAGGTTCACACCTTCTCTTGTAGTTATCTTGTTTCCCTGTGGAATCGACACCCCAAAGTTGTACTACAATTACCGCATTATATTTTGGGCGTAATCAAATTTTGGCACTGTTGCCGGGGAAACGCACTTAAGTACAAGGAAGATTGTCAACTTTTGATATGATGGTAGAAGAACTGTAAATAGTTTTTCTTTTCAGCAGTTTGTAAAGGTGGTAATTTTGTTCCCTCTTTTAGCTTGCTGCATTAATTTTATTTTATTTTATCTTATTCTTTCTTTTTATAGTAATTTTTTTTTTCATTATTTTGTTATCTTGAATGCAAAGACATGGAGATGCTTGTAGGCCTGTGCTAGAGTCAGAATTCAATTCATTTCTAAATCCTTTATTTGACAGTCCATCTAGTCCTGAAGAAATGAGTGAACATGAATATCAACCCCCTAAGACCCTTCAGGATTACCTCAACCCTACACGCATAGCCACACCATCATGCATTATATTTTCAGCTAATACTCGCCCATTAGAGTTTAAAACAGGGATGATACATTTACTCCCTACATTTCATGGCTTGGATAATGAAAACTCATATGTGCACATTAGAGAGTTTGAGGAAGTAGTCGTGACTTTTCATAGTCAATACGAAACCGATGGCATTGTGAGGCTTAAGTTTTTTCCTTTCGCTTTGAAGGATAGAGCTAAGAGTTGGCTATACTCACTTAGACCACGATCTATTAGGTTGTGGACTGAGATGACTCAGATTTTTTTTAATAAATACTTTCCCCAATATAAGACCAATGTTTTAAAAAGGCAAATCTCCACCTTTGCACAAAAGGACAGCGAGACTTTGTATCAGTCTTGGGAGAGATTTAAAGAGTTATTGAGTATGTGTCCTCACCATGGGTATGAGAGTTGGCGCTTAGTGAGCTATTTTTATGAGGGACTTACATATAGAGAGCGTCAATTTGTAGAGATGATGTGTAATGGTGAGTTTTTAGAGAAAGATCATGATGAGGCCATAGAGTACCTCAATGAGCTTGCTGAAAAAGCTCACACTTGGACTGGACCTTGTGCTACTGAAAGCACAAATAGGTCACGACCTATAGGGCACCCAAATGGTGGTGGAATTTACCATCTTAGGGAAGAGGATAACCTTAGAGCCAAGGTCGAGATGCTCACTAGGGAGCTCGATGAGTTAAAGACTAAAAGCTTAAAGCCAACACATGTAGCTAATAATGCAAAATCTTTTGAACCATGTTTTGTGTGTGGTGAGGTAGATCATCTCGCCCAAGAGTGTCCCACATTTTTTGAGATGAGAGGGATGTATAAGGAACAATGTAATGCCTTAGGCATGCACAAGAAACCTTTGACACCCTTCTCTGATACTTATAATCCGGGATGGCGAAATCACCCCAATTTCAGCTGGCAGTCTAAAAACCAGCAGCTTGCACAAACCCCTACACCATATCATGCACCTGTGTCTTCTAGGAGTTCTTTAAAAGACACTTTACATGATTTTATTGAGGCACAGGGTAAGACTAATAAAAGACTTGAATCGTTATTGTGTAGGTTATTGAAGAACATAAAGAGATAAAAAGCCAAGTGTCCAAGTTGATGAGCTACTTGAGTGTGACTGAGTGAGGTAAGTTCCCTTCTCAAGCTCAATCCACACCCCATGGTCAGCACCTAGCATAAAAGAATTTGAAGGAGGTGAATGTCATTGAGACACTGAGGGGTAAGTCATTATGCATCCTAACAATGGAAAAATCAGAGGATGTGGATGATATCCATCAAGCACAAGCATACATGATTGACTCATTCATGGAAAAGGTCCAGCACCTTAATCCATTTGAGTCCACCCTCATCCATGGCTTCACTAAAGCATACATCGAGCCAGAATTTGTGGATGTTACTGATGATATCCTTGAGGCCCCCCAAAAGCATAGAAGCACCAAATTTGGCAATGAAGTAGTGGCGGATGCATTCAACCTATGTTTTTCATTGAGGGAATAAGAGCGTCTGGTTGAAGATGTAAAACTTAGCACTCATGGGAGGCAGCCCACAACGTATCCTTTTATTTTTATTGTTTTTCATATTTCTTTTTTCTCTTGTTTATTATTATTATCTTTTTGTTTTCCAGTTTTACTTTCGCATTTCTTTTTCAGGGACAAAAATACGAAGCAGTTCAAATGGTGGAGCACAATTTTCAGCTTCTGTGCACCTTTGGCTACAATGGGAGTTTCCTTTACTCTTTCTTTTACATTGAGGTCAATGGAATTTTTAAGTTGGGAGTGGAGGAAATGCATCTCTTTGTTTCCATTTTCTTTATTTCCATACATTTTTATTTTTCCATTGAACTGCTTGGTGTCATTTTCCCTCACTTTTTTGTTTTAAGCATGCTTTGTGGTTGCCTTGGAGTTAATTCACATGTCAATGATATAAACTTAATTGAGATAGCTGATAGCATTTAGAAGGAGTTAAATTTAGTTTCGGTTTGAAATTAATTTAAATATCAATCTTCATTTAGTTTGAGACTCTAGTTTGTGGTAAGATTGTATGATTAGTCTATAACATCTAGAGAAATTTTATGTGTGATGATTTTGTGAATATTGTTGCGGTCTCGACAAGCTCTAGAACTTACTTGATAATCACTTGAGGCGAATTCCTAGAATGCACATTACTTAGGATATGATATAGGTCATTTTTGAACCGTTTGAGCCTTTCAAACCTACCATTGCTATATTTATCACTAGTCACCTATTTGAGCCTTTTTCTTGAAAAGAAAAATTGAGCCTTGTTTCTTTCGATAAACCATTTACTTACCTTTATGAGCCTAAAAATATTTTTATCCTTACCTTTCTTTTAAAAGAACTTAGTTATACACATGTTGTGAGAAGCACTTAAAAAGAGTAAGGGTGGAAATATGAAAAAATATCACTACCGCAACCCAAGTACATTAAAGGAGATAAGTTGGGAGTTGTGGAAAATAAAAGAAAAAAAAATGAAAAAGAAGGTAAATGGTTATGTGCCAAAAAAAAATTATGGCAAAAAAAGAAGAAAGAAAGAAAAGAAAAAAATGGTGATTTGTTGAAAGAAATGCTCGAAAAATGGTTGAAAGAGTTGGGTGTTGAAGTAAGGTTATCCAGTGCCTAAAGAGTTGTGTTCAAAACTAAGAGATTAAGTTCTTCTACTTGTTGAATCCTTCCCATTCTTTCTTAACCTTTACCTTAGCCTAACGTTACAAGCTTATTAAAGACCTTTTGATCAAATGTAGTGTGATTTTTCTACAATAGTGGAGAGTGATTTGAAAAGTGAGCCTATGGAGCTTGTTTTTGTGATTGATGTCACGCAATTTATTATGTTTTTAGAGGTTAAGACTTGTATTCATGAATGATATGCATAAAATCATCCGGGTGTTCGGATTAATGGTTTGTGGTAAGATGGATGTTAAGAGTCAATAACGATTTCAAGATTGATGTTTGGATTACTTTTGGACTTAGGTGAAATTAATGATTCTATGTGTCATATATTATGTGAAATTTTTGAGACAAAAAGTGAATTACTCTTGGTTCAACGCTAGCATTGCTTTACTTTGTTTTTAACTCCTATCATAGAATTTATCTCTTATTTTCGCTTCAATTGCTAGGGACTAGCAATAAGCTAGTTAGGGGTTGTGATGAGAGTCATAAAATGCATCTAAACAGTACTTAATTGTTAGCATTTTAGGGTTGATCGAGGTTGGAATTACACTTTTATACCTTAATAACTCTAAAGTGTTATTCTTGAATCGTTGACTTATTTCAGTGCATTTTCAGGTACTTTGAGCTTAAAAAAGAGATAGAAAAGCTATCATCGTTTTAAGCACGAAGCTTCAATGAATACTCGAGTGAGATAATGGTCGTGGAAGAGCCAAGATGAAGAGAAACCAAGAAAGGAGATTTACTAAATTGCCAGAATTGCCTGTACAGATCAATCATCTTTGAAAATTAAACTATATTGATGCAAGAAGAACCAAAAGATGAGACATATATGCTTAGAAAGATCCGGAAGTCTATTTTCTGGAGAATTTTACGGCTTGTAAAAATGATTTTTCTAGAGAAAGTTATGGCAGTTTTAGTAGACAAAGGTCAGGCTGTGCGGGCTGTGCGGTATTTCAGCGTGATTTTGGGCTTAAATCCCACATCCCACATCGGATTGGAAACACATTGCACTCATGGTATTTCTCTATAAAAGGCATACTCCACTTCAGCTTTTAGGCAATCAATCGGAGCTCATCTGAAATCATCAGAGAGTGAATCCAGAGGGCTTTTAGGACGAATCCGAAGTATAATTTTGGAGGGCAAGCTGAGGAATCACCGAAGCTTTCGCTACCAAGGAGGAGATGATCGTTGAGAGGCCGGAGGCAACTTAAGGAAGCATGAGCTCCATGGCCGGCTAGTCTCCAAGCAAGGCGAACGGATGAATCCCTAGGTGTAGTTGTTCTTATTTTCCTTTATTTGATTCAGTTGTAGTTTGGTATTATTTTCATTAAATATTGTTATGTTTTATTCTTTAATTTAATTAGTAGATTTTTATTAGTCTGGTGATTGCATACTTCTTTTCCATATAAGTCTAGTCATGCTCTTCATGTGTATTTGTTTGGGTGTGATTGAGTCTGGTAGATCTCTTTTATAGATTTGTCCGTTGTTGTGGTATTGTCATTTAGATATATCGTCGTCTCTTGATAATTTATAAGTTAGGTCATGTGTGCTTGAAAGTAAAGAATAATTCATATCAATTACATTAGGGTTTATACATGCGCTTTAATTGAATATTTGCCGATTGCTTGTTTGGGATGTGAAACTTGCAATCGAGATAAAAACAACTTAATCAAGTTAGGATTAGGGTAACGAACCTAGGGAGGATTTCCGGAACCTTGTTGTTTCTTTATTATATCCATCATATTCATCAAATCTATTTACGCAATTACAATTTTCTCACAATTCAGATTATGGCATTTGATCTTTATTGTTTGTGTTGAGGTTCACACCTTCTCTTGTAGTTATCTTGTTTCCCTATGGAATCGACACCCCAAAGCTGTACTACAATTACCGTGTTATGTTTTGGGCGTAATCAAGTCCTCAGAAATTGTAAGAAAGAAGAAATAAAAATTTGTAATAAAAATCTTTTCATATATTTTTTATATGTATATATTGTTTGTGAAATAAGGATGATGATGCATTTTCTTTTAGAAGAGTTAAGGATTTGATGAAATTTTTAATTTCAGTTGATGTATTTTTTGTATTGTTGCATATATGTGTTGTGCTGACGACACCATCTCGGGGGTGGCCAACCTTGGATGGGTCGTTACAATTTTGGTATCAAAGCATTAGGTTTTATGATTATGTAGACTGCATAAAAATTTAAAGAAGTGGAAGATTTAAACAAACTACATTTTAATGCAGAGTCTGAGGATGACACGTGGATGTGCTAGAGCTAGGGGTTGAGTTCTGAATCAGAGGGGACGTGGTAAAGCCCCAATATTTAGAAGAGCTGAAGCGGAGGGGGAGGTCAAGTTTGTGGTTCATGCAAGGGAACAAGTTGCTAGTACAGTTGGTACTAGTAGATATGGGAAAGAATATGATATTATGAGGGATAAGTCGAGAGAAATTCTTGATCATGCTATAGAGAGAAAAAAATGCAGCAGAAGAAAGGGCTGATAATTTACATAGAAGATTAGATGAAATAGGTAAAATAGAACCAGATGTGGTGAGACAAGAGGCTTATGAGAGAGAGGGTGTGTTTGCACATGAGATACAAGAGGATTGTTTTGTGATATTTCTTAAGTTTAAACCTAGTCTTTTAGAGGATCTGTAAATCCTATTGAAGCTAAGCAGTGGATTAAACGTGTTGAGAAATATTTTGAAGTCTTACCAGTGACAGATAGGCAAAAGGTTGCTTTTGCTTCATTTATGTTAGAATGTGAGGCTTCTCAATGGTAGGAGGATATTCTTCCTAGATTGAGTACACAAATAGATTAACCATTAACTTGGTATAAGTTTAAGAATATGTTCTTTGCAAAATATTTTCCAGATACATTTCGAGCACAGTAAGAGAGAGATTTTGTTCATATAAGGCACAATACTTTTTTTGTGGCTGAGTATGATAGTATATTTATAGCCCTTTCGAGGTTTTTACCAGAGTTAGTGAATACAAAATAAAGGAAATGTAAGATATTTTTAGACGAGTTACACTATTAAATTCAAACTAAACTCTCTTATATGGGTATTGAGAATTATGCTATACTGATGGATAAAGCATTACATTTTGAGAAAGATTTGATGGAGTTTAGAAGTAGAAGGGATTTGCTGAAGAGATCTAGATTTGAAGGACCTAGAGGTGGTAGTAGTATGAGTGTGCAGTGTGGGAGATTTCCCCAGAGGGGGCGTTCCTTGTCACAGAGAACCATAGCACATAGTCAGAGGCAAGCAAGATATGTTGCTTCTATAGCTATGAGAATTGGAAGTTATGGTAGAGGAGTAAGTATGCAACCAAAGGGAAGTGGTAACCTGATGTGTGATCGAGATGCAAGAGTTTGCTTTAAATGTAATCAGATAGGGAATCTATCTCGAAATTGTCCTACTCATATGTGCTTTGTATATGGTGAGGGGGGACATATTAGTATAGATTGTCTATTGGGGAAATCTGTTGAGATAGGTGTTGGGAGAAGACAGGTGGAGAGAGGTGGTAGATCAGGGAGTATGTGGGGCAGAGACAGAGGATCAGTAGCTGAGAGAGGACGCGGTGGTTAGTTAAGCCCAGAGACAGCAGAGTCTATGCATTGACCCAACAGGAAGCACGGATCACTCCTGATATTGTTACAGGTATGGTATCTATTTTTGATAGACCTGCTAGATTATTGATTGATCCTGGTGAAACCTATTTTTTTGCATCTAGTATTTATATGAAATCTATTGATGCTAATGTGATTTATTTGATGCATGCTGTTATTGTTGAGGTTCCTACTAGGGATAGGGTTATTATCAGGACAATTTATCGGGGTTGTGTGATTAGTATGGCTAGTAGAGAATTTGAAGTTGATTTGTTGTCTTTAGATATGACAGATTTTGATTTAATTCTAGGGATGAATTGGTTATTTGCATATCATGCTTGGGTAGATTGTTTTAGGAAGAATGTGGTGTTCAGGATGCCAGGACAAGAGGAGTTTAACATTCAAGGAGAACGTAAGATACTTTTCAACTATCTTATTTCTATCCTGACTACTAGTAGATGGTTAAAGAAGGGTTGTGAGGGGTATTTGGCGTATGTGGTGGATTCTAGAAATGAGACTAGAAAGTTAGAAGAAATCTCAGTAGTGAAAGATTTTTTTGATGTGTTCCTTGAGGAATTGTCTAGTTTACCTCCCAACAGGGAGATTGAGTTTTCTATTGAGGTGATTTCGGGATCAGCACCCATATCTATAATACCTTATAGAATGGCACCAGCTAAGTTCAGAGAATTGAAAGTTCAGCTTCAGGAGTTGTTAGATAAACAATTTATTCGACCTAGTATGTCGTTTTGGGGAGCTCCTGTGTTGTTTGTGAAGAAGAAGGAAGGAACAATGATGTTGTGTATTGATTATAGACAGTTGAATAAGATCACCATCAAGAATAAATATCCTTTGTCTAGGATAGATGATTTATTCGATCAGTTACAGGGGGCTAGAGTGTTTTCTAAGATAGACCTGAGATCGGGTTATCATTTGTTGAGGATAAATGAGGGGGACGTGCCTAAGATTGCTTTTAGGACACGTTATGGCCATCATAAGTTCCTTGTGATGCCATTTGGGTTAACTAATTCTCCTGTATTATTTATGGATCTAATGAGTCGAGTGTTTAAACCATTCTTGGATAGATTTGTGATTGTATTTGTTGATGATATTATGGTATTTTTTAAGAATGAAGAGGAGTATATGGAATATTTAGAAATAGTGTTGGAAATTATGAGGAGAGAGAAATTGTATGCAAAGTTCGTTAAGTGTGAGTTTTGGTTGAGTGGAATATCTTTCTTGGGGTAGATTGTGTTAGGAGATGGTATAGCAGTTAACCCACAGAAAGTAGAGGCAATGTTGAATTAGAAAAGACCCAATAGCATGACTGAAATTAGAAGCTTTTTGGGGTTGGCTGGTTATTATAGGAGGTTTATCCAGAATTTTTCTATGATTGTTGGACCATTGACCTGATTAACTAGGAAGGAAGTGAAGATTATATGGTTAGAAGAATGTGAGAGGAGTTTCCAGTTGTTGAAAGAGAAATTGACTACTGCTCTGGTATTAGTGCTTCCTTATGGTGATGAAAGATTTGTGGTATATAATGATGTGTCACATCAGGGGTTGGGATGTGTGTTGATGTAACATGTAAAAGTTATAGCTTATGCTTCTAGGCAATTTAAGAACCATGAGAGAAATTACTCGACCCATGATTTAGAATTGGCTGCCATACTTTTTGCTTTGAAGATTTGGAGACATCATCTGTATGGAGCCACTTGTGAAATTTTTACTGATCATAACATTTTGACTCATTTACCTACCTAGAAAGAGTTGAATTTGAGGCAGAGAAGGTGGATGGAGTTGGTTAGTGATTATGACTGTACAATTCATTATCATCCAGGGAAAGCTAATGTAGTAGCTGATGCATTGAGTAGAAAATTCACAGGGAGATTAACTACTATTGGGAGTCATGATATTAGCTTGATAGTAGAATTGAGATAAATAAGAATGCAATTGAGTATCAGTGATAGAGGAGTATTGATGACAAATATGGTGGTACAATCTTTTATTATTGATCGCTTGTTACAGATGCAGAGTAGAGATGAAGGGATAGAGAAGATCAGACAGGAAATATTGAGTGGGAAGTCGTCTGGGTTTAGAATTAGAGAAGATGGTATGGTGGTGTTAGGACATAGAGTTTATGTTCCCAATAATGTTGAGATGAGAAAGGAGATACTAAGAGAGGCTCATGATTCTGTGTATTTTTTGCATCCGGGTAATAATAAGATGTACAAGGGGTTGAGACAGAATTATTGGTTGTCAGGGATAAATAATGATATAGTTGAGTATATTTCTAGATGTTTGACTTGTCAATAGGTGAAGTTTGAGAATAGACATCCAACAGGTTTATTACAACCTCTTCGAGCACCTGAATGGCTATGGGAGAATGTAAGTATGGATTTTGTTTATGGTTTTCCCCGTACCCAGAAAGGTCATGATGTTGTATGGGTTATAGTGGATAGACTTTCTAAGTCTTCACATTTCCTTCCTATTAAAAGTGCCTAGAGTCTTGAAAAGTTGGCTAAATCATATGTAGTGGAGATTGTGAGATTACATGGAGTACCTCTGAGCATTGTATCAGATAGAGATTCTAGATTTACTTCTAGATTTTGGAGGAGTTTTCATGAAGCAACAGGTACGCAATTGTAGTTTAGTACAATTTTTATCATCAAACTGATGGGCAGATAGAGAGAATCATCAAAATACTAGAAGATATGTTGAGGGCAAGTGTATTGAGTTTCTCAGTGAGCTGGGATGCTTATTTACCTTTATCGAGTTTGCATACAATAATCAGTATCAAACTAGTATTGAGATGACACCATTTGAGCCTTTATATGGTAGAAGGTGCAGAACTCCAATATGTTGGGAAGAAGTTGGAGAAAGAAAGATAGTTGGTCCAGAAATGATAGATTTGACTACTAAGAGGATCAAACTGGTTAGAGAGAACCTTAGAGCATCACAGAATAGACATAAGGGATATGGTGATAATAGAAGACAAGCTCTTGAGTTTCAGGTTGGTGACTGGGTATTTTTGAAGATATCTCCGTGGAATGGTGTATTGAGATTTAAAAAGAAAAGAAAATTGAGTCCGAGATTTATGGGGCCATATGAGGTGATTGAGAGATTTGGACCAGTAGTATATAGATTGGATTTGCCTCCATAGTTAAAGCAATTACACAATGTGTTTCATGTTTCACTTTTGAGAAAGTGTTTACACGATGAATCCTATAGTATTCTGAATTAGGCTATAGAACTTCAAGAAGATTTTATCTTTATGCAAGTACCAGTCAGAATTCTAGACAGAAAGGAACAAGTCTTGCGTAATAAAGTTATTCCTTTGATTTAAGCATTATGGCAGAACAAAGATGCTTAAGAAATTACTTGGGAGCATGAGGCAACAATGAGGAAAAAGTACCCCTTAGCTTTTTCATGAGTTAGATAAGGAAATTTAGGGGACAAAATTTTTATGAGGTGGGTAGAATTGTAATACCCGTGTTCCTAAAGTAAGGGTAAAGAAGTAATTTGATAGATATTACATGAAATTAAAATAATATATACGTGAAAGATTTATTATTAAATAAAAATAATTATTTTGAAAAAAAACAAACCTGGAGGAGTCCAGGTGAGATTAAAAAAAAAAGATGGACAACGCTTGAGTGCCCAGGTGTTACCCAGGTGTTGTCTCCACTATGCATGAATTGTGCATGCAAGCCACCAAAGATAAGAATTTTTGAAGAAATGGTGGCAGGCGGTGAGTTTTATTATAAAAATTCAGTTTTTGTTTTGTTTTATTTTTTCTTACCAAATCCTGTTTAGTTTTCTTCTTTCTTCAATTCAAATTTCTTAGCAAAAAGTTATAAAGAAAATTTCTCCAATATTAGAGATAGTATAGTCCTTCAATTACAATAGCAAGACTTTATCATATAGTCCTTCACTCATAATTAAATAATTATACTGTTTGAATTAAGTTATGAAATAGTAAGATTTATGATTAGGTGCTGGTGATCAGCAATATCAATAAATTACTGAAAATAATAGGAAAGGCAATGAGGTGATCCAAGGGTAGCTTTAAGTGCTACGTGGTGAGTTAGATTTACTTTTAGTAATCGAAACCAATAAAAATATGAAATTATGATATTTGGATAAATGAGTGAATTATAATGATTTAATGATGTATTTTTTGTTATATATATGAAAGTTAATTGATTTATTGATTATGAATTGGAAATTGTGTTGCATATTAATTATATAAGAATTTATATTTTAAAAAGGATGGATAAATGAAAAATATGCTGAGAAGTTTTATGAAATTTTTGAAAAATATGATTGAAAATTGGATATGATATATGAGGAGATAATTTAATGAATGTAATAAAAATAATAATTTTGAGAAAGAGTTGGATAGCTAAATTAAATGCTTGAATGTATTCTGGTTTTCATATTATTGCTCATGTGCATAAAATAAAATACCAGAAAGGTAGTTGGTCTGTTTGTTTTCATATTATTGCTCATATGAATGAAATAAAAGACCAAGAAGGCAGCCAGTGTAGCTAAAAATAAAAGACCGGGAAGGCAGTCGGTCTAACTGAAAATAAAAGGCAGGGAAGACAGCCGGTCTAGTTGAAAATAAAATGCCTGAAAGGCAACTGATCTAGCTAAAAATAAAAGACTGGGAAGGCAGCCTGTCTAACTGAAATAAAAGGCCGGGAAGGCAACCAGTCTAGCTAAAAATAAAAGGCCGAAAAGGCAGCTAGTCTAGCTGAAAATAAAAGATCGAGAAGGTAACCAGTCTAGCTGAAAATAAAAGACCTGGAAGGCAGCTAGTCTAGCTAAAACATGTTGACATGTGGGAAGATGTTCCTAAATGATAATATGAAATGATCTGATGAGAAAGAAAGGAAGGTAATTTAAATTCATGCATTACATTTGTTTTAAATATTGATTATTATTGATTGAGATGCTAAAGTATTATTCTTGATTGTGAATTTATTGAAAGAAAAATGAGTCTCATAGAGAGACAGATATGATGAGAAATAAATGTGAAAGTATGATATGAAAATAATTATTTGATTGATTGATTATACGTTGTGAATCTCATAACAAGGTAAATAATGATGTTAAATTGATAATCTCAAGATGATTAAATATATGAGAAGAAAAATTGATATGTTTTATGATTAATTTAAGATGAGATTGATAAATTATTGAAATTATAATAGGATGTTATCATTGATTTATATGAGATAATAGATGAATGAATATGAGAAGATTATTGGAAAGAATGAATAATTATCTGTGAAGAAATAAATGATTTATATTAGTAAATTAGAAAAGACTGAACTATAAGTTGTGACTGGAAGTACATAATCTAGTACTTCTAGTAAATTTAATTTACTAAACTTGTGAAGCTCACTCCTCATTGTTGAAAATTTTCAGGCAGCGGGCAACATATATAGAGTTTTGAGCTGATAGCAGAGTAACTACCTTAAGTAAGTCCCGTAGTCAAGTCCTCAGACATTGTAAGAAAGAAGAAAGAAAAATTTGTAATAAAAATATTTTCATGAATTTTTTTATATGTATATATTGTTTATGAAAAGAGGATGACGGTGTATCTTCTCTAAGAAGAGTTAAGGATTGGATGAAATTTTTACTTTTAGTTGAAGTATTTTTTGTATTGTTGCATATATGTATCGTGCTGGGATTTCAAAATGTGACGACACTGTCTCGTGGGTGGTCAACCCGGGATAGGTCATTACACTAGGCCTGGTGAGAAATCAAGTTTAAATTGTGATGAAGAATGTACAACTTGCTTATCAAGAGCAGATGTTTGCACTTCTTATAGACAATATCTAGCAATTGATAGATTTTGGAATACAAATTGAAGACTCTATCTTCGAAGGTAGACTTGAGAAGAATAGTGGAAAGTTCACAAGTAAGAATCAAGGTGAAAGTGGTAGTGGTACTAAGAGAAATGAGAATTACTTTGTAGGAATCAACAATGTACAAGCCTCAAGACCCCAAGGCAACAATAATAACAAGGTAGAGAGGAAGCACCGAGGCTCAAATGACTTCACTTTCCTTGGAATGACTCTCTCTCAAGCTTTGAGTAGATTGATCAAGAAAGGGAAGTTACAACCCTTACCTACCAGACTTTTGCCTAATCATATCCTTGCTAGTTATTACCTCACCAAGTATTGTGCTTTCCGCCAACAACTTAGCCATGACATCGATGAATGCTTTTGCCTTAAGAACAAAATCCAATACCTCATTGAAATTGATGACGATGTCCCTACTCTCAATATTTATAAGAACCCCATATCCAATTATTATCCCATGCTACCACAAAATTTCGTCAATATTTAAAAATCTTTTATCCTAGTTTTAACTCATGTACCCTCATTACGTCCTTAAACACTTATCCAAACACTACCCCTACCCATATACTTATTATTACCCTCGATTTCATGAGAAATCTAAAACCACAAGAAATTACCAATCTACAACAAGGCCAAGAAACCAATTCTTATTTTGACATCACCCAGGTCTGTGTGTACCACAAGTCCTATGGCCATGCTACCAAGGATTGTGTCAAGTTTTTAAAGAAGTATCGCCAAGAATGCACTATTTTCATAAACATTTTGCCCTCTATTGAGACATACCCAACTAAAAACATAAATAATTTTTTTCATAAACATTCTACTATCTGTAAACACTTTCGTCATACACTCATTTGGAGACATGGACCGAGAACAATGTTTGAGCCTTATGACTCAAAATGAAAGTTATTTAGGGTTTTAGCAAATCTTGGAGTTTGTGGAGTATAAAATGATGGTGACAGTGAGGATCCTAAGATCTTTGAGATTGTGAAAGCAAAGATAATGGAGCCTAAGCGAGCAAGTACAAAGGTGAAGCCAACATCGACAATGCAAGTAAAGAAGAACAAAAGTTGTTGGGACAATAGCAGTGATGAAGAGGGCCTAATGAATCATTTAACTTAAGGAGGTCATCACTTCATACCTCTATACCTTGAAGTTAATAATCCAGGTCATGATCTTAAAACTAAGGAAAGATGGAAAAGAATTTTGAGAGTAAGGTAAAGAGAGAAGAAGAATAAGAACTAGTGCTATAAATGTTAAAGAAGACCTAAGCTAATATCTCGATATGGGATTGCTGATGTTATCTATCAAGCATTGACAAATTATTTTAAAATACTTCAGAGAAATGGAAGTTTCTATCAATACTACACTTGAAGACGTCTTAGACTTGATCAATGTATCCAAAAATGAGGACTTAAACATCAAGTTCATGAAAAATGATTTTCCACTTGAGGGAGGTTGCCATACTAAAGCTTGACACATGACTATTGAGAGTGAACAGAATAGGATACCATTGGTAATGGTACATAATGATTTTGCACTAAATGTGTGACCTATGAGAACTGCCCAAGCTTTGGGTATGAAGCCTAGTGATTTTAGTCTTTGTAATTAAACAATGAAAGCTTCTAAGAATACTAAAAGGACTATGGTGGGAGTCAACTTTACAATGAGTTGTGTGCCCAAAAGAACAACTTATTAAGTTCCATGTGATTTATATCCCTGTCACATTCAATCTCTTTCTTGGAATATCGTGGATTCATGGAGTAGAGGTAGTTCCATCCACATTGCATCAAAAGGTCAAATATATAAGAGGTTGCGAGATAATGAATTTATGTAGAGATGTGATTGGAATTCTCTTTGTCTTTGATATTCAAACCGAGAATATGGACTTGTATGGCTTTGTATTCAAGGAAGTGTCTATGATTGAAAATATACATGTTGATTTTGATCCCTACCTCAGCCTAGTTATAGCCCAAATTATAAAGAATATGCATTATCTTCCTAGCGCAGGCTTGGGTAAAAGATAGCAGGGCATCGCAAGCTTCCCTGATTTTAAGCAACAAATGAGTAAGTATGATTTGGGGTATGATCCTAGCAAATAAGAAGACAAGGAAAAGAGAGTTTCATAAAACTTTAAATGGATGTTTTGCACCAGCAGGCGAAGACTTTCCTTATTATAGCTTCCAGAGACATGGTTTGATAAGAAGACTCAGGGGAGGTATCTAGGTTTTGAGATATTCTTCGATCTCGAGTTTTCCAAGAGTAAAGAAGAAGACAACATGACAAGAATGAATCTAGAGCAAGATTGGATCTAGTATCTAAATGAGAAAGCAATGGAGATTCTCATGGTTAAAGCAGCAATATTTTTGCTATAGTTTGGGATCCAAATCTACTTATTATGCCTGCAAATAGTCGTGTTGGTAGCTAGAAGATTGAGAAGAAGATCATAGTGCACTTCAGCAAGGGACCACATGAACCAAGTAATGATGAGTCTAGTGGGAAGTCTAGTCTTAAGATTTTTTCTTTTTTTTCTTCTATTTTGGTCAGTAAGTAAGAGGATGTTGTCCTTGCCCCTTACCAAGTCAAGTCCAGAGACATCATCATTGAAATAATTAGTAAGATGAATAGTGATTCCATATATTTTGAGTACTTGTTATGTGATGAGAAAACCCTAAAAAAAACTTGATGATGAATCTCCTCCCTTAGAAGAGATAGTCAAATTGGTCGATAATGAAAAAGAAAGCATAGCGAAGCCCAAAATTGAAGAAACTCGAGTCATTAACTTAGGCAATAATGAAAATCTACAGGAAATTTGCATTAGCTCAACATTATCTAAACAAGAAAATGAATCTTTAATTAAACTTTACATGAGTAAAAATATATATTTGCTTGGTCTTATGAGAACATGCTAGGTATTGATCTAGAGATAGTACAACACAAGATTCTTTTGGTCCCAAATGCTAAGGCCGTCAAGTAGAAGTTGAGGAGAATCCGAGTTGATTGGTTGGACAAGATCGTGAGAAAATTTTATAACAACTCAGAGATGGCTTTCTTGTGGTCTTAAACTAGCTAGAGTGAGTGGATAATGTTGTTACCGTGCCTAAGAAATATGGGTGCATCCAAGTTTGTGTTGACTACAAAGATTTGAATCGAGCTAGCCCAAAGGATGATTTATTGTTGCCACACATCGATACCTTGGTAGATAACATCATTGATCATGCACTTCTCTCTTTTATAGATGGGTATTCCGGTTATAATCAACTTCTCATGGCACCCAAGGATAGAGAAAAGCCTACCTTCACCACACAGTGGGCCACTTTTTTCTATAAAGTGATTCATTTTAGACTTAAGAATACTAGAGCTACTTATCAAATGATGGCTACCACCTTGTTACATGATATGATCCATAAAGAAGTAGAAGTCTACGTCGATGATATGATTGAAAAATCTGAGACTTGAAAAGGTCATTGAGAAGCTCTCTGCAAGTTCTTTGAAATGATTCAAACTTAGAAGCTCAGATTGAATCCTTATAAGTGTACTTTTGGAGTCACTGTAGGCAATTTATTGGGTTTCATGGTCAGTGAGAATAGTAATAAGGTTGATCTAAAGAAAGTGTCTGTAATCTTAGAGATGCCAATGCCCTAGATGGAGAAGAAAGTTTGAGGTTTTTTAAGCCGAGTCAAGTCCATCAAAAGATTCATTGTAAATCTCACCCACACTTGTGAACCTTTGTTCAAGATTCTTAAAAAAGATCAACTTGTGGTTTGGAATGAGCAGTACCAAGTTGCTTTTGACAAGATTAAGAATACTTAAAGAATCCACTAGTTTTGGTGCCTCCAAGCCATAATGCTCATCTCTTGTTGTATCTCTCAGTTACTGAGTCAGCCATGGTTCTATGTTAGCATAAGATGGCGAAAACAAGGAAGAAAGAGCCAAATACTATTTAAATAAGAATTTGGTTGCCTACGAGCTTAATTATTCAAGAATCGAGAAGACGTGTTTTTCACTAGTATGGGCTCACTAGTATGGGCTACCAAGAAGCTTCAACACAATATGCAGATATTATTAGTAAATGTAATCTCAAGGATAAATCCGCTAAAGTATTTATTTGGAGCCCCAATTTTAAGTGGACGTATGATCAAGTGGATGGTAAATCTTTCCCAGTTTGATCTTCAGTATGTCACCCAAAAGTCAATCAAGGAAAGGATATATCTGATTTCTTAAATGATTTTCCTAAAACTGGGGATTGAGTTATAGAGTCTGAGTTTCTAGATGAGGAGATCCTTGAAGTGTAAAATTGTGTTTGGAAGATGTACTTTAATGGTGCTACTAATCATAAAGGATATGGTATATGGGTGGTATTGGTATCTCTAGAGGATATGTTCTCCATGTTGTCTATTAGGTTGAACTTCACTGCCACTAACAATGTTTGTTGAATATAAAACGTGTATCATTGGTCTAGAAGACCTAGCTACAATTAGGGCAAAAGAATAAGAGGCATATGGAGACTTATTCTTAGTTTTATGTCAAATACAAGGGAAATGGTAAACCAAAGATGAAAGGTTGAAGCAGTATCAAGCTTACTTGGAAGATCTCATACAATGTGTTGATAGTGTGACTTTCTTTTATATCCCAAGAGCTCTGAATCAATTCACAAATGCTTTAGCTATCTTATCCATTATGTTGGATACGTTCACAAGAGTCGAAGCAATACCTTTGGTAGCAAAACAACAGAGTGAACTGGCATATTGTGCCACAATAGATAAACAAGCTGGATTTTCATATGGGTTACCATAGTACATCGACATTTTAAATTTCCTCCAAAGACAAGAATTTCCAATGGATGCTAACAAGAAAGAGAGGAGATCCATTCAATATTTAGTTTCATAGTTTGTCATATGTAGTGGAAAACTATATGAGAGGTCCTTTGATGGAATCTAGATGTTGTGCCTAAATAAAGATATTACAAAGAAGATTATGATTGAAGTGCATGAAGGTAATGGTGGGCCACACGTGAATGGTTGCATGCTAACTAGAAATATTCTTTGCTCGGGTTACTATTGGAAGCCGATTGTTTCAATTACGTCAAGAGGCATCGAAAATGTTAATTGCGTGCTAATTTACAACACTTCCCACCCATAGAGATTTTTCAGTATGATCATACCTTGGACATTCACAACTTGGGGCATTAAAGTGATTGAGAAAATAACTCAAAAGTTTCCAAATGGAATGAATACATCCTAATTGCTATTGATTATTTCATTAAATGAGTAAAAGCCGCGAATAAGAATATGAACAACATACTTGCTAATATGGTGGAAACGTACAAGGATTGGCACGAGAAATTCCCATTTGTTCTTTGGAGGTATCACACTTTGATAATGTCATCTACTGGGGTAACATCCTACTCTTTGGTCTATGGTATGAAAGTCATTCTTCTAATAGAGAAGGAAATTCCTTTGCTGAAAGTTGTTTTGGAAAGAAAATTGGAAGAGGTTGATTGGATTCAAGCTAGATTTGAAAAACTAGCCTTAATTGTTGAAAAAAGGTTAAAAGCTCTCTACCATGTGTAAGGATACCAAAAGAGAATAACTCAAGCCTTTAACAATAAAGTTAAGCATTAATACCTTAGGGAAGAAGACTACATAGTTAAGGAGTTTGGCCACCAGCTTTTTTTCGCAGAGAAAAACTAAAACCAAATTTGGATGGCCCATACCAAGTAAAAAAGATTTTGTCTAGAGTTGTGCATCTTATGGATCTTGATAGGAATGAATTCACTGAACCCAGTAACCTTAATCGTTTGAAGAAGTTTTATTTATAATTGATTTTCCGATTTATCTTTGATGTATCCTTTTTCTACCTTTCCATTTCAATCAAATATGAAAACAAAGAAACAAAAAATGGGAGAATTGAATGAGCAATGAGTCATGCCTGACAAGATTACACAACATTTCTTGAAGATATGAAGAATAGCCAATGAGATTCATCACCAAGAGCATACATAACAAATTTTGCAAGGGTTGGGGTCATAGAACCAATTCACCCCCCCTCAAGAGAGTTATGAATCACTAAGCATTTGTTCTCCCTATAATGCATTGGTCAATAAAGTTTTGTTGATATCCTTGGAGGAACGATGATAGATAGTTTGTTACAAAGCCACATCTATAAGGAAAACATGTAAGAATTTGATTCAAAGATGAAAATAAAAAGAAAAGACTGAGATTTTAAGTATTTACCCAAAGAAAGAGTGGACTCCCTACAATATATGGAGTCTTTTGGCATTTTAATGCATCCAAGCCATTGGGGTCATGGAAAGAATTGATCCCATAGGATAACGATTTCCTACTTGTTGAAGTGTATTCAACAAAATTTTATGCACTTTTGGATGTGCAAGCACATAAGGTGGCAAGCCAAAACGCACAAAAGTAGTAGTTGTTGCCTTTAAGTTGTCAGGAATTTGAGTTTGGACTCAAATAATTCCAAGGTTAATGGTGTAATATCAAAATGGTAATCTATCAGGAGTGATCAGGCTCACTTTTTGATAATACTAGAAAGGTCAATGGCAACTTCCACATGGTGGTCTTGAAACTTAGGAGAGACCAAAGTATCAGAATGTTTGAAGTCAACAAAGGCACAAAATTCCTTATGTATAGGGAATATTTTGGTATATTCCAAACAAAATACACGGGTTTAAAGATCCCATATCCTTGTAGTAGCTATTAGGAAATTCCAGTCTATTCTCACGAGGTAGAAAGAGAAAATGGCTTTCAATTTGAAGGAAAAAATTTGTTGTTACTCAATTATCTTCTCACCATTAAGTCATTTATTGATTTGATGGATGATTGTCTCCATTTATGCAAGAATTATCAAGCAAAATTAAAGAATGAGGACTTTAAGATGATGTGAAATCAAGCAAAGGTCCTGTAAATATATATATTTAAAAAAGGATAGGGAGTTCAATACCCTTTAGAATTAGGAAACCCGTCGATCAATCCCATCAGGGAGTCAATCGACCCTCTCTCAAGATCAGTCGATTAATGCGTAACTTATTTTATATTTTTCACGAAATCTCCAACTTCCCAAGTTTTTCATCTAATTTTGAGTCCATTTTGATCATATAAGATAAATTTCTTGCAAATAAAATGCCATTCATCAATAAAATCATGTTTGGGGGATTCATAGATTTTATTTATTAAGGTTGCCAAACATTCTGCATTTACTACATCACTTAAGTCCATCATAGCATAAAATTAGTTTACATCCATTATCTTACAAACAAAGGAAAGTTCTAATAAAAGAAATAAGTGTAACACTTTGATTTCTTACTGCGTTTGCCCATACTTTTTGCTACTTGTTTGCCTTTAGCTCTAGTTCTTACAAGAGGAACATTTTGATCATCATCATCCTTATCTTCTTCTTTGTTGGTTCCTAACATCGAAATTATTGAAAGAGATTGATGGTTGGCATGATTGCGAGATCTATTAAGGCTTTCTCTGAGGTGGTCTCTCTTTGATCTTAGTTGCACATACAAAATCGAGAACAAGAAGCAAGAAATTCAGGTAATTGGAAATATATGTAAAAGACTAGGCAATTAAAAGAGAAAGAGTGTTTAGAATCTCCACATATTTGTCTCTGATACAAGATTTTAGTTTATTTATGAGCTTGAAGGCCTCTTGTGATAGTGCCCTTCTAGCACCTGGTAGGGCAAACTTGAACGTTTCAACAGTCGAGCAAGTAACCTAAGGAAGTAGTTTATCAGTATCATGAGAAAAACAGTAGATATGAGTTCAAGGTAGTTAAAGCAAAATGATTACCACTGAATACGGAGACGAATGGGAGTAATGTCCTCAGAATGAGCTTAGTAACAATCTGCATTTTGAACAATATCTCCAATATCTGGAAACATTTGAAATTTGGTGGGAAATGGTATGTTGTAGGGAATGACTGGAGCACTAGGACTGGTACTCAGATACAGTGCTTGTCTGTTGTAATTTCACTAAAGTTCCTCTAGAATCTTCAAAAGAAGAGGGGTCAAATCTTTCTTTAATCTTTTCTAAGAAGTCAGTCCAAAAATGAATCAAGAAATTGTTACTAGACCATTGATACCAAAAGAGCGTTGCTCTTTCTAGATGAAAATAAGAAATGATTAATCTTTGTTCAGGTGAAATAGCATAGTAGTTAAAGAATTGCTCAGCTCTAAAGGACCACCCAATAGGATCCTACCATCAAATCTCGGCATATCCAGCCTTATAAATCTCCCATAGGCTTGAGATTCTTGCTGTGTTTACTCCATAAAATTGTCTAACAGTTCTTCAAGGTTGGTGTTGTTTGGTTGTGAAGCTTTGTAGGATTGTCCTTCGTCTTTGGAGACCTGAGAAGAATCATGGATCTTGGCCAATTTGGAGAAGATTTCAATAAGATAATTTCTAATGTTGGCATTATCATAAACAAGTGATGAGTACATATCAGAGAGCCCTTTGATTTGATCATCTACCTTGGAGATTCTGCCATCAATCTTTTTATATCTAGTGCCTTCAATCATTATAGAATCTGAATGTTTGGATAAGGAGAATGTAGTTGAGGTTGAAGGTCGATGAAAGTGCCAGTTGATAAAAACTTACGTATCAAGAACTGTTCAGATTTGAAGAAAAATGAATTACAAAACATAATAGAAAGAGCGAAAGAATTGAGGAAAAAGGAGAAGAGAAATTGAGAAGTAAGAAATGATTTTATTAGCCTCCTACAATCTAAGCGAATTGTAGTAAGAAATGATTTTATTAGCCTCCTACAATCTAAGCGAATTGTAGTATCTATATACTAGAGAAGTATACAAGCTACTGTTGGGCGTAGCCTAACAGAATGCAACTAAGCTAATAGAATTAAGAACTTCTACCAACTATCTCCAACTGTCTAACTATCTCTTCTCCCGTGAGCTAACCTTCTTGAGTCCTTCTTAGTTGTCTTGTACTCTTTGTAATGCATGTTTCATTCTTTTACTCCTTCTCAAAGTTGTTAGCTACTCACACTCCTGCTGTGCTAACTCCCTTTCTTCTTTATCCTACTTAGGTTCCTGTTGTGTGTTGCTATCACCTTGGTTACATCATGCCAAGCACCTCAAGCCCTAGCTATATCACGCCAAGCACATCAAGCCTTGGATACATCACACCATGTACATCAAGACTTTGCTTCATCATGCCAAGCACTTTAAGCCTTGGCTACGTCATGCCAAGCATATCAAGACTTGGCTACATCATGCCAAGCACCTCAAGCCTTGGCTACATCATGCCAAGCACCTCAAGCCTTGGCTACATCAAGCCTTAGCTACATCACGCAAAGTACATCAAGCCTTGGCTACATTATGCCAAGCACATTAAGCCTTGGCTACATCTTGCCAAGAACTTCAAGCCTTGGCTACATCACACTAAGTACTTTAAGCCTTGGCTACATCACGCCAAGCACATCAAGCCTTGGATACTTTGTGCCAAGCACATCATGCTTGAAGTTCCTTTTATCTTTTTCGTTTTGCCGCTTTGTTTCGTTTTATTTATTTTTAAATTTTATTATTATAATATATATTATTAAATTTATAATTTATCAATAAGAACATGTTTCCATGTTCTTCACTGTTTCCATTCTTTCCTTTTTTTAAATTAACAAAATTATTATTTTGTTGTTATTTATTAATTATTATATTATATATATTGTTCTAATTCTTAACGCATGGAAACTTATATGTCTCCAAACAAGCTTTACGGCCAAATTTGTTTTATAAATATTTTTAAATTATAAAATTACCAAATTATCCCTCCCTAGACGAAGATTTTACATTTTGTCCTCAAAATTTACCTTACAGATCAAAGAGGTTTGAATATTGGGCGCGCATAGCTGTCTCACGCTCCCACGTAGCTTCTCCAACCGCGTGATTGCACCAAAGTACATTCACCAACGGGATAGTTTTATTGCACAACACCTGGTCTCGCCTATCCAAAATTTCAGCTAGTTGCTCCATATAAGATAAATCTTCCTTTAGTACCACATGATCATAATGAAGTACGTGTGAAGGATTAAGCATGTACTTTCTCAAGGAAGACACATGGAAAACGTCATGAATTTGAGATAATTCTGGAAGTAAGGCTAAACAATAAGCAACTATACCCACTTTTTCAATTATCTCATAGAGTCCAATATATCGAGGATTGAGTTTACCCTTACGCCCAAATCTGAGTATGCCCTTTAAAGATGTGACTTTCAAGAATACTCGATCTCCCACCTGAAATTCTAAATTACGCCTTCTATGATCTGTATAACTCCTCTGGCGATTTTGAGTTACTTTAAGTTTTTTTCAAATAATCTTGACATTTTCAGTGGTAATTTGGACTATTTCAGGACCTAACAGCTGTCTCTAACAAACTTCATCCCAACATATTAGAGATCGACACTTTCTACCATGAAGTGCTTCATAAGGGGGCATTCCAATATTTGATTGATATCTTTTATGATAAGCAAGCTCTATCAAAGGTAAATGAACATCCCAATTACCATGAAAATTTAAGATACAGGCATATCTTACAAAGTTTGGATTGTATGCTCCAATTGTCCATCAGTCTGGGGATGATAAGCAGTACTAAAGTTAAGCTTAGTACCAATGGCTGATTGAAGACTAGGCCAAAACCTCGAAATAAACCTCAGATCCCTATATGACACTATGGATACTGGAACTCTATGGAGCCTTATGATCTCAGAAACATATAACTATGCTAATCGCTCAAGAGAAAAAGTAATCTTAATAGCTAAGAAATGGGTAGATTTAGTTAATCTATCAATAATTACCTAAATAGCATTATGACCGGCCTGAGTCAGAGGTAAACCCGATACAAAATCCATAATAATATGTTCCCATTTCCAATCAGGAATGGGAAGAAGTTGTAATAAACTTCTCTTAGGATTTTTTATCTAACTCCATTCTACACTTCTCTTAGGATTTTTTATATGTTCAAATCCTTATTATGTGATTCCAAGATACGATCCACCAACACGGGCCTAACTCTGATACTAGCCAATAATACTCCAGTTCTATGGCTCAACTTTACTCTCAGAGACCTCAAATCATAATACAACTCTTCCTTCATATTTCTCAATATATTCAGCTTCCCTGACTTTTTACTTAAAGCATCTATTATAACATTGGCTTTTCATGGATGGTAATTAATGGTACAATCATAATCCTTTATCAATTTTATCCACATCCTCTACCTCAAATTTAAATCTCTCTGTGTGAACAAATATTTCAGACTCTTATGAACATTAAAGATTTCACATGTCTCCCCATACAAATGATGTACTCCTCTTTATCCCATAATTTTTGTCACGTTTACTATTTACCAATTAAATGAATAATTTTTTTTTCTTATATACATAAATAAAGTTTAAAAGTTTCTAAAAACTAATTTTTTATATTTTAAAAATAATATATATAATAATTAAAGTCAAACTTAAGTAAAAAAGTGAAAAGTGACTAAAATTATGGGACAGAAGGGGTATCCAAATTTTCATAGCAAATACAACAACAGCTAACTCCAAATCATGAATAGGATAATTACACTCATGGTTCTTTAACTGCCTAGATGCATAAGCAATCACCTTACCATTTTGCATCAATACCCATCCAATACCATGATGAGATGCATAACTAAGAACCACAAATCCTTGTCCCACTAACAAGAAGAGTCAATACTTGAGTCACTGTCCTCACATTCTTCAATCTACTCAAATTTAACATCTTTTTTGGTCAAAAGGGTTAATGGTGTTGCTATCAAGGAAAATCCCTCAATAAATCTCCTATAATATCCAACTAGACCAAGAAAACTCAGAGTCTCCGTTATATTTGTTGGTCTATCCCAATTAACCACTACTTCTACCTTATGAGGGTCTACATAAATCCCATCACCAGAAATCACATGACCTAAGAAGATAACTTTATCAATCCAGAATTCGCATTTACTCAATTTATAATTGCTTCTCTCTCAAAGTTTGCAATACAATTTTCAAATGTTCCCTATATTCTTCCTTACTTCTAGAGTACACCAAAATATCATCAATAAATACCACAACAAAACAGTCAAGGAAATGTTTAAACACCCTATTCATCATATCTATAAAGGTTGCAGGCGCATTAGTCAATCCAGAAGACATAACCAAAAATTTATAATGACTGTAGCGAGTACGAAATGCAATCTTTGAAACATAATAGTCCTTGACTTTTAATTGATAATAGCCTAACCTCAAGTCAATTTTAGAAAATACAAAGGCACCTTGCAATTGATCAAATAAATCATCAATCCTAGGCAAAGGTAATTTATTTTCCATAGTCACTCGATTCAATTACCTATAATCAATGCACAACCTCATAGTCCCATCCTTCTTTTACAAAAATAGAACAGAAGCACCCCAAGGTGATACACTAGGTCTAATAAACCCTTTATCTAATAACTCCTGCAATTAAACCTTAAGTTCCTTAAGCTCAGCTAGGGCTATACGGTATGGTGTAATAGATATAGGATTAGTATTAGGCACTAAATCTATCACAAATTCAATCTCTCTATCTGGTGGTAACCTTGACAAATCTTTTGGAAACACATCACGAAACTCATTAACTATAGGAATATCTTTAAGTTTTGGCACCTCCTTCTTACAATCAACCACAAAAGCTAGATAACCATTACAACCCTTATTAAGCATCTTTCATGCTTTTAAAGTTGATATAATGCTTGTAGGAATTATTTTTCTATCTCCACAAAACTCAAATTCATCCTCCCCAGGGATTAAAAAAATAACTGTTTTTCTAAAACAATCCACACAAGCATAATGTTTTGCCAACCAATTCATACCCAGAATTAGATCAAAGTCGATCATTTCTAAAGGAATTAAATCAACATAGAATTGACGCCCAAACAATTGCAATATATAATCTCTATATACATCAATCACCTCTACACTATTTCCAACAAGAGTTTTTATCGATAAAATACACCCAAGAGATGATTTACGTTTATTAGCATACATAGAAAATGTTATTGAAACAAATGAGTGTGTGGATCCAGAATCAATCAAAATTATAGCATCTAAACCAAATAGTAAAACCACACTTATCACCACATTTGGAGCTTCCTGGACATCCTGTTGAGTTCGTGAATATAATCTACCCTGAGCTCTAGACTCACTTGTTGATGCTCCTCTCTAATTAGGTTATCCTTGACACTATCTCTGTCTATTCCCAAACGCCTGGTAGCTACCACCACCACCTCTACCTCGATTCTGTTGTCCTCTATTATCTTCCCTAGCTCTAAAAGATTATGAACCTTGTTGACTGGCCCTAGTACCTCTAGTACTCACTGTACTCAAACCAAGTGTCACACACTGATTGCACTCAAGTGCCACGTGACCTCTATCACCATAAGTATAACATATCAACTCAAAAAATCCACACTCTGAAGCAACATGACCAGATCTCCCACATCGAAAAAAAAAACTATGGGTCTGAATGAAAGATTCATCCCACTAGGTCTCCCATGCATTTGTGACATAGTACCTCAAGATTGTGGATATGGGCCAAAAGAAAAACTACCACTGGGTACATTGTAATGACAAAACTTAGCTTCTGCTTTCCTCGACTAAGGTACACCAAATGATTGCCTCGGTCTACCAAATTGCCTCATCTGATCTCTCAAGCTCTCAAATTCTAATTGATCTCTCTCAACAATCAGAACCTTATCTATCAACTGAGCAAATGAAGTAAACTCCAAAACAGAAATTCTAGATCGAATCTCCCAACAAATTTTATCTAGAAAATCTCAAATTTTATCATGTTCAGTACTCACCAAAAATGAAGCATATCTCAACAAAGCCATAAATTGGGCCTTAAACTCAACTAGTCTCATTTGTGGAGTCTAACGAAGCTTTAAAAACTCTCGATGCTTTTCAGATCTATAAGTATCAAGAAAATGCTCCCTAAAGAATATTTCCACAAAATCATCCCAAGTTTGAGGTTGTGAAATCATACGTGCTGAATCCTACCAATGACAAGCCTCCTCTATAAATAAGAACATTGCAAATGTGATCTTCTACTCATCAGTAATATATAAAACTGAATAAATATTATCCAAATGATTAGCCCACTCTTCATGCATAGTAGGATCAGTGGAACCAGGAAACAAGGTGGATTCAACTTTCTAAACTGCTCAAAAGTTGTACTTCTAACCTCAGGATGAAGTACTAACTTCTTATACCTTTCCTCTAGTTGGACTACAGGTCTCCCCCTAGATCCACTAGCTACATCTCTCTGATGAGCACTATGCTGCTCCTCAGACATCCGAGCACAAAACCTCAAATACTCTAGTCACCAAAGAAAGATTAACCTATCCAGTCTGTGTAACAGTCACTAAAACACCAACCATAGAAGGACAACTAGATACATCATTTTCTCTAAGAGGGACATGCTCTATGGATTATCCATGTTCAGAAACTAACTCACTAACATGGACTTCAACTTGAGGAATTCTACCATGGCCTCGACCTTGACCTCAACCTCCAACTCTACTTTTACCTCTACCTTGACCATGTCCTTTGGGTGGCATCCTCAGAAATCCTACAAGCATAAGAAAAATCTTATTACTTATTCAAATATTTTCTTCAAAATTTATATTAATAAGTCTACATAATCTTAAATTATATAGCTCTTAAACCAAAAATTGTCACGACCAAAACCCATAAGACTACCTTTATGAGTCAAGGATGTGCAATCAAATTAATTGACTTATTTTACTATAAATTCATTTTTTTCATTCCATCTTCTACTGTTATCTCAATAAAAACCTCAGATTTTACCTTCTCATTATTTATGGATGAGATATAAATTACAAACCACATCAAATTTATTAAATCTTTACAACATCACCAGAAAATAATTACAACAACCAATAGCCTAAGGAGAGGATGCCAAAGATACCACATAAACCAGAAGATGCGTCTGTAGGAAAAATGATGTCTAACATTCTTCGAAACCTGTCCATTTCAATAAGGAAGCAACCAATCAGCTTTTAAAGCCAATATCAGTTTAAACCAGTGTTTAAAAAGCCATTTTTTGGGCGAGCCTAGAGGCGATACGGGTCTAAAACTCTCCAAGGCGTGAAACCTTGGGCGTTCCTGCTACTGGGCATGTGTTTGGGATTTGACTCAACTCGTAGGTGTACACCTTTGATGACCCGAGCGTCCGAGCGTACGCCCTATGAATTATTTTTTTAAAATCAGCAAACCCAAAACGACATTGTTTTGATTATCCCTTACTCATTTAGGCTTATTCCCTAAAGCCATCCGTGTATCTGTCTCACTGGTCTTCCTTACTCCTGTTCTTACCCGTAAACCGTCTTCGACTCTCTCTCTCACTTCTTCATAGCACAATCTAGGTATGTCATTTATATTGTGCTTTTAAGTTACAAATTATGTGAACAAGGACTGATTCAGGTCTTTTAGGTTTAAATTATCTAAATTTAGGGTTTTTTTCAAAATTTTATTCACTTCGTTATACCAATGTCATTTTTGGTGAGTATTTTGATATGGTTTGCCTTTTTTGAGCTTTTGTGATACGTATTTTTTGGTGTTAGTTTGTTTGTTTGTTGTTTCTTTTTTGTATTTAAGATTGAGGTTTTGTTTGACACTCTGTTTGGTTTGTGAGAAAATGCAGTAAAGGCAGAGGAAATTTGAATGCTGGTTTTGAAGTGTTTCTTATTAGCACGTTCAGTATTTTAAAACAGTATGTCTATCGATTGTTTTGAATTGATTTATTTGTTGCTTTTTTGAACTGACGCGCATTTTTTTTCTTTAGTTGAAATTCAGATATTGTTTTTTCAGTTTTGACTCTTTGCGTGGTTGGTGAGGAAATACAGGAAAGCTAAGATAGTTGAATATATTGGGCTTGGATAGACTTTAACTGAGAAGGTTGGGTTTGAGTTGTTTCAGATCGTCTTTATTGTGTTGGATTGTTGAATCTGAATGTTTGTTTTGAATGTTTCTCAGTTAGGATTGAATGAGTTCAATCCTGATTATTCTTCGAGGGGCCAGATCTTCAATAATTGACTGAGAAACGAATCTGTTATATTGAACGAAGAACAAATCTGATATCTTTGAAAAACCAAAGTACTTTACATATGTATCAGGCACCTGCATCGGCTGTTGTTCCATTTTTTTCTTCAATTTTTTAGTATTTTTATAATTTAATTGATATTATTTTATTCAAAACGCCCCAATGTTTCAAAAGGCTTACACCCCAACGTCTCGGGGCTTACGCCTCGCCCAACACCCTCGCCTCTGAAAACACTAGTTTAAACTACCAAAATTTAATTCTCATACATCAAGAAACTACATTTAATATATAAAACATATAAACATGTCTAGAAAATATTTAAAACATAAATTTTACATTTAATCCAAACACAAATCTTTAATCATCATTTTGAAACAATTCATCATACATTAATGTTGAAAGTCATTAAACATTTCTTTTCATCATCGCAAATCTGATAAGAAATCAAAATCATATATTTTCTTGGGCCGGTTTCCAAAGAGAAAGTATATATATATATATATAAATATAAAATCCCCATCCAGTAGGATACATATGATAATTGTCCCCCCTCCAGCAGGACATTTAAGTGTCCCCATCCAACAGGACACCTATCTAGATACAAAAGAAAATCAGATTGCAGCTAAGGGAGGAGTAATCTTTAGGGCAAACCCTTCTTATCATTTCGTGTCCCCATCCAGCAAGATACTCATATCCCCATCCAATAGGATACGTACATAATATAATATAATAAATGTGCCCGTCCAGCAAGACACTTTTGTGTATTATTACAACATCAGTACCAAACACATTATCGTCATTTCAATAAGATTTTAATTCTCAACTCTTTCTCATAAATCATATCCAAAACTTCACATAAACAATTTAATTCAACAATTACAACTTTTCTCATAAATCATAAAAAAATGATCAATTATATCAAATCAGAGGTAATAATCTATATTTTTCACAAATCATTCCACATATACAAATTTACCTTCATTTTTCAAACAGTTCATAAATTCAAGCACAAAACATAATTTTACCATTTAAAAATCAAATAATAATTATGTACAGTTTGGAAGTAAAAACTCACCTTAATAACACTGAATCTAGATAATTTTTCACAAAGCAGGATTACTTAGACATGCTCTTTTTACTGTACCTCCACCTAACAAAAATACACTAACCAATATTACTATCTTATAACTTGATTTAAATCCTTATATTGGATCATAAATTCATCTAGTATATTTATATAAAAATTTCACATTTTTAACCTCCTAATACTTTTAATTTCACTACAAAATCTTTGAATAATTAATATAAAAGATGTAAATACATTAAAACTGAAATATAACTTTAAATCTATAATTATGAAATTTCCAAGCTTAAATAGTCAAGTTCTTAGTTGTGCACATTTTTTTACAACTTCAATAATTAAAGAATTAAAATTTACGTCTAAATACATGAAACAATTAATTTTGTAGCTAAATGGTTCATTACAATATAAAGTATGAACCTTGTAAACTCACCCGAACGTAATGAAGTCTTCGTACTGAGGTTGGGTAACTGAAATTATTTAAAAATATTGGAGAATTTTATTCCCAAATCTGAGGAGAAATAGAGTTAAAAGAAAGAAAAAAACCAAACGAAAGAAATTTGGCGTGAAACAATAAACTTTCTGAGCGTCAATGAGTTTTAATGCTTTGTATGTTTTTTTAATTGTATATTATTTTATTAAAACCTTCACTCTACTTCACGTGAAGTTCTTCTTGTCTTTGCCGCTTTGTTTCGTTTTTTAATTTTATTATTATAATATATATTATAAATTTATAATTTATCAACGAGAACATGTTTTCATTTTCTTCTCCGTTTCCATTCTTTCTTAATTTTTTAAATTAACTAAATTATTATTTTATTATATATATTGTACTAATTCTTAACACATGGAAACGTATATGTCTCCAAACAAGCTTTGCGGCCATATTTTTTTTTAAAATACTTCTAAATTATAAAATTATCCCTATCTTTAAGGTGAAGATTTTACATTTTTAATATGTTAGACAAGTAATTGTTGTCATCCAAGCACAAAGCAATAATGATGGGTAAGAAATCATCATTTGTCTTGAAAGAGGTCAAATCCCTTGCCATTGATCTGCGAGGAATTAAAGCTCCATCTTTTGTCTAGATCAAAGTCTAACCCCTTGTGTTTCAAGGAAGATTATTCACAACTTTAATTTAAGTCTTATTACCATATACTAATAATAAAGCCAAACACACATTTTGCAATTTGTATTAACACAAGATGATATCCAAACATTGTAATTAAAATAACATGCTAAAAGTAAACACTTGAAAGTAAATACATAAAATAAGTGGTATAGTAAAAGTAAATACATGAATAAAAAAGTAATTTAACTATGAAATAAGAGAAGAAAAAACTACTTGTAATGTGAAGATTGAAGAAAGGATGTGAATTAAAGTGTGTGGATTTAAACTAGATGAATTAAGACTAAGCTACTTTAAACTAAATGAATTAAGACTAAACTGATTTAAATTGAATGTATTAAATATGCGGATTAAACTAAGCTACTTTAAACTAGATCGATTAATTTAGACTAACTTAAACTAACATCTGATTAAAGGAAAGATTCAAGATAACTAGGAATATATAAATATGAAACATCCTTAATGGAACCAATGGGGTTTGAATTCTTCATGGACCACAAGGGGGTCCGAATTTTCTTTAAGAAACAAAAAAGGCATGTGATTGATAGTAACTTAGAAATGAGCCTTTATCTTAGAAGATATGAAATGGATATTTTTTAAAGAACTAAGCTAAGGAAAAGAACATTAAAACTACCATTGATTTAACAATACATTTACCAAAGAGGGATTAGATTATGACTATTAGCAAGCTAAGAGGAAAAAGACATACAACTAGGAGGAAGAAATTAAATACCAAGATTGCAAAAGAAACTAGTGAATACTTAAAACTAAGATAGATTTTATCAAGTATACTAATTTATCTAATCTATTTTCAAGGTGGTTTGAACATGTAAATCATACTAGCAATTTATTTTATGACTAGAAGAAATTTAACAAACCTTTTTTTGGCTCAGGAAAATTTTCACGTACGAGGATTATCCTCGGAGATCCGTGCATTCTTGTGTACTTTATAAGTTGGGAGGATGAACTTGATTAAGGATTAGAAGATTAATTTTCTAGGGGTGGCCGAATTTTAAAAATAAATAACTCTGTTGTTCTTTCTTTGTTTTTCTCTTTTTCCTCTCTCTTTTGCTTATTATTTCTTGCTTATGTGCTCCCTTTTAATCACTACACTTCTCTATTTTTTATGCTTCTCAAAAGTATAAAATTTCTCTCACAAAGTTTCTCCTTTTCTTTTCTTTTTTCACCTTGATTTCTTTATGTTAAGTGGGGGTATTGATAGAGGGAATGAGGGTTATCCAAGGGAGTAAAAAAACCAAAAACAAATGACAAGTGAGAGAGGGTATAGCCGACCATGAGAGAGGGTATAGCCGACCATGAGAGAGGGGGCCAGAGAGGAATGCAAATTTTGATGTGTGGAGGTGACTTTTAATGCATGGAAAAGAGAGAGAGAACTTAGGAAGGAAGGGTGTGGTTCATAAGGTAAGAAATGAGGGAGGAAGACTTCATCCATTAGGTGCCCAGCTATGGGGAAGATGAAGGGTAATTTTTTAGGTGTGGGGGTGGATTTTTATGTATGAGAAAGAAATAGAGGAGGGAGAGAAAGAGAGAGAGAAAGCCTAAGAAAGAAATGTGTGATTAGCATGGTAAGAAAATAAAGAGGAAGGTTTCTTCTTTTGATGGTCAAAGGAACAATTTTTAAGGTGGACAAGTGGACCTTGAGAATGGTAAGTGTGTGGGCAAAAAAATAAAAAGAGGAGAGGGAGAAATCCTCCCTCATATGGCCAACCCTAACAATAGGAATATGTGTTGTTTTTTGTTAAAAAAAAGTTGGATTTTGATGCATGAAAAAAATGGGAAAGCTAAAAAAAGAAAGTGTGTAAAACCAAGGAAAAAGAGGAAGAAGACTTCCTATTTTTCTCATAACATGATAAGCTATGTAGGAGATGAATTATGCAAATTTTTGAGGTGGAAAATGAAGACTTTGATGCGCAAAAAATTGTGAGAACTAGAAGAAGAAATGAGAAATTAACTAGGCAAAAGTGAAGGAAAAGATTTCTTCATTTTGGCATACAATGGCCAGCCAACATGGGAGGAAAATAATGCATTTTTAAGTTAGACATATGACTTTGGTGCATGAAAAAGTGTGGAAACCAAAATTGGTAATAGGGAAATAACAAGGAAAAAGAAAAAGGAAAAGAATTCTTATTTTATTTGTTGGGAAACCACCATAGATGATGCCCAGGAGGTGATCTTCCAAACACTCAAGTCTAGAGTGACTTGTATAAAGGAAAGAGACAGCAACCAATCAAAGCAAGAAAGAAAAGAACACAAGCAATTTGTTGACGAGGTTCGGCAATCTGCATACGTCCCCGTGAGCTCCTCCGAGATCTCTGCACTATCTTATCAATGGAGTTCTTTACAATCAGCAACACCCTTCCAAGAACTCACAGGTTCTTGAAGAACAAAAGAAGAAGAAGAAGAAGAAGAAAGTGATAAGAACTAACCCTGGAATTTTCCTACGAAAATTCTCCTTACAAGCCCTTGAATCCCTTTCTATTCTACTCTCTCTCTTTCTAAACAACCAGCCTCTCTACAGAATCTCTCTTGAGTTTAGTGTCTTTGCACTCTTACAATTGATCTCACTTTTAATCACAAGTTTTCTTATGTTGAGATTGAATCTAGGTGACCCTTTATATAGTGCACCAACTTCTTGACCAATCTTGAGTGTCATTCTCCACCCTTAGATCTTGATGACCAATCAACCATGGCCCTTGATCAATCCTTAGTGATCCTATGCATTTTAAACATGGCTCACGAACCACTTAAAAGGTTGAAACATGTGTGCATCAGTGTGCCTGGTGCCGTGGCCCAGAACAGGGCAGGTCGCGTCCTGATCCAGGGCACACATTCTCAAGCTTCTAGGCGCCGCGGCCTGGGGGAGGCTGAGCCATGGCGCACACCTCCTTCAGGCCTTCTCCTTGCTGGGTTTCACAGCCTAGGAAGGCTGTGTTGTGGCGCACATTGGTGCATTGATGCTGATTTTTCCTCCTTCCTTGCAACCATTTAATGCTAAGACAAATACCAACAATCTCTACTTTTGTCTAATTGATTAAACCCGAACCCATGTGCAGAGAACTCAGTATCCAAACTCATCTTGAGTCATCATATCAACTGACTCCAATCCTAAGAAGTCTAAGGCAATGATTGAACTTACTTAGAGGTAGAAGTTTAGTACCTAAATCCGAAGGGTTTTCTTCCGTAGCTACCTTGTCCACATGGATACATCCGTTCGTAACATTTTTCCGAATGAAATGGTACTGAACATCCATATGCTTTGTCCTCTCATGGAACACCGGATTCTTGCACAAGTGCAATGCACTTTAGCTATCCGAATACACCACAACCTGCTCCTCTAGTACCTTCAACTCTTCCAGCAACCCTTTGCACCACATAGCCTCCTTGATGGCTTCCGTAGCTGCTATGTACTCAGCCTCGGTTGTTGAGAGTGCTACCACCGGCTGCAACTAAGCCTTCCAACTTACACAACATCCATTTAAGTTAAAGAAGTAGGAAGTAATCGATCTCCTTTTATCCTGGTATGCTCTATAGTCCGAATCAGCATAACCCTCAAGGCAGATGAACTTACCCCTCTTCTTTTAAACCAGCTCCACATCTGGGCTTCTCTTCAAGTACCTCAGCAGCCACTTCATCCCAAGCCAATGCTCTTTTTCAGGATTACTTATAAACCTACTGAGGACACTTATTGCATGAGCAATATCAAGTCTAGTGCTTACCATGGTGAACATTACAGAACCAACCGCACTAGAGTAGGGGACATTTTCCATTTCCTTCTTCTCCTCATTCGATCTTAGACATTGATCGCTGGAGAACTTGAAATGACCAACAGGAGGAACCTTCACTGGTTTGCTATCTTCCATAGAGAACTTAGATATCATCTTCTCTATGTAAGAAGTTTGAGAGATCTTCAATCTTTTTCTCTCCCTTTCTCGGATGATACACATCCCAAGGATCTTCTGTGCATAGCCAAGATCCTTCATCTCAAACTCCTCACTGAGTTGAGCCTTCAATTTTCTTATCCTCTCCATGTTGCTCCTAATCAACAACATATCATCAACATAGATCAGGATGATCACCACTTCCTCCACCTTGTGCCCCTTGTAATACAAGCACGAATCATAGTAACTCCTCATGAAACCCAGGCTGGTTACAAAGGAATCGAACCTCTTATTCCATTGCTGAGGTGATTGCTTTAGGCCATATAGAGATTTCTTCAGTTGGCACACCAAATCTCCATGCCTTCCTTCCTCATAACCTTTGGGTTGCCTCATGTAAATGATCTCATCAAGCTCTCTATGTAAGAACGATGTCTTCACATCCATTTGCTCTATTTCAAAATTGAATTGGACCACCAATGCTAACACTATCCTGATCTTCTTGTACTTCACAACTGGTGAGAATATGTCGGTGAAATCTATGCCTTTCTTTTGTGTGAACCCCTTCGCCACCAGTCTAGCTTTATACCGGAATTCATCCCCTGGAGTGTTCCCTTTTTTGATCTTGTAGATCCATCTACAATCCACAACTCTTTGTTTTTCTGGTTTGAGCACCAATACCCAAGAGTTGTTCTTCCTTAAAGAATCCATTTCTTCCTCTATAGCTAGCTGCCACTTTGATGAATCCTTACACTCCATAGCATCCATGTAAGTTTTTGGTTCAACCGTCCCTCCTTCTGTCCAATGAGCTACTATATTAGCATCCGCAAAACCATATCTCAAAGATGGTCTAACCACCCTCTTTTCCCGGTCCCTTGTGAGTTGGTAGTCATTCTGACTTGCTGCATCATCCCCTTCTAATTCAGCCTCCTCTTGAGTTTCTTGAGCTTGGCCTTCATTAATGGGCTCTACCTGGTCCGAACCCTCTTGCCTTCCTTGCTCTACCTGAACCAAATTCTCCTTGATGCGATGCTCCACAAATTTTGGACTGGTTTGCTCACTAGCCCCTGCAGGGTTAGTTTTCTCCAAGTAGGGAAATAACAATTCATTAAAAAATAACATCCCTACTTATTATGAGTTTCGTTCCTTTTGGTTCTAAGGATCACAACCTATACCCCTTAACCCCATCACTATACCCTAGAAACACACATTTTCTAGACCTTGGGTTAAGTTTATCATCCTTTTGATGTGCATATGCAACACATCCAAAAGTCCTAAGGTTGTTCAACTCAGGGGGTTTTCCACTCCACATCTTCATGGGAGTCTTGAGCTCTAAAGCTCTAGAGGGTGATCTATTAACCACGTATGCAGCTGTAGACACAGCTTCTCCCCAAAAATATTTTGGTAAACAGGATCCTATTAACATGCACCTAACCTTTTCCATAAGGGTTATATTCATCCTCTCAGCAACTCCATTTTGCTGAAGGGTTTTCACAACCGTTATATGTCTTAGAATGCCATTTAATTCACAGAATTTATCAAAATCCTTATTAAAAAATTCTAAGCCATTATCGATTCTTAACACTTTAACTACCCTGCCCATTTGAGTCTCTAGCAACTTTTTCCACACCACAAATTTATCCAAGGCATCCGATTTATTTTTAAGCAAATAAACCCAAACCATTCTTGAATAATCATCAATTAAAGATAGAAAGTAACGATTACCTCCTTGTGTTGGTGTCCTTGCTAGTCCCCAAAGATCCGCATGGATGTAGTCAAGAATCCTTTTAGGCTTGTGCACTCTGGTGTTGAAGCTGACCCAATTTTGCTTCCAAAAAATGAAACTTTCACAGAAATCCAGTTTCTCTACTTTGTCTCCACCAAGTAGACCATCCTTGCTGAAAACTTGCAGCCTCTTTTTGTTCATATGTCCCAAGAGATTGTGCCAAAGTGCTGCCTTATCCATCTCAGCTATCAAGCTTGCTACTTGATCCTTGATTTCTGTCTCTCCGATCATCTCATAAAGTCCATCTTTGATTGCTTCTTTGATCACTATCAAAGAACCCTTGGTTACCTTGATCTTTCCTCCCTCAGTTTTGTATGTATACCCCATGGAATCCAGCTGCCCCAATGAGATCAAATTCCTTCTCAAATCCAAGAGATACCTTACATTTCGCAATAGCCTTATGACTCCATCAAACATCCTTAACTGGATGTCTCCTATCCCTCTCAATTGGCAAGAATTGTCATTCCCCAAGAAAACTCTTCTATCATTGATCTCTTTGAAATTCTTAAACCATTCCTTGTGAGGGCACATGTGATAAGTGCACCTGGAATCCAGAATCCATTTCTTGCTGCCTTGCCTCCTACTCACATTTGAGCACACAACAAGAACATCATCTTGATGTTCTCTTTTGGCAACCGAAGCCTCTCTATTGTTGGTATGGCTTCTCCATCTCTCATCCCACAACCTCTTCTTGCAATCTTTCTTGAAATGACCCTCCTTGTTGCAGTAGAAGCATCGCCTTCCTCCAAACTTCGGTTTGGAATGCGATCTCCTATGGCTCTACCCTCTATCTCTTGTTTTCTCCCGGTAGTTGCCATGAATACTATTGCGATTCTGAGTTATTGGCCTTCCTCTTATGAACAGCCGTTCCCCACTTGATACCTCCCTACTCTTGGCTTTGAAATCATGAGTCCTTATAGCATTGACCATAATTTATTTGGTTAGTGTGTCTCTTCCATATTCAATTGCATTAATTAAACTATCAAAACTATCAGGAAGAGAATTTAATAACATAACAACCAATTGTTCATCTAGGAATTTAATACTATAACTAGCCAAATCTTGAACTAGTTTATTAAAGACATCAAGATTATCTTGCAACTCTTTATTAGGATCCATTTTAAAAGCAAAGATTCTTTTAAGAAGATAAATCTTATTAGGGAGAGTTTTGGTAAGAAACAACTCATCTAGTTTCTTTCATATGACAGCAGGATCTTCCGAGTCTCCGCACTCCCTCGTGACACTATCCGACATGTGTAGGAAGATGGTGTTGTATGCCATCTTCTTCATCTCAATCCGCTGGTCCTCCGTGATACTTGCTGGAAAAGCATCATCTTCTTCAATAGCCAAGTCCACCTTCTGTTGCATAAGAATAGCCTTGATCTTTCGCTTCCATAGGAAAAAATCTCCCTTTCCATCAGACTTCTCAACAACGAAATTTGAACCCATATTGCAGAGATGATCCCAGATTTGTGCAGCACCCACAAATGCTTTCCAACTTCTTCTAAACCTCAAGAACACGATCGAAGATTGATCTCAACACCGTTCTTGAATCAATCTCAAGAACACGATATGATCTTGATCTTTACTCTGTTCTTGAATCACCCAAGAAGTTTGTTCTTTGATTCTTGGAGTCTTGCTCTGATACCTTATGTTCTTGCTTCGATACCTAGTTGTGCAAGCTCTGATACCACTATTGGTGGTATCTCCTCAAGCTCTGATACCACTGTTAGGAAACCACCTTGATGATGCCCAAGAGGTGATCTTCCAAACACCTAAGTCTAGAGTGACTTGTATAAAGAAAATAGACAACAACCAATCAAAGCAAGAAAGAAAAGAACACAAGCAATTTGTTGATGAGGTTCAGCAATATGCCTATGTCCCCGTGAGCTCCTCCGAGCTCTTTGTACTATCTTATCAATGGAGTTCTTTACAATCAGCAACACCCTTCCAAGAACTCAGAGGTTCTTGAAGAACAAAAGAAGAAGAAGAAGAAAGTGATAAGAACTAACCCTGGAATTTTCCCAAGAAAATTCCCCTTACAAGTCCTTGAATCCCTTTTTATTCTACTTTCACTCTTTTTAAACAACCAACCTCTCTACAGAATCTCTCTTGAGTTTAGTATCTTTGCACTCTTACAATTGATCTCACTTTTAATCACAAGTTTTCTTATGTTGAGATTGAATCTAGGTGACTCTTTATATAGTGCACCAACTTCTTAACCAATCTTGAGTGTCATTCTCTACCCTTAGCTCTTGATGACCAATCAACCATAGCCCTTGATCAATCCTTAGTGATCCTATACATTTTTAGCATGTCTCATGAACCACTTAAAAGGTTGAAACATGTGTGCATCAGTGTGCCTGGCGTCGCGGCCCAGAACAAGGTAGGCCGCGGCCTGAGCTAAGGCACACATTCTCAAGCTTTAGGGCACCGTGGCCTAGGATACCTCCTCCAGGCCTCTTCCTTGTTGGGCACCGCGGCTTGGAAAGGCTGTGTCATAGCGCACACTGGTGCATTGATGTTGATTTTTCCTCCTTCCTTACAACCGTTTAATGCTAAAACAAATACCAACATTATTCTTCAAAGGGGGTGGTCAACAATGGCGGAAGAAGTGCATATTTTTTTGTTGGATATGTGAATTTTGTTCATGAAAAAATTTGTAATCTAGAAAATGAAGTGTGCAATAACAACGTAAAAAAAAAAGGGAAAAAAGAATTTCTCTTTTACCATATCACATGGCAGGCCAAAGAGGATAGAGGAAGGGTAATTTTTTAAGTGAAAATGAGAGAGCTATTCTTGAAAAGTAAAACCAATCAAGGGGAGCCAAGTGGCAGGTGAAATTGAAAATTCACTCATTAAAATTGGAATTCTTTTTGGGCTTGGAATTTGGGCCAAAAGTATTTGAGCTTAACAAAAATCAATGGGCTTTAGTGGGTTTTGGATTGGGCCAAAATTTAATTAAAGACTTTGGGCTTAAAATTGATGGAATCAAATAAGACCCAATTGATTTTAACTCAAAGTGGATTGAACAAAAAGGACTTGCAATTGATTCTAATCCGAAATTAATTTTAACCTCTGATTTACCAGTTTCGGACGTGATAAATTAAAGGTTCATCATAGGAACCCATGTCCAATTCGTTCAAAAATTTTGAAACAAAATTGGGTGTCTATAGTTTATCCCATTTGTTTGGGTCTCTTCTGAGAGTTCCAATCAAAGGCCATGAGTGATAACTGTTTTGTTTTAAAATTTTGAACGGCAGATATACGATGCATGCATAAAAGTAAACGTGATGTTAGGCATAGCTGGTGTCATGGGAACACCCATTAGAATGTTACGTACCTGAAGAGACGGAGCCGACATCCATTCACTTGTGCGATAATTTTAGATTGATTGGTGCTTGCTTTGAGGACTTTGATTTGGGTTTGTCTACTATATGGACTTTAGTTTGTCTCCTGATGAGGACTTTGATTTGTGATTTTGCTTGCTGATGAGGACTTTGGTTTGTGATTTTTCTTGCTGGTAAAGATTTTGGTTTGCCTACTAATGAGGGTTTTGGTTTGCCTGTTGATAAGGACTTTAGTTTGTGATTTTGCCTGGTAATGAGGACTTCAATTTGCTTGCTAATAAAGACTTTTGGTTTGTGATTTTGCCTGCTAATGAGGACTTTGGTTTGTGTGCTAATGAGAACTTTGGTTTGTGTGCTGATAAGGATTTAGGTTTATAATTTTGCCTACTAGTGAGGACTTTGGTTTACCTGTTGATGATGATTTTTACCTATTAATTCTGCAGAGTCTTTTCATCCAAATTTGTTAAATCTCTAAACAAATATTGGGTGTGAGCCAAGTATGGAATTTATGATTATTTATTTTTATTAATAAAGTTTTGGAAAAATAAACTTTTGTATTTAGAGTCAAACTTTTACAGAGTTCTAGTATCTTTTGACCACTTACTCAAAACTTGTATTTAAACCCATCCTTACTCCTATTTGGTTCACATCCTCTAGTAGATTTAATAATCAAGCTTCACTACTTGTCCATAATTTCTCTTTCTTCCCAAAAAAATAGCCATAGAAGCCAACTCGGTTCAGATGATACACTGGATCGACAATGTGAAGGTTATTAGGACTGATTGGAACTCCTTGTATGTCATTCGATGGTCAATGGAAAGCATCTGAAAAGGAGGAAAAGAAAAGAAGAAAAGCTGCTATGAGGGATCCAGTGAAACTTTGAAATGATATAATGGCCTTAAGTCTCTATTATGTAATAAGAAAATCCTTAGAGACTAAAAGAGAAATGACACGTCCACAAACTCAAAACATCAATGCACTAAATTGATCTAGATTTTATTTTTTTATTGGCTCAACATATCTTATTCGAAGCATGAATTTCTTTTTATTATCTTTTTTTATATTTGTACAAAAGATGTACTCACATAGAAATTACAAATATGAAAAAGAGGGAAAAGAGGATTTATAAGAGAGATGTGGTTGCACCAAAGTTGTTGCCTATGTATCCACGAATGGAATCAAGCCTTTATGTAGTTCAAGAGATGGTAAATTTTAACTTTTCTTTTACCTAAACCGCCCTTGAGGGTTTTTAGTATAGCAAAATGCTCTAACTTTTGCCTAAGCCGCCCTTTTAAGTTTTCAACTTAACTAGTTCTTTTTTTATATAAAAAAGGTAGATAAAATGAGGATACAACATGAGGGAAACAAAAAGGGGATCATAACTAATACTTCTTAAGACAATCTGGATTGATAAGTTCAACAAATTCGTTATCATCGATATCTGTAAGGTGCACGGCTCCCCTAGAGAGGATCTTCTTAACCAGATATGCACTTGACCAGTTTGGTCTAAACTTGTCTCTCAAGACATGGATTGGTGGTCTGAGTTTTTTTACCAAATAATCTCCTTCCTTGATATCCTAACTATTCACTTTCTAGTTAAAGCCCAAGCAATCCTTTTCTGATACCTTTGGACATGATGGAGAGCCTTATCGATTCTCGTCAATTAATGCCAACTCATCATATCTTTCCTGAATCCAATCTACCTCTTTTAATTATCTTTCCATAGCTATCCTCAGTGAAAATATTCTACCTCAACTGGGAGAACCGTCTCCATACTATAGACTAGAGAATAGGGAGTGGTTCCCATGGAAGAACTTCCATAATGCTAAAGATAGATTTTCATGGCAGTCGCGATAAGTTTCCACCATCTTAGCCAAAATATTCTAGACATTCTTGTTTGCCAATTCTAGTACCCCATTAGTTTGAGGTCGATAAGGAGAAGACTTATGGCATTCAATTTTTTACTTATTGATAAAATCCGTAAATTTGCCTTGAAAATACATTCCATTGTCTGAGATCAGTTCAAAAGATACTCCATAATGACAAATGATGTTATGGTTAATGAATTGTGCTGCATGCTTAGTCTTTCAGGTGGAAAATGATACAATTTCTACCCACATGGTGAAATAGTCAATCACCACCAAAATATACTCATTACCATTGGAAGCCTTGGGATATATCTTGCTAATCACGTCTATGCCCCAAGTAGCAAAACACCAGAGTGTGGTCATACTAAAGAGATCTCGGGTGGAAAATGTTATAGATTGCCATGCAATTGACATTTATGGAATTTCTTGACGTAATTACAATAATCAGTCTCCATGTTGATCCAATATTAACCTAAGCGAAGGATTGGCAGCGTTCTCGCAATCATGTGCGGACCTTTGGTACCTTCGTGTACTTCCATCATGATTATCTTAGAAGTGTTTTCATCCACCCAGAGCAGTTGGATCTCATCAAATGATCTCCTATACAGTCTCCCACCACAAATGGCAAACAGGGAAGCCAATGACTATATCACCCATCTGTCCATTTTTTCACTATTAGCTGGGAATTCTCCCTTTTGCAGGAAATTCTGGATATCAGTATACCAAGGTAAACCATTAGATGACCAATCTTAGATTTTGATGGCTAAGCAATAGCCTGCTTCATTATTTTTCTCAACCACTAACAGAATTTCCTCAACCCTTTCAGGTATCTCCAACATTAAAGCTAAAATGGCCAGTGCTTCGGCGAACTGATTATAGGCCTGAGGTAGATAAGTAAAGGATACCTTGTCAAAGCACTGAACCAAATTCTCAATATGACTTTGGTAACACTTCATCTTCTAATATTACGTCTTCTATTCTCCGTGAAACAGAAAAATGACTAAGGAAGAATCTCCGTACAATGTGACATTTTTTTCCCCAATCTCAACGAGTGCTTATAGACTAAAGATACAAGCTTCATACTCGATCACATTATTAGTGGATTCAAAATTCAGGTGAATTGATAAGGAAGTGACGATACCTTTCAAAGAAATTAAATATTGCCCCGACTCGGAAACCTTTCTAATTAGATGCCCCGTCAAAGTACATCTTCTACTCATAACTTTTGATTTTCAGAATTCCTTCAATCGAAGAGTTGAATTCTTCAATCTCTTCTTTTCCTTCTGGGAAATCTATCAAGAAATCTTAAATTATCCTCCTTTTGACTGACTTCTAGGTCACGTACTAAAGATCAAACTGGGATAGAATGGCCATCCACTTGATCATCCTTTCGCTTATGGCTGGGGCCTCAAACAGATGCTTTAGCGAATCCAGGCAAGAGATTACTTTCACTTAAAACGACTAAAATTTGTGCTGGAGTTGCAATATAGTGTTGTGCAAGTGCGAGATCGAATCTATAGGGAATTGTGTTGGGAAAATATTTTTATCTAAACTAAGCCTATTTTAACCTAGTTCCAAGTTTTGAATTGTCTTTTGCAAAACAAATGTAAACTAAACTAAATTGATTTAAAGACTAATGATAAAAACACTAAGGTTTCTGAATCCACCCCACCAAAGTAAAACATATATCTTCATGTTCTATATAAAAATAATCTATCAAAACATTCCATGAATCCAACTTTAAACAAATCACAACAAATATCCCAATTAAACCAAAACAATCCAATGTATCCGCTTTTAACAAATCACAAAGGATATCCAATTTAATCAAAAACAATTTGATGTATCCATCAGATGAAACACATGGAATATCCAACAGAACAATTTAAACGCAATCAATCATAAGATTTTACTCAAATAATTGAACAGAACATTTATACTAAAAATATCAAAATTGTATAAACAAATCTGAAAATATTATGCCAAACATTGGTGAGGCTTCATCTTCAACCTTAGATGAAGATTTTAGCCACTCATAATCATGAAACTAAAGTTCACAATAACAGTGCTAAATATTAAACTTTAAAACTAATAAAAGCAGTAAATTAAAAACTAACTATACATGGGGAGAAATTCAACTCACTGTTGGGCGGCGCTTCCCCTCGTGGTAGCAAAACCTTCGAGATCCACAAGAATGCTAGCAGAAGTCCTCAAAATTGCACACCAATTGCTTTAGTGAGCTGGGGCTTTTATAAGGGAATTCCCGGAGTACAATATGTTTCAAATTCGATGTGGGATACTACCCGAGTGCTCGATCGCAGTCTGGTGTGCTCGAGCGCATACTGGTGCACTACAAAGCCTTTTTAACCGATGTGGGATGTTCGAGTGCGCACTTGCGATCGATTGCAAGTTTGGTGCACTCGAGCGCACTAGACATCTTCAGCTTAACCCTTGTCTACTAAAACTACCATAACTTTCTCTAGAAAAATCATTTTTATGAGCCGTAAAATTCCTCAGAAATAGACTTTCGGATCTTTCCAAGCATATATGGCTCATCTTCTGGTTCTTCCTGAATCAATACAGTAAAATCCATAAAAATGACTGATTTATACAGGCAATTCTGGAAATTTTTGTGAAACTCATTTCCCAATGCTTGTAAACCTGAAAAACAACGAAAAAAACTCAAAGTAACAAATTCCTAAGACAAAAAATGTAAATTAATTGGCCAAAATATGCAATATTTGGCACTCATCACTGGAGTTTCTTGGCATCATAAACTAAAGCGAGACAAGCCTTTTCTACCCAAGAGTAATTCAACTCATAAGCCACGAGTTTCTTATTCAGGTAGTAAATGACCCTTTCTCTTATGTCTTCATCCTCTTGAGCTAACATGGCCCCCATAAAGGTGCTAGTGAAACAAGTATAGAAAAAGCAGAGCATCATGCTTGGGTGGGACTAACACTGAAGGCTTCTTGAGATAATCTTTGATCTTTTCAAAGGCTTCCTGACACTGTTCATTCCACACCACTGACTGATCTTTTCAAAGCAGTTTGAAAATGAATTAACAAGTATAGGTGAGCTTGGTAATGAAACGACTGATATACTGAAGTCTTCCCAAAAATCCTTTGACCTATTTCTTTATCTTCGGCACTGAAATTTCCAGAATTCCAGACACTTTCTTCGGTTTGATTCTATTTTCACTGAATATGAAGCCTAGGAGATTACCGACAGTGACTCCGAATGCACACTTTTTATGATTATCACAATTTATATTGTTGAATTCTGTCAAAGAACTTCCAGAAGGCATCCTGGTATGCATTTCTGCTTTTAGACTTGAAAATCATGTTATCCACATATACTTCCACCTCTTTGTGGATCATATCATGTATAGTGGTCATTCCCTAATAAGTTTCCCCGAAATTTTTTAGCCCGAACGTCATGATACTATAGCAAAAAGTCCCCCGTTAAGTAATGAAGGTGTAATACCCGTGTTCTTAAAGAAAATGGTAAAGAAGTCATTCGATATATATTACATAGAATTAAAATAATATATACATGAAAGATTTACTATTAATAAAATAATTATAAAAAACCACCTGGACGCTAAGCATCCAGGTGTAGGCTATACAAATGTAAGTGTCTTGCATGCAAGACACTTAAGAAACAAAAGAGAAAGAAAAAACAAAACAAAACCTGAAGAATGGTTGTAAAGTGTAGGCCAGATTTGATATAAAAAAAAATTAAGCTCCTGTTAGTTTTGTTAAAACTTAGTTTACAACAAATTTCTTTCTCACTCTAAAATTATATTTTCTCTCTCAAATTGCTCTCTTTTTTCAAACACCTGGGGACTGAAAAAAAGGTAGAAAGATTGAAATTTTGAAGAAGTTTATAGGAGAATTTTAAAGAGATTCGAATGAAGCTTTAAAAAAAAGGTAATAATGTGAATTTTATTTTTGAAATTATACATACATGAAATTACCCAGAATTTGATGTAGAAATTTAAAGGTATGAATTACGGAAGAATTGAAGAATAAATTAGAAATTTTAATATAAATATTATGTCAGGTGTTGACGATCAGCAATAGGGTGAAATTGCTGAAAGAAGCAGGAAAGATAAGGAGGTGATCCACGGGTAGCTTTAAGTACTACGTGATGAGTTAGATTTACTTTTAGTAATTAAGACCAATAAAAATATGAATTTATGATATTTGAATAAATGGTTGAATTATAATTATTTAATGATGTATTTTCTGGTAAGTATGATAATTGATTGATTTAGTGATTAGGGATTAAATAGTATGTTGAATATTAATTATATAATAATTTATATTTTAAAAAGGATGGAAAAATATGCTGAAAAGTTGTATGAAATTAATGAAAATATGATTGAAATGAAAAATTGATAGGAAATATAATGAGCCAATTTAATAACTATGATAAAAATAATAATTTTTAGAAAGAACCAGATAGTTAAATTGAATGCTTTGATGTATGCTTGCTTGCATGTTATTGCTCATATGCATAAAAAAAAAAAGACCAGGAAGGTAGTTGGTCTGGTTTAAATATGTCGGCATGTGAGAATACATTCCCATATGATAATGTGAAAAGATTGGATGAAAAAGAAAGGAAGATAATTTAAATTCATGCATTATATTGTTTTAAATATTTATTATTAATGCCCGAGATGCTAAAGAATCAGTTTTGAGTATAGAATGATTGATAGATAGATGAGTCTCATAATGAGCCAATTTTGCTAATAGATAAATAGAAAGGATGACAAAATAAATAATTTTATTATTGATTGTTTATATGATGTGAATTTTATGATGATATTGAATTGGGAATATGAAATTTGTTAAAATATATGAGATATATGTATTGAAAGCTGATAGCTTGATAATTTATTTATTAAAAAAGATTGATAAATTATTGAATTAGGATATGAGAAGAGATATATGATTAATTATGATGATTTAACAATGAATGAATATAACTAGAAGTATACAAATTGAGTACTTCTAGTAAATTTAATTCACTGAGCTCGTGAAGCTCACTCCTCATTGTTAAATAATTTCAGGTAGCGAGCAGGACAAATAGATTGGTGAGCTGAGATACAAATTGAGTTATTATCTGTAAGTCTCATGGTCCACATCCTCAAACTAATGGAAGAAAAAAATTGTAAATATTCATGCATAATATGTTGTATATATTATTTCAGTTGGAATTTTAATAATGTAACTCCCTTGTTGAGGGTTGAGGATTTCTGTGTATATATATTTTCAGTCAATATATGCTTTTATATGGTTGCATATATGTGTCGTGCTAGGATTTCAAAACATGACAATACCGTCTCGGGGGTGGCCAACCCGGGATAAGTCGTTATAGAAGGTAGTCTTTCTATGTCTTCAATAGCCATAAGAATCTGATTATACCATGAATAAAAATACATGAATGAAAAAAGGGCATTGCCAACTATATTGTCCACCAGGGTGTCTAGATGAGGCAAAGGGAAGTCATCTTTAGGGTAGACTCGATTTATATCTCTATAGTCTATGCATGCTCTGACCTTACCATCTTCTTTGGCACTACTACCACATCTACTACCCATTGAGGATATTCAGAAACCGGCTTATAACTGCGTAAGGATTTCTTCTTTGATCTTGATTACCCAATCTGCCCTCATTCTTCTCAACTTCTACTTCATAAGCTTGGCCTCCAAATTCAAAAAGATCTTATGTTGTACAATATTTGGATCAATATCGGGCATGTCCTCATATGACCATGCAAATACATCTTTGTACTTATGTAAATTTTTTATTAGATTTTCACTTTCTTTTTCAGATAATGTTGAGCTAACACGAATTTCTTGTGGATTCTCATTAGTGCATACATTAATGATTCGAGTATATTCAATTTTAGGTTGGGCTATGCTTCCTTTCTCATTTAACTTGCTCAATAATCTCCTTAGATAAAGGGGATTCTTGGCTAATTTCATTTAGGATTTTCCATCGCATAAAGAAGACTCAAAGTACTCAGAATTTTTCATCATCTCATTCAGTTTTTTACTAGAATATCACTAGACTCCAGGAAGGGGTCAAGGACATCATTCTCATACTCACTCTTGATCTTATAAAAAGAAGATAAAGAAGAGGATGTTTAACCCAACTTTTTGCTATCGTTGTTGCACCCGTCAACTGGCCCGATTAGCATACTCGGATCGAAGCTTGCTATTCAACTATCTCCCATCATCATGATACCCAAAACTCTACCATCCAAATTTTCAATCTAGTCACATGCTTGTTGTGCCTCTTTCTACTCTGTTACTATTCTCTTCTTAGAGAACTTGAGATCAAATAATATCTCAAATCCTAGTTACCTCTTATGAGTACTTCTATTCACTAATGGCTCAGAAAACCCACAGTATGGAAAATATTCTCTCTTCTTCACAAACTGCCCATTCAAAGTTCCACAAAAACTTTCTTTTTTTTTTCTTGTTGTGGCTGTCGAGTTGAAAGCATAGGCCTTGTATTTCAAATTTTTTCTTAAAATCTAGGATTTTCTTCTCTCTGCCCATACTTTCCCAAACCTGCTCTTAGGAAGTAGTTCATTCCTTTCATGATATGGAAGATCATAGGGTTTATACACGAGTCAACATCTATTGTATGAATAGCTGCCATTTCTTCAAAGAAGAAACCATATAACTCCCTGCTCTCTGCCTAGATACTGAACATAAAGGCGATGCCGATTTCCTCCTCGAACAAGGTTATCACTTGATTTCAAGCTCTGTACTACACTTCTGATGGAAGGTTGAAGGCATTGCCCTTAAATTGTGGAGCCATGATCTACCCAGCAGAATATTGAAGGATGCAGTGATGTTGATGACATGGAAATCGATGACTATATCGCCCAAACCCAACTTACATCTCAATCTCACCATCTTGGCTACCAAGCACTTTGTATTATCGTAAACTTGAACTGTCTAGCTACCCAAGTGGAAGTCATCCTGCTTAAATTACATAATTTTTATCTTCTGCAAAGATAAGATGTTTAAGGCTGACCCATTATCAACAAGTACCATGGGTATATTTTTTTTGCGACACTCCACTGTCAAATAAAATGCATTGCTATGGTTCTGCCCACATGGTGGGACATCCTTGTCACCAAAATATAGGTTCAATTCCCCTTTTTTCTATATATTGATCAATGCTGAGAGATCATCATGGGAGGTGTTTATGGGAATGTCCACTCCACCTAAATGGTTATGCACGACCAATCGGTGTCTCTTTGAAGACATCACTAATCCCTAAATGGAGATTTTAGCATAAGTCTTCTTCAACTGCCTTAACATCAGATCCTCATCATCCTTCTTCTTTTTCACTTTTTTTTCTCCACTGTCATTCTTTTTTCATCTCTTTCTTCCCTTCAGAGAGCATCAACCTCGAAGTGAGATGGCTTAAAATGATGGTCACCTCGAGTCAAGAGACTCACCCATTTTTCTTCTTCTTTTTTACTACTGTTGTCCTACATAGTCTCTTTTCTTTCTACTATATTTCTCCTCGTCTACTACTGATGTTGTTACTACCTTATCACAACTCCCGATCTTTACACTAACTACTCTATTTTTTGTTCTAGTTACCTTGGTTACCATACTATCTTTCTTCATCGGTGCTTTCTCTGCCACTATTCATGCTATTATCTTCTTATCATCCTCACTGTCATTGTCCTATATGCCATTAATTGAGGCCCCACTACAATAAGTAGTGTATTTCAAGTTTCAGAGGTATTCTACGGTAAGGATAAGTTTGTGTTTAGGATTATGTTTGGGGTCGGGTTTGGTTATTCGACTGATTAGGATGGAATAGTCAAGGATGGTGGGTGATTCTTCGATCATGTTGAGGAATTTTGGTGAGGCCACATTTCAATAATTATGCATGGGATTTTTAGCAACCTAGGGTGGCTTAAGACCATTATCAATAAAGTCTCGGATTTCATTCTTTAGTCTTTGACATCCATCGGTATCATGACTGGCTAATTGATGAAAATGGAAATATTTGGAAATTTCCTAGTATGGTGGAACTGGGTTAGGTAAAGGTCTTGCTGGCAAGGTGCGAAGTTTGTCTTTTTTTTCGTGAGCTTGGCAAGAGCTTGGGGCAAACTTATCCCTAGAGGTGTGAAGTCTTCAAGGCTTTGGCGTTTTCTTTGAGTCACGTTTTAGAAACGACTTGGCTGGTTGTAACCGTGGTTATTATGTTGTTGTGGTCCTGAAGAGCTGTCTTCCTATACACTCAACTGTACATTGTGTATTTGAGAAAATCTTACCTCACTGGTCTTAGTGCCATTGTTGTTGGCAACATTTTTCTTAACAACTTTCCACTAATCTTCTCAATTTTACCCTCAAAGATTGCATTTTTTACTTGACTACCGAAGTCAATTAGCTGCTCAAAACTAGAAATGGGCAAGGCAAACATCCTTTTGTGATACACCAACTGCATATTTTTCATCATAATTTTGACTTGGTCCTTCTCTATAGGTCTTGTGGGCATTTTTGCTGCCTTACCTCTTTAGCAAGAGATAAATTCTGAAAAAAGTCTCATTTGACTTTTTCTTGGTGGTTTATAGGTCCCTGATGGTGTTGTAAGCATACTGGCCCATAAATACTTGGACCATATCTTCCCAATATTTCAGAGTACTGGGCTCTTGAGAATAGTACCACTTCAATGTCGTACCAGTGAGGGGATTAGGGAAGAACGCAGCTGATTTCTTAGTGTCCAAACCAAAAAGTCTCAAAAGGCCAGCATACTGCCTCAAGTGGGTTTTAGGATACCTGGACCCATCAAAATGATATATATCAGGCATTTTAAATTTTGCAGACTAACTTTTAGATGGGTGCACAGCCTGTCAATGTCAATGACATAACCATCAACGCCTTCGGATTTTCTCAAGGCACTTTGCATTTTCTCAAATTACTCATTAATAGCCTTTATTTTATAATTGATTTTCTTCTTCTCTTTGGCCAAAAGATAATCTTCCTCATCCTCTAAAAAATCTTCTTTGTCACCTCTAGAATCTTAAAATTTTTTCTTGGCTACCTTTTCTTCCAGGCTATCCAGTCTTTTGGCCAAGTCGGCCAACAGACTGTTGTTATTCTTAAGGACCTCATTGGTATCAACTACTGTCTCTTCGACCATATCTGAACCTGAACTGCTCTCGAAAACTAAACTGTTTATAGACTCTTCCATTATAAGATAGACTAAACTTATAGGAAACCTTTTCCAAAGTCTTCCTCAAGAGGATTTGAATCAAAGTGAGAAAGGGACTGTTTCTTAGCCTGGACCTATGACTCTTTTTTACAAGAAAGAAAAGAGAAAGAAAAACACACTTTTTGAGTTTTTTATATTTTGAATCCTTTTTTTCATGCTCACTTATCCGTAATGTTACTTGAACTTTATCAAAAGGTTTTGGTTTTGGATCTAAAGGCTCACCAAATGAATTAAAGTCCACTTATGGATAAGTTCCCCATTAGCTCATATAGGTAAATACCAAGAATGTAAAAGAAAATTCGCTTTGAGTAAATTTCAATCAAACTTCCTTGATTTGGACTTGGGCTTTCTTAAAGCTAAGTTTGTGAAATTGAAATCAATAAGTCTCCCAAGAATTCAGAGCCTAATGATGATTTGGGCCAAACCCAATAAGCCCAAATGAATGATGAGAATTATCCTTTACATGGATCATCCCACTTGATCCTTTGGCCTCCATTCATTCAAATTTCTTGAGTTACAGTCTAATCATCAATTATTTCCTTTGTGGACTTCTTAATGAGGCCAAACTAATAAGACCTAACTAAGAGAAGGTCCTCTTGTTTTAGGCTAAACTAGGCCCATCATGGGTTCAGACCAACCATGACAAGGTTCTCATAGTTAAGTGTTATGAATTTAAAATCAATAAGTCTCCCAAGGGATTTATAACCTAATGATGATTTGGGCCAAACCCAAGACTCCTAAATGAATGATGAGAATTACCCTCCACATGGATCATTCCACTTAATCCTTGGGCATTTACTCACTTAGATTCCTTGGGTTATGGCCTAATCAACATTAACTTCTTTTGGCAGGCTCCTTAATGATGTCAACTTAACTAAGAGAAGCCTTTCTATTTTGGGCCAAACTAAGCCCATCATGGGGTTCAATTTGTTTTATTGTAATTTAATTAAGAGAAAACAAAGACCACATAACATATTATCAAACAAATTAATTTTATCTTATTTTAACATATGAGGTGAGAACAAACACATGCAAAAAGCAAAGGGATAAAAAAGGTCCATGTCCTAGATGGGAAGGTTCTAGGGTTTGCTTAAAAAAAGGTTGGTTCGCCTTATAACTTTGATGGGCTCAAGTAACCCATGGCTAGAAGGATACTATCATGCTCCTTTAGTGGCCTAACAGGTGGACCACAAGAGTACAAATGCGACAGTAAACCTTTGTTACACTGACAAGAACCAAGAGAATCTTGTCTCACACTAAGCGCTGACGATAAGCAAATAAGGGTCACACCAAAAATCAAGAGGAAACGGGCACCCTAATTTACTTTGTTGAAAGAAAAAGGTAGGTGTTAGTTTGCAAAGTGAAGTATGGAATAATAACTTAAAATTAAAGTTTTAAAAGCTTTCCAAGCAACATTTTAAGGTTAAGTCTCCCCACCAAAATCGTCAATTACAGGTACCACTCTTTTCTGCTAGTTAGAAATGCATTCAGCTCATTACCCAAGGGCAGTCCCCTTGAAAAAGGTAGATATGACGAGGGTGTGGATTATGATAAGTAGGCATATGGAAACGAGTCAGACCTATGAATTCTAATACAAACCCTTTATAAGTAGTAATAAGGCTTTTGTGGTGGGTTTGCTTTTAATGTATTAGACAAATGGTTGTTGTCATCCGAGCACAAAGCAAGGATGATGGGACTGTTGTCGCCATTTAACCTTGAAGGGAGTCAAATCCTTGTCATTGGTTTGTATGAGAGATTCTGAGGCTCGGGAGTGAATTAAAACTCATTCTCTTGTCTAGACCGAAGTCTAGCCCTTGTGTTTCAAGGAAGATTATTCAAAACTTTAATTTAAGTAAGATTATTCAAAACTTTAATTTAAGTAATATTATCATACATTAATAATAACGCCAAGCATATATTTTGCAATTTATATTCACACAAGATGACACCCAAACATTGTAATAAAAATGACATGGTAAAAGTAAGCACTTGAAAATAAATACATAAAAGAAGTGGTACGGTAAAAGTAAATACATGAAGGAAAAAGTACTTTAACTATGAAAGAAGAAAAGATTAAAACTATTTGTAATGCGAAGATTGAAGAAAGGAAATGAATTAAAGTATATAGATTTAAACTAGATGGATTAAGACTAAGCCACTTTAAATTAAATGGATTAAGACTAAGCTACGTTAAAATAAATGGATTAAGTATGTGGATTAAACTAAGCTACTTTAAACTAGATGGATTAAACTAGACTAACTTTAACTAATATGTAATTAAAGGAAAGATTCAAGATAACTACTAACATGTAAATATGAAACATCCTTAATGGACCCAAGGGGCATTCGAATTCTACATGGACTAAAGGGGGGTGGTCCGAATTTTCTTTAAGGAACAAAAAATGTATGTGATTGATAATAACTTAGAAATGAGCCTTTAACATAGAAGACATGAATGGACATTTTTTAAAGAACTAAACTAAGGAAAAGAACATTAACACTACAAAGGGTCCAGCTTCAGTGTGCACTATAGCCCTCCTCCTGTTAGGCTGCAACACCTAGCAAAGGAGGTGCTAGAGGAGGGGCAGCACCGCACCTCTCCCTCACCAAGGCTGTGACGCCCAGAAAGTGGTGAAAAGGGTGTTTTGCCTAGCGCCGCAGCATGCCCTGTTCAGTGCCTAGGTGCTAGGCACACTGAGGCACACATATTCCATTTGATTCAGCCTCTTGTTAAATGTGTGGGTGCAAGGTTAAAATGCATAGCATAACTTAGGATTGATGGAGGGCCATGGTTGATTGGTCATCAAGATCTAAGGGTGGAGAATGACACTCAAGATTGAACAAGAAGTTGGTGCACTATATAAAGGGTCACCTAGGTTCAGTCTCAAGATAGAATGTAATGTGAAAGAAATTATGACAAGACACAAGAATGTGTGTAAATGAGAGAATTGTATGAGAGTGCAAAGACACAAACATACAAGAGGGACTCATTAGAGAGGCTGGTTGTAAAGAGAGAGATTAGTATAGAAAGTGATTAGGTATTTCTTGTTCTCTTCTTTGTTTCTTCAAAAACTTGAGGTTTCTTGGAGAAGGTTTCTGTATTGTAAAGAACCATTGAGATTTTGTGCAGAGAGTTCAGAAGAACTCACGGGGACGTAGGCTATTTCCAAACCTCGATAACAATTGCTTGTCTTCTTTCTTGCTTTGGTTGCTGTATCTTTTCTTTACAAGTCATTCTAGACTTGTGTGTTTAAAAGATCACCACCTAGGCATCTTGTTAATGTGATTTCCAACAGCTAAAAAAGGAAAGTGTGCAAGACCAAGGAAAAAAGAGGAAGAAGAGTTCCTATTTTTCTCATCACATGATCAACTATGTAGGGGATGAATGATGTAGATTTTTTAGGTAGAAAATGAAGACTTTAATGCATTAAAAAGTTTGAGAACTAAAAGAGGAAATGGAGAAAAAGTGCGAAAACCGAAAGGGGTAATAGGGAGATAACAAGGCAAAAGAGAGAGGAAAAGAATTCCTCTTTTCTTCTTCAAAGTGGGCAGTCGTCAAGGGAGGAAGAAGTGCAGATTTTTATGTTAAACATATGACTTTGGTGCATAAAAAAAGTATGGAAATTAGAAAAGGAAATGTGCAGTAATAAGGTAAAAAGGGGGAAATAAGACTTCCTATTTTACCACATCACATGGCCGACCAAATAGGAGAGAGTAATGGAAATTTTTTATGTGCAAATGAGAGAGCTTTCCTTGAAAATTAAAGCCAATCATTGGGTGCCAAGTGGAGGGTAAAATTGGAAATTCACTCACCCAAATTGGAAGTCTTTTTAGGCTTGGAATTTAGGCTAAAAGTGTTTAGGCTCAACAAAACTCAATGGACTTTAGTGGGTTTTAGATTGGGCTAAAATTTAATTTAAGACTTTGGGCTTCAAATTGATAGAATCAAATAAAACCCAATTGATTTAAATTCAAAGTGGATTTAGTGGATTGAACAAAAAGGACTTGCAATTGATTCTAATCGAAATTAAATTTAACCTCTGCATTTACCATGTCCGAACACATTAGGATCAAAGATTCGTCATAAGAACTCGTGCGCAGTTCGTTCAAAAAAATTGGAATGAAATTGGATGTCTACACTCGACTAAAGTACTCGTAGGGTCATATATGTGGGTGATTTCAGTAAGATAAAGCAGGAAGAACAAAAAGAGAAACTGACAAGTGTATGAGGAAAAACATACTAGTTATTGCACCTCAGAATGCTCCATTCATGTACCCATACAAATTGCTAAGGCAACACCCTCCCATCATAAGTATTGTCACTACCAAAGGTATCGGGAAATAATCCAACCGAGTGGAGCACTGCCTTTGGTATATGGAATGCATGTGATGAGTGCCAAATATTGCATATTTTGGCCACTTAATTTACATTTGTTGGCTTAAGAATTTGTTACTTTGAGTTGTTTTCGTTTTTTTTCAGGTTTACAAGCACTGGAAATGAGTTTCACTAAAATTGTCAGAATTGCCTATACAGATTAGTCATTTTTGTGGATTTTACTGTATTGATTCAGGAAGAACCAGGAGATGAGCCATATATACTTGGAAAGATCCGGAAGTCTATTTTCTGAGGAATTTTATGGCTCATAAAAATTATTTTTCTAGAGAAAGTTATGGCAGTTTTAGTAGACAAGGGTCAAGCTGAAGATGTCTAGTGCGCTCGAGCGCACCAGACTTACGATCGATCGCAAGTGCGCACTCGCACATCCCACATCGGTTAAAAATGCTTTGCAGTGCACCAGTATGCACTCGAGCACACTAGACTGCGATCGAGTGCACTCGGGCAGTATACCACATCGAATTTGAAACACATTGTACTCCAAGAATTCCCCTATAAAAGCCACATCTCACTTCATCATTCGGTGTGCAATCTTGAGGACTTCTACTAGCATTCTGGTGGATCTCAAAGGCTTTGCTACCACAAGGGGAAGCGCGCCCAACAGCAAGTGGAATTTCTCCCCATGTATGTCAGTTTTTAATTTATTTCTTTTTTTAGTTTTAAAGTTTAATGTTTAGCACTTTTATTATGAACTTTAGTTTCATAATATGAGAGGCTAAAATCTTCATCTAAGGTTGAAGATGAAGCTTCGCCATTGTTTGGCATAATATTTTCAGATTTATTCATACAATTCTAATATTTTTAGTATAAATGTTCTGTTCAATTATTTGAGTAAAATCTTATGATTGATTGCGTTTAAATTGTTCTGTTGGATATTCCGTGTGTTTCATCTGATGGATACATCGAATCGTTTTTGATTAAATTGGATATCCTTTGTGATTTGTTAAAAGCGGATACATTGGATGATTTTGGTTTAATTTGGATATTTGTTGTGATTTGTTTAAAGTTTGATTCATGGAATGTTTTGATAGATTATTTTTATATAGAACATGAAGATATATGTTTTACTTTGCTGGGGTGGATTCAGAAACCTTAGTGTTTTTATTATTAGTCTTTAAATCAATTTAGTTTAGCTTACATTTGTTTTGCAAAAGACAATTCAAAACTTGAAACTAGGTTAAAATAGGCTTAGTTTAGATAAAAATATTTTCACAACGCAATTCCATGTGGATTCGACCTCGCACTTGCACAACACTATATTGCAAACGAATTGTGCGCTTGCGAGTAATTTAAAATTCACAACAAGTTTTTGGCGCCGTTGCCGGGGAGTTGTTTGGTTTGTGAAATTTTTGTCTGAATTAATTTTATTTTTCTACTAGTTTAGTTAGCATTTTTGTTTTATTTTTCTTTTGCAATTTTATTTTAATTTATTTGTTTCTATTGGCAATTGCCCATAAAAAATAAAAATAAAAATTTTAAAAAAAATTTGGATGAATCCGGCACCGGTTTCACAGTCTTTAGAGGACACCCTCAAGGATTTCATGAAGATGACCGGCTAGTCCATTAATACAGCCAATACATTCAATGTTGATAGTTGTTCCATCTGTGCTAGGCCTATGCATTTAGCACAGAATTGTCCATCTATGCCGGCTTTTGCTGAGTATCCCATGGAACAAATGAATGCTTTCAATGACTGTTGTTGGCAATCAAATGGATCTTACTCCGAAACGTACAATCCAGGGTGGTGGAACCACTCTAATTTTTCATGGAAGCAGAACCAACTGATGAATCAGGGTGGAGCCCCTCATTATGCTCAAAATCAATACCTTCACGGATTTCCTCCACTAGTTCCAAGTTATGGTCGCTCAACCCATCCAACACCATCACCCACTTACCAAGCTCTCAGTTAAGCGCCGGCATCGATTTCATAGTCATTGGAGGACGCCCTCAATGATTTCAGAAAGATGACCGGCCAATCTATAAGCGAAGTGAGGAGTGCAACAATAGTAAACACCCAGGTGATTGCCAAGCTAGAGAGTCAAATAGGTCAAATCGCAAGTCACTTTGGTGAGGGAGAGAAGGGAAAGTTCCCTAGTCAATCCGTGCCCAACCCGAAGGAACAGTTTGCGGTTGGAAATTCATCAACTCCTATGCACGGGCAGGAACAAGTGCAAGCAATTTTCACATTGAGATATGGAAGACAAGTGGACAATCAAGTGGAAGAGAACCCCGCTCTGAAGCAAGGGCAAGAAAGTGGCAACAAGGAGAAAAGAGATGCTGAGCCATCTACAGCCACACCTACTATTAAGGATCTTCCTGGGTCATTTATACCTAAAGCGCCTTACCCTGAGAGATTACAAGAGCCCAAGAAAGGAGGGCAGTCTGAGGACAGTGTGGAGGCATGCTTTGCTCAGTTTGGAGAGGATTTGGATTTAGATAAGCTACTTGAGCAAGCAACTGTTATCTTGGAGTCTGCTCCTCGGGAGAGCAGTAAGACAGAGGAGACTGTGGGTGAATCAAGCATTGAGGACCCCCTGGAGGCATGCTTTGCTCAGTTTGTAGAAGATTTGGATTTGGATAAGTTACTTGAGCAGGCAAATGCTACTTTGGAGTCTGCTCCTCAGAAGAGCAGTGAGACGGAGGAGACCACAGCACCTGAACCCCCCAAGAATGAACTTAAGCCTTTACTAGAAAATCTTAAGTATAAGTTCCTAGGTCCAGCAGATTCTTTGCTTGTGACTATAGCTTTAGATTTGGTTGATGCACAAGAAGAGAAATTAATGGACATTTTAAGAGAGCACAAGGAAGCTATCGGCTGGACTATTGAGGATATCAGGGGAATCAACCCCTCGGTGGTGATGCACAAGATACATTTGGAGGAGAATGCCAAGCCATCGAGGGAGCCACAAAGAAGGCTCAACCCAGCTATGCAAGAAGTTGTGAGGACTGAAGTTGTGAGGGAATCAACCCCTTGGATGTAGGGATCATTTATCTAATCTTTGATAGTGAGTGGGTGAGCCCGATTCATGTCGTGCCAAAGTGGGTTGGATTGATGGTAGTGATAAATAAAGACGACGAGTTGGTTCCAACTCGTGTGCAGTCAGTATAGAGAGTGAGTATAGACTATCGTAAGTTGAATGCTGCCACAAGGAATGATCATTTTCCACTCCCATTTATTGATTAGATGGTGGAGCACTTGGGTAGGCACGATTACTAATGATGGGTCTGGCTGAAGATGTTAAACTTAGTGCTCATGGGAGGCACCCCACAGCATATCATTTCTGTTTGTTTATTATTTCTTATTACTGTTTTTCTCTAGTGTTTTTTTGTTTTCGAGTCTTTATTTTTCAGGGACAAAGCGTACTTCAGATCAAGTTTGGGGATATGCTATGAGCCATATCAGTCCAGATAGTTCTCCATCTCCCAGGTCAGCTCTTTCTGTAATATTCACACATTGGGGACAATGTGTAAATTAAGTTTGGGGGTATGGGAGACACATTACACACACACTTTATCCTAATTTGTTGTTTTTCTTTTCTTCATGAAGATAAATGCATGCTCATGTTATTTTGAAATTTTGGTTGATCTAAACAATTTCTGTGATGTGATGTCATTAGTGAGTTTAAAATTTTGAATACATGATCTGGTGATAAAGTTTTAAAATTTAGTTACTTACTTTAGGCATTTGAGAATTCACATGTTTGATATAATCTAACACGAGCACATTAGTACAATTTGTGTGAGGTATGACATGTGATTTTAATGTGTATGTTTCCTTATCTTAACTGAAACTCGATGACTTGTTGGATAAACACTTGGGCATAAAAAAATTTTAATAATAATAATAATAATAGTACTAATATTTATAATGATCATCATCAATAAACTTTCCACTAAGTAACTGGACCTCTTGCCTCAGTAAGCAATGAGTGTTCACGTCAAAAGGTGGGATTTTATTCATAGTGATCATTGCGAAATTTTCCGCTGAGTAACTGGACCTCTTGCCTCAGTAAGTAGTGAGTGTTCACGTCAAAAGGTGAAAATTTTATTTGGTAGCATTAAGGCCAGGTTGGTTTCTTAGTCTTTTTTACTCGAGTTAGTAAGTCTTTAGGGGTGTCTTTACACCTAATGCCCTAAAACCATCTGGTTTGGGAGTCGTTGACTCAACACTCGATACATGGGTCAATTAGAAAGCTTAAGAGAACTAAACATAACAGAACCTTATAATAAAATAAAAAAATTATATAAAAATAAATAAAACTATGTCATCGTTGTTCATTCTGATGAGAAATTCTGTGAATCTTGAGACATGGAGACATTATACATTGAAGTTATTTGGAAACCTTATATGTATATGCTAATTCACTTTACACTGATTCAAACTTGTGATGTCTTAGCCTGCCTCTTATAAGTAATTAGGTTTTAAAATTCCTATTCATTGCAAAAATGAGTTATATTTTTTAAGCTTACTCATGAATGAATATCATGGTTTTGAGTGCTCCTTAAATTTTTGGATACCATGAGTGATGAACTTATCTTTATGTTCTTTGTTTTTCATTTAGTTTTTTTATTTATTTTGTTTTGCTAAGGGACTAGCAAAATGTAAGTTTTGGGGTATTTGATTAGTGCCAAATATTGCATATTTTGGCCACTTGATTTACATTTGTTGGTTTAAGAATTTGTTACTTTGAGTTGTTTTCATTGTTTTTCAGGTTTACAAGCACTGGGAAAGGAATTTCACTAAAATTACCAGAATTGCCTATACAAATCTGTCATTTTTGTGGATTTTACTGTATTGATTCAGGAAGAACCAGGAGATGAGCCATATATGTTTGGAAAAATCCGGAAGTCTATTTTCTGAGGAATTTTACGGCTCGTAAAAATAATTTTTCTAGAGAAAGTTGTGACAATTTTAGTAGACAAGGGTCAAGCTGAAAATGTCTAGTGCACTCGAGCACACCAGACTTGTGATCGATCGCAAGTGCGCACTCGCACATCCCACATCGGTTAAAAATGCTTTGCAGTGCACCAATATGCGATCGAGTGCACCAGACTGCGATCGAGCGCACTCGGGCAGTATCCCACTTCGAATTTGAAACATATTGTACTCCGGGAATTCCCCTATAAAAGCCTCATCTCACTTCATCATTCGGTGTGCAATCTTGAGGACTTCTGCTAGCATTCTGGTGGATCTCGAAGGCTTTGCTATCATGAGGGGAAGTGTCGTCCAACAACGAGTGGAATTTCTCCCCATGTATAGTCAGTTTTTAATTTATTTCTTTTTTTAGTTTTAAAGTTTAATGTTTAGTACTTTTATTATGAACTTTAGTTTCATAATATGAGAGGCTAAAATCTTCATCTAAGGTTGAAGATGAAGCCTCGCCATTGTTTGGCATAATATTTTCAGATTTATTCATACAATTCTGATATTTTTAGTATAAATGTTCTGTTCAATTATTTGAGTAAAATCTTATGATTGATTGCGTTTAAATTGTTCTGTTGGATATTCTGTGTGTTTCATCTGATGGATACATCGAATCGTTTTTTATTAAATTGGATATTCTTTGTGATTTGTTAAAAGCGAATACATTGGATTGTTTTAGTTTAATTGGGATATCTGTTGTGATTTGTTTAAAGTTGGATTCATGGAATGTTTTGATAGATTATTTTTATATAGAACATGAAGATATATGTTTTACTTTGCTGGGGTAGATTCAGAAACCTTAGTGTTTTTATCATTAGTCTTTAAATCAATTTAGTTTAGTTTACATTTGTTTTGCAAAAGATAATTCAAAACTTGGAACTAGGTTAAAATAGGCTTAGTTTAGATAAAAATATTTTCACAATGCAATTCCCTATGGATTCGATCTCACACTTGCACAACACTATATTGCAAACGACTTGTGCACTTGCGAGTAATTTAAAACTCACAACATGCTCCCAACAACTCCACCATTTTCTCCTCTTTCTTGTAAAAATCTGCACATAGGACAAGTGATTCTTCTTCCACTTCAAGGTCGATAATTACAGAAAAAAAAATAAATAAATCTTCAGGAGTCATGGTACTCAAAATCCAAGAAGTCAAAGTTATGCAACGTATTTGACCGTTTCTTAGCTAAAGCAGAAGCCATAGGGGTATTAAATTTTAAGGCGGTATGATATTCAATGAAGTCTTTGAAACCCACAATTTCGACTACTATCCAGTAGTTTATACCAATTGGACACGCCTTTCAAACCACCATAATATTTCATGAGATGGGGAATCTACAGAAGTCAATATTTCTTTCATGAGAAGAAGGAAATAAATATCAACACATAAGAGAGCTGATAAGAGAAATTTACCATTCTAGTCCTTCCATGGTTTGAATAATGTTTGTTCGCATCAAATTTATTTGGAATTTGATGACCTTTTGAAATTTCAAACCTATAACGTTCAATTTTCAAATTGGCTTGGATGGGGTGAACAAGCCTAACAGATGAAGATCTTATAGAAGAATATGTGGGTGTCTACCAAAAATATTGGATGGATTCAAAAGATGAACATGAAGCTAAAGTGAAAGATTAAGAAAAAAAATAGAACTTAGAACTTACTTGATATCCAGACAGAATTTGGTATAGAGACTGCAAATTTTTTTTAAGATTACTAAGAAAAAAATGGGAGTTTTTTTCTCTTAAATATGCAAGAATGGAGTTCAAATTATGGTAGGAAGAATGAAAAAACCTTGGAGTATTTATAGCAAAAATTTTGTCAAACTAGTTGTTAGAGTTAAAAAAATTTTGATATTTGAAATTTGAAAGTAAGGCTATTGAAGGACCGATTAATCCTAGCCAGGGATCAACCGACTGCTTGGGAAAACTGGTCGACTGCCAGACAGGGCCAATAGGCTTCAGTTTCTAGTTTGGTCTAATTTTGCTCATTTTGCCTCGTTTTGTGTACCGATTTCAATTACGATCAAGACTAAACATCAAATTAAAGATTCGTGATTTCAGTATGATTAGTAAACCAATATGTGGTTCAGACTATAATCTAGCTAACATTCCAATCGAAAGCTTAGTTAGCCGCACCGATCAATGATTTAGGCAAAGAAACAAAAAAAAAATCCCTAGTGAAAACAATATTAAGTCAATACTAAGCGAATCAATATCTCTCTTCTTTTAGTTCTAGGAAAATAATAGTATGAAAATTCTGAAAAATGTGTGCTTATATCCTTTTCCATAGGAAAAGGGTTAGGTGTTTTCCAAAGTCCTTTAAACATGTGTTTCTACAATCCTTTAAACATGAGTTTTCCAAAGTCCTTTAAGCATGTGTTTTCTAAAATCCTTTAAACAAGAGTTTTCCAAAGTCCTTTAAACTGGTGTTTCTTAAGTTCTCTAAACAAGTGTTTCCTAAGTTCTCTAAACAAGCATTGTCCAAAAAGTCCTTTAAAAAGGCATCAATCATGAAGATGTTTAAAAAGCTTTACCCAAAAAAATCCTTAATACAAGTGATCCCATTCAAAACCCTATGTCCATGATCCCCAGTGGAGGCAGAGTCTAAAACAATTTCTTCACAAAATTCCCCAACAGAGCAACACAACACCAAAGTGATAGATTTCATCACTAGGTAAGCATCACTGTTATGCATTTTTGCCCCACAATATGTTTACTTTTTGCGTTGCATGCACTGCACTCTATCGTTCTAATATTTGAAATGAAATCACTGTCACTCACAACCTTTGACTTTCGCTTACAAACAAGCTTAGTCAAAATGAGGCAAATTATAGACACTCAATTTCGTTTTAAATATTAGAACGAACTATGTATGGAGCCTGATAATGAAACAATAGTCTCGAAATGTTCAAGATGGATGAAAAAATTGTAGAAAATTGAATTTGGATGAAAATTTAGGAAAATATGTTCAATTCGCACCACAAATGACCAAAATTGAACCAAAAAGTGAAATGGAGAAGTTTGAGGCTAGACTCAACTGGTCGGTTGGGTCCTTGACTAAGCGTTGATATGTGCTTAAATATTTGATATGTGCTTAAATATTCATATTTAAGCCCCTTTATTTACATTTGTTAAGTCCTTAGTTATGATAATTTAGTCCATTTTACTTCATTTCTATGTTTCACATGTTTTTATAGGGTCTTGGATAAAAAGAAGCATTTTTTGCACCTAAAGGAAGAAACCTGGAAATCCTGGAGCAGCTACTGGCAAAATTGCGATCGATAGCACTATTGGGTACGATCAAGCGTATAAGCGCTCATGCGCACACAAGAAGGATCGAGCGCAGCCTTGCGATCGAGCACACATATACGAGCTTGAACAGTAAAACGGCATAACCAGTTTTGGAAAAAGAGGAGGTTTTACGTTTTAGGAAGTTTAGGGTTTCCTAAGTCTTCTAGGGTTATTCAACCCCTATAAATACACCTGTAAACACACACAAAGGACATCACTTCTTTTATCTTTTGCTTAGCTCGGAGTTGTAAGCTTTGGAGAGGATTGACGACTCGTCTCCACAGTATTCTTTGGGTTTTATAGTTTATACTATGATGTTTATCCTAGACGGTATGTGTAACTAACTCTTTATAGGGCTCGATTGAAGCCCTAGTTATGCTTTCCCATATATATTCATTGATTATCTTTGCAATAGCCTTGATTATGATGCTTAACTTGATTAATGCCTATTTTTATTTACATTCCTCATATGTGTATGTCTGGTCAATATGTGCATGTGGTATAGATTAGTTAGTTAGACAATTTGGATGACCGAGTCCTAGGCCTAACGATAGTAACAAAAGATATCCACACTGGATTCTTGGATTAATCAACATGAGAAACCAGGAGTAGATACCATGCCCTAGGTCTCATGTGGTTGTCGATTTCCATAAATCTTATGCTTTCTTAAGGAACAACTCAGTAGATACCATGCTGAATCCCTTAAGAAATAAAAGAGTTAGAATAGATACCATGCCTAACTCGGTGCTTAGGGAAATCAATAGCTTAAGGAGTAGATATCATGTCCTTAGGTTGGCAACCATTAGGTATTCATAAAAAGGCTAGTGCATTGACCTATTACTCATTGAGAAAGTATGACTAGTGGTGGATATCAAAGCCCTATGTCTCATTATTATTAATTCACATTCAATAGTTATTTTGACCTTCTTTTATTAAGAAACTGATTCTAAAACGAAATTCACCAATGCTTGTGGAAATGATCTCGCACTTGCACACTATGCTACCACTGACCTTGTGCACTTGCAAGTAAAACTGTATGGTTATTTACTTATTAATTTAGGTAGATAAACGCACAACAAGTGTGCTGCCTCTCAACTCGTCCTTTTTTGTATTTTTCACCTAAATTGCATGTTCTAGTGCAATAAGTCATGTTCTAGTGCAATAAGTCGTATTATTTCATGTATGAATAGTTTTTCTACTCCTACAAGATGGTTTGGACCCTGGTCTTATATATATCCCCTACAAACACTACAAACACAAACAAAAGTTGAGACCTAGAATTCTTTGAAATCAAAGAGATCTATAGAATTCCCAGCAACTTATCTCCTCTTATAAATCCTAAAATCACTCCCTAAAATACTACAAGATTCCCATAAACATTTTTCTTTCTTAAACCCTAGCCTCTACCAATCTCTAAAACACAAACTCTAAATTCTCATACACTAATTTTCAAATCAAATTCAGTTTTTCTACGTGCGTTCATCCATCTACATACAAATGACAACAATTTGAGTACAATCCACACCACAAGTGGAAATCACTTTTGTTGGATTAATTCTTCAATATTAATCCCTCTACAACACATGGAAAGACCAAATTGCGAAAAGGTCAATTACTTTTCCCTATCAGTTTAAATCATGACAAACATAATGATTGATTATTTTGAACCCCCATGATTTAATTGATTTATATATGCCATATAGAAATATGTTCTAGTTTTGCATTCTAATTTTGTATGTCATGTAGATTAGGATTGCATTTAAATTAATTAAAATAATATGTAATTTAGAAACAATATTTTTAGGATTGCTCGTATAATTACATTTCATTTAGAATATGGTTTTGCATAATTTTTCATGAATAAATTGGACTGGAAATCGACAAAATGAGTTTTCTACTGAAAATTTGAAAACAACCAAAACTACTACCAGTGGAGTTGAACAGTTCCTTACTAGGGCTGGTCGGCCCTATGCCATGATCGATTGAGTCCTTTTTAGACCCGATCGGTTGACCTGATACCGAATTCTCCATATTTGAACTTTTAATTGTCCTTTGATTCTTGCTTTTTGTTCCCTACTACACTAATGTGTTTTCTTATATTATTAGGTAAATTACACAATCTCATTCTCTTTGAAAAGTTTTGCTATTATTAAATTGCTCCTATGATTAATTGTTATTTATTGCATGGATGATGTAACTATTGACTGCAAATTGGTTGATATAATTGCTTTTGTGATTGCTTGCATGATTAGTGTGTAGTAAAGATAGTCTCAAATTAATTATTAAATATTTTTTTCAAGAACACAAAGGCTAGGTTTCGACCTAGGTGAGAGGGAAAGTCTTAAATCCTTCTTCTTTTGTACCACAATCTCTTGCCTCGAATCTTTCACATACCAATGATAAGGGATTTTGGTCCCCTTTAAGGTCAAATGGCAACTCCAAATTACCCATCATCTCTACTTTGTACTTAGATGACATGTCTCTCGAAAAATTGTCCTTCGGTAAAGGCCTAATGCCACATACAGTGTGATGTCGAACATATGATGCCTAACACTTAAAAGTGTGCCTATCTTGAGAGCCTCCTTACTACTTATAAAGGATTGTGTTACACCTAGTAGTTTCTAATCCTTCCATATACCCCCCACTTTGATCCGCACCCTCGCTTATTCATCCTTCTTTGAAGAGAATTGCCTTAGGTATTAAGTTCATAGTCATGGACCGTGGCGGAAAGGAGCAGTACCTACACTTAGGGTTGTACGTGGTTATGGTGGAACCTGTGCCACTTGAACTCGTTGCATTTGAATTCACTAGACTTCATCTTTATAGGCTATCAAATATAGTTTTTCTCTTGCTCCTTTTTCGGCTTGCAAAATATTGATGGGAGTATATTTCTAAAGACCTTTAGAAGAGTGTTGATGCGCCTTCCTTTGGGTGTGACCTCTTCTTTTGATCTTCCTTAAAGTTTTCACGGTTCTTTCTCTTCTTATAGATCTGTTCATCTCTTTGTTATTTCTCTCCGCAAGACTTGTGTGGTGGAGTGAAGACGAATCTTAGAGTTTGGACTTTGCTTCTGAGTGTAGCGAACGAGACAGTAGAGTCTAGATCTCGAGATTCTAGGGTTCAGCTTTGGAACAATTGATGAATCCTTAGAGGCTTTATCCTTTGCTTTAGGATGAGCATGCTTATCAATGTCTTTCAAGTTCAAGTTCTAAACTACTGTTGTTTAATCTAACAAATTATTTATCATTTGGTAAAGTTTTTTTAAATGGTTTTACATTCAAAGATTTTTAAGAAAAATCAAAAGTAGAAAGAAATTTCTAAAAATTGAATTTTTATATATAAAAAATTGTTTTATCAAACATAAAACAATTTTGAATTCTACAAATTTTCAAAAACTACTTTGACTATCAAAAACCATTTTAATAATCAAGTCAAACGATACTTTAAGCTATTTGTAGATTTTTTTTTTAATTCTTTCTTTATCTGTATTACATAATAAGATACAAAGTTAAAGAGAAATTCTTATCTAGATTTTTTTTTATGTCATATATTTTCTTTAAACTTAATTAAAAAAAAATTTCCGAAAAACAGGTGCCACGGGACAAGAAAGGTTATGCATATGGTACGTTCATGCTAGCATTCGAATAACGTTGAAAAATAAAGTTGACCACCATGGATAAACTTGCAACCAGAAACCCAAATAATTTAAGCACTAATTGCAAATTGAGTACTATTTTTTTTCCTTCCACTTTGGGACGGTGGAAAATCATATCATGTATTAAATTCTTTTGTCTTTTTGCCATTGCGTTCCCAAGAAATACAACATTCATATTCGTTTCTTTTTCTCATATTTTGTTTTTTTTTCTTTAAATTTCTTTTCTGTATTTATTTAGGATCATTATCTTATACAATCTTAATAAGAAATATATTGCTTTTCTTAAACACAGGAGGATAGGCATCGAAGCTAACGAAGAGCTGAGGTCCATCTTCAAGAGGCAAGTGCATCTCATCCTTTAGGTTAGACTAAAATGATGTGATCCGAAGAAATTTTATGGAATGTCAAGAATTGCACCTTCTGCTATACGATCTGTATGTGTATATATAGGAAAGCCTCTCAAGTTTCTGTAATCTCCATTGATTCTTAACACTCCGAAATGCCATTTAGAGAGTTATAATTGATCATAGAACATCAGTTTGTGATCATATACAAATTAAAAATTTAAAAGAAAATATTTGATTTTCAAACTAATGGACTTGAATATTGTAATCGGGTGCAAAACTTCTTGACAATGGGAATGTATATATTTACCTAATATTTTTATAAATATCATAGTTTATAATTGACGTAAGTGTTTCTAATTTTAGAGATCATATACATAGTTAACAGATGTATTATTCTATTTGGCTAAACCCATCTTGTTGGGAAAGGCAGCATGCTTAAGCGAGGTTTGGTTTCTTTTCAAATCTGAAATTAAGTAAAATTATTTAAATCCAGTCAAGGCTAACTTTATCCAACAACGCTTATAAAATAAATTTTATTTAATCTGGATGATTTAATGACCAATCAAGAGACAAGTTCAGAAAGTTGATTGAAACAATGATAATAGCATACTTTTGACAGCTAAAAAGAGGCAATAAGCACTGCTAATGACTTCTTTCTACAAAGGATTAAAGGAGGCATGCCATGTTAGAGGTTTTGAAAGTATAATCATCTGCAAACCCCTAATTTTGACAGCAACCAACTTCATCGACACTTTCGCTAATCTTAGGTGGATGATTATGATTAAATCATGGAGTCAACTTCTAGATCTAAATTTAAGATACCCATTTACAGAAACATCAAGTACTCTCAATGGCGGGTCCTGCCTTCTATATATCACCAAGCAAAGCAAATCTTCTCATCGATTTTTTTATTTTTTTTAACTTCATTTAACAAGCTGGATGGCACCACACTGGTCACTGCTTACAAGGTGGGAATGACATAATTGATATTCTACAAATCACAATAGCTTTTGATTCCCAAATTCGCTACAAAAAGAAGGGGTTGTCCCCTTCCTATAAGCAGATTGGCTAAAGTTTATTGTTTATTCCATTACCATTTATTTTTGAGAATGTTGATTTATTAATGTGAGAAAAAACGATAATCATATCATTTTTTTTTTTTTACTTATTTTTACCAAATGATAAAAAATTGTTGGCTTCTCTATTTTTTTTTACCCTGTTTTTTTTTCTCAATCCTTCGTAGCCTAAGAAGATCATGACCTCTAACTGATCATTATGGAAAATCTCATGTGGTGCGTGGCTAGGATATGAGGGTCCTTTTGTCATAGACCAAACCCTAACCTTAAATGTCTTTGAAAAAGGGTAAGCATTAACGGTTCTTCTGGCCGACAATAATATGTTCTTTTTCCTTGTCTAATCGATGACATTATCAATGGAGATAAACTGTTGCGACTTGCGAGTGAGATGCCTCCTTAGTTTCCTTCCTAACTCCTAAGCCCAAACCAAAACTGTAGCCATTCTATAGAAATTTCACTTTCAAAACAGAAAGATGTCAATTTCAAAAACCTTTTTTTTCCCTTCGGAGATTCTCATAATCTTCCCAATTCAAATTTAACATATTATTGAAGGGAAAGATAATGTGTTGGCATCATAAGTGGGGCAAAGTGGAGATGCACAATGTCCTAAAAGGAGAAAATTGTACAGTTAATAAATAAAAATTAATAAAGACGGGAAAAACGAATCAAAAGAATCAGCCCCATTAAGCACACTAATCCATCAAGCCCTCTTTCCATATATAAGCAATAGACATTCAGGATTCTACTTAGTTGATAGAATATTTTCATCTGGTACATTAAGCAGTTGAGAAATGACTAGACAAGAGGCAACCTCAGCTTAGCTAGAATTTCTGGATAACAACTGAATTGGCAAGGCCCATTTGCTCTATAGTTTGAGTTGGATCATTAAGTGGTTTAGGAGGGAATCCCATCATCTGCAGCTGATAATTCCTTGCATTTCCTGGTCTAGATGCATCAATGAAATCACGGATATCATTGACAGTATGATGGTAATTGAAGTGTGCTATCATGCGAGTCCCATCAGACAACCTAAGCTGAATCGAGGTTGATGGCAAGGTTTCATCGACGACCACGCCCATAGAAGGGGTTGGAGCAGTGTTAGTTGCAGTGGAAGCAACAATCGGTTCAGGAGCTGCTGGAGTACTACTGCTACCAAGAGTTCTTCCCACACCCTGAAATGGAAGCTGCTGCTTGTCTGGTTCCTGCAAAAAAAGATCAAACGTGAAGAGTGATGGCAGAGTTCCTAGACTGAACCTCAAACATATGCCAAAGAACACACTGACTAGGAAACTTATTCAGAATCCACTGGATAACTATTTCTAAGACTGAGCAAGTAAAAATGCTGGTTACCTATAATGCTAAATGCAATTAGATATGAGAGAGAACTCACAGGGCAATTCTGGTTCCTCCTTATCAGATTGACATGCACAGAGGACCTTTTATCCGCAGGCTCAAGCTCTTTTGGGCATTCTGACTTTCTGATGCTCTGCATTGTAACCAAAATAGTACCACTGAGTCACAAATATTTTACAAATAGAACTCATCACTGATGCCTTAATTATCTGTTACCATCCTATAGTAGTATGAGGAAGAAGAACATGAACATAAAAGAGAAAATCTGCAAGATGACTGTATCAGAACAGGGAAGGATAAGGCAGAATGCAAAAGTTAGTGCCTGCAGTTACAATGCTAGAAAGACGTGCACTTCCAACATAACACCTAATGTTTCTCGTGTAGTTTATTTCTTTCTATGCACTTAAACCTAAATTGCTTTACCTCTAGGAAAGGTGCATTCTCAGGATCATCCAGCCTCCTTAGAGGGCCATCATTTACAGTGAAACCATTGGTCCAGAAAACAATGTTGTGAATAACAGGCTCAGGCTGTTGAGGAGCAGTTGGTACAGTTTCTCCTGAGAGTAATCTGCCAGTTCCAGTAAAGCTTCTTGAGCTTGATGGACGAAGATGCTCAACAGGCCCTTCTACAGCTCCGAGTTCCCTAGCTTGATTGAATATTGCATCCACATCATTACCCTTTGAAGGATCTTGGACAAGCATACCACTGCAAAAATTATAATCAAAGATGTCATGTCTATTGAGAATTCCACCATATAATAGCAAGCTGCAGAGGCAGTATTCACTCTGAAAATGAACTGTGTAAGACCATACAAGACCAGAAAGGAAATGGTCAAAAGTTAGAAAAACTAGAAGTGGCATCAAGGGGGATATATTAGTAAACTAGAGATGACATCGTGCAAATGTAATATATCAGGTTTTTCTCTCAGAAACAAATTTTAGACTTCATGTAAGATCTCACAGTAAATACTCCAAACAAAGTACCACGGGTCCTTGTACAGAAAACATTGTCCTAAAAACTTGGGTTGTAGGCAAAAATAAATTTTATCATCTAATTTATGTGAGTTTATGTATGACTACAAATCTGAAATGATAATTCTCAACTTCCTGAAACTCTGGTAATCAAGCAAGGTGCTATACAAATTTTATGGCTTAAATGCATTTTGCCCCCCAAGGTTTGAGGGGTCATTGCACTTTGGCCCCCAACATTTTAATTGTAGCACATTGACACCTAAGGTTTCAAAATCGGTGCAATCTATCCCCTCCGTCCACATTCGTCTAAATTGACAACGGATTGGACACGCCGCATTTAGAAAAATCATGATGTAAAATTTAACAAAAAAATGAAAAATAAAGTAAAATCAATTTTTAAAATAAAAAAAAAACAGAAAAAATAGAATCGAAACAAAATTGAATTAAAAAAGAGACAAAGTAGAAAAAGAAAAAAGGGGACAGATTGTACTCAAAATAAATACACCATGGGTTGTTTTTGCTGTGTGGATATAGGTTTTTTCATCTCAGTAAAGCTTAAATCCCGTAATGAAGGCAACAATATATTGGGAGAGTCGATCAATTTTTCACAAGCATCTTGTGATTGTAAGAATCCTTCTAATAAAAATCCAATGAAATGGTTAGGGATTTCAATATTTTCTCTAGTTGTGAAAGCATTTAATTTTGATTTTTCTCCAAGGAAGTGCTCTCAGATCATTTAGTGGAACTTTCTCAAATACTTGGGGAAGCAAGAGCTTGGCTATGAATGACACTCTCCTTCCAGAAATCTGTTGCGAGAAAGTGTTGGGGAGGCAAGGAGGCTCTGCGTGCAGCAGCTAGGGAGGTGGTTATGTGAGAAAGATGAGGTTTCTGGAAGCTTAGGGGTGTTTGGCGGCTCAGAACAAATACAACCAGATCCCGCCGCGGGAGAAGAAACGTCGGAGAAGAAGATCACAGTCTCACCGGGAAAGATCTCGCAGGAGATGATGCAGGAACTTCTGATTAAATCTTCTAGGGTTTTGATTGAAGATGATGGGTGAGTTTGACAATGATGAGAGCAAGATCTAGATCGAGGACAATATCTCCCCGTAAGGTACAGTCAGGTAGCAACTGATTCGCTAAAGCTCTTTCATGGTTTGCTCGGGTCAAGTTTGGGATGTCAGAGTGAAAATCTAGTATTCGCAGTATGATATGCTTTAATATCTCATCAAAATCTGGATTTTGTGGAATGTGCTGAAGCCACACTTTTGCTTAGAGAGTTGTTCTTTAGTTATTAGGCTAAAAGAAGTTAAAAGTTGGTTCTAAAATCTGAACTATTTTTTTTGGTAATCTGAACTATTATTGTATAATGAGATGCAAGGAGGATAAGAACACTTAAAAAAATGGTGGCGGGAGTTGTATTCAAATTTCCATTTTTCTATTTTTTTTTAATTTTAAGAATTATTTTCCTTTAATTTAAATTTTGTTTATCAAGTTTTTGTTTTAAACTTTAAATTTTAAATCATGATTTTTCTTGATGTGACACGTGTCCATTCCGTTATCAATTTAGGTGGAATCTAGACGGATGGGAGAGATTGCACCGATTTTGAAATCTTAGGTGTCAATGTGCTACAAATTTTAATTTTAGTTTACAATCATGCACCATTTGCTTTGGTAGAAATACACTGCATCACCCAGATTAAAGCTTGGTTTTATTTTAAACTGTTTTGGCAGCCGATCTACAAGTTACAGAATATCAAACACAATAAAGGATATGCCTTTTTGCTGATAAAACCAAGAATGAAACATGACCCATGCATTAACTAAACATTTCTAGGAAAATGCCCTAATCAATGCTTGTTCTCGAAATGACTGAGCTTGAATTTCACTAAAATCACCTTGTCTTGCTAATCCAGTGGTTAATAACCAACAGCCTATCTTAATCTACAATCGGAAAAATGAAAAATACTGTCTTTTTTTCTGTTTACCAATGAAAATCATGATTGTGGTCACCATAGAATGAAGCTGAAATGGATATGTTTCTACCAACAGAGTTTTAAAATCACAAGCAAGACGTAAGCAATAGCAAAAAAGAAAAAGGAAAAAAAAATCTCAACCCTTTTTCCCCTTAACAAGCAAGATTAAGCACAGAAAAGTAAGGCTGATCAAGTTCAGACTTTGGAGCTAATTTGAATGACATAATGTGACTTTGGCAATGAGAATACAGGTATTAAATAACTATTTTCTTCTCGTTCAAATATATCCAGTAACCTTAATAAAATGATTAAGGCCAAACTATGGACTAACATCAATCAATGCTACCCCTTAAAATCAAACTAATCATACCTATCCATGAAAGTCAAGCACAAAGAATGCACAACAACCCAATACATCCCTTCCCACATAGTATCGACCTTTCTCTTCTATATAAAAGTGAAGATGATACATGTAATTAAATTCTACCACTCAAAAGATTCAAGATAAAGATACTAATTACACCTGCACGACAAATCCTTCCAGGACCATAATGGTCCCTGAATGGTGTGGCTTCCACACGCCTAGCATAGGGCTTTCAACGAGGGTACTTCTTCTGTACGCAACATTATTCCCCAACTTCATCATAAATCAAATCACTCTACCTTGCCACCTCCAAATAATGAGATCGTTCAAGTTTTCAAATAACACTGCTTACCATGTGTTCTTTTCTCATGTACTTGAGAAATGTGGTGTAATTGGAAATGTGTTCCTCTTCTTCTTTCTCCATTTTAGTCAATCAGTAGTCCTTTAGGGTTTTTCCCATGCTTTTAGAGGCCTTCGCCAAGGAGATCCTTTATATCTGTTTTTGTTTACTTCGATGATTGAGGCTTTAAGCAAGATTATCTCTCAGGTACTGGAAGGGGGCAAATTGAATGGTTTCTCCATGTGGGGAAATGGTGATGTGTAGAAAGTGTCTCATCCTCTCTTTCCTAATGATACCATCGTTTTTTGTGAGTGGAAGATGAACAAATTCTCTAACTAACTTCATTGCCGTGTTTGTTTTGGCCTTAGGGTGCATTTGGTATTGTGGTGGGTTGTCAAAATCTACTTTTCCCACCACACTTTCCTAAACTTTGCGTTTGGTTGAGTATTATGTCGAACCGCGTTGACCAAAAATTGAGGTGTGAAACAATGAATTCCCACAACTACTAGGAGCAACTACAGCAACCCCACGCTTTGAAAAGCTAGATTCCTTTTAATAAATATTTCTAATACCCTAAAATACCCTTATCCTTTTTGAAAAATTTCTAATCTACACTGCTACACATAAAAGGATTCTTTTTTCACAAATCATCATCACCCCTCTCACCGCTCTTCCTTTTTCGATGCAGAAAAGTTTTCACACTGGTCAATTTTACTCTTTTTTCTTTGTTTCTTTTTTTCTTGTCAAACATTTTGGCTGTGACAAAAACTTTAAATTGATAGATTTAAAAAATTATTTTAATAACTTAGGTGCATATTTTTTAATCTTTTATTTGGTCCTGTTGTGGATTTTCCACAATGATCTGTCCATGCTTTTGTTCTCTTCCAAATGGTGATACTATAATTGTTTCTTCTTTCATTCTAAAATTTTATTTTATCCATAAAAAATTAATTCTCTTAGAGTAGAACTTTCAAACCATGGCAATTGATGTACATATTTCTGTGCTTTTTTAGCCAAAAAGTTCATTTGTATAAGATTTCGTTACTAAGTCTATTTTAGACACTTTATATAATCACGGTTAATTTTACCAAACAACTTGATTATTAAAGTTAAATCTGAAAATGCAGTTTACCAAACATTATACTGCATTTTATCACAACACTTTTGTAAACGCTACAACAATCCCAAACTAAACCTTACGCTGAACCTTAGTAAAGTGTGTTGATTCTGCTCGAAAGATGAAGTTAATGAGGTCTTCTTGCGAATATGTTGGGGTGTGAGGTGGGTTCTATCCTACTCATTTACCTAGGCATTCGTTGGATGCTAAATTCAAAGACAGTTTGTGGGATCCCATTGTCAAGAGGTTCTAAAAGAGGTTAGCCTGTTGGAAAAATCAATATCCCTGCAAGGGGAGTTGGTTAACTCTAATTATGAGTACTCTCTCTAGTCTCCCGTATACTCTATGCCTCTTTTTCCCGTCCCTAATGCAATTGCGAAGAGGTTGGGAGGGATTCAAAGAAGATTTCTTTTGGAGTAATACAAAGGAGGAATATAAATATCACCTGGTCAAATGGGGGTTGTCAACCAACCATTTGATCAAGGGGTTCTTGGTATCAAATCCCTTGCGCTATTCAATATAGCACTTCTATGTAAATGGCTTTTGTGGTTCATGATAGACAGAGAACATCTTTGGTATATAGTCATTGCTGCAATTTTGAGTGCAACACAATGGGTGGATCGCAAAGGAGAGTAGTTGACTGGTTGTGCTTATGGAATGAGGTGTGGAAATGGATTTGAAAGGGATGTTATGACTTCTTTCCTCATGTTTCTTTTGAGTGTGGCAATGGTAATGTCAGCTTTGCCATAATGTGTGGAATGGTGAGAATACTTTGATTTCACAATTTCTGATAGTCTTTTCTCTTGTTAGAGATCAGGACACTTTGATTAGTTCTTGTGTGAACTTTCTTTTCAGGGATATTGCCTGGGATGTTCCCTTGAGCCATAACGTCCAAGTTTGGGAAGTGCATCATGTTGAGACTTTCATGGAGAACACCAACAAGGCAAGAGTCAATTTGCTAGAATAAAATAGGGTCAAATTGAAGTTGAATAAGGTAGGGAAGTTCAATGTTAAGTCTTTCTATAAGGCTCTACTTTTGAACGTGTCTTCAAAAGGAAAGGCCAATTTCCCATGGAAACCTACTTGGAAAACATATGCTCCTTTGAAGGTTGCTCTTCTTGCATGGGAAGCCACTTGGGGTGGAATCTTTACTATTGACAATCTTAAATGAGAGGAAAAGTCTCAGTAAATCGGCGTTACCTTTGCATAGAAGAGGTTGAAACCCTTTACAATCTTCTTTTGGGATGCTCCTTCACTATACAATTATGGGAAATGGCTCTTAGGTTGGTGGGGGTCTCTTGGGTGAGTGCGGGTTCCATTCAAGAATAGGTGTGGGCTTGGAAAGGTATAGGTGCTTCAAAAGAAATGAGAAAAGCCAATACATTGATTCCTCTCTCCATTTTTTGGTTGGTTTGTAATGAAAGGAAAACGAGAGTCTTCGATGGTGTGGAAAAACCTATTGCTTCCATCAAGAAAGGGTGATTAAATACCTTTGGATTCAATTTAATGGGATTTATCTTTCTTGTAAATGAAGATGATTTCTTAGGTTTCATTGATATACTATCTTGTATATAGTTTTTCTTATGTAGATTACTTATCAAAAAAAAAAATTTCTTTTGTAGACGGGTGCCCCCTTGGTGATATATATATATATATATATATATATATAGACACACACACACACAACTTTACTTATCAAAAAAGAAAAAAAGATCATTCAGACCATGCATCTGAAACCCTAGTGGCTTTAGTCCCACTACCATTCCACTCCAAAAACTTCAATCATCCATATCCTTATACCTTTCCATATAAATTTTCTCAACATACAGGCACCAATGTATTCTTGAAGCTTGGCACTTGTGCAATCATTAGGAAACAAACTTCCAAAAATTCTTATTCGCCCAACTTCCATGAAAACTTAAATTACTACTTCAAAGGTTTATTGCCCCGCCATAAGATCAACAAAAATTAAAATCTAAGACCCAAATAGCCAAACAATTCTTCAAAATTAAAAAGCATTGTCCCATAGGAATTAGCAAGTCTGGTGTAGGAGTTAGATTGGGATGACTCTCTAGTTACCAATGCCTTCAATACATCACCCCGCTTAACTTGCCCTCACCCCATTAGCATCATTCCTGTTCATTCCACCACCCTCACCCACAAGCTATCCAATTCACATGCCAGTGTTCTGAGTGATTTCCCCTAAGCACGTGATTCATTATCAGTGAAAGGTGGAGACCTAAACTACCCAAGCAACCCATAACTGACCCAGAAATCATTACTCAAGAGAACCTTTCCCCAACTAAATAATAATACCTCTTAACTTCTAAATCTCTTTCGAAGCGACCTAGTTCACTAAAGAACAACAATACAGCAATAATTGATTATGACGCAATTAAAAAATAAAAGGAGTGCGGTAACATCTCTGGTATTAACTTCACCATCACATCCTCAGTCCAGACAACGACCAAATATCCTCCCTTTCTTTTTCCGTAAATTTTAAATGATATACTCGACTAAAACAAAGCAACACACATCAATGCCCACGAATTACATCAAGATCAAACATAATTATCAACACCGGTAAGTAAGAAAAAAGAACAATTAAATAACTAAATAGCCCATTCGCCATCTCACTTTCTTCCTCAAAACCAAAACTCAAACTCCATTTTCCTCCCAAATTTTTCTCGGAAACCAAACAGATTGGAAAATAATAAAAATATCAGCATGAAATTTGAAATTAAAGAATCAGATATGGCTTTTTTATTTAAAAAAAAAAAAAGGATAAAGCTACGGTTAGACCTTTTCTCGCCACCAGTATAGTACTCTTGAGGACCATCGGAGTCGCTGTCGGAATCGGGTCCAGAACGCCGGTTCAGATCGGAGAGCGTGCGTATGCCGCCAGTTCGACCGCTCGATGATTTTGCCGGTTTCTTGTCTCTTGACGCCATTTTGATTATTTCTTGATTGAAATGAAAAAGAGAGAGAGACAGCGAGAGAAGAGAGACAGAGAGAAGGAGATTCTTTTGAGTAGTTGTATGCGAAATCGAGAAATGAGTGAGAAGAAAAATGAAATCCCACGCTTATCTTGAAGCGCGTGGCGGATTATTCTTAAGAGATAAATTTGATGCGGGACTCCTGATATTTTAATCTTAGTATTATTTACTTTACTTTTCTTTTTTTTATCTTTTTTATATAGGAGTTTATTTAATTTTTTCTACTATAATAAATTTTTAAAAGATCTGTCACCTGACATCTAATGGTTTTGTATGAAGTTACATGACGCCACGTGGTAAGTCTATTAAGAGATAGGATCATTTTGAAACTTTAGACAGATATTATATTTTTAGTGATTAAACCAAAATAAGTAATGAATTAAATCTTTGGAATAAAAATAATAATTTAGACATAAAAAAATTCTTAAATAAAGGTACAATTTTTTTATTTTTTCAATCCAAATACATTGGAGAGATAATATTTCAAAATAAATTATAAAACAAGTAACAAAAACATGAAGCTTTTACTAGACATTCATGTATTGAAATTTATCCTCAAGAGCATAGTACTGACATCACCAACCAAATAAATTATTGTACCATAGTAGTGGAAGTAGAGCAAAGTTTGTTTCTCACAATAAAAATTATTTTAAACCATAAATATTAAATAATATCATCTATAACACCAAAGGGGTGAATTCAAGCACGACTCACTTGTTTTATTTTAGACGTTTCGCGTTATTAAGAAATAAATTTTATTGATGTAATGGGACTCAATTGAAAATAAAAGAAAAATGAGTAAAAAGAATTTGCATGATATGTAGAGTAGGAGGTGAGATTAGAAAAATATATCTAGTCAGACACCACTTGATCTAAGGGTAGTTTTGGTTTATAGTTTACAAAACAGTTTTAAAAATAATTTTTAATAAAACAACGATAAAGCTAAGAACTATTTAGTATTTAGTAAAATAGCAGTGAAAATAATTTTTCAGACATAATTTTAGGTTTTTTTAAAAAAATCAGTTTTTGACATTTTATAACAATTTTTTAGTAGTCTTTAACCTAACTTTAATTTATAAAAAATAGAAATCATTTCAGCAAATGTTACCCATCAATGGCATTATTAATATAAAAGTAAATATTTGGGAAAAAGACAAGTAAGCCTATGAAGTTTCACATATGCATTTTTTTTTTATGTTAGTAAATTTTTAATTTGTGTTTAATTGACCTTTTCAAACCTAATTTCATCTAATTTGGTGCTTTATGTCAAAATCCGTTCATAATCTCTGTTAATTTAAACGAAATCAGGTTTTAAATGAATACATAGATAGTTCAAGAAAAGCTAAGTGAACAGAAAACTCAATTGGATGAAATCAGGTTTCGCAAGCTCATATAAACACGATAAAAACTAAGTAACAGAATAGACACATGTCAAACCCATGACTCTATTTGTCTTTTTCCTAAATTTTTTAAGTTCTTTGATCCATTGAAAATGCTTATCTAGCCCTATTTACAATGGCAAACGCTCACCCAGGCATGTAAACACGAAACCAAGCCGCAAGCATAGACAAGAATCATCTAAAACACACCTGAGATGGCAAGTTACTATTTGGTGCACATCTCGATGATGACGATATAGATTCCAACAATCCACCGACTACTAACTCGGGCAGCTGCGACTTGATCGTCCACGCAGTAACTCAACCTATCGGCGAGTCTCCGAGTCTTTCTGTATCACTGCTGAGCATGGAGCTGATGGAGATGGAGATAGTCTAGGCAAGGGAAGTTTCACAGTAAAAAGCAAAAAAATGGCGAGTCAAATCAAAGATTGAGTTCACTCAAATGCTGTTGTAGATTCAATTGCAAGTCGCTTCGTTTGTTGCGGAGTAGAGTTCAAGTAGAAACAGTAAGCGAGTTAGAGAATATGGGTCGTCAGTCCCTAGAAGGTGAAAGTCCCTTGAAACTTTCTCCCTTAAGGCTACGTTTGGTATTGCGGTGGAGGTGACAAAATCTATTTTTTCAACGGTAAAAATTTAACTTTTGCATTTGGTAAAACTTAATTACTAACTGTGTTTGGAAAAATTTTAGTACAAAACGAGAATTTCTCAAAACTATTCATAAAATGCTGCAAAAAAATTGTGTTTTGAAACACATGAAAAAACTTAATGACTATTAAAAGCATTCAAAAAAACCTAGTTGACTTAATGAAATTTATTTATATATAAAATATTTTTTATTACTCTTTCTAATTATAAAGACAATATCATTATTATGCATATTTTAGATATTTTACATAACTACGATATTTTCATAATTAATTTTAGATATATAATTTACCAAATATTGTTTTGTAATTGTTCCGTAACATTCTTGTCAGTATACTTTTGAAAACGCTTCAACAAAGTCAAACTCACCGTAAGAAGTAAGTGGTGTCTTAATCGAGTCTTTTGCTTTATTGACTAAGTGAGTTGGTTTTTCTTCTTTAGTGAATGAATTCTGGGAAAGTGCTTTGGTCTTGAGCTTACTTCGATGCAACTTCATGCCTTGACGCTTCGAGTTAGGCTAATTGGGTTTAATTGCTATAAATATATCATGTAGGAACAAAACTTCCACGCTAGAACACGTTTAGCACAGAAGATTTCGTAAATATGTGACATGTACTAACTCCCTCCCAAATTCAACTAATTCAGCTTCGCATACTGAGCTACTATTTCCGGACGGTTGGTCAAAAGTAAATTTAAATAAAATAAAATAAAATTATATAAGAAGAAAAACATGAATGTAACTTATTTACAACGATTATTTATAAAATAAAAATTTTATAAAATTTAAAAGATATATCTCATTTACAAAAATATATATGTATTTGACCTAAAAATTAAGGGTATTGAACTATCTTTCTTCAATCACGTCAATAGATCTCTTAATGATATCAAAAGTTCTATGATTTTTTTTATTCCACACGATCTTAAAAACAAAAAAGGAATCAATGAGTTAACTTAGAAACTCGAAATCCACTCCAAGCTTGCATTTTATTTTTCACGGATTCAGCAAACACCTAAAACACTATAAATCTTCTCTCACATAGTTCTAGTCAAAGAAAACTTCATTAAAAGATGAAATATAGACTTGTTGAAACCTTTGCAAATGAAATACTTATTAACAATTATTTTTTATTTTTATTTTTTTGTAAATTATCAAAAATAAAAATTTTCTTCTGATAGGCTTCAGAAAAAATTAAAAGTACTAGAAAATCAAATTGATTTCCATGAAAAATCGGAGAAAGACTATCCCTCTATCAAATCAAATCATCTCAAATAGATTCCATTCTACAGCAGACTACAGTACTGACCATGCACAGCAAAATGTACAGCATTTTTTTTTTTAAGATATATAATCATTTGATTTAATATAACTTTTCATAATATGGCAAGATGGAGGGATCCATTTAAAATTACATAAATAGTTTTTATAACTAAAATTATAATACAACAAAATAGTTATTTAAAAAAACAATAATTGAATTATTTATCAGTAATGTTTTATTCAGTTAAATCTTTTAGTTATAAGGTTTTATAGCAGAGTAATAATCAAGCAGAAATCGTAGAAAATTCAGTTGGGAAAGGACGAGCTCCACCCAACTTATTCAGAGGTAAATTGGGTGTAAAGTGAATTCTACAAAGGCCCACACCCACGACCTAAAGCAAGGTTTTAAGATTTAAGGCCGAAGAACATAGAACTTAGGCATTGGATCAGCTACTTGGGCTTGTTTTTCTTTGTTGAAGAAATTAGAAAAAGAAAAAAGATCAGCTGCTTGGGTTGAGCATGAGCACTTTCAAGCCCAGATAAGCCTAGCCCTTTTGGCACCCTAATCCAGTAAACTTGTACTTTGGGTTATTGGGTTTAGTCATTAGTGGGTTGTTAGGCTTACCTTCGATTTACCATTATAGACATTTTTAGTTTTTCTTTTTTAATTACATATGAAAGAATTGACTTAGTTCTTGGTTTAGTATTGAAAAGATCACGTATGTTAAGAGGATTTCAATTCTCTCAATTTTATGTGAAAAATATAAAAATAATTTATTTATATTTTAATTATCTTATTAAATCTAATTATCATTAGTATACCACATCAACAATGTAAATGAAACTACTTTTTTTTTTGTAGCTTCTAATCCTTTTAATTTTTCATTATTTTTAATAATAAATTCATTCAATTTCTTATTTTTTTCTTTTCTATTTTGGGTTATGACAACGAAAAAAGATACATAAAATTACTATTAGTATTTTTAAAAAAAAATTAATCTAGTGTTGTTTTTAAATTTTTAATATATATTTTTTAAATTTTAGGGTTTGTTATATTCAGATTAACTAGAAACTTCTTAATTATCTTTTAAAATTTTATAACAAAATTAAAGTTTTGGGTTCCAACTTTTTTTATAATTCAATTTTTGAAAGTTATTACTTAAAAGAGTTTAGGTTTTCATCGTTGAATTCTAGTTTAGGGAAAAAAACTTGCATTGTATTTGAATGTTAAGACAATACTAAAATTGCTAAATGTTTTGTGATGAAAAATTGTTTTGTTAAACAAATTGAATCAAATTAGTTTAAATCTCACTCTTTAACAAAAAAAAAATGATATTTCAAAAACGTATGTTACATTTTACTTTGCTGGTATGGAACTTTTATGTGTTACCTGATAATATATATATATATATATATATATATATATATATATATATTTATGTTTGATATAAGTAGTGATTACACTACATGTAATAATTAAAACATAAAATTCTAAAAAGAAAAAAGAAAATAATTAACATATAATCAATAAAAAAAAATAGATTTTATGTGATATGATACAAACTTAACCTTAAGATAAAAATTAAAGATTAAGATGTAAGAAAATACTCTCGACATTTTTCACATAAAATTAAAAAATCGAAATTTTTTATTTGACATAGTTTTCTTCAATCATATGTTCACATCCGTATGACTGCTAAACTTTGTGTCTCATGAATCATGTAGATGTAATTAATCTATTTCTTGCTTTGTACTTAGATGAAAGAAATTTTGTCTGAAGTGATTTTTTTTGTCCTCTCAAATACATTTTTCTCAGTTAATTTAATATTTTTCTGATCTAAAAAAAATAATATTCTTAAAAGGTTTTGATTTTAAGAAAGCTATTATAATTAGAATGTATATTTTCTACTTTAATGTTTATATTATATTGTTTTCTTTTTATATTAACTTTTTGTTAAATAATGATTTTTAAATTGATTCAGGTCTAAACAAATGGTTCAGATCAATTAAAATTTTTATTGATAATATTAATTTTTAAATTTTATATTTATATTAACGTTATTAAAAAAATTCTCAAAATTACTAAAAATTTTAAGTGACTTAAACCATTGAGCTTAAATTTGAACAAAACAAAAAAAAATTCGCTGAGCGATAGTGTTGCTCTCTTCCCAACCCACTACAGTTGGGACCCATTGGTGAGGTAACAGTGTCCTTTTGAAAAGGATAGAACTCTTAGCAAATACGTGCTCCAGAAGCTATGGGAATAAGAAAGTTTCCTCCAACAGATTGCTCTCATTGGTAAGGGTAAATGGTACTGCAACAGCATATGACAAATGATACCCAAAAGTTCCTTTTAACAAATTGCAGAATTTGGGTCAAACTGAAAACAAAATTTTGCTCTTTCTGATAAAATTATAAACAAGATGAAGCACTGTAACGAACTAATTTCCATTTCTTTTTATACGGAGCGTGCTGAATCAATCAATCAAAAGTCAATAAAAAAAAACAGAGGTGCATGATGCAATGCTTGCCTCAAACAATGATGCAGTTGGGCTCAGATAAATAATCACAACTAATATTTTCATCAAAATGTGAATCCCAGTTTTTAATTAATTTTTTAAAAATAAAAATAAATAAATTTTGTTTTTAATCTTTTTAATTTGTTTCATGATTATAGTAAAAAAAACAATTTAATCAAATTCAAATAATTCAGTCACATAATTTGTGATTCTTCAACCTCGTTTAACTGAAATTATATCAATCACAATCTTATGTTTCAAATTAAATTCAATAACTCTGAACTTGAAAACTTTCTTGAATATAGCTTACACATTTGAATCATTAGTTAATAAAACAAAATCATTTGAGTGAAGGACTATAGAAGAACGGGTAACAAACTTAAATGATAAAAAAAAAACGTTTTAAACTTCAGTGACATAATAAAAACACGAAACAAATTAAAAATACTAAAAATAAAATTTACAAAAAAAATAGAAATTAAAATCATTATGTCACGATGGCGTTCTACTAAGAAACCAGGAAAAAAAATTTATAACAAAATGGGCATACATGGCGTTGTTTGAGACAATTTAAATCAATCACAATTTTTAAAGTTCTAGAGTTATTTTAGAAATTTAAATTATATTTAATTAAAAATATTTGAAAATTGACTAAGTTTAATCAATAAATTTAATTAATTTTCGCCGATAACCGCTCTCTTCAACGGTGATAACTGCTAACAAAATATCCTACACTAAAACCACCTAAGAAATTCTCATAAATTAAGCAGAGAATTGTACATACAAAAAGTGTACAAGAAAAGAAGAGCCAACAAAAAGTGAACAACCATTTTAATAATTAGAAATATCTACTTTTCTACTCAATAAATTACAAGCGATAGTAAGGCAATTAATTCTTTATTTACACAATAAACAAGTAAGTAAAAAACACAAAAACCAAACCTAAAACCTTACCCTAATAACAATAATAAAAGACTCTTTAAAATAAAGTTAAAAATCGAGTAATACACTCAATAAACTTTCTTAGCGAAGAAATTGCGCAAACCAAAAAGATTGTTACCACCACTTCCGACATTACTATTACCACTGCCGATGTTACTATTGTCACTGCTACTACTGTTCATATCAATCGCTCTGGTTTCATCGCTTCTACAACTGAAACGGCTCCTATATCCAATACACATTGGTACGTTCAAATTTATTACCTTACTTTTAGCATCACCGTCATTCTCACCTGCTGTTTTACTCTTGCGAGTCTCGGTAACTGCTTTTTTACTGAATACTTTCTCACCACTCCGAACCACAGCCTCGGAGCTCTTTGGACCCGACCCTCCTCCGCGCCGTACTTGCCAAACTGGACTGCTCCGACCCAAATGGATCCCGGCACGGCCCGGACTTGCCGGCCACTTCCTGGACTTGGACTCCCCCGCGGAGTTACTGCGGGAACATGGGGCACTACTTACCTTTCGGATCCCTGGACCACCGAATACCATCCTGGGTCGGGTCACGCTGTTCCCGGCGGATCTGCTACGCGAAAACGGCCATATGTAGATGTTTAACTCAGCTGAACTAGTAGCTCCGTTTTGGCTTTTCTTCTCCCTCTTATTCTCTTTCTCTTTATCTTCTTGGCTCTTTGGTGGGGTTTTCTTGTCACTGCTCTTCTTGAAAAAATCTTTCCATCTTTTGGATGCGCTTAACACGGTGGTGGATGACTCGTTTGACAACTCGGGTCCCGGGCCGGGTTCGGGGACGGGTGGGTTCGAGGAAAGTGGTTCTGGGTCGGGTTGCTTCGGCTTCTGGTCAGGCGGGTCAGGTACTTTGTGAGGGAGGAGGTGCAGAGGGAGGAGGACGCCGCCGAAGAAGAGTTCGTCAGCGGAGAGGATATTGGGTGGAGGGAGAGATGGGTTTCGGACCCTCCAGAACTCGAACTCGGGCGACTTGGAACCGAAGCTGCTTCTTCTTCTTCCGCTGTTGCATGGAGAGAGAGACTGTGGTTCCTTCTTGTTGTGTATGTTTCTTGGGCTGCCCATGTTTCAGAGAGAGAAAGAGGGAGAGGGCTGTGGGTGGTGGAAATTAATTTCTTTGTATCCTAAAAGAGAGAGAGAAAGAGAGGTGAGGAGAGGGAAGAGTTTAATTTAAGTGACCCTACAGGCATTAAATTAAAGGAGAATGTGTGAGAGAGAGAGGGGGTGAGTTACTGGGAACTTGGGTGCATTATATATGCATGCAAAGAAGTTAAAAGTTTGGAGCATGGGAAATTGTTAAGGGGAAAATGATGATTTTGGTGCATCTAGTCTACAACCGGAATTATGGGTGGGCAGGTGCATATTTAGAATCTTAACCAAAATAATAGGAGCAACTCAAGCCAGCCCTAACATGGCTAATTAGGACATTGATTACATAGAAATACTGTTGATATGGTTTATATATAATATATCCTTTTAATAAAGAAAATCAATTATTTAATAATTGTTATCAAATCATATTACAATATAATGATTTAATACTCTAAAATATTCTCTCAATCTATATAACTATAACTAAATAATTGCTTCCATTTTATCATGCCATTTTTAGATTACATATGAAAAAAAAGTCAGAGAAAAAATATTTGAAAGTGATTTTTTTTTTTTTTAATGACGACACCCCACATATGCAACGCTGAATTAGGGTCCATGTGCATATTAGTGTCCAAAGTTAGACACTTCAATTTATGAAATCCTTTTTGTACATAAGAAAGTGGGTTCACCTTTAAATGAGACTGATGTCATATCAAAATGGCATGTGGTGTGGGGGATATACTAACAATAACATTGGTGCTCATATTCATTGCCGCCTCTTCATTACATATGCTAATAACACAAAGGTGAGCGTTGACATCTTCCTTTACAGGCTGCTTCTTGTCACGTTAAGAATGTTGGTTCCAGCTTACATTTCATTTCAGTAAGTGCTCCGATTAAAAATTTTAAGCCAACTTTTTTATTTATTTTGATTTAGTTAATTTAAATATTTAGATATTAATTAATTTTAATAATCAAATAATATATATTATTTATATAATTAGTTTTTTAAATTTATTATATATTATATATTTAATTTACACATAATATTTTTTAAAATTATTATATTTATAGTTAATATATTATTAATATTAATTAATTTTTTAATCGATTAAATGATCGAAACAATTATAAAAAATTAACTGTCAACCGATCGATTAATCGACATATATTATTTGATTAATCGTTTTAATATCAATTTAACCGATTAATTGAATTGTTTTAATCAAAATAGTTTAAAAGGATCGGTTAATCGATTTGAACCGTTTAATTAACAATCTCTAAGTGTAATTGTAGCTTTTATTTGAATCTAAGACACCAATGAATTAAAAATATGTTTTCTTTGCAAAAAAATGGAATAAAATTAATATTCGATTAAAGGGATGAGTTATTGTTGATATTTTGATTAGTGAAGTTTGTTACTTTATGTAAATATACATATGATAATTTTATTTTTTTAATTAAGTGTATGATAATATATTCTATTAATAAAAATATTAATATTTTACCATTTCAATACTCTCAAATTTTTATTTTAAAATGTTGATTTTATTTAATTTCTGTTTTTTTTTACATACCAAACGGAATTAAATGGTTTGGGTGGGGAGTAAACCTTGTGATAAGAAAGAGCTAAAATTATGGTTGCTATTTCGTGGAAGTTTACCTAGTAGTTGTAGTCACTGATCACTAAATCGGATCCGAACAATAATGAAATTATTATTTATCCAAAAAAAACAATAATGAGATTGAGTCCTTAATCTGGATTTGTTTGGGTAGTGATTAAACTTGAACCGAAAGCGCGTTTTAGGTAGTTTTGTCAGCACCAACCAACAAGTTGGCATTTTTTAGTATTGAAATTGGTACTTTTAAATCATTAAAAAATTAAGGATTTGGTTCATTTTTTACGTTCATAATTTAAATTTTAAAAGATTTAAATTTTTACGATTTAAATAATTATCCAAACAACAAATAATAAAAAAAATATGATTTTGTTTCGCCAGAAAGAAGATGATTTATAGACCAGATGATATTTTGTGAAAAATTGAAGATTTAAAAGTTGTTTATTTTTGTTTTAATATAGCCAGATGATGTTGGTAACATTTTTAATCCAATTTAGCTTTAATCTTTTATTTAAGTTGTTTTTTAGTGCATATTAAAAAAAGTTTATTTACTCTTTAGAGATTTAGATAATTATAATTTTTCTAGAGGTGTTTATTAAACGGTTAAAATCGATTAACCGATCATGTCAAATCGATTCGGTTAATCAGTTAAAGCGATATAAAATCAGTTAATCAACTAACATGTATCAGTTAATTGGTCGGTTAGCGGTTAATTTTTTTAACCATTTTGATCGATTAAGAAATTAATTAATATTAATAAAAATATTAATAATATATTAAATATAATATATAAAAATTTAATAAACTAAAAAACTTATGTATAAATTAAATATATAATATATATATAATAAATTTAAAAAAACTTATTTATATAAATAGTTTTGGTTAACCAATTAATCAATCATACCGGTTTAAATTAATTCGATCGGTTAATATCGAAATACTTAAGTTAATTCGATCAAAACGGTTAAAAGAAATTTAACTAAAAAAATTAGTTAAAATTTTTAACTGATCGTTTTGATCGTTTGCACACTCTTACTCATATCTTATATAAATAAGTAGTGTAACATTTTTGATCACTTGATAACCAAAACTTCATTTAATCATGTTAAACAATCAAATTTATTTAAATATTCAATCTACTTTTAAAAAAATAATTGATTTAATCATCCTTTAAATAAGGTCCAAACATATTCATGCCTTGGTCTAATAGCAAAAACCACAAAATATAAATTGCAACAAAATAAACTTAAAAATCCGTTAAGAATTAAAGGCAAACCACACAGTGGAGTTTGTAATTAAGAAGAAAAACACCGAAAAACAGCCCAGAACCTTCTAAAAGAAGATAAAACGGACACCCTGGAAATAGCGCAAACTAGGAATCAATTGGCCCAATAAGGCCGAAAAGCTACAAAAAATAATCAAGATGTTGAAAATTATGATCAAACGATTGGAACCATTCGATAGACACAAGTCAAAACGTATAAAATAAGATCGGACGGTTGGAATTGGAACCATCCAAAGTTAGATGATAAGCTTGAGGGGACCCCGTTAAGGGTAAGGTGTTGGATTGTAGTACTAGCTAACTAGTGGTACTACTGTGTGGGGACTTAGATTGGAATCTAACGAGAAGGTAGGGGGGGATAAGTCATAAGAGATCCAATGATCTTTTTTCTTTTTCTTTCTTCATGTTTTTGAGGAATTTTCTCTTTTGTTAATGGCGTTTGTTTGCAGGCATAATGATGAGCCATGTGCAGGAGAAAACAGCATTATTTCATTAATGCAATGGACCCCAATCCAAACAAGGCATCACTCTCCTTGATTGCTACTGTCTCGTGCCCCTGTTGTAGTAGCTGTTCTTTAGCGTTGTGTGTGCCTAAAGGATCCTGTGCTTATGCGGACCACGTATATGGGTACCTCACCCATTCAATACTGTTCACAATTTTCTTTGATCATTTTGTCTTGAGCACATGATTTTTAAGTTGCAACTAATTTTCCTTTTTTGTATAAGTTTGTTTCAATAAAACAATGATTGTTTGAAAATCAAATACATGTAAAATAGTATTTTATTAGTGTTTAAATTATATGTAAAAAGAGTAAAATTAACCAATCTGATAAGATCTGGACACGTAGATGCACAATCATGACTAGTCACCTTAGGCTATGTAGGAGTTAGACATCCCCAAGTACACAATGATGAAATTATCGCCTTAAGTCTGAAGATTCCATCATCGGTCAGCAAAGGTCACATCTCACAAGGCTCAAGGCGCAAATATCACATACTTGTTAGGACCCACCTCGGAACCTTGGGAAAAGGGACCCACCTCGGGACCTTGGGAAAATGATTTCCAATACTCTTATAAAAGGACTCAAGCCCTCATAATGAACAAGGGACTTTTTTCCAGAGAACAAGAGGTTCTTCACAAACAGAATCACTTCAGGTCTCTCTCTATCACTTCAGTATCTCTCTAAACCCTTCATTTTACTTCACTTTGGTACACTTACTGACTTAGCCATAAGAGGGTCCTTCCCAAAGAACCTAACTCTGAACGGATTTCTTTACAGGGGTTTGTGTGCCACGCTGATGTAATCTCAGGAATAAAGTAAATATCAAGCTTATTCCTTCATCAACTCAAGACCAATTGACAAGATCACCATTGGCTTCTTTTTGGCATCAAGATATTGGCACCATCTGTGGGAACGTTATCTTAGGATGCCACCAAAGAAAGCACTCATCTGTAGTCTTGAAGAGCTCCATTTAGCTCCCTACCAAAGAACAGAGAGACAGTATGACAGCTATAGGGAACACAGATGGGTATAACCTTCACCAAGCCTCATGATTCACCAGAATCCCGAGGTCCACAGTGATCAGGCCCAATCCAACCCCTCAAAAGTTGGTCTCGCTAAGGATTCCATAACCCCAGTCACCAAGTCGGAGCACGAGGAGCTCAAGCACCAGTACAACCTCTTGACTTTTATGGTTATACAGATGTATTTGCAAATTGTGGGTTTCTAGGCCAAAGTTATAGGGAAAAGAAAAGCAAAGTCCCAAGCCTAAGACTGTTGCTCCTCATTCTTGGTCTCTTCAGTTCGGGCCTCGACCACTTTTTCTCTTTCCCTTTCCTGCTCATCAGAGATCTATAGACTAGTCTAGTCCAGATCAAGCCAACACTTGGCCCCCACCTTCATAGCCATCTCGAACCCCACATTGTAATATCCTCAGGCCTCCACCAATAGTTCACTCTTGAAGGCTTCAGAATTGTGGAAGTTCTCCATAGTAGAGATTGAAGCCTGCATAAGTTTAGCTCTCAGTTCTCCCTCTACCTCGCAGAGACGGTTCGGTTCGGTCCTCAGTTCTCTCTCGACCTCTCAAAGATGGTTTATTTTGGCCTCAAACTTGCTTTCGACCTTTTGGAGTCTGGAGACTTTAACTTTTAAGTGGTTAATCTTCTAATGGGAAGTTTGGCAATTGTCCTCTGCCACGACCAATGAGGCTTATAACTTCCCTTAATGCCTTCAATTAGTTGTTCTGGCTCACAAAGATCTCTAGCCGTTCCCCGTTGTCCTTCAGTTGCTTATGGTAACTTTCATCACTTTCTTGAAGTTCATGAAACAGTGTTAGCCAGGGACTGAAGAGAGTCGCTGAGAAATGAAACGAACATACAAGCCTGCACCAGAACCACCTCGGTCAGAATATATTAAGCAAAAAGAAATGAAAAATCTCACAAGTATAGGAATCTCAAATCTCACCTTATAACAGACTCCAGTGTGCTCACCATCAACTAGTGAGGCGTGAGCTCCTTTAGCACCTACGCGTCAAAAAGCAAGATCGAACCTCTTAGGAGTTGATGAACCACACTTCCTCCATCAAAAGTCGAGTTCGTAGCCCTGACTTTCTAGTTCGGGCTGTACTCCTTGGTTTTTTCTGGACATGAACTCCCAACAGAAAGAGTCTTGGCATCAACATCAACCAGAGAGAGCGGTAGAGTAAAAGCAAGTTAACTGCACCAGAGAAAGGAACCTCAAGTAGATCAAAAACAAGTGGAACAACAAGAGATGGAGTACAGGCAAAAGGTACCACACTCCCAAGTACCACCACTTCACCTCTCTAAGGAACTTTAAACCTCCTTACTTCAGTTTTCTGCACCTTAGCTTATCGCACTTCAATTCTCCGGACATGAGACTTTCTCGTTCTGGTTTTCTTCTTAGCGGTAGTATAAGAAGGGGAAACTTTTCTCTTTTTACATGCTATTTTGGCCACTTCAGTAGGGTTCAACATGGCCTCATCTGCAAAAGAGGGAGCCAAGGTCAGAGACATAAGAAAACAAGTAAAAAAAATGCAAGTATCAAACGCAAAAAGAGCATTATCTACTACCATTAGGTTAATAAGGGGTATAAAGGCTAAGCTGAAAGTTCTCAACAACTGTTTACTAGCTAAGTCTTTGTCAGACATCCTGAGTTTGGAACCCAGGATTTTATTGGCCATTGCATGCTCTTCATGACTTAAAATTTGAGGTTTCTGACCAGGAATGTCTTTGGAAATTTACTACTACAAAACCTGATAATACTTTGGCCCTTCCATGAAAATATACATTTCCTTCCAGTACTTATTCGAAAAAGAGTTATCGAGAATCTTCCTACTAGCCCTAGGGTAGCAGTTGTACTACCCAATGTCAGTATGCTTTTTGAAGGTGTAGAACCACCTAAACATCCTCACATTGTCCTTCTCATCACTAATAAACCCAATGTGCTTCCTTAAGGATAGTACAAAATTATAAGCTAAGTCTATGGTGTGGTTAGTAAAATTAACGTCTCGTAACTTTTTAGTACCATTAATTAATACTAATTTTGGGTATAATTTGACACTAATTTGGTATAATGGTATCATTTGACCATAATTGAGAACAATTTGACAGTAATTTGGTAAAATGGTACCATTTTAGTAAAAATACCATTTGATAGAAATTGAGATACCATTTTACAATAATTTAAGTACTATTTGATAGTAATTTGACAGTGTCGCTTGACATAACGACACCATAATTGCCTCCAAAATTATAACTTAGTTTTCTTCTATAGAAGAAAGTCTTCAACAATCTATGTTCTACTCTAACAAGCCTTCCAAAAGAATTATTATTTTCTTTTATTATTTTTTAATAATACTTGGCTTCTCACATGTGTGGAGAACCTCCTCCTACCCACTGACATGACAATTTTATATCGGATCATTTATTAAAAAATCATATGCAAATTACATATAAAGATCATATGACTCGCACATGATTTTTTAATACATGATTCAATGTGAAATTATCATGTAAGGAAGTAAAAGTTTCTCCAAACTCGTATGGGTCAAGTATTATTCTTTTTCTTTATAATTTATTCAAAAAAACACACACATGGTAAATATATTATTAGATTTATTTAAACATTATTAAATCTGTTAATATCTATTTTTTATCTAGATTAATGATCACATGATGTCATGTTCGACTCTAGTAAGTGTGTTCAATTTTGTTTTTTTAATGTATTTTAAAGTTAGAAAAAACATGTGGTCTATTGAACTAAAATAACAATTAATGAAAACTCTCTCTCTCTATCAATTATTAAACCTAATGTTGTTGCTACTCTCTTTAGTTCTTTCTTCTTGTCTCCTTAAAAAAAGGACAATGTAGAAGCTAGCTTCTCAAAGATGAGGTAGTGTTGCTATCATCATAGATTTTAGTAAGGGCTAGCTTCTGCGCGCTCTTGCAGCATTTCTCAAGGTTCTGTTTGCTACGTACACTCAGCTTTTATAGATGACAAACTCTGGCTAATAGAACCAAAACATTACAAATAACAAGGTAATAAGAGAAATGTTACCATCGTGCTTAATTTTCAAAATTTTTTTTTTTCATGTGGGGAGTTGGGTTTTAGAGCATGGTTAAGAAATAGAAATCTATTAGATGCTACCACTTTTCAGGTGAAAAGATACTAGAAATTTGAAATTTTCTTTTGTTGATCATGGACTTCCTTTTTTTTTTTTGAGGGTGGAGGTTTGCCTTCATAAGATGTTGAAGGAATCAAAATCTAACAGATCTCGTTGGCTAATCTGATAGATTCATTTTATAGTATTTAAATCTCATTCATTTCGATCTTATGCAAAATATAGATGAACTGTCTCTTTCTTTTCAATTTTATATTTTAATCATGAAAATAAAATGATCAACGCAATTATGGTGTTGTTTGGGTTCAATTTAAAGTTAATTTTAAGTTGAAGTTTTTTTTTTTTAAATTTTTCAAAAAATTAATCAAATCAAATCCAACCACTTATTAATTGATATTTGATTGTTATTTGATGAAATTTAAAAAGATTTGATTCAATTTGACTAAATTTTTGATAAATTTTAAAAAATATGTGTCAACTTAAAATTGACTTTAAGTTGGAGTCAAACATCACCTATATAGCACAGATGTAAGACTTTTATCTTATAACTATTTTTGACTCGTTATTTGCATGTTAAAACACGGGTATAAAAATAAAAAATAAAATTCCTTAAGAAACGAACAATTTTAACCCGTGTCCATTGACTTGTCATTTATAAAATCTGACACGTATACGATCAAAGTCATTTTTTTCACCCAAATAAAACAATTTTTATTAATATTTATTTTTAACTTATTATTCATTCATTAAAACACATAAATAAACATAAAAAAAACTCATTAAAAAATAAATATTTTAACTTATACTTATAGATCCGTTAACCATTATCCGTAAAAGTCGATTCAACCTTTCCCACCTCTATTAGTATACACAGAAAAGATGTATGGAACTATGGATCCTATAGCCCCACGATATTTTTCTTTTTGGTTTTTAGTGCTCTTTTAGGATAAAGTGATATTTTTTCTCTCTGTTTTTAATCAAGTTTCACATGACATGCAGGGTCAAACCGGAATATACAAAAGAAGAAAAGATATAATAGTGAGGGTTGAAATCTCTTTTTGCGTGGTAGCTTGCAGGCACAATGAATCCCATGATTATCTAATCTAATTTTATAATGACAAAAACAAAGGACTAAGACTGACTTAGCTGTAAGATGGTTCCATTCACTTAATGCCTGCTTTTGATGGGCTCCAAAATTAACACCATTCATTATTTTTTTCAAAATTTGGAAATAAAAGTAATCACCTTCCATATAATTCCATGTAATAGGACATGTAATATGAAACAAAAATACGATCATTATCAAGCTTTTTGAGAGATACAATTATCTTCCCTATTCTTTTATTTTAAATTTTTAATTTCACATGCAAATATGACTAAGTTTTGGGCAAAAACTGTTTATAACAAAGTTTGAATAACAAGTTAGGTATATGTGGGTCTCAATTTGTTTCGTCTTAAAAAAAAAATCAAGAATCAAAGATAAAAGAAATAAAAAATGAGAGAAAATTACATCATGTTGTGGAGCTCAATTTTAAAATAAAACAAAAACATATTATGTAAAAAAAGTTAATAAAATAGTTTAAGTTTTCTATAAAAAAAATTAAACCAAACATCCTGTAAAATAATTCAAAACAATTTCTATTGTTAGACCAAATGGTACTTAAGTTCAACTCGAAAAAATAAAAAGACAAATTAGACTGTACTATACCCTCAAGTTTATTGAAATGATACTGATATACCAAACATTTTTAAAACTCACGATTTACCTCAAAATATCAATTCTCACCGTCAAACAAAATAATATTTTTTTGAAGAATCAAAATTTTAATCTGATATTATTTTTTACGATGACCAAAGTACTCTTAAAGCTAAAATATCTCCAAATGATTATGATAAGTTTAATAATTCTATTTATCTCAAAATTATTTATAACACAAAATTTTAAGTTATTTGAATTCATATTTTTCTAAAAAAATTAAAATATGTAATATCATTTTAATTTATAAAATAAAAAGATTTATTTTTATTTTTATTTTTATTTTATGATAATATTTATATTTATTTTTTTGAAATGTTAAGTTATTTAATTTAATAAAAAAATATATCAATAATTTTTTCATTTGAAATATTTAAACTAAACCGTACTTAAAGTTGGGCTTAAAAAATGAAAATGAGACAATCTTTGGCGTGGCTAACACTGAGGATAGTGGACCCCACAACTGCCTTCTCAATAGGGCTCAAACCCAGAGCCCAATGTATAGCTAACCTCGATATACTATAATATAAGATTAGCCCTATCCATAGAATGAAGTAACAGCGAAATGGTTTGAAAAACGGATCCAATGGGTTTGGACTTTGGACCATTTATGGCTCGTAGCACTAGACCTTGAGCTTCACTACTTTGCCTTCTTTCTGAGTTGTACTCCATGTCTTTAATTTGCTCCATAAAATACTAACACCTTGTATTCCTTCCAAGTTGTTCTTATAATTATCATCCGTCTCCTGCAAATGCAAGCTTCCATTTTGGCTTGTTGGTTGTTATGATGTCATGTGATTTGGTGAGTACCAACTACTGTTATGCTATTTCATGTGTCTTTTTATCAATTGCTAATTGAAATTTGCCAATATTCTCTTGGTGTCACATGACAAAAAGAAAATACCGCATCATATGGATCATGCTGCAGGATATAATTAACTTTTTATATATATTTTTGATGATCACTTACACTATGGAGTAGCTAAAATTGTCTGATAAAGTTAGATTTAGGACATGAAATGCCTAATATTGCTCCAATCAAATCTTATATAAAAGTAAATATATCTATCGAAACCAATGTTAGTTCAAATTATAGAGTGACTGTAGGTTTGGATTGAGAGAAAGGAATGTAAAACAAAGAAATATTTTGGAAAGGCATAAATCTATTCATTCTATTTGTAAGATATATATAAAACAAACTACAAAATAGTTGCCACGATTAGTGGGATTACTGTAAGAAAGTTTTCAAATTTCTCAAATGGTTTTTCAAAATTTATTGTTGGCTATTTTAATATAGCTAACAGATTGAAAGTTACAAATTTGTGATTAATCTCAATAAATTGAATATTATAAATTTATGATTATTTTCAATAAATTGAATGTTACAATTTGTGATTAATCTTAATAAATAGAGAGATATAAATTTTGAATTAATTTCTATTTTAAATTTTGAATTAAATTCTTAGGCTCATTTGTGCATTTAAATAAAAAGCTTTTCAAGAGCCTAAGACACAAAAATTTTCATAATCTTCTTTTTGTCTTCCATGCTTTCAGAGAGTTGTTTTATTAGTTTCTATATTTTTATTTTTGTTTTTGGGCAACCTTGATCGGGTCGGTTCATCTCCGCTTCCTAGTAGACGTGCACATTGTAGGAGGTAAAGCTGCGAGCACTTGAGTTTTATCTTGGAGTTGCTTTTAGCCATTCATACCCGCACGTAGGGAGGCTATAACGACTTTAGGACAGTGGTTTTCCACAACTCACAGGCCAGCTCATTCTATTTTCTACTCTTCAGTTTTAATTAATTATATTATTTTGTTTTATACCTTATTATACATGTTGTGTTAAATTGTTTTGAATTTCACAAATATATATTCAAATTTATCTTCTAATTTTATATAAATAATTATATTTTTCAATAGTTAAAGTCTTTATAAGTTCAAATTTGTATCTCTATTTATATTTTATTTGGTATAACTTATTCTAAAATTTGGTTAAAAAATTTGCATTTTGGTTTCAAATAACTCTATTTAATTTATTTGCAGTTTTTTTTTAAAATTGTTTTGATATTTGTTAAAACTAGCTTCAAAAACTTGTTCAAATTTTAAAAACATTTTATTTTTAAACATATTACATTTCAATTCTAAACCGTATACTTTAAAATTCTGTTTAAATATAAAATCTGATGAAATCGGTTTCATATATGTATTAAATCAAAATAAAACTACTATATTCAATCTGTCTTTAATAATAATTAATAGTACTTAAATTAGTTTCTATTTTATTTTAAAAAAACTGTTACATATCAATTTCAAATATGTTATAATAATCAAACCAATACAATTTTATTTTATAAACAGATTTGTGGATTATTTGTGTAAACCGAGGTTTAAACCCAAGAGGGGGGTGAATTGGGTTTTAAAAACTTTTGTTGATTAACTTACAAGTTTTTAAACAATTAAATACACAAAACGCCCAATCAAAATAATATGCTTGAAAGTAAAGAGTTTAAGGAAGAGAAAGTGTAAACTCCGTTTATAGTGATCCGGTAATATTGGATTCCTTCCGACCCTACGTCCACTCTCTTCAAGGAACCTCCTTAAAGTAATCTACTAAAACTTTAGTCGTACAACTTCACAGTTGTTGCACAAACCTTACAACCGATCCCTTCCTCACGGAAGCTACAATGAAGTGTTTAATCCTAAACACTCTAAGAGTTATACCAACTCTTTCCCTTTACAATAAATGAAATTTGCTGTAAAGTAAATGGTAGAGAGACAACAATAAGTGCTTTTACAAATGGACAATATCTCTATTTCAAGAACAAGCTTGAAGAATGGCCAACAGTAAATTTTTCAAAGCTTTTGAGAATTAATGAGCTATTTTGTGAATTGAATGCGTTTTCTTCTTGTTTTAAATGTTCATTGAAGTGGGTTTATATAACCTTGAATCAATATGGCCGTTTGACACTGACTTGGTAGGTTTGGGGCATTAATTGCTCAAGTCTCGCGTCTCAAACAATTATATTTTTAAATTACCAGTCGATTGAGTCCTTGTACTAGTCGACTGGATCATTGTTCTAATCGACTAGGTCAAGTGAGAAATTTCATTTTTTAGACTAAGAGAGAGTGCCAGTCGACTGGGTCCTTGACACTAGTCGACTAGAAACTTTCTGTCCCATATCCCAGTTGACTGGTATGTAGACCCAGTCAACTAGGTTGTCCTTCAACCTAGTTTTTATGTTTTCAAAACAGTTTTTGACTTATAAACTTTTTTGTATAATAGTTTTGTCAAAGTATTTTGTAAATTGAGCCACAGATCAAGGTATGTAATTGAGCAAAATAGATTTAAAATTGTTTCAATTACCTTAATGCCTATTCTAGATCTTTTGGCTTGTTTTGGTGTCTGAATCATGTTGAGTTCTTGCATATTGTTTCCGTACTGAATACTTTTACCTCTTAAACACTTAGATAAAATTGTTAGTACAATTAGAGTTGTGTTTTGTTATTATTAAAATAAGATGCGGGTCAACAATCTCTCTCTTTTTGATGATGACAAAACTAAAGAGATAAAAACAGTTTTAAAAGTGAAGTGTTGGTTTTTTGTAAAATCTGGGCAGAGTCTCCTCTTTTTTTTCGGATAAAAACCAACATGTTAAGCAAAGTTCATATACAGTTATATCAAACCCAACCAAGCAATACAAGATCATAATACATTTGTCAATATGTTCGGAGCGAAGCTGCCCCTAAATTTATGCTCTATTATAAGTTTACATACAGTTTCCTCTTTTACTTGATTTTTCTCAATTTTTTCACCCGTTTTGACAACAGTAGAAAGGGGGGTGCAAGCTTAAAAATAAGCAGTTTGAACACTATAGTCATGAAGATAAGACAAAAACAAATTTGTGTGCGAAAATTAGGACAACGGTTTTCCACGACTCACATGCCAACTCCTCCTATTTTCTACTATTCGGTTTTAATTAATTATATTATTTTGTTTTATACCTTATTATGCATGTTGTGTTAAATTGTTTTGAATTCCACAAATATATATTCAAATTTGTCTTCTAATTTTCTATAAATAATTATATTTTACCAACAGCTAAAATCGTTATAAGTTCAAATTTGTATCTATATTTATATTTTATTTGGTATAACTTATTCTAAAATTTGGTTAAAAAAATTGCATTCTATATATAAGATATCAGTTATAAAAAAAATAACTTGTTGGTTTCAAATAACTCTATTTTAATTCATTTGCAGTTTTTAAAATAAAATTGTTTTGGTATTTGTTAAAACCAGCTTCAAAAACTTGTTCAAATTTTAAAACACTTTATGTTTTAAACATATTACATTTCAATTCTAAACCGTGCGCTTTAAAATTCTGTTTAAATATAAAATCTGAGGAAATCAGTTTCATATATGTATTAAATCAAAATAAAACTACTATATTCAATGTCTTTAATAACAATTAATGGTACTTAAATTAGTTTCTATTTTATTTTAAAAAAAAAATATTACATATCAATTTCAAATATGTTATAATAATCAAACCAATACAATTTTATTTTATAAACGGATTTGGGGATTATTTGTTTTTAATTAAACATTTAAAAAGGGAAACAATAATGCAACCAAAACAAAATATCATTGCTACAAAATTTTAAAATACTTAATATCTTATTGAATTTTTTTCAGGTGGTAGCTTGTATTGTACTTAAATTCGATATATATTTTCTTTTGTTCAAATAATATGAGTTATAGTTATTAATTTAGTGTGTTTGTGTTAATCTTATTTATATATATTTCTTTTAGTAATTGAAATATTGAACTTAGATTTTATTACTCACATAAACTTGAGTTGCCCTAAGTAGTTCCTAGAATGGCATCATACGAGGAAGCCAATAGTGTAAAACCCAGAAAATTTGATGGACTGTTTTTTAGGAGATGGCAAAAGCAAATGATGTATTGGTTAACGATGTTAGGTTTCATACCTGCTCTAGAAGATTTAACTCAACCTAGATATACATCAACTAGTGAATCCAAAACCCCTAAGTACACCCCTCAAGAAATAGAATATCATTGTCTCAATAGAATTCTTAATGCCATTTCTCCACATCTTTACAAAATTTACCATTCTACCAAAAGTGTTAAAGATCTGTGAAAAGCCTTAGAAGATGAGTATGGTATAGATGATGCGAGTATAAAAAGGTTTAATGTTTCAACCTTTAATAAATACCATATGGTAGATGGTAAATCAATTAATGATCAAATTCATGAGTTTCAAAACCATCTTAGGGGTGTAGAAGAGAATAGTATTAATTTTAGTGAAAATTTTAAGGTGTCATGTCTTGTAGATAAATTTCCACCTTCTTGGAGTGAATTTTCCAAAGGTCTTAGACATAAACAAGGTACTTTGACCTTAACCCAAGTTTTCAATTCTCTTAGAATAGAAGAACAACATAGGTTAAGTTTCAAGTCAAAAAATGAGATGGGGGCTAAGGTGAATATGGTAGAACAAAATAAAACCTCCAATTAATTTAAGACTAGGGGAAACAACTTCAAAAATAAAAATTGAAAAAATAATAATAACAATCGACCTAATAATTTTAGGCCTAACCACTCTCCCAATAACTCTCAACCCAACCAAAATCATCAAAACTAACCAAATCGTTTCCGTAACCTAAATTCTAGAAACTTTAAGGACAAAGGCAAGACTCAAGGATCGTGCTATGTACGTGGAAGGACTAATCATATTGCTCAAGATTGTTACTACAAGAAGACTAGTGAGTTCAAACCTAACTTTGGGAATAAAGGCTATCAAGTCAACATGCTAGAGGATGGAGAACCCTCTATTAGATCTAGATCTAAACCTTCTTTAGTAAAATTTACTTACGAAAATAGTGAGTGGTGGTTAGATTATGGGGCTAACATACATGTTTGTTTGAATCGTTCATTGTTTAAATCGTATCAGAACTCAAGTGGAGGAAATGTGACTCTAGCAAATGGTACCACCGCACGAGTGCTAGGAATTGGAAGAATTGATCTGAAGTTGACATCTGGGAAGACATTAATTTTTGAAGAAGTGCAGTTTATTCCTAATGTTAGGAGAAATCTAGTTAGTGAATCTTACCTAGTTGAACATGGTTATAAGCTTATTAAGGAATCCAATAAAATTGTAATAAGTAGAAATAATGTTTTTATTAGGAAAGGATTTATTTATGATGGTTTATTTAAACTAAATGTCTCAAGTACTTTGAACAATGTCTCTCATTTAATTTTTAATATTGAATCTAGTAATGCATGGCATGGAAGATTAGGCCATATAAGCGTTGGGAAGATAATGAATTTGATGGATTTGGGTTTAATTCCTAAAGCTTCTTTAGATATCAAGCATAAATGTGAGATTTGTGTACAAGCTAAACAAACTAGAAAGCCTTATAGACCTGTCAACCAAAATACTGGTCTCCTAGAACTCATACATAGTGACGTTTGTGATTCAAAACAACCTCAAACTAGGAGTGGAAATAAATACTTCATAACATTTATAGATGATCACTCAAAATATTGTTATGTCTATCTCATCAAAACAAAAGATGAAGTATTTAATAAATTTAAAACATATAACAATGAAGTTGAAAATCAATTAGAGAAGAAGATTAAAATTCTTAGGTTCGATAGAGGTGGGGAATATAGTTTGAATGAGCTTAAGGGATTTTTTTTGAAGATAATGGGATAATACACGAGGTTACTCCCCCTTATTCTCCTCAATCAAATGGTGTAGCTGAAAAGAAAAATAGAACATTAATGGATATGGTCAATTCTGTGTTACTAAGTTCTGGAGTACTCGAGAATTTGTGGGGTAAGCTATCCTAACTTCTTGTTATACATTAAATCAAGTAACCTATAAAAAAAGTGAAAAAACTCCTTTTGAAATATGGAAAAATAGACCTCCAAGATTCGATATTCTAAAAGTGTAGGGGTATCTGGTTAAAGTAGCTATACTCGAACCTAAGAGAAAGAAAATAGGATCAAAAACTATAGATGATGTTTTTATAAGCTATGCCCAAAATAGTAGTGTAAACAGGTTCTTAGTGATAAATTAAAAAATAAGTGAAATATCTAATAACACAATAATAGAAGCTAGAGATGCAAAATATTTTGAGAATATTTTTCCTTTTAAAACGAAGGTGTCGGTTCAATCATCTAATGTCCAATTAAATGAGGACATACTTTCTAGCTCATCCCTAGGAGATAAATCCGAAACCTCTTTTGAAACTAGAAGAAGTAAGGGAGCTAGAATTGAAAAGAATTTTGGAGACACATTCTTTACATTTCTAGTAGAAAGAGACCCTTTTACCTATAGTGAGGTTATGTCTTGTGGAGATGCACTTTTTTGGAAGGAAGATATTGATGATGAATTTAAATCAATAATACAGAATAATACTTGGGTTTTATCTGACTTACCTCTTGGGATTAAGCCTATAGGTTGTAAGTGGGTTTTCTGGAAAAAATTGAAACCTGATGGAAGTATAGATAAATATAAAGCTAGGTTAGTAACTAAGGGTTTTACACAAAAGGAAGGGATAGATTATTTTGATACTTATTCACTGGTTTCTGGGATCACTAATATTAGAACTCTTTTAGCACTAGTATCTATAAATGATTTGGTAATACATCAAATAGATGTCAAGACAACATTTTTAAATGAAGACTTAGAAGAGGAGATTTATATGGAAGAACTTGAAGGGTTCAAAGTTAAAGGCCAAGAAAATAAAGTATGTAAACTAGGAAAATCATCGTATGGTTTGAAATAAGCTCCTAAGCAATTGCATGAAAAATTTGATAATGTTATCTCGAGTTATGGTTTCAGGATCAATGAATATGACAAATGTTTGCATTATAAAGATTTTGGCAAAAAACATATGATTTTATGCCTATGTGTTCATGATATCTTAATTTTTGGGACAAATTTAGTGGCGGTGAATAATGCGAAGTCTTATTTATCTAACAATTTTGATATGAAAGATTTGGAAGAGGTTCACGTAATCTTAGGAATGGAGTTAGAAAGAACTTCAGAAGGAATAATTTTATCTCAGTCCATAGCTCTAGAAAAAATTCTTAAAATTTTGTATATTTTGATATTAATTTTGTAGCTACTTTGTATGATTCGAGTGTAAATTTAAATAAGAATTTAGGGGAACCTGTATCTCAATTGAAATACTCTCAGATAATAGGATCATTTTTATACTTTACAATTAGAATAAGACCTAATATTGTCTATGCAGTTGGTTGACTTAGTAGATATACTCACAATCCTAGTAGAGAGCATTGGAAAGAATTTTGAAATATATTAGAGGAACTTTGGGATACTCTTTATATTATAGAGACTTTCCTAATGTGGTAAAAGTGTACAATGATGCAAATTGGATTACTGATAGTTTAGATGTAAAGTCTACTATTGGATATGTATTTGTACTGGAAGGTGCAACAATATCTTAGGGATCTATCAACAAACAATAATACCTAGAAGTACTATAGAGGCTGAGTTAATAGCTCTAGATACAACTTGTACAAAGGCTGAGTGGTTAAAAAATTCTATTGATGGATATTCCTATTATGAACAAACCTGTACCCTCCATACATATACATTGTGATTGTAAAGTTGTGATAGATCTTATACGACAATCTCATTCTAATAAGAAGATTAACAGAAATATCTAAGTAAGATATAAGTCAGTCAGATGATTGTTGAGTAGAAGTGTTGTATCTCTAGATTTTATGAGATATGAGGGGTATACTTGATACATCGAGGGGGATGAGCTTAGCCCACAAGGAGTCACTAATAGGGGTAACCCAACCTTTGTGATTAGAGATCCCATGAAGAATGTTCAATGGGTAGAAACAACATGCAATGTGTGACTCAATTTTAGCACTAATTTTGAGGAGTATGTCTCCATGAGAGCATCTCTTTCCCATCCCTAAGGTGATAATGCTTATTAGTATGATGTTCAGGATTGGTATTTACCATTAATGAGACCGAGGCGGGTATTGCCACAAGGTACTTGTCACACATACCCTTGGAGGCTCACCTAAGTGAGAGTTTTCATGAGGCTACAACAATGGGATTGGGCTATTCCCTAGAGACTATCATGACAATCAAGATGAGAGCGCATCGCCTTTAATAGCACTAACCCGTGAACCTGACCTTATATCAAGTACTACGTGTGTGACTTGTTGAAGTATGATCAAGGGACCTAATTTAAGGCGTAGTTCATTACAGCTCCTCAGATGAATACTGTCAACACTAAGTATAGGCTCAAGTCCTGAAGACTCCCGCACCTATTGCATCGTACTAGAGTTGCTTTTATATACTTTTTATATTTTATTTTTTTTTATTCTGAGTTTTGAAATTATAAAACTTGTGGGGGATTGTTAGAAAGTTTCAAATTTCTCATTTTTATTTATAATGGTTTTTCAAAATTCATTATTGGCTATTTTAATATAACTAAGAAATTGAAAGTTACAAATTTGTGATGAATCTCAATAAATTGATAGTTACAAATTTGTGATTATTTTCAATAAATTGAAGGTTACAATTTGTGATTCATCTTAATAAATAGAGAGTTATAAATTTTTGAATTTATTTCTATTTCAAATTTTGAATTAAATTCTTAGGCTCACTTGTGCCTATAAATACCAAACTTTTCAAGAGTTTAAGACACAATTTTTTTTCATAATTTTCTTCTTGTATTCCATACTTGAAAGAGTTATTCTATTAGTTTTTATATATATATATATATATATATATATATATATATATATATATATATATATTGTTTTTGGGCAACCTTGATTAGGTCGGTTCATCCCCGCTTCCCAGTAGACGTGCACATTGTAGGAGGTAAAGCTGCGAGCACTTAGGTTTTATCTTGGAGTCGGTTTTAGCCATTCATACTCGTATGTAGAGAGGCTATAACGACTTTAGGACAATGGTTTTCCACGACTCACAGGCCAATTCCTTCTATTTTCTACTCTTTAGTTTTAATTAATTATATTATTTTGTTTTATACCTTATTATGCATGTTGTGTTATGTTAAATTGTTTTGAATTCCACAAATATATATTCGAATTTGTCTTCTAATTTTCTATAAATAATTATATTTTTCCAACAATTACTATTATCTTATTCCCATGATTGAGGAATAACTGTAATCTATTTTGAAATTGTTGGAAATTTGGGTCGGGTCAATTGTTTATGATGAGAGCCTGACCCACCTAAGTTAAATTTAAAATAAAAGATCGGAGGAAGTAGTTTTTCCTAAACTTCTCCCAACTTCCCATAACTTCTCTTATTGTATGGATGAGTAACCACCGAAGTAATGGATTTTGGACCAGTTTCTATACAAAAAAACGTGCAAAGAAGAGTGGTTTACTGCACATGTAATTTTAGAGAGAGAAATCACATTTAGAGAGAGAAAATCTTAATCTTCTTCCTTAGTAAGAGACAAAAGGGCGTTTATGTTGTGAAAAACATATGTTTTCCAATTCTTTGATTACATATATGATGAAAGGCTAGGTTAATGAGATCAAAGGTTGAAGAAACAAAGATGAGTCCAAAGTACATGAAGATTTCAGGTTGAAGCGGTAAGAATTCGAATATGTTGCATAAACTCAATTAATATTGGTGTCAGTGCATATGTTTATGTTCTTTGGGTGTATATCGTCTATGTGAATATGAATGCATGTATCAAATTGGTAGAAAATAAAAAATTCATAGAACTCGAAATAATGAAGCTTTAATTGTTGAAACTGACAAATCTTTTATTTCTCAATAATATGCCATGATTTTCTAGAGTAATGTAGCCCTATAGCATGTAAATGAAATTTGAAAAATCTAGTAAGCTAACTCTCAAGGAGGAGAGAGAAAATTAAAACCCTAATCATGAAACCTATAACTTTGAATTAATGTTATAATTTGTACAATTAAATTCATGACATAAATTTACATGGTTAGATAGATGATTTCACAAGCTTTCCAAATTGGGTTGAAAATTTGGGTCGTTTTTTGTTGTTGTTAAAATTGAAAGTTTGTAGGTTGTAGATAACCTCCAAACCATACCTTTTCCATGCGCACAAGGAGAGTGGATGCATTCTATTTTTTTTTCGATGACCGAAACCAAAAACAGAGGTCACCACCATGACCCTCACCACCAGCAAAAGTGTGCATCGCTGGTCCAGTCAAGTTTTGAAGCCAGCAGGGTGTCGTCTAAAGTGTATGTGCCGAGGTAGTGCGTGAATGGTTTTTGGGTGGTCTGAAAATAATCACCATCCAAACCACTGTCGATGCATAATGGCGGCTGGAGGTTGCTTGGGCAACATAAAAAACATCGTTTTAATCAGAAAAAAACATTTATGATTTTTTCAAAAATTAATTTTTCTTAGATTATTCAATATTAATTTTTGAATAAAAATTAATTAAATAATTATTTGAAAATTGGAAATTTTCTAAAATTAAGATTTGTGCAATTTTGAGCGTGATAAATTTTTTTTAGCTTGAATTTTTTTTAACTGGGTTAGTATCTAGTGGGAGCATGTGAAAGCTCTGTGATTTTTGTTTTTCTCTACAGTTGAAATCAAATTCAATCAAAATTACATGCATATATTTGTTGTCATGTAAATGAATTTAATGATTGATTAAGTATCAATTTAAAATACTTACACATGTTAGTTACTCTTGGATGTAGTAGACATGTCACTTTTATTAGGGTTTCTTAATTATGAAAAGGATCCAGAACATACAATGTCTAAGCACATAGCTGTAGTGGCAAAGAACTGGAGTAAAGTTATAGTTAATGATTCCATTATTCAAAAATGTCTTAAGGCTCGAGTCCTGTTTGAGTCTTTATCGGATGATGAATGAAAAACTATGAAGACTACTCTGAGGCACGACGTAAAAGTTAGAAATAGTTTCATAAAGGTCACCAGTGAGTTGGAATTGGCAGAAAAGTGTCGTATTCTTTCAGGAATGAGATGTACTACAGTGTTATCATAGTTTCCAAATCTTCACAATGCAAGACACTTGAGTTTTGTAGGAAAGAGGGATCATTAGATGATTAAGATAGGAAAACAAGTGATATATGAGGAAATAGGCTTTTTCAGTCATACAATTTGCTTGAAAAATTACAAAAATGATCAATGTTTGACCAATAAATTACCTATCATAATATTTCCTAATAAGAAAAAGAAAGAAAAAGTGTAGACTATGCTAGAAGCTTGTGTCCTTTTACTGTGATATGCAAATATTTGAATGAATGAATCTAAGTTAATGAAGTAAAGCTTAGTTTTTTCCTCTGTAAATATTTTTGTTTGCATGACGAATGAAATGAAGTGCTTTCTAATTTTATGTTCAAGATCATGTAATATGCTTGTCATATAATGTATTTAATATACTGAACTTAGGGAGTTCTAGGTTGGTAGAGTTGAGATGAATTATTACTTAGGACTAAAATTTTGCGCTAATTGGACTAAATTTATGATGATGAAACTTTTTTACATAGAAGATGATTGAGAGCAAAGCGAACTTTTGATTTCGTGTCTAAAGTAAAATTATAGTTGAATTAGTTTGTATTAGCTGCAAAATAAATGTGTGTGAATATGATTATAAATGTGCTAGTATTTGATTAATGATATATCTCCATGTAATTATTTAGACCATGGCTTCAAATTCTAAGTTGATTAAGGCTGAGTTGAACGAGGATGAAAAGCTGAATGGTGAAAACTTTGAAGTTTGTCACATTATGAGTGAACTAGAGAAAAGAACTTTTGCTCAAAATGAGAGAGATCACGAGGCTTATGAATCCTGGAAGAGGAATGATAACGTTGCTCACATGGTGATGTTGAGTAATATGCAAGATGATCTCGTATATGAGCATGTGAAATATGATACCTTTTGGAAAATCTAGGTTTCTTTGCTAAGTTGAGGTGTTTAACTGGAAAATTTTGTACCTATGATAAGCTCCTAGATCATTCAATGAGGAAACATGTTATTGAAATATCAAACATGATAAAGAAAATTAAGGTAGAAGGTTTCCCCTTGACTAATGGACAAGAGGTTTATGTAGTAATCCAGTCTCTAGCTAAGAGTTCTGAGCACATAACAGCTGAAATGATGTGTAATGAGAAACTTATAATTTTTAGTGACATTGCACGTCACCTAGAACTTGATGGTGAGTGTTTTTAGGCTGCTAGACATTCAGATCAAGCTTGTGTTGTTGAATCCAGCTTGTATACGACTTTGGGCCTGAAGCATGAGAAAGTTAAAATATTGTTCTGACACCCAAGAAGATCAAGAAGCATAAGAGAGGTAAGCATGGTGGTAAAAGGGACAAGGACCAAGATGAGCTGTTACAACTGTGGTGAGTTGGGTCACTTCGCTCGTGATTGCACTGAGTTGAATAAGGTATACCCTACTCCACTTATTTTATTAATGCTTATGTTTCTAGCAAAGTAATGCTCACTAAATCTTATCCGTTGTGGATTATAGACTCGGAAGAGGCATACCATGTAGCAGGAGACCGGGGAGCATTGTAGGGTACCATCAAATCTGACAAAGTTCATGATGGATATGTGTGAGGAACAACTTAAAGTTTAAATCAATGGTTTGGAAGCCTATTAGCTAAGATTGACTGGTGGTTAAACTCAAATCCTACTATTGTCCTATATGCGCTCTAATTTGACGGAGTTGGTCTTTATGTTTAGTCATTCTAGACCTAATTTTAGTGTTATTTACTCTGGTGTTGTGTTGATGTAATGTTGGAAAAAAAATTTCTATGTTGTGCTTATGTATAAAATTGTTCCAAAACACTTTGAATTGGTTTGTGTTTTGCAATATAATCATAATTGTGGTTGTTTTATTTAATTGCATTTTCTTTATGTGTGAATTGTTGATGTGAAACTATTTGGCAAGCTAGACTAGATCACATTGGGTTTGAAATAATAAAATGGTTTGACTGGTGACAACATGTTAGGCTTAGTCACTAGTTTTATTATTGCCTGCATATGAACTTTTTCAAGTTGATAAAATAACTAAGAACCATTTGATACAAAACCTGGAACTAAAATCTCATTATTAATAATCCATCTGGACTTTTTTGGTCCAGAAGAATTGTTTTAGAACATTTTGGAAGGGTTTTTGGAGAATGGTTGTTCATTCCCAAAATTTTGTGACAAAATATTGTTGTAGAGAGATAAGATAGGACGTTGTTATAAATGGTTAAGTTATTGGTACAGTTTATCTTTATTGAGATGCCTTGTTAATTGTTGCTGTATGATTAACCACATACCTTTTCTATCAGTTACTTCTATTTAATTGACTATGAATGGGTTTGATACCTGATCTAAGTCAATTGATGACCTTTGAGGGTCAATTGATTATGTTTAGGACCATTCTCATAACTTTGGGAAGTTGGTTTCAAAATGTAAAGGTGTATCTTTAGTAGATACTAAGAACAATCTTAAGGGTTATGTTTTTTAACGTATGAGCAAATAGAAGTTTGACTAAACTTCATAGAAGCAATGTCATAAGAAATCAGTTATTTCCTTAGATGAGGTTAAATAAAAAAAGTTTCTTTTTGCTATGAGATGAAATATCTTGATCATGCTAGTGCATCCAATCAATAAGATGAGGTTAATAAGGTTTTTCCTAAACTTTATCAACTTAGTGGGAGCAATACATTGATTGTTAGTTCTGTTTGAGGCTTACCTCAAGAATCATAGTTATGCGGAAGCAATTAGAAAAAGATCTTTTATCATTGATATGAGCTTAAGAGATAAATTTTGATTATGCTTGGAAAGGAAAATAGATTAAAAACAATGGTAAAAATATTGGAGTTTAGAGAAAACTATGTCTGGGAATTGGTCAAACTTTTACCTATTGCAGAGTAATTAACAATAAGTGAGTTCTCAAGTTCACGTAAAAATTAATAGGAAAATGAGTTTATTCAGAGGTAGAAGGCTTGGTGAAAAACCACATCCTACAATATGATTTAGCTAGTGAGGTTTACTCTTTTCACCTCATTCTAGGGCTTGTGAAAGCACCAGATGTATGTTCTGCTTGCATTTCTCAATGGAGAACTGGGTGACTAAATTTACATGAAACTACATATAGTTTTTGTGTTAGAAGGCTAAGAGTGCAAAGTATGCTAGCTCCAATGTTTCGCATATGGCCTGAAGTATTCATCCAAACAACGGTGTTTGAGATTTGATCGAGCTATGAAAACTTATGAGTTTGCATGATTGATGAGGATCACTATATGTATGTAAAATGGCTAAAGGATAAATTTGTAAATTTATTGCTCTGTGTTGATGATTTATTAGCTAGAAAGATAAAGAGGTTTTCACCATTTAAGAATAGTTGTTTTATCATTTTTAAAAATGGAAGGACTTGGGAGAAGCTAATTATATACTTGATGTGAAGATTTATAAAGATAGTTCAAGAAATCTCTTAGCTCTATTGCAAGAGCTTTACATTAAGAAGATTCTAGAATAGTTCTATTTACATAATAGCAATCCTGTAGACACCCCTATATCTAAATACAAAGGTTTAAATATTGAATTATATTTAAGACTCCCTAAAAGAATAAAGAAATCGAAAGAGATTCTTACCTCAGTTCTAGTGAGAGCCTATTGTATGCTAGAGGCATGCTATGTCTGACATTTGCTAAGCCTTGGAGCTAGTGAATAGTTTTAAATGGAAAGAAGCATTAAATAATGGTCAATATGGATCAACAGATACTCAAGAGCACTGCAAGTGACTATGTTATAGAGACTGAGTTCAGAGCTTGTTTTGCTACAATGCAAGCGAAAGTATAACTTAAGAGGTTCTTTGAAAAAACTGAGAGTTGTCAATAATGTCTTAGAATTAGTGACAGTCAACTTTGATAGTCAAGTTGATATTCTTTGCATGTGGGACCCTTAATGTCTTGATAGGACTAAGTACATCAATTATAAGAATAACTTTCATTGGAGACAGTATGGATTAAAAGAATGTGATCCTATAGCACATATTTACGCATTAGATAATTGATTTGAATTTATCACTAGAAAATGATTTTATTTTATATTGAAATCTCTAGGTATGTGTATTGATTAAATAAGTATCTATGTACTGATTTATTATTGAACTTGGTGTTTATTTCATGTATTTTTGGACATGTTAACTCTAGTACAAACACACATATAGGAAAGTATGTCATCAAGAAAAGGTCGGCTCTTTCACATGAGTGATCACCTCAGACGCTAAGATAGTGAGCTGATGTGAGACTTAGTATACTATTTTTAGACTTAAGGAAAGTGAGCCAAGTATATAGTCAATGTGAATTCATAAACAATATACCTTGTTAAAATTCGATTGGACTAGAGTCAAGATGAGGTATCGAGCCAAGTCTTAAAAACTTAAAACGACCATGATCATGGAAACCTAGATAAAATTCGGACGCGAGTGCTTGCTGAAGCACTTAAAGAAGTGGGCTAGTAGAGGACTTGAGCTAGGCACATGGGAGTAAGAATGTGCTGCTTGTGACAAGGCTAAGATTCGTATAGTGGTATGTAGTTTAAAAAGACATACGCTTTTATCAACAAAGAGTAAACCACTATAGAATGTATTTCATACTACATATGCTTAGTACGACCTTAAAAGGAAGTGAGTGAGTGAATCACTACATCCTCACTGTGTAAGACCCTAAAGGATTATGTAAATTTAAAGTCTCAACTAGTGTCCTAGGTGACTTTCGACTATGTTCTCAAAAGAATAGGTTAATGTTTGCTACTTTAGCATGTTTCCGACGATGACGAAATAATTATCCTTATGAGGCGTGTCTAGGAAAGTAGTTAGTCTAAAACAGAGAGACATTAGTGCGAAAGGAAGAATGTTTTATTTACATCCACCACATGTGTTCACAGGTTGACCAATTATATTGCTTTGTTGAAGCCTGGACATAATTGTGGATACATAGTGAGGAAAGTAAAGTTAGCATTGCCTTTGAGGGTTTAGGTATGCTAAGACTGATGTAATAAAATAAGTTTGGGGTACCACGAGACACTTTCTTAATTCTATATTTATTTAGAGTTGAAGCTGCTGTGTATCCCTAACATGTGCATAGTATTGAGCTTCCAAGTGTAGGTGTACTCGTAGGTTGCATGATCTATTTGCCTATATGAAGTTCTCGAAAGGAAGTTAGGTGTTGAAGGTTTTCTCTATATCTATTGGGCGATGTTGAGTCCATCATATATGAGCGGGAAATGTTGAAAATTCGGGTCGGACCCATGATGGGTATCTTGACCCACCCAAGTTAAATTTGACATAAAAGGATAAAGGGAGTAGATTTCCCTCAACCTCCTTTAACTTATCTTATTGCATGGATGAGTAACCACCCAAGTACTAGATTTTGGAGTTAGTTTTTGTAGAGAAAAGTGGGTTACTGCACATGTAATTTTAAAGAGAGAAAGCACACTTAGAGAGAGAAAATCTCCATCTTCTTGCTTAGTAAGAAACAAAAGGGCATTTGTGTTATGAAAAATGTGTTTTAAAATTTTGTGATTACATACATGACCAAAGTCAAGGTTAAAGAGATCAAAGGTTGAAAAAACTGAATCAATGGAATGACCAATCTGTGCCCGATTTTGTGTTGAATTAGATTTAACATTGCCTTGTCCAAATCGGGTATGAATTATGGTGAGTTATGAGGCAGGTTTTTGGCAACAAATTTCATATGAAGGCAATCTTGATTATGGCACACATTGTTGGCTATAAGGACACAACATTCAAGACTTTAGAAACAAGCTGGAAACTCTGTCTTTGATCAAGGAGTTCAACAAGTGTTTGATAAAAAGGTTAGTTTGGGTAGAGATCAATTAAACGGCAAGACGCATTTTGGTAACAATAAGCCTTAATCAAAGGCTCATGGAAATTCAAAGCGAGTCCATAACAAAGGAAAAGAAGTGCAATTTTTCAATGTCAATGTGAATCATTCTTAAGTTGACAGCAACAAATACTGTTGCATGGAAGGAAAATAGCAAAACAATTTCTGGTCCATTCTTATCGGGTTTGAGCTCCACTTCAAAAAGAGAGGAAACATTGGTGGAAAACAATCTTTCAAGAGCTGTGCATCATCAAAATTATGGGTGCTTAAATCCTGAATTAAATCCAGTTGTAATACTAGGACAAGCTGAGATAATAACAACCCAAAACTTCGATCCATTGTAATCCATTCAAGTGGATGTTGATGAGGAACAACAACTTCAAGGGCAGGTATTCCTAAACTTAATCTCCTAAATTTTTGAATGCCCTAGTAAGAGTAATATAGATTACCTTAAATGCACGGATGATATTGAACAATTGAAACACATTTCATACCCTTGCCCTAAGGGATACTATCCTCAAATGATAGTATAGAGAAGCAAACTAGAATGCCTTATAAACTATGTTATATTGAAGACTTGCTAAAGTCTTCAAATACACTGCATGCATCATTAAAACGAAAAGATTTATTATTTCCATCTCTAGACCAAGTTATAAAGCCTCTAAAAAAGAAGGCAAAAAAAGCCAAAGCCAAAGGCAAGGTCTCTAGATCCTCTATTAAATCTGAAAATTGATAAGAACAATTATATGGAATATTAGAGGAGTTGGTAATCCTAATAAAATGGGAATGCATAGAAAATTGATTAAGGAAAATAAGACAGCTCTAGTTGTCTTATTAGAAACTAAACACAATGGGGATGCTTTACAAGGTTTCTCTAGACGTCTTAAATTCCCCAACTTCATGCATGGAAACCCTATTAACACCCATATATGGATACTATGGAAAAATGATTTAAATTTAGATGTAATAGAGATTACTCATTAATCAATCTCGGTTAAATTGACTTGTGTGCTTACTAATGTAACATGCTATCACTACAAGATAAAAGACTAACGTTGGCGCTTTTTTTAGCATATTTCGACGCTTTAAAGTGCCGCAATATGCAATACCGATGCTTATGGAAAGTGTTGGTATGTGTGGTGTCGAAGTGCCAGTACCGGAGCTTAAAGAAAGCACCGAAATATGCATTCTTTTCGGTGCTTCTACGCGCTGGTATATTTCGGCCATTTTCGCTTCTAAGCACCGCAATATACCAGAGCTTAGAAGCACCGCAATAGAGCGCCAAAATATTATGGACAATTATGCATATTGCAGCACTTTTAAGCACCGCAATATGCACTTTTAAGTGCCGCAATATAATGGGTTAAATCACCAATTAATATACACCTGCCTTGTGTTTTTACATTATTTTGGGTTTAATATCAACACGAATACCCATGTTATTCAATATGTAAAATGTTTTATCAAATCCATAAAAATTCAAATATCAATACAAAAGTCATCTATTTACACCAAAAAAAAAAATCATAGTTAACATATAAATTCATACAAAACAAAGTAATGGAATGTAGTCTGGAAAATTATTTTACCATTACACTTAAAATCAATTATAAGGTCCTCTATTAACCAACTATTGTAGTAAAGACTTCAGCTCATCAACTTGGGATTGCATATTGTTCATTTGATCATCGTGCTTCGCTGTTATTTATTGAATCTGATGCTCATGCTTTTGATTGTTTTATTCTATTTGTGCTTTCAAACTATTTATCTCTTCAGTATAAGCCCCATTGTATCCCATATCATTCCTAATTTGAGCTGAAAGTCTATACACGGCAGAGGGTGTAACTCCAAACCCTTGACCTCGGACACGACCAGAACTCTCTTCACCCATAAGCTCGGTGAAGACTTCATTTTGTATTACTAAATTATTGCTAGCATCAGAAGATCCTGAAGTTGCAACAAGTTGGGTGACACGAGCTTCAGCTATCACCTACAATTACGAAACAATAAAGATTAAACTCCTCCAAAGATTATGCAGCGAAAGTTACATAAAAGAAAAGTTGCTTATCAGATTTTATAGAAAAAAGGAACAAAATTTCTCCTATATTTCCATAAAACCTCATGCAAATGAAAAACAAAAATACAGTCCAAACAGAGGTCTCATTCATTTGGTTTGATAAAATTGCAATTCTATATGCAAACTACCTTGGATCCCCTAAAGAATCCGTGTCATTAACACTTCCCAAAAAAGAAATGTGAGATATACAGTAATAAAGGAAACACTGCCCAGTGTTCATCCTTAATTCAATACAGTAAATTTTAACCAAAGTGTATTATTTTGATTATTAAAATTCAAAGAATCTTTTTTTTTCTTTAATGGCAAAACCAAAGGAGATTACATTTTCAAAAATGACAGCGCAGATAAGGCTTAAGGGTTATAATTTATTAGTCATCGTGTCTATCAATCAATAATTAAAAGAATTTGCAAATGTTTCTGGTCTTACTGCAAATCTATCTAAGAGTACACTCTACTATGGAGGTCGCTGCAAAGTAAAATATTTCAAATCTAATTGGCTTCAATGAAGGTAAAATGCCAATGAAGTACCTGGGATTGCTAGTCACAGCTTCAAAGCTCTCAGTTAGTGATTGTTTGCCTCTAATTAAGAGAATCAAAGGTAGAGTATAGAGAAGAGCTGGAAAATACCTCTTATATGCTGGGAGGTTACAACTGGTTCAGAATGCCCTCTTTAGCATGCAAGTTTACTGGAGTACTGTGTTCATACTACCAGTGCAGGTTTTGATTTGAAGACAAATGAAAAGATCTATAGAGGGTTCTTATGGTCTGGTCCTGATATGGTTAAGAACAAAGGGAATGTTGCTTGGAAAGATATTTGTTGCCCTTTAAAAGAAGGTGGTTTAGGGTTTAATTGGTGGAGTGGAATAAAGCTGCTATGTTGAAGCATATCTGGGTTCTGGCTGCAAAAATTCCTTTTCTTTAGGCTGACTGGGGTCATACAATGCTTTTGTTTGAGAATTTGTATTGGTCGATTGGAATGGTTGGTTAGTCTTTGAGAAGCCAAAAATTCGCTGCAATTATTGATGTTTTTATCTAACTGTTAGCCATCACAGGATAACAAAAGATAATAACTACTCAATTTAAACACATGATTACTAAGTTCCTTTATTGATACTAACCTACAAATGTCAGAAAGTTTATCATTATGGAGCAACACATAACGATGTGCTTGAGCCAATGACATGTCATCGAGCTCAACACTTACAGTCTTTCTCATTATCCATCCACCCGAGGAAAACATGTATTCATTTGGATAATTTACAGTATTATTGTTCTTTTGGGGGCGGTTGAATTTTTTCTCTACATCTTTGAAGTATTGTGAGCAATATGTTAGACACTCTTCCCCATTGTACCTTTCAGCAATTGACCCCTCGGGTCGACTTCTATTACATACGTAAGATTTCAAGCGCACTAAATACCTTGCAAAGCCAAAAAAATTAAAGATAAATTTAGTAGCCATTAATATAAAAAATTGTTGGAAATCACCTTGATAAGATTCCCTGGTGGTGATCTTCCAAACACCAAAGTCTAGAATGACTTGTAAAGAAAAGATACAGCAACCAAAGCAAGAAAGAAGACCAGCAATTGTTATCGAGGTTCGGCAATAGCCTACGTCCCCATGAGTTCCTCTGAACTCTCTGCACTAAATCTCAATGGTTCTTTACAATACAACAACCCTCTCCAAGAAACCTCAAGTTCTTGGAGAAACAAAGAAGAGAACAAGAAAGACCTAATCACTTTCTATACTAATTTCTCTCTTACAACCAGCCTCTCTAATGAGTCCCTCTTGTACGTCTGTGTCTTTGCACTCTCATATAATTCTCTCATTTACACACACTCTTGTTTGTCACAATACCTTTCACGTTACATTCTATCATGAGATTGAATCTAGGTGACCCTTTATATAGTGCACCAACTTCTTGTCCAATCTTGAGAGTTAATATCTACCCTTAGATCTTGATGACCACTCAACCATAGCCCTCTATCAATCCTAAGTGATGCTATACATTTTAACCTTGCCCACGCACTCAACAAGAGGCTGAATCAAGTGGAATATGTGTGCCTAGCGCCTAGGCACTGAATAGGGCATGCTGCGGCGCTAGGCAAAACACCTTTTTCACCACTTTCTGGGCATCGCGGCCTTGGGAAGGGGGCGCTGCGGCCTTGAATCTTCTCCAGCACTTCCCTTGCTAGACACTGCAGCTTGGGAGAAGGAGGGCTATAGTGCACACTGAAGCTCGACCTCCTGATGCTGTGCGCACTTCTTTGTCTTCCTGAATAGAGGTGTGCACACACACCCAAATTGATGCGCACACTTGTGTGCACTCCTTTAACATGCTGAAATTTATTCTTCCAACCTTGTTTAAACCTTAAACCATGTCTAAATCATGTTTAAACCTTAGAAAAATATCAACAAAAATAAAGAGTGCACAAATTAGATTTGAACATCTAACCTCTCAACAGGATACATCCAACTATAGTGTACGGGACCACCAAGTCTAGCCTCGGAGGCTAAGTGAATGATAAGATGAACCATAATGGTAAAGAAACTCGGGGGAAATATTTTCTCCAAATGGCAAAGTGTCAAAGCAACACGTGACTCTAATATGTCAAGCTCATAGGGATCAAGGGCTTTAGAGCATAAAGATTTGAAAAATGATGATAACTCAGAAACAACTGCTACAACATGTCTAGGCAAAGATGCTCTTAAGGTAATAGGAAGGATTTCTTGTAGTAATATGTGATCGTCATGACTCTTTAAGTTTGACAGCTTACGATCATTTAGGTTGACACATCTCGAGATGCTTAATGCATACCCATCAGGAACTTTAAGATTTGTCAAAACTGTCAAGAAATTGTGCTTATCCTTCGTAGACATAGTGTAGCATGCTGGAGGCGAGTGATCTTTTCCATTAGGAAGAACAACTAAATGGAGGTATTTCCTAATATCAATTTCCTCGAGATCGCTGCGTACCTTTTTATTATCTTTAGTTTTACCATCTATATTCAATATTGTTCCAATCAAATTATCACATACATTCTTCTCTATATGCATCACATCTAAATTATGACGCAATAGATTGTCTTTCCAATAAGGCAACTAAAAAAAATGCTTCTTTTTTTCCACAACGTATCTACAACTCCCTTATCCATGGGAAGATCCTCATTATCAACATTTTCTAGGAAATCATCCACACCCTCAAAAATGTTATCAACTTCATCCACTAGTACTTGCCCCATAGTGGTACCAACATCCTCTCTTGCCCTATTCTTAGAAGGCTTCGAGGGTTTACCATAGATATAGTTTCCACCCTCTAGTTTTCTTAAATCATCGTGTCCAGACGGTGGAACAGGAGCAGATCCCAACTTTATGGTGCCATCAAACTGATCCTTTTGAAAATGAAACTTATGGTTTTCTTCTAACCATCGACGATGACCTATATAACAAAACTTTCCCCCGTGCTTTAACCATATAGAATGCGTAGAGTCCCCACAACATGGACAAGCAACCCGCCCCTTGGTGCTCCAACCAGATAAGTTTGCATATGCCGAAAAATCATTAATGGTCCAAAGAAGAGAAGCGCGCAGCTTAAAGCTTTGATTGGTGGATGCATCAAACGCATCAACACCATCCCATAATTGTTTCAACTATTCCATTAGAGGCTGCAAGAAGATATCAATATCATTACCAAGGCTTTTCTCACTAAGAATCACCATTGAAAGGATGAACGATGTTTGCTTCATGCAAAGCCACGGTGGCAAGTTATATGGGACCAAAAGAACAGGCCATGTGCTATAGGTTGAACTCATTGTTCGAAAGGGATTAAACTCGTCACTAGCTAGGCCAAGCCTAACACTACGAGAATCAGCTGCAAAATCAGGATACAAAGTATCAAATTCATTCCAGGCTAATCCATCTGCTGGGTGTCTTAAAATCCCATCCTTTATCCGATCTTTATCATGCCATCTCATTAACAAAGCCGTTTTAGATGACATATATATCCTCTTCAATCTCGGTATTAGCAAAAAATAACGCAATACTTTAGCTAGCTTTTTATTTTAGATTGACCATCCATCTCATTCAACGGATCCTCGTTATCAACATTGTTTTTAACCCACCGTGGCACACCACACGCATGACAAAATTCATCATTCACATGCTCACCCCAATACAGTGTGCAGTCATTAGGACAAACATAAATCTTCTCATAGCCAAGACTCAATCCTTTGATAATCTTCATGGCTTCATAATAATTTGATGGCAATGGAGCACACATCGGAAATGCCATGTTGATAAACTCAAGCAACATAGTAAGATATTTACCAGACCACCCATTCAAACATTTGATGTGTAGTAGATATAACATAAAACTTAACTTTGTGAAATTCTAACAACCCAGATAAAGTTCATTATCATAATCTTGCATCAAATTGCGATACTGAGTCGTCTCATCAATAGTAGAACGAACTGGATGTTCGAAGTGTGAAGGATCACCATAATTATTGAACTCAAACACACTATGTTGCTCTTCACCATGCTCATTTGAAGATCCCACTTCGATTCCTAAACTTAATGGTTCATTGTTTGGGTTTTCACAAGTAACCTCGAAGGCACCTCAGAGCAAACCCAATACATCATCTCGTCCCATAAAGCCAACTAGAACACTAGTGGGTTGTAAACTAGTGTGAGTGTTGTCTATACAAGAGACTTTCTCCCCATGAAAAACCCACTCGGTGTAACCTGGACTAAACCTATTATACAATAGATGCTCCTGAACAACTTCTGGTTCGAATGAAGAACAATTACCACATCTCCTACATGGAGAAACAATACTACCACGACCACAAGCTTTCTGACACACAAATATAATGAAGTTTGCAACGCCATCCATATAGGCTTTACTCCAATAGACTTTCCTAAAACAATATTAAGAAAGTCAGAATTGAAATATTTTTGGCAAAAGAAGGCATAATCATAAACTGATTGCTAAATGGATGAACTAAAATTAATAACAATAAATTGATAATCACAGGTTAGTACTCCATATATTACAATCAGTCCCATCGAAAGTGAGTATTTATTTGTTTTAGTGACTTCTCTTTAAATAAAGAGAAATCTTTCTAGGCAACTTAATACAAACTAAAGCTCATGTTGGCAATTGGTCTCAGCAAAACAAAAGGTTACAAATAACACATATATGCAGATTTTATAACTTTTTTGACAAATTATTGATTATTCACTTTTAAAAGTTTACCAACCTGTGAATCTTCCACCAAATGTAAGCTAATAACATTACCAAATTAATGAGAAGTCCTAAATTTTCAATTCATTGTGCAATGTCTAACAGTATTTTACAAAGGAGCCCCAGCACCAGCCCCTGTGCTGGTGCTGGTGCTGCTTGAGCCCTTGTACTTGCTTTTTATAAGTTGGCTATCTCTATTTGACAAAACATGCACAAACACACACAAAGTACTTGCTTCTATAAGTTGGCTACAGATATCCTATTTTACAATTTTGGAAAACTTACTTCCTCAATTTCTATTTTTTCAGTGTGCCACAGTTTCTCTAAATCATTAGCCATTCAGTCCATTCTCACCAAGATAGTATGACAAGCTTTTCTAAGTAGAGACGGAGTATATCTCTACAGAACTATAAAACACCAACGGGAAAGATTGTAAATGTTGCTATATCATTAAATGTCAACCAAGCAGGTAGCAACGACTAGATAATATCATGTATATACAAAAAAATAAATCTTCAATTACTAATGCATCCAAACAACCTCACAAGCCTTGAAATACAATAGTCTACAGAATATGTATGGATCTTATTATAGATTATTAGCTTAATTGCAAATCTTTGATTAGAAAGTGCTTGCAAAAATTAAATTTTCACAGATTATGACATTATATATATATATATATATATATACACACACACACACACACCTCCCTCCAGAACAACAAAAATATCTATATCAAACCAGAACATATCTGAACAGGAATTAATACTGCAATAGTGTGAGTTAATTTACAAAAAGGAATTAAAAACGACTTAAACTACAAGCTCAACTTCTTTACATCCTTTAAACTCAGAGGTGGCACATTGTCTTAGAAGAAAAGGATAAGTTAGTACCACTTACTATGATTAGAAAACCAAGATGCAAGCAATTCTAATAAACTCTCCTATACATATCACCTATATTTTCAAACCTCCATATACTTTTCTGCCACCAAGATATTATTTTTTCCCATCTTATAAAAATAAAAATAATTTTGGATGCCAACAAACCTTACACTAACTTCAGTGTTCTAACTCCACTTGATAACTTCAAAATTAATCATTATTTTCCTTCTTTGGAAACTGTTACTCATAGTCATACATTTAACATCGAAAACTTTCGCATCCTTGGGCTATCTTGTTTAACTAAATACAAAAGAAGAAAACTTTTATACTTCCAAGTTAATCAAGGAACCAAGCACTTCGAGATATTGTTACCATATTGCATTGAGATTCAAATAGAAGACTCAGAGATTCCATCTTTTTCCTCACCACCAAGAGAAAATGAAGCTCCCTACAAATAGATAGTGAAAAACAAAACATTTGCATATCCAACACCCAATTACTACCCCAAAATTAACAATCATTTCAGATAAGCAATTGTGTGAAACCATCATCTAAAATCAAGCATCTTTCTTTCAACAACCAGTCATAAATGTCATATTAATCCTGAACTTCAAAACAAGTTCCACAATTACGTAAGCAGAAAAAAATTGGAAATGTAAAGTTTCTTGTATGAATCAACTACATTTCACTTGAACAAAATCTTACAATAAACATTAATTAAACATGAGACAGATCAGACCGAAAAATGAAAGAGGCAACAACATAATCAAAAGGAACACAACATCTCAGCTCCAGATTAAGTCCACAGCAGAACTCAAGTCTTATGATGTTTCAGTTCATCTTTAGAAACTAAAAAAAAAAAAGTCGAACTAAACCAAATCAAGTGATTACTCTAAGTTTAGTATAAAACAAAGTTACAACTTCCAAGGTGCCATATTTTCACTTTTTTTTTCTTAGCATTCAGTCAGAAAATAGATCAAGTAAACTCAGAAAAGCTAGACAAACTAACTTGAAATGTCTATTTTAGTGGCTTATCAACTGTAAAATTAGAAAATAAAGGGAATAAAAGGAAAAACCTCAGTGGCTCATCATTGATGAAGATATTAATCTCTCAATTATTAGAGAAAATTTCAACATTTTTTTTGAAGGCTAAGGAATTTTTTTATTAATGAGCATCAAAAGATGCAAAAATTATAAGGAGTCTTCACAAGATTAAATTCAGACCTCACCTATGTTGCACATATAAATCATTATCAACTCTACATACCGCACAAACCTTAGATTGACTCTATGACCATGTGAGTAACTCCTCCACTCTTAACCAATCTTGATGTTATACTTGAAAGATAAACCAACCGCACGTCACACATCACTATACAGTCTAACCATGAATAGAACAGCAGAGCATACATCACCAAAGTGCAGCAGCGCAACCAACACAACAAGCAGATCACAAACTCATAGATGCACCAAAAATGGAATCAGTCTTATTAGACAGCAAGAACCACATCTATCAGCACTATAGCTAGCAGCAAAATTGACTATCTAGTCCAAAGAAATCATCAGTGAGACTATAGCAGACATGTATTACTCTTGGATATCAACAATCAACATAACTATAGAAAATTTCAACACTTATCTAGTTGATAATCATTTTATCATTAAAGGGAACATTTCAAATTTAAATTCAAACTCCAATTATTATTTTTTTAACAGTAAAGCTAAAGATAATTTTATTGTTTGCACGACTGACGGCAAGCTCTTATATATTTGACAAAACTAAATAATCCTAACCTGTAATTATCTATTGGATCCTGTTATCACATCAAACAATCCACAACAACTAAACCATGAGGTTCTCTACACCACTGGAGGAGATGATACTGGAAGAGGCTGCATATGAATTCAGCAACAAAAATACAATTTTAAGTCAGTTTAATTGAGTGAAATACCAATCCAGAGTGAAAAAAAGAAATAGGGGCAAAACCTTTATTTCAGAGCATTCAGGAACCTTAGAGAATTCAGGAACCAGCTTGACAAATAGAGAGAAGAAAAACTCATAGAATACCAAATAGAAGAATGGCGACAGCTAGATGAAGAAGCAAGAAGATTATAGAGGAAGTTCGTGGGAGCTAAGGGTGCAGGACCTAAATTTTGGGGGAAATACACGACGCAGCAAGGAACGTGATGGTAATTTATATGTGAAATTTTTGAGCATATTCCGGCACTTTAAATTACTGAAATATGAAATAGAGTATATACCGATGCTTTGAACTGTCGAAATATGTAATTGAGCATATTCCGACGCTTTCAAGCGCTGGTATATTATGGCACTTAGAAGCGTCGAAATAGGTAATAAGATTCACATATAACGACACTTTGAAGAGCCACTATATGTTCTTTGAATATTGCGACGCTTCAAGGAAGTGTCACAAAAAAGCACCGACGGTTAATATATTGCGGCGTTTGTATGAAGTGTCAAAAATAAAGTGCCAGCAGGTGTCATTTACCTTGTAGTGTATGCTTTTTTTATATATGCTAATGATAAATTATAAGAAAGAAGACCACTTTAGTATTCTCTTAACAACTTAAGATCATCTATCAATGAACCAAGGTTCGTTGGTGGTGATTTTAATGTTGTCTCAAAACCGGAAGAAAAATGTGGTAGGATACCAAGTGATTTACATACATAACAAGAATTCAATGACTTTATAGAGGGTAATAGTCTTTTAGATGTTGGATATGAAGGAAGTGAGTTTACTTGGGTGTAATGATCATCATTCATCTTCTCGGTGTTTGAGTCGTTTAGATAGAGTTTTAGTTAATAATGAATTTATATCCTCCATGCCAATGCCTAGAGTGAGACACTCAGATAGGATTTACTCGGATTATGCTGCATTAATTTTCTCATATATTCAACAAATTTTTAAGCTCTACCCTTTTTGGTTTTTCAAAATGTGGATTACTCATAAGAAATTTTTAAAAACTATTGAATATTGTTGGAAAATAGATTTTACCGAACATCCTATGGTTTTTTTACACCAAAAATTAAAAAAGAGTTAGATTGTGTTTGAAGAAATGGAATTGGGATACTTTTGGGAACATCCATGAGCACTTAGCTCATGATAACATTATAACGGTTGTGTGCGCCTTACAAAATAATTTTTCTGAGGATGAAATGCTGAATTTGAATACAGCACCAACTGATTTGGAAACATGGGTACAACGCGAATAATCATTGTTGAGAAACAAATCTAGAATTAAATGGCTGTAAGAAGGTGATAAAAACACAAATTTTTTTCATGCTTCTCTTAAAGAGAAACAACTCAGGCCAAAAAACAAATTAAAAAAGATGATGGAAACTTTATAATTAAAGATGCTGAAATCAGTAATGCGGCTTGTGAATTTTATAAAAATCTTTTCACGGTCGTTCATGCTAATTCAAATAATCATGATATGTTAGAGTGCCTTCCTAAGGTCATTACAGATGAACATCATACTGAATTATGCCAAGTCCCTCAAGAAAATTATGTTGGAATTTTGGGTTCAAATATGTTATAACATTGTACATGTAGACCCGTTATTTAATAAAGGACCAAATTAAGTGATATAATTTTATGGGTCTCCAAAGTATCAAGGTTCTTTAGTATGGGCCACCTTATGTGTAGAAGCCCGATATGGTATGGGTCTTTGTTAATGGGCCAAAGACCCAATGCACATGTGTGAGGTAACTGAAGGGGTTATGGTCTCTAAGGCACAGGGAAATAAAAAGACATCAAGGGAGGGTGTTTAACATGTGTGTTAAATTTTTGAAACAGACAGTTCTTCTCCCTACCCTCTAACATTCAGTTGATTAGTTCCTATACCAGAGGTGGTTCTCCCTGTAGTCTTAGAAGATCAACCCAAGGAGGCTTGCTTGCAATGGATTATGGTTTGTGTTTCTAACTCACCTTTTCAATATATATATATATATATTCTTAACAAGTTTAATATGAAAAGATCTTGATTGTATCATTGATGATTTATGTATTAGTATCAGGTATTATAACAAGTGGTAACAGAGCCTTTCATGTTAAATTGTTGAGATTCATATAAAAATTGAGTTTCTTGAATTTTCTCCCATAAAGCATGTTTAGGACAGAAATTTGTTTTGAAAAAATTACTATAAATCTATGTTTGTTGATGTGATTATGATATCTTTATGATATATGATTGAGATTGTACGATTACTCAGTGAATTGCATCTCAAAATATGATTTTTTTTGGTATAAAAATATTCAATTTTGGTGATTTTTGCGACTGGTTAAATTTCCATTTATCAAACCAACATTGCGTTGCTGGCTTTAGGCTTTTTTTTTTTGGGCTGATTGCATTTTAGTTGTGGATTCTGTAAATCGATTTTGTCATTTTGCTTTAAGTCTTTTGGTGCTTGTTCGATTTGATAAAGAATAACCGTTTTTTTAATTTTTCTATAACTAGTGGAAGCTTGATATTATGGACATGTACAGAATGTATAGTAAAGTGGAAAATGATTAAATCATTTTTTATTTGTCATGACAGCTTGCCAATTACAAGCATATTAATTTGGTATTCTTTGTAGAGGATCTAAAATTCTATAAGTACTGACTTACCAAATGTCCATTGCTTCCATAACTAAGATTGATACCCTATAATTTTTTTTTTGAGGACCACTACAGTTAATCCCAAAATCTAGTGAACTGGTGCTGCAGCATCAGTGATCTGTCCCTCGGGCAGATTGCTGGAGCCGCGGTGTCAAGGGCTGGCACTGTGGTGCCGGTCAAGGTAAAGGGAAATTTTTTTTTTAAAGATTTTGTTCTGAATTTTATGTTTAATGTTTTGAGATGAGTGAATTGAAGTATTATGTTGTCAAAACAATCTCTAATATGTAAATTTATTTATTTTAAGACATGTAAACATGCTATTAATATGTGAAAATAATCGGCCCAAAGGAAGGTTATTTTTTGCATTGTTATTAGATTAAAATAGTTGTGAATATATGACAAATAAAGGTTGCCATGCGAATAATGTGTCGGTCCAAAGAAAGGCACATTATTTGGCAGGTTGGGTTGTCAATATTCATGAACTATATTTGAGATACCACTTACAAGTTGATATTTTTGTCCAAAGACTAAGTATTAATGTTGTGCTAGGTATCTTGTTATGGGCCCACATGCATATGTATATGTATACAGTTTTGTTTTGATTCATATATACATGAGTTGTTACTAATTGTGAGTTTTTGTTCTTGTTTATAGCAACATCGATTTCTGCTAACATCAACAGCATTTCGGTGCTTAACAGCACGAATTTCAAGAAGTGGCAAGATCATGTTATGATCATGCTGGGGTGCATGGAATTAGACTATGCATTGAGGGTTGATCGCACTGCACCTTTGACTAGCGATAGTACCGCTGAGCAAAAGGCTGTATATGAAAAGTGGGAGCGAACAAACCACATGAGCCTAATGATTATGAAGCACTTGATTCCGGATACCATCAGGGGTTCTATTCCTGATGAAAATGATGCTAAGAAATTTCCCTCCCAAATAGCAGACCGATTTGCCGCAAATGAAAAGGTTGAGACAAGTACCATCTTGACTAAACTTATCTCAATGCGGTACAATGGGAAGGGGAATATAAGAGAGTACATCATGGAAATGTCAGACCTTGTGATAAGACTAAAGGCATTCAAGCTGGAATTGCCAAAAGACATTCTGGTGAACTTAGTCTTGATCTCTCTTCCTACACAATTTAGTCCTTTCAAAATTAGTTACAATACTCAAAAAGAGAAATGGACTTTGAATGAGCTGATTGCTCAATGTGTCCAAGAGGAAGAGAGACTTAATCATGAAAGGGTTGAAAGTGCTCATTTAGCATCAACTTATCAAGACCCCAGTTCCAGCAAGAAAAGAAAGAGGAACATTAAAGGAAAGGAAACTGCAGGGTCTGGAAATTCACACCACAAGGGAAAACAGAAACAAGATAAAGTTATAACTTGTTTCTTTTGCCACAAAGCTGGTCATGTGAAGAAAGACTGCACAAAATATGCCAAGTATGTGACCTGGCGTAAGAAGAAGAGTAAACTTCTAAACTTTGTTTGTTCAGAAGTTAATTAGGACTTAGTACCTAAGAACACTTGGTGGATAGATACAGGAGCAACTACTCACATAAGTGTTTCTATCCAGGGGTGCATAAGGAGTCGAACGCCAACTGATGCTGAAAGATTCATCTATGTAGGAAATGGCGAAAGAGCTCCTATAGAGGTAGTTTGTTTATTTAGATTACAATTGGAATCTGATTGTAATTTGGATTTGGATGAGACTTGTTATATACTGTCTTTTAGATGGAATTTGGTTTCTATTTCATGTTTGGACAAAACAGGTTTTTCTTGTTCATTTGGAAATAGAAAGTTTAGTCTTTCTCAGAATTCAAATTTGTTTGGTACCTGTTCATTAATTGATAATTTATATAAACTGGATATGATTGCGTCCAAAGAAAACGAATCCTTGCATACTAGTAATGTTGGTATTAAGTGCAGATTACCAAATGAGAATTCATTAATGTTATGGCACAAGCTTTTAGGACATATTTCTAAGCAAAGGATTTAAAGACTTGTGTCAGAAAGAATTCTTGATCCCTTAGATTTGTCAGATTTTGAAGTCTGCATTGAGTACATTAAGGGAAAACAAATAAATGTTAAAAATAAAGGTGCTAATAGGAGTAATAGTGTCTTAGAATTGATACATACGGATATTTGTGGTCTATTCCCTACAGCTTCTTGGAATGGACAACAATATTTTATCACTTTCATAGATGACTACTCCAAGTATGACTATCTTTATTTAATTCATGAGAAGTCTCAATCTATAGATGTGTTCAAGAATTTCAAAATCGAAGTTGAAAATCAATTAGGCAAGAAAATTAAGGCTGTCAAATCTGACCGTGGAGGTGAATACTATGGTAGATATGATGGATCAGGTGAACAACATCCCGACCCTTCGCCAAATTTTTGATGGAATGTGGGATTGTTCCTCAATATACCATGCCAGGGACTCCTAGACAGAATGGTGTAGCTGAGAGACGAAACCGAACCTTAAAAGATATGGTAAGAAGTATGATTAGTCATTATTCTTTGCCAGAATCGCTTTGGGGTGAAGCCAACAAGACTGCAGTTTACATCCTGAACAGAGTTCCAAGTAAAGCAGTAGCTAAAACTCCATATGAGTTATGGATAGGCAAAAAGCCTAACATTAGGCATTTGCATGTTTAGGGATGTTTGACTGAGGCTCGGCCTCATAAGCCAAATGATAAGAAGCTAGACTCAAGGACCATTACCTGCTATTTTGTTGGATACTCTGAAAGATCAAGGAGTTTCAAATTTTATGATTCCTCTAATAGATCTTTTTTCGAAATGAGCAATGCCAAGTTTATTGAGGATGTTGAGTTAAGTGGGAGAGACCAATTCAGGCAAGTCAATTTTGAAGAGGAATGTGTTTACATTCCTGTTGTTGCAACTGAAAACATTTAGGTATCCATATCTGATGTTATTCAAAATGCAAATCCGGATATCCAACGCATTGATGACGAACCTGAATTGCTGCCTACTCAAAATCAGGAACAGCTTGAGGTTCATCAAGAGGTACCTCAACAACCTCAAGTGGAAGTGCCATTAAGGAGATCCACTAGAGAAAGGAGAAACGCAATTTCGACTGATTATGTCGTGTATCTCTAGGAACATAAGTTTGATATGGGTATGAAAGATGATACGACTTCTTTTAGTCAAGTCACACAATGTCCTAATTCTGAAAAGTGGATTGAAGTCATGAAAGATGAGATGAAATCAATGAATGACAACGGTGTTTGGGACTTAGTAGAGTTGCCCACAGGTGCGAAACCGATTGGTTGCAAATGAATATTTAAAACCAAACAGGATTTGAAAGGCAACATTGAAAGGTATAAGGCCCGCCTAGTCGCTAAAGGTTTCACTCAAAAGGAAGGTATTGATTATAAAGAGACTTTTTCGCCGGTTTAGACGAAAGATTCCTTTAGAATCATTATAACACTTGTAGCTCACTATGAATTGGAGCTACATCAAATGGATGTTAAAATAGCGTTTTTCAGTGGAAACATTGAAGAAACAATATACATGGTGCAACCGAAGAACTATGAGTCCAAAGATTCAAAGTATCTTGTATGCAAGCTTAAGAAGTCTATTTATGGCTTAAAACAGGCATCCCGACAATGGTATCGAAAATTTGATCAGTTGATCAGGGCATATATCTCAAGTTTAATGGGAGCAAATTTATTATCCCGGTGCTATATATAGACTACATTCTACTAACAAACAGCGATATAGGCCTATTGCATGAAACCAATAGATTTCTATTAAGTAAATTTGAAATGAAAGATTTTGGTGATGCGTCCTTTGTTTTGGGTATACAGATCCATAGAGATCATTCCAGAGGTATACTTGGACTGTCACAGAAGGCCTATATTGATAAAGTGCTAAGTAAATTTAGCATGAGTAGTTGTGCACCAAGAAACACACCCGTGGCAAAGGGTGATAAGTTCAGTTTGCTCCAATGTCCGAAAAATGAACTTGAGAAGAAGGAAATAGAGAAATATCCCTATGCTTCGGCTGTTGGAAGTCTCATATATGCACAAGTGTGTACACGACCGGACATTGCGTACATTGTTGGAATGCTAGGAAAATATTTGAGTAACCCGGGCGTGGATCATTGGAAAGCAGCTAAATGGGTTATGAGATATCTACAGAGAACGAAGGATTATATGCTCACATATCGGAGATCGGATCTTTTGGAGATCGTTAGGTATTCAGACTCCGATTTTGCTAGGTGTTTCGATAGCAGAAGATCCACTTCTGGCTATGTCTTTATGTTAGCTGAAGGAGCTATATCATGGAAGAGTGTGAAACAGTCACTCGTAGCCACTTCCACCATGGAGGCAGAGTTCATAGCTTTCCACGAGGCATCAAATAAGGGAATATGGCTGCGAAATTTTATCACTGGACTGTGCATGGTTGATGGTATTGACAGACCATTAACGATTTATTGTGATAATAAGGCTGCTGAGTTGTATTCCAAGAACAACCGAAGCTATTCGAGGTCAAAGCATATTGACATCAAGTTTCTGGTTGTCAAAGAGATAGTTCAGAATTCTCAAGTGTCAATTGAGCATATCAGTACAAACTCTATGATTGCAGATCTGCTTACTAAAGGTTTGCCACCCATAGTGTTTCATGAGCATGTTGCTCACATGGGTGTAGTTCTTTTGAACCATATGCCCGTATAGTGGGAGCTTGTATTTGGCCTTTTACTTTTGCTTAATTGACACAGTTATATTGTTTTGTACAGACTTTGGATTATGTATTTTTGATTTCTCTATGATGACTTTCATTGCAATTTGGCATTTAATGTTTGAAAGTATTTTATATGATTCTTTTGAGTCATATGGAGGACCAGTTGGAAATTGACATGTTTAAGATCACGTTTCATGTAATTTCCATGCTACACATCCATACTAGATCTATGTCGTTAATTGTGTTAGTGTTGTGACCATTGATGGGTCTTGTTACGATAAATGTGATAAAGGTCGCTTTGATCCTACATTGATATAGTTAATGGACCAGATTGTCGTTGGATATTTTGGTTTAGATAGCACAAATGAGCTCAATTAAGGTTATCTTCATGTATAATATAAAGGATAACATATGTAACCCAAGTGGGAGATTGTTGGAATTTTGGGTTCAAATATGTTATAACATTGTACATATAGACCCGTTATATAATAAAGGACCCAATTAAGTGATATAATTTTATGGATCTCCAAAGTATCAAAGTTCTTTAGTATGGGCCACCTTATATGTAGAAGCCTGATGTGGTATGGGTCTTTGTGAATGGGCCAAAGACCTAATGCACATGTGTGAGGTAACTGAAGGGGCTATGGTCTCTAAGGCACAGGGAAATAAAAAGACATCAGGAGAAGGCGTTTAACGTGTGTGTTAAATTTTTTGAAACAGACAGTTCTTCTCCCTCCCCTCTAACATTCAGTTGATTGGTTCCCATACCAAAGGTGGTTCTCCCTGTAGTCTTAGAAGATCAACCCAAGGAGGCTTGCTTGCAATGGATTCCGGTTTGTGTTTCTAACTCACCTTCTCAATATATATATATATAAATTCTTAACAAGTTTAATATGAAAAGATCTTAGCTGTATTATTGATGATTTATGTATTAGTATCAAGTATTATAACAGATTAAATTAAGAATGCCATAGATGAGCTTAATCTAGATAGCGCACCGGGTGTTGATGGTTTCAATGGCCATTTTTTTGAGCTACTTGGGATATTATTAAGATAGATGTAGTGAGGGTTGTCCAAGATTTTTTTTAAGGTGGTTACTTGCCTAGATCGTTTACAGCTACCAACTTGCTTTTAATTCCTGAGGTTGATAATCCTATATCCTTGACGGATTTGAGACCAAATAGTCTTTGTACATTCATGTACAAAATTATCTCTAGAATCCTTACTTTACGTCTATCCCCGTTACTCCATTTATTAATTTTAGATGAACAAACTAGGTTTATGGTGGGTAGGAGCATTCATGAGAATATTTGTCTTGCTCATGAAATGGTTCAAGACTTAGATAAGAAAATTCTGAGATCTAATGTGATTTTTAAAATAGACATGTCTAAGGCTTATTATTGGGTAGATTGGGCATTCTTGCTTAGTGTGCTTAGAAAATTGGGATTTTTGGATATGTGGTGTGAATACATTTTAAAATGCTTGTCAAATCTGTGGCATACCATTACTTTGAATGGGGCATCATATGGATTTTTTCAATCTTCAGGAGGACTACGTCAAGGTGTTCCAATTTTTCTTCTATTGTTTATCATAACGGAGGAAGTTTTTTTCTAGAAATTATAATTATTGAATCAAAAAAGGTTTAATTGGGAGATACAAGTTTCGGGGCCTACCATTGGTATATCTCACCTATAATATACCAATGACGTGTTACTCTTCCTGAATGGTAGAAAAATTTAGTTGAAGCTTGCACAAAACTTTTAAAATTTTATGAACATATCTCGGGTCAACGTATTAATTGGGATAAGAGTTCTTTCATTTCTAGTAATAATTGGTGTTCATCAAGAATAGCTAGGATGAAAAAATGGTCCTCTTTCAAACACACTTTTACCAATTAATTACTTAGGTGTGCTGCTTTTTAAAGGAAAATGTTTCAAGAGATATTTTGTGAGTCTACAAGAAAAAATCCAGCAAAAACTTGCATCTTGAGAAAAAAAAATTTTCTTTCAATTGCTGAAAAATTAACACTTATAAAAAATGTGCTTAGCTCAATCCTAATTTATACCTTAGCAGTTATTTATATTCCCAAAGGCCTTCTACAAACTTTGGAGGGTATGTTTCTTCATTTTTTTTTTTTTTAATTCAGCTGATCAAACTCGTAAAAAATGGATCGGATAGAATAGAATATGTAAGCCTTTGGAAGAAGATGGGTTGGGAGTTAGGAGAATTCATGAAATTCACAAGAGCCTCCAAGCCAAATTGGCATGGAGCTATTTATAATCTAACTCATTATGGAGCCGGTTCATGAATAATAAATACGAACAACTGAATGGTGAACTAAAAATACCTTGGTATAGTTCATGTATTTGGAAGTCAATTACTCCTTTTATGTCTCATCTAAAACAACATTCTACTTGGTTAGTAGGTGATATAAATATTAAATTCTGGCACGATAGATGGTACCATGAGGACAGACCATTGGGCTACCTTCCGTTTCTATCTAGCTCCTTTAAAAATGTAGTAAAACCCCCCGAGAAAATGAAGCACTTAGAAAGCCATTTTCCTACCATTTTTTAGGCTGAAAAAAGGTCCATTTAAATAAAAACAAAGATTATTGGTCTTTAGTAGATAAAACATAGAATTTTATGATGAAGAAACAAGGCATGTAGTAATTGATCACCAAGTACAATATGCTAGCTGAGCAAATATCTTTCTCTAAAACTCATTCCAATTAGCATAAATGTCTAAACACAAGTTGGATATTTCAAGAGCCTCATTAGCATAATTGACCTGATCACTACTTGACATCTTCTCGCCGGCCAGATCACTTGATTTTGATGATGATGACGACAACGTTGAAGAAGCTGATTCATTTGTTGCTTCTTTACCTGTTAGTTGTTGCACGAGTCCCATAAATTCTTCTGGTCTTACGTGAATAATCTTCGGCGATCTCAGATATATTGTCACGGGGGAGCGATTTTGATTTGGAATATTCACCTTCTTGATTTTAGAGGATGGCTTGTTCACCGTAAGAGTTGCCGGTCTTGGACCCTGTAATTGCCTTCTTGTAGGGGAGTTCATTTTTTTATTCTCACAAAAAGAACTCATTCAGATTATAAGCAAATTAATGTTTTTTATTTAAAAAAAAATGGATGTGATCATTCATCATCAGGTTCGTTCTCATCAAAAGATTATTGGTCTTTCATTAGAATTAAAAATGGGAAGTTTAGATGGGCTAACAAAATATGAAACAATTGGGTGCCTTCAAAAGTAAGTTGCTTCATGTGGAAGTTGTTCTTCAATTGACACTAGAGTAAAGGAAGTAGGAATTCAAATGGCTTTGAAGTGTTCTTGTTGTAATATTGGTCATATAGAATCTATAGATCATTTATTTGTTCAAAGTGATATTGCTTGTGCTGTTTGGAATTATTTTGGTAGAAGGCTTGATGTTTCTCAAGCTTTGTCTTTACAAGCTTTAATACAAAGTTGGTTAGGTAATACCCATTTATCTTCACAGTTTAGTGCCTTAAAAATTTGCACTTTGTTATGGGGTTGGCACATTTGGAGAATGCGAAATGAAGTAAGACAAGGGGAAAGATAACTAGTTCAGCTGTAATCATAAGTAGAATACGTGATGGTTTAATTGATAGTGATACCAATATTAAAACCGAATTCATCTATTGGTTTTCATAATATATTATGCATTAATTTGGTTGGTATTAAAACATACCTCCTATAATTAGGAAAGAAGTATGGTTCGTTGGAATCAATTAGAAAATGATAAAATTAAACTAAATTTTGACGGATCTTATTCTTCTAGAGGAAATGCAAGTGGCGATATTTTTAAAGCTGGCTCTAATTTACTCTTAGCTGACTCTTATTCTTTTGATGCTTGCACTAACAATAAAGCAGAAGCACGAGCTCGTCTATTTTGTTTATGATTGATGCATGATTTTAATTTTAAAGTGGATGTAATTGAGTGTAGCTCAAAGTTGTTGGTTAATTTTATTTTAGGATTAGGTACTTTTCCATGGGACTTAGAGTACTTAATTCGAGATATTAGATTACTTATTCCAGCAGGTATCATTATTTAACATGTCTATAGAGAGACCAACACAGTTGCAGATTCACTTGCAAAGTTTGGGCCTAGTTATGGTAGCAACAAGCTTATTTGGTATATTTATGATATTCCAAAAGGTAGTTTAGATGCATTTCAATTTGATAATTCACTTTTGTATTCTTATAAGAAACTATAGGATATTGTATCTTATTTTCTATAGGGTAAGGCTTAGGGATCTTTGAGCTTGTTTGGTTATGGTCCCTATTGTCCTCCAATTTGCTTGTATATTTTTTTTTCATATAAATGAAATTTTGTGGAGTTTTTTTTTAAAAAAAAAGAAAAAGAAAAAACTGAGATGAGACCAACGTATTAGAAGATTTCGAGTCGAACAGATAAGAATTTGAATCCGCTGCGTAAGCTCAATTAATAGAAATAGCTACAATCAAGGGATATATAAAATAAAATATACAAGAGTGCTAATAATAAAGAAACAAATAACAAATCATTTATTCAGCTAATACTCCCCTTCAAGTTAGTGAGTGGATATCTAGAACTCCCAACTTGGACTCCAACACATAAAACTGGTCATGGCTTAAATACTTGGTGATTATATCTGCAAGATGTGCATGAGAAGGAATGTAGTAGGTTTTGATGAAGCTTGATTGAATCTTATCACGCACGAGATGACAATTTACTTTAATATGCTTCATTCTTTCATGGAATACAGGGTTGGCAGCGATGTGCATGGTGACTTGATTGTCTCACTAGAGGGCTATGGGTTGAGTTTGTTTGATGCCAAAGTATTGTAAAAAAGATGCTAACCAAGCGAATTCACATGTGATCATCACCATGGCCCTATATTATGCTTCAACAGATGAATGTGAGACATCTTGCCTTTTCGAATTCCATGAAATAGGACATAAGCTTAAATAAACATAATAATTGGTAGTGGATCGTCGAGTCATAGGGCAACTTGCCCAATTAGAATCACAAAAGGCTCTTAAGTGCATTGATGACGCATATAGTAAGAGAATACATTGACTAGACGAACTATACAAATAAAGAACTTGTTGGTTGACGACATCCATATGAGGCCTTTATGGCTACTGCATGAATTGAATAAGGCAATTGACAAAATGCACAATGTCTGGATGAGTGATTGTAAGATAAATGAAGCGGTTGATGAGTCGTTGATAGGTTGAAGGGTGGACAATAACTCCCAATTATCATTATGTAACTTCAAATTTTGTTATAGTGGAAAAATAACAGGGTGTAATAGCAACAGAATCAGACTCAATGACTATAATATCATCAATAGAAACAAGAACAAGCACAGAGTAAACTCCATTGCATTTGGAAAAAAAGGAATAATCATTATTGGATTGGATAAAACCAACATCAAGAAGAGCATTTGAAAATTTGGCAACCAATTACGAGATGCTTGTTTCAGACCGTATAAAGACTTTTGAAGTTTGCAAACAAGTTTCTCCCCTTTAGTGTGATAACCAGGTGGTAATGATATGTACACTTCTTCATCCAAATCTTCATATAAAAAAGCATTATGGACATCCATATGATGTAGTGACTAGTTTGTGTTGGAAGCTAGAGAAAGCAAGACTCAGACTATTACAAGTTAAGCTACAAGAGCAAAAGTCTTATGGAAATCGATGCACTCTGTTTAGGTGTAACCTTTAGCCACTAAGCGAGCTTTGTAACATTTTATTTTTCCATCGGAATGTCTTTTGATTTTGTAAACCTACTTGAAGCCAATGAGTTACTTACCAAGTGGAAGAGGGACAAGAGACCAAGTGTTATTCCATTCCAAAATGGTGATTTCTGCCTGCATAACCTTTGACCAATCTGGAGATAAAATTGCTTTGGAAAAACAAGAAGGTTTTGTTATGGTAGAGATGGAACTAATGTTTTTTTGGGTGTGAAAATGTGATTTTTTCTTAAATGACAAAGTAGAATACATAGGAAGGATATTACTTACATTCGATGAAGTGAATTGAGCTTGGGTGTTTGAGCACACAGTCTTGCAAACGAGGATGATAGCGATGTACATGGTGAGGATGTGTGACGATTGAGGACATTGTGTGGATGATGTGATGTTATTAGAGGGAGGAGACATAAAGTTTGAACTTATGTGAGGGTCTACAACTGAAATGTTAAATTTACAACCATCATCTTCAATAGGTAAAGGTAAGAAATGGGTTAGAGGTTGTAATATCTGTGTTCATAAAGTAAGAGTAAAGAAGTAATTTTACATATATTATATTGAATTAAATAATCCATAGATGAAAGATTTAGTATTGATTTGAAATAATATTTGAAAGATGATATTGAAAATTTTGTTGAAAAAAGTTAGAAAATTTTGAAGAAGAAAGTACTGAAAACTATTAAATTTGAAGTTGAAATGAATTAATTTTGAAGAAAAATGTGGAATGAGGTTGAGGAAAATAATTAGAAAAGTTGACGAAAGAAAATATAATATTTTTTGATAATTTTTAGAAAAAATTTTGGGATGAAGAAAAGCTGAAAAATAGACTTTTAAAAGAAAATGGCAAAAATTTTAATTAAGAAATGACAGAATTATAAATAAAGAATAACAAAACCGTAAATTTTATATGTTGAAAGGTAGATGGTAGAATTGTAAATAAATAATGGCGAAATTGTAAATTTTAATCAATGGTAGAATTGTAAATAACTAATGGTAAAATTGTAAATTTAAAATCAATGGCAGAATCGTAAATACCCAATGGAAAAATGATAAATAAAAAAACAAAAAAGAAATCTCAGGGGCAATTAATGTTCACGTGAATGAAAGATTTTTTTTTTTTTTTTGTAACTTGAACCAATGGTGCAGTGCTTCACGTGAAAATTTTTTCAGTAAGTGAATTTTTATAATATAATATATTATTAATAATAAAATAATATTTAAAAAATTCAATTATTTAAATAGTCTCTGAATTCATTACAGACTTCATTTTCTTTTTTATACAAATTAGTTTTTTGTTTGGTTCAATCTTTCGTTCTTCAAATAAATTTTTTTTTAAGCAAAACTTTATACAAAAACTTCTCCAATATTTTGGATAATTACAATTATCCAATTTCAGTATCAAGACTTCATCTCAATTGAGGGTAAATTGTCCATAAGATTCATGACTAAATAATTATATTGTTAAATTAAGTTATGAAATAGTGAGATTAATAAAAATTTATGGTTAGATATTGGTGAGCAACAATCCCTAGAAATTGCTGAAAGGAGCGGGAAAGGCAAGAAGGTGATTCATGGGTAGCTTTAAGTACTACACGGTAAGTTAGATTTACTTTTAGTAATCGAGACCAATATAAAATATGAATTGATGATATTTGAATTAATTGTTGAATTATAATGATTGGATGATATATTTTCTTTTATGTATGATAATTGATTGATTGATTGATTAAGGATTAAATGAGATGTTGAAAATTAATTATATGAGAAGTTATATTTTAAAAGGATGGATTGATGAAATATGTTGAAAAGATATATGAAATTCTTAAAAGATATGATTGATAAATTAATATGATATTCAAGAAGATAATTTAATATTGATATGATAAAATAATAATTTTGAGAAAGAGATAGTTGAATTGAATGCTTTGATGTATGCTTGCTTGCATGTTATTGTTTATATGCATAAAGGGAAGACCAGGAAGACACTTGGTCTAGCTAAGAAGACTAGAAAGGTAGCTGGTCTGGCTGAAACATGTCGACATGTTTCCTAGATGATAGTATGAAATGACTTGATGAGAAAAGAGAAAGATAATTTAAATTTATGCATTTATTTTTTAAAATATTTATTATTGTTGGCTCAGGTGCTAAAACATCAGTCTTGATTGTGAAATAATTAATAGACAAATGAGTCTCATAGTGAGACAACTTTGATGATAAATAAATTGAAAGGATGATATGATAAAGAATTATATGATTGATTGTTTGTATGATGTGAACCTTATGATGAGGTAAATAATAATATTAAATTGATAAAATATACGAGAAGAAAACGAATATGATTGGTATATGAGATATCTTTATTAAAATATGATAGCATAATAATTTATTTATAAAGAGATTGAAAAATGATTGAATTACTATGTGAGAAGAGATAGGTGATTAATTATGTTAATTTAATCATGATTGAATATAACTAGAAGTGTACAAATCGAGTACTTGTAGTAAATTTAATTCGCTGAGCTTGTAAAGCTCACTCCTCATTGTTGAAATATTTCAGTTTGTGGACAAGGCTGATAGATAGTTGATCTGATAACCAGAGTGAGCAACTTAAGTAAGTCATGTGGTCAGCATCCTTAGACTTATGAAAGAAAAAGAAAAGAAAAGAAAATTTTGAAAAGTTGTTAATATTCATGCATTTTGTTATTATTGTATTTATTGTTTCTGATAAGAGAAAGTTGTATCTCCTTTGAAAAGATTTGAGAATGTGATATATATATATAGTCGATGTATGTTTTTAACATTGTTGCATATATGTGTCATACTGAAATTTCCTGCATAAAAATTTAAAGAAGTGGAAGATTTAAATAAACTATATTTTATTGCAGAGTCTGAAGATGACACATGGACGTGCCAAAGCTAGAGGCAGAGTACTGAACCAGAGAGGACGTGGTAGACCCCTAATATTTAGAAGAGTTGAGGTTGAGATGGAGGTTGAGTCTGTGGTTCATGCAAGGGAACATGTTGCTAGTATTGCTGGTATTAGTAGAGGTGTGAGAGAATTTGATGTTAGGATAAATGAGCTGAGAGAAGTTCTTGATCATGCTATAGAGAGAATGAATGCAGCAGAAGATAGGATTGATAATTTATAGAGGAGACTGGAGGAAAGGGCTAGAAAAGAAGCTGGTGTGGTGAGACAAGAGGTTCATGAGGGAGATGGTGTGTTTGAACATAAGATATAGGGAGACTGTTTTATGATATTTATTAAATTTAAACCTAGTCTTTTAGAGGATTTTTAAATCCTATTGAGGCTGAACAGTGGATTAAACATGTTGAGAAATATTTTGAAATCTTACCAGTGATAGATAGGCAAAAGGTTTGTTTTGCTTCATTTTAGCTGGAAGGTGAGGCTTCTCAATGGTGGGATGATATTCTGCCTAGATTGAGTACTCATGTAGATCAATCCTTAACCTAGTGTAAGTTTAAGGATGTATTCTTTGCGAAGTATTTTTTTAGATACTTTTTTAGCACAACAGGAGATGGATTTTATTCATTTGAGGCAGAACACTTTATCTGTGGCTGAGTATGATAGTAGATTTATAGCCTTGTCGAGGTTTGTACTTGAGTTGATAAATTTCATAGGAGAGGAAATGTAAGAGATTTTTAGACGGATTACACTATGAGATTCGAACTAAACTTTCTTATATGAGTATTGTGAATTATATTGAATAGTAGATAAAGCATTACAGATTGATAAAGATGTGAAGGAGTTTAAAGGTAGGAGGGATTGGCTGAAGAGGTCTAGATTTGAGAGACCCAGAAGTGATACGAGTATGAGTGTGCAAGGTGGGAGACCACCCCAAATAGGGAATTCCTTGTCACAGGGAACTATGATGCAGAGTCAGAGGCAGGTATAATCTATTGCTTCTATAGCTCAGAGTAATATTAGTGGGACCCCTAGATTTGGGAGACAGGCTATGGGAACTAGAGGTTATGGTAGAGGAATAAATGTGACACCAAGGGGAAATGATAATATGATGTATGATTGAGAGACAAGAGTTTTCTATAGATGTAATCAGATATGATATCTATCTCAGAATTGTCCTACTCTGATGTGTTTTGTATGTGGTGAGGGAGGACATATTAGTGTAGATTGTCTAGTGGGGAAATCTATTGAGATAAGTGCTGGAGCTGTTAGGAGAAGATAGATGGAGAGAGGGGGTGGATTAGGAAGTATGCGGGGCAAAGACAAAGGACCAGTAGCTGAGAAGGGACGCGGTAGTCAATTACAACCTAGAGATAGCAGAGTCTATGCCTTGACCCAACATGATGCACATACTGCTCTTGATATTGTTATGGGTATGGTATCTATTCTTGATAGATCTGCTAGATTATTGATTGATCCCGGTGCAACCCATTCTTTTGTATTCAATGTTTATATGAAATTTATTAATGCTTGTGTTAGTCATTTGATGCATGTTGTTGTTGTTGAAGTTCCTACTGGGGATAGGGTTATTATCAGGGCTATTTATCAGGGTTGTGTGATTAGTATAGCTGACAAAGAGTTTGAAGTTGATTTGTTGCCATTAGATATGACATGTTTTGATTTAATTTTGGGGATGAATTGGTTATCTGCATATCAAGCTTGGGTAGATTGTTTTAGGAAGAATGTAGTGTTCAGGATACCAGGCCAAAATGAGTTTAATTTTCAGGGAGAATGTAAGATACTTGTTAACTATCTTATTTCTGCCCTGACTGCTCGTAGATGGTAGAGGAAAGGTTGTGAGGGGTATTTGGCGTATGTGGTGTATTCTAGAAAGGGGGTTAGAAAGTTAGAAGAAATCTTAGTGGTGAAAGATTTTTCTGATGTGTTCCCTAAGGAGTTGTCTAGTTTGCCACCTAGTAGGGAGATTGAGTTTTCTATTGAGGTGATTCTGGGATCAGCACCCACATCTATAGCACCTTATAGAATGAAACCAGCTGAGTTGAGAGAATTGAAAGTTCGGCTTCAAGAATTGTTAGATAAACAATTTATTTGACCTAGTATGTCGTCTTGGGGAACCCCTGTGTTGTTTGTGAAGATGAACGATGGAACGATGAGGTTGTGCACTGATTATAGACAGTTGAATAAGATCACCATCAAGAATAAATATCCTTTGCCCATGATAGAAGATTGATTTTAGCAGTTGTAGGGGGCTAAGGTCTTTTCTAAGATAAACTTGAGGTCAAGTTATCATTAGTTGAGGATACAAGAGGGGCATGTGCCTAAGATTGCTTTTAAGACACGTTATGGCCATTGTGAGTTCATTGTGATGCCATTTGAGTTGACTAATGCTCCTGTAGCATTTATGGATCTAATGAATCAAGTGTTTAAACCATTCTTGGGTAGATTTGTGATTGTATTTATTGATGATATCCTGGTGTATTCTAAAAATGAAGAGGAGCATGTGAAACATTTAGATATAGTGTTGGAGATTTTGAGTTGTATGCAAAATTCTCTAAATGTGAGTTTTGGTTGAATGAGGTATTATTTTTTGGGCATGTTGTGTCAGGAGATGGTATAGTAGTTGATCCACAAAAATAAATGCTATGTTAAGTTGGGAGAGACAGACTAATGTGACTGAATTTAGAAGTTTCTTGGGGTTGGCTAGTTATTATAGTAGATTCATTCAGAATTTTCTATTATTGCGGTACCATTGACCAGATTAACTAGGAAAAAAGTGAAGTTTAAGTGGTCAGAAGAATGTAAGAAGAGTTTCCAACTATTGAAAGAGAAGTTGACTATTGCTCTAGTATTAGTGCTTTCTTATAGTGATGAATGATTTATGGTAAATAGTGATGCGTCCATCAGGGGTTGGGATGTTTATTGGTGCAACATGGGAGACTTATAGCCTATGCTTCTATGTAATTGAAGAGCCATTATAGAAATTACTCGACCCATGATTTAGAGTTGGCTGCCATAGTATTTGCATTAAAAATTTGGAGACATCATCTATATGGAGCCACTTGTGAGATTTTCACTTATCATAAGAGTTTGATGCATTTATCTACTTAGAGAGAGTTGAATTTAAGGCAGAGGAGTTGGATGGAGTTGATTAACGACTATGACTGCACAATTCAATATCATCCAGGGAATGCTAATGTAGTAACTAATGCATTGAGTAAAAAGTCTACAAGGAGACTAACTGCTATTGGGAGTCATGATATGAGTTTGATGGTAGAGTTAAGAGAAATGAGAATGCAGTTGAGTATTAGTGATAGAGAAGTATTGATGGCAAATATAGTGGTACAATCTTCTATTATTGATCGCCTGTTAGAGATGCAGAGTAGAGATGAAGGGATAGAGAAGATCAGACCGGAAGTATTGAGTGAGAAGCAGACTGAGTTCAGAATTAGGGATGATAGTATGGTGGTATTGGGACATAGAGTTTGTGTTCCCAATGATGTTGAGATGAGAAATGAGATACTAAGAGGGGCTCATGATTTTGTGTATTCTATGCACTTGGGTAATAATAAGATGTATTGAGGTTTGAGACAAAATTATTGGTGGTCAGGGATGAAGAAAGATGTAGCTGAATACATTTCTAGATGTTTGATTTGTCAATAGGTGAAGTTTGAGAATAGACATCCGGCAGGTTTATTACAGCCTCTTCCAATACTTGAATGGCTATGGGAGAATGTTAGTATGGATTTTGTTTTTGGTTTTCCCGTACCCAGAAAGGATCATTAGAATACTGGAAGTTATGCCGAGGGCAAGTGTATTGATATTTTTAGTGAGCTGGGATGCTTATTTACCTTTGATCGAATTTGTATACAATAATCAGTATTAAACTAGTATTGGGATGGCACCATTTGTGGCTTTATATAGTAAAAGATGTAGAACTTCAATATGGTGGGAAGAGGTTGGAGAAAGAAAGATATTTAGTCCAGAAATGATAGATTTGACTACTAAGAGGATTAAACTAGTTAGAGAGAACCTTGGAGCATCATAGAATAGACATAAATGATATGTTGATAATAGAAGACGACTTCTTGAGTTTCAGGTTGGTGATTGGGTGTATTTGAAGATATCTCTGTGGAAGGGTGTATTAAGATTTAAAAAGAAAAGAAAGTTGAGTCCGAGATTTAAGGGGCCCTATGAGGTGATTGAGAGAGTTGGACCAGTAGTATATAGATTGGATTTGCTTCCGGAGTTAAAGCAGTTGCACAATGTGTTTTATGTTTCACTTTTGAAAAAGTGTTTACTTGATGAATCCTATAGTCATCCAAGTCAGGCTGTAGAACTTCAGGAAGATTTGACATTTATGCAAGTACCACTCAAAACCTAGACAGAAAGGGACAAGTCTTGCGTGATAAAATTATTCTTTTAGTTCAAGTGTTATGGCAGAATAAAAATGTTGAAGAAATTACTTGGGAGCATGAGACAAAAATGATGAAAGATTACTCCCAGCTTTTTCATGAGTTAGGTAAAGAAATTTCGGGGATGAAATTTTTATAAGGTGGGTAGAATTGTAATACTCGTGTTCATAAAATAAGAGTAAAGAAGTAATTTTATATATATATTATATTGAATTAAATAATCCATAGATGAAAGATTTAGTATTGATTTGAAATAATATTTGTAAGATGATAATGAAAATTTTGTTGAAAAGAGTTCGAAAATTTTGAAGAAGAAAGTATTGAAAACTACAAAATTTGAAGTTGAAATGAAAGAATTTTGAAAAAAAACGTGTCATGAGGTTGAGGAAAATAATTAGAAAAGTTGATGGAAGAAAATATAATTTTTTATAATCTTTAGATAAATTTTTGGAAGGAATAAAGTATGAAAAATAGACTTTTAAGGGAACATGGCAAAACTGTAATTATGAAATGGCAGAATTGTAAATAAATAATGGTAAAACCGCAAATTTTATATGTTGAAATGTGGGTGGCAGAATTGTAAATAAGTAATGGCAAAAATGTAACTTTTAATCGTTGGTAGAATCGTAAATAACTAATGGTGAGATTGTAAATTTAAAATTAATGGCAGAATTGTAAATTTCCAATGGCAAAACGGTAAATAAAAAAATAAAAAAAATCTCAAGCGGCAGAATCAATGTTCACGTGAATGAAAGATTTTTTTTTTTTGTTTTCTAATTTGAACCAGTGCGGTGCTTCATGTGAAATTTTATAATATAATATATTAATTAATAATAAAATAATATTTAAAAAAATTAAGTTCCTTAAATAGTCCCCGAAGTCATTATAGACTTCATTTTTTTCACACAAATTTGTACTTTGTTTGGCTCAATCTTTCGTTCTTTAAATCAAGTTTTTTTTAGCAAAACTTTACAGAAACTTCTCCAATATTTTGGACAATTATATCTATCCAATTTCAGTATCAAGAATTCATCTTAATTTAGGGTAAATTTTCAGTAAAATTCATAACAAAATAATTATATTATTGAATTTAGTTATTAAATAGTAAGATTAATAAAAGTATATGGTTAGTTATTGGTGATGAGCAATCCCAAGAAATGATTGAAAGGAGCAGAAAAAGTAAGGATGTGAATCACGGGTAGCCTTAAGTGCTACGCGGTGAGTTAGATTTACTTTTAGTAATCGAGACCAATATAAAATATGAATTGATGATATTTGAATTAATTATTGAATTATAATGATTGGATGATGCATTTTATTTTATGTATGATAATTGATTGATTGATTAAGGATTAAATGATATGTTGAAAATTAATTACATGAGAAATTATATTTTAAAAGGATGGATTGATAAAAAATATGCTGAAAAGATATATGAATTTCTTGAAAGATATGATTGATAAATTAATATGATATATGAGGAGACAATTAAATATGTATATGATAAAATATTAATTTTGAGAAAGAAATAGTTGAATTGAATGCTTTGATGTATGCTTGCTTGCATGTTATTGTTCATATGCATAAAGAGAAGATCAGGAAGGCAGTTGGTCTAGCTGAGAAGACCAGGAAGGTAGATGTTCTGGCTGAAATATGTCGACACGTTGAAAGACATTCCTAGATGATAGTATGAAATGACCTAATGAGAAAGAAAGAAAGAAAATTTAAATTCATGCATTTATTTTTTTTTTAAATATTTATTGTTGTTGGCTGAGATGCTAAAACATTAGTCTTGATTGTGAAATAATTGATAAACAGATGAGTCTCATAGTGAGACAACTTTGATGATAAAGAAATTGAAAGGATAATATGATAAAGAATTATATGATTGATTGTTTGTATGATGTGAACCTTATGATGAGGTAAATGATAATATTAAATTGATAAAATATATGAGAAGAAACTGGATATGATTGGTATATGAGATATCTTTATTGAAAGATGATAGCCCGATAATTTATTTACAAATAGATTGAAAAATGATTGAATTAGTATGTGAGAAGAGATAGATGGTTAATTATGTTAATTTAATAATGATTGAATATAACTAGAAGTATGCAAATCGAGTACTTCTAGTAAATTGAATTCACTGAGCTTGTGAAATTCACTCCTCATTGTTGAATTATTTCATGTTGTGGACAGGGCTGATAGATAGTTGAGTTAATAACCAGAGTGACCAACTTAAGTAAGTCCTATGGTCAGCATCCTCAGATTTGTGAAAGAAAAAGAAAAGAAAATTTTGAAAAGTTGTTAATATTTATGCATTTTGTTATTATTGTATATATTGTTTTTTTTATAAGAGAAAGATGTTGTATCTCCTCTAGAAAGAGTTGAAAACTTGATATATATATATATATATATATCAGTCGATGTATGTTTTTAATATTATTGCATATATGTGTCGTGCTGAAATTCCAGAACGTGATGACATCGTCTAAGGGGTGGCTAACCTGGGATGGATCGTTACAGAGGTATTGTATTGAAAGGTTGACTATGAAAAGGGAATGTGGTTTCCCTAAATTTCACATCTCTGCTAGTGTATATTGACTTTGTGGTAATGTTAAATATTTTGTAACCTTTTTTGGGCATATAAATAACTAATGAAGATGTCAAATTTTGCACGAGTGTCAAATTTGTACTTGGTAGAGCAGTTGTGCCCATAACAAAGGTAACCAAAATTACGCATATATTGATAAGTAGAGGGCTTGTGAAAGAGTATTTCATATGGGGTTTTCCCTTTTAGCAACGGAAAAGGTAAATGGTTGATTAGATAAGTTGATGTGAGAATGGAATCACTCTAAAATTCTAGATGGAGATTGACTTGAAAACTAAGGGTATGAGATACGTTTAGCAAATTTCGATGTTTGCGTTCTACAATCCCATTTTGTTAGAGAGTGTTAACACAACTATGTTGATGGATGACACCATTGTTTTTGAAAAAATTATTTGTGGATTGATTAAAGAATTCAATTGCATTGTCAATTAGAAGTTGTTTTATTTGGCAATTAAATTGGGTTTCAACCTTTGCAAAAAAATTACGCAAATGTGACCATACTTCAAATTTAAAATGCATTAAGTAGGCCCATATACAACGTGAATAGTCATCAACAATGGTTAAAAATATTTGGCCCTAGAAAGAGATGGGGTGAAATATGATTCGCAAATGTCACAATGTATTAATTCAAAACAAGAACTCGTAGAAATAGTGCTAGAAAGAAAAAGTAATTAGCATTTTTTTTGCCAAAGGGGGATGAAAGATGTCCTAGTCGCAAGATAAGGAGGATGAAGGATGTCCTAGTCGCCAATGTCATAAATTAAAATGTTTGGAGCCAAGACAAGTAAAAGCTATGGCGAGAACCTCTAACTCCAAGTAATAGAGACCATCATGCTCTTTACCCAGTCCAATCTTCTTCTTCGTTTATAGGTCCTGAAAAACACAATAATGAGGAAAAAGTGACTGGGCATTGTAAAGTTTAGGGTGATCTTACTAACGAACAATAGATTAAAATTAAAAGATGGGACACAAAAAAATCATCTAATTTTATTTCTACAGATGTCTATATATGAAACAGAAGCAGTTTGATCAGTAAGAAATTTAAATGATGTTGAAAATGAAAGATGATGGTAAGATTGAAACAAATTGAAACTAGGTGTCAATGAAAATTTTCACCTGAATCAATAACCCATTTTTTGGTAGGAAGAAAAAAAGAGTCATTGCCTACGACATTAGCTAAAGGATGTAGGAGAAAACAGTTAGAATTACAACTTGATTAGATGTAGGAGCTTTCAGAACTGACTTAGGTGGATATCTATGCTTCTTGTAACAACGCAATGGCCATCAATGTTAAAAAAAATCACAATGGTAGAAAGGTTTCTTGTCACAATAAGTTGTAGAACTATAAGAATGAGAGGCAGCAAGGACTGATTGCTGAAGTGTCTATATAGGGACATCATTAATGCTGCGATGCCATTCTTCTTGTAGAATAAGAGAGTATGCATGATTAATCATGGGTAAGGGGTCCATCAAGAGAATTTGACTATGAATGAAACTATAAGATTCATTAAGTCCCATTAGAAATTCCATGAGGAGATTAAATTGTTGAAGGTCATCGTAGACCAAGGTACAAACCTAAAAGAGGGGTGAATGGGTTTTAAAAACTTTTTGCAATTAACAAACAAGTTTTAACAATTTAATCAATTGAATGACACAATAAATAAATTTCTTGAAATTAAAGGAGTAAATGAAGATAATTTGCAAACTCCATTTATAATGGTTCGGCAATATCGGAATCACTCCGACCCTACGTCCACTCTCTTCATTGAACCTCATTGAAACAATCCACTAATGATAGTCAAGCAACTTCACGGGCGTCGACAATATCGGAATCACTCCGACCCTATGTCCACTCTCTTCAATGAACCTCATTGAAGAAATCCACTAATGATAGTCAAACAACTTCATGGGTGTTGCCCAAACCTTTCAAATACTCTCTTCCATGAGGAAGTTACAAGGAAGTATTTATGCCTAAACACTCTAAAAGTTATATTAACTCTTTCCCTTTACAATGATTGATATTAAATGTAAATGAAAATAAGAGAAATAACAATAAATGCTTTCCAAGATGAAGATGATCTCTCTTTGAAGAACAAAGCTTGATGAATGGCTCAAAAGAACTTTTTCAAAGCTTTCAAGAGTATTAATGAGCTATATCAGAAATTAATTGTTCTTTATGTTGTTAAATGCTCACTAATGAGGGGTTTTTATAACATTGGCTTTATATGTCCGTTAGACACAAGTTGGGTTGGTTTGGAGCATTAAATGCTCAAGTCCCACATCCAGATTTTGCAAATTAGTGTCGACTGTGTAAAATGGACAGTCGACTGTCCTCTATTGAGTTTGAAATTCTGGGTTTGAAATGATTTGGACAGTTGACTGTGAAACTCTGTCTTTTTCGCAGTCGACTATCCATGGACCATGGACCACAGTCGATTGTCCATTTTGTTTTCAAAATGTTCAGTTACAAAGATTTTGACAATCGACTATTCAAAATGCACAGTCGGCTGTCAATCTTAGAAAACTTAAATTTTTAAATCAGTTTTTGACAAAAATGAGTTTTTAAAGGACCAAAACATTTTCTAAAAGATTTTTTGAGCCGTGTTCAAGCTAAGAAATTAAAGGAGAGATTTAAAAGTAAAAGTAAACTAACTTATAACCTAAACTAGGTCTTCAGTCTTCTTTCGAGTGTCTCTCAAGTATGATCTCTTCTTCTTTATGCTTGAATTACGTCTTGTTCTTGAGTTGAAAGTTTAGATTTAGTTAAAAACACTTAGATAAAACTGTTAACACAGTTAAAGTAATGTTTTGTCATAACTAAAATCAAATAAAGAGTAAATGTGATTCTTGATAACCCCACAAGTGCAGTCTGAGAATGAGTTATAAGAAGACAGTTCATCCCATAAGCCTTTGAGAACTATGTAATAAAGAGTAAGGGAAGATGTACCCTGGTGTGATTGAAAATCGTACGCTCGGATTTCAAAAATGTTTGGAGCATTCTTTTGGTGAAATCAATCACTTAAATCAAGCCAAACTTCGCAAGCAGCGGATACATATAGGACGTTGTTGGCGATCATTGGAGACGACATTCACAAACCATGATAAAACCATGCTGTTGCAACGAACCCACTACTGAAAAACAGAATCGGTTTCAACTGGTCTTGGAATGGAACCATCAATGAAATCAAGCTTATTTTTGGCTTGGAAGGCCATTCACATAGCACAATTCCAAGTGGGATAATTATCTCTCTTCAATGGTTGGGAAACAAGTATGGCTCCTTAGAGGAGGATGTATTTGTGGCAACCATGAAAAAAGAAGAAACAAGACTTCTGAAGGATCATTTTAAGCTTTGATACCATTTAAAACAAAGCAATATTTTGGAAAGGCATAAATCTATTCATTCCAATTGCAAAATATATACAAGAAGTTACAAAAGAGTAGCCACGATTGGTAAGATTACTATAATCCTATTCCCATGATTGAGGGGTAATTGTAATCTATTTTGAAATAGCTACAATCAAGGGATATATATACAAAATCAAATATACTAGATAGCTAAAAATAAGGAAACAAATAACAAACATTTATTCGGCTAATAAGGAAAGAGAGAGATAAACATATGTTTTTATAAAATTTTGAATTCAATAAAAGAGTACGTATATCCCTTTTTTTTTCTTCATTTTTTTCCATTTCTTTCAATTCAAACATTAGTTAAATGCCGGTTTGAGTTAGCTTTGGGCGTAGTTTCTACTGCCGAAAAGCATAAATTAGGCTAAACATTATATTTAGAGTTGCGATTTAATTGATGCAAACTGAAAAGAGATTAGTAGTGAAAGGAGGAGTCCAGTAATATGTCAAGATTGTTTGTTAAGAAAATGTTAATTTTAGCTACTTGATTATCAACAAGATGACCAGACCTTGCTCTAATCTCTGTTGAAACTTCAGATTGCTCTACCAAAGCAAGAGAGCAAAAATAAAAGAACCCAAACAATCACATATGTAAACATAGGTCAGTGAATTAGCAACATAGTGATATTTGTAGGATTTTGATTGGTAAATAGTCATTAAAAACATTGTTTGGCACTGTATCAAGTAAAATTATTAATTTTAATTAATTATTGGAGTGAGTGACTATTTTGGAGGTTCTTAACACTGCACAAAGCAAAATTATGGATAAGTTTGCCACCAAATTTATCAAGCGAAGGACAATTTCGAGGCCAATTGTCGAATCGAAGATAAGATGCTTACGAGATAAACTCTTTTGCAGTAAAAAGTTATGAAGTAAAATTTGTAGTACACATAAATTTTATTTATAAAGTGATTTTCATCGCATTCTAAAATTTAAAGAATTAAAATTTGTATGTAAAAACAATATAGTGCAAACTTTATATCACAATTTTTACTACGGAAAAGTTGAACTCAACGCAGGTCTTGCTACTGACAGTAAACTTTTTAAGTTGAGCCAAGACCAACTGTATTTTAACATATACTAGAAACCTTTTTTTTAAAAAAAATAATTACGAACCAAATTGGACTAAATAAACATGTCAGGAACATTAATCTAAATATTGTAGGCGTGGACTCGATTTGTGTGGCTATTCATCTGCCACCGTTCTATATCGTTGAAATTTTTTAATTACTTGATGACCATAATTTAAAAAACAAAATCATTTAAAAAAATTGTAGTTGAAAAGAATAAAAGCTTACTCATAAAAATATTGATTTGATTGATTATCTATTTTTTTATTTTCAATAAAACATCATGAACCCATAGTTATCATAGCTGGACCGAATTGATCAAGAAAATGAATCAATGATCTGCTTAGTAGATCAATTGATCGAATTGTATAAACATTTAAAAATAATTTAAATTATGTAATATTTTTTATCATTATAAATATTTTTTATTTTCCAAATATTATATTAAATTTTCTTATAAAAATAATATCATATAATCAGTTTTAATCATCATAGTAAATTTCCATTTGAAATTTTCAAAATTTTCAAAGAGTATGCGTGAATTAATATATAAAAACAAAAAAAAATTTGAGAGTTTCTGTATTAATTTTTTTTCTAAAAAAAATAATAATTACTTCTTATGCATTTTTATGTAAATAACAAAATAGTAAAGAATAACATAGTGCTAACATTTTGATTATGATTTACAAATTATGTTCGTTTAGGTAAAAGGAAAACAAAATTAATGTATTATAGATTTAGTTCATTTTGAATATAATAAATAAGTACAGGTGAAAAACCTTTAGATATCAGGCTAGTAGAATACTACCTTACTAACATAGATATCTCGAGACATGTTCAACATTTGAATTATCTTTGTGTAGGAAATAAAGATCGGATTTGATATTTATGATAAGTGATTCGATCCGTTTGTTTAATTATAAATCAAGAGACATGAATGAAACCATGCAATTTTTGATTGAAACTAAACAACTCTGGGTTAATTTCAAGTACTTATAACTAAACAACTCTGGGTTAATTTCACTTCCAACGAGATTAAACGTAAAGAATCATAAAAGAATTCAATTACTAAAAAAAATCAGATTGAATCAATAAATGCTCGATATTCGGTTGTGTAAAATAGATTTACACTTTGTAACTAAAAGAGACAGACCGATATGACTTTGAAGCAAATTTGCCAGATCCTATAAAAACCTGAACCAATATGGAGTTTGGGCCACCAGGTCACTGATCGGACCAACCATCCAATCAAAGTTTGATAACTATGTGCGAACAATTAAAATTCATTTAGATATATGTGCTTTTAAACTCATATCTTAACGGATAATTTTATGGTGTTTTACCGAAGGCATCAAATAAAAGCATCACATTTACTAATAATTTGATTAAATTTGATGGTATATAGTAACATTTGTCAATAAAAGGAGTCACATTTACTAATAATTTGATTACATTTGATGATCTTAAATGTAAGTAAGACACCAAAGTTAAACCTCCCATAGCGATTATTTATTCTTAAATTTTAACCGAGCATACAATAAACACTTTATACAAACAAGGCTTACCCGTTTGGTAAGGGGTAAAATTGTATAGGTACTACATTTTCTATTTCCAAAAACCTCAAAAAAAAAAAAAATAGCAAATAGAGCATCAAACTTGTTTAGTGAGGGCTTTAAATCTTGTGCAGTGATATTGATACTTTTTTATGAGATTTATAGTAAAATTCATATTTAAAATTAGATGATCTTTCATATTAAAAAAAAAAAATAGATGGTCTTTTGGCTTTTTTTTTTTTGTTTAAATAGTAAAGTGGTATTGGGTCAGTTTACGTGCATCGTACTTAGTTTATTTTCTTAGAATTTTTTTAAAATTCCTCACAATTATTCATGGCATTCAAAAGGTTTTTTAGTAGCTATTATTTGACGATTTTATTATAATAATTAAATTGAGAGTTACACTTTTGTAACTATCAAATGACTTTTCAATAGTCATTATTTGGTTATTTTAGTATAACCAATAAATTGAGAGTTACAAATTTGTGATTAATCTCAATAAATTGAGAGTTACAAATTTGTGATTAGTCATTTGTACCTGCACGTAGGGAGGTTATAATGGCTTTAGGACAATAGCTTTCTGCGATTCACAGGTTAGCTCTTTATATTTTTTATATTTTAATTATTAATTTAATTTAATTATACAATATTTTTTAGTATTATATATTTATGTTGTGTTAAAATTATTTTGATTTCTATAAGCATATATTCTGATATTGTATGTTTAGTTTTTATCACCAATTTTATAAATAAAAAATTCAAACAGTTAAAGCCGTTATAACATTATTAACATGTGGTATCATAACTAGGCTTTGGATATATTAAATACTTAGTTTTATACACTATATTGTATATGTATGATTTTTTTTCATGATATATATAATATGTCTATATGTAGAAATTTTTAATGTGTTACATATATTTATCTATATATGTATGAGAATTTTGTTAGTTTTTTTTAAGTAAATCCTTGATTCAAATATATATATATATATGTTTGTTTGTGTGAATTGTTGTTGTTAAAAGAGTGATTTTAGAGATACATTGAATTTTCGGTTTAGACCGAAGAAATTCAAGTACAAAACATATATATTCATTATATGTAAGACATTTACGTTAAAGATAAATTTGAAATAAAAATCAAGTATAATGTTACAACACCAAATCATTACATTATTACAATAAAATAACAAGAAAATATTGTCTTCATTCACTTGAGAATATTGTCAAAACCATGTGTTTTTTGGCTGGTCAGTGTTGATTCAGTGATTCTGATCTACTTGCCATTGATTTGTATGTCTCTAACAACAAATTATTATTATTAAATTATTTAAGTAATTATTATAGTAGCATATATACATATTAAGTATGACTTTAAGTATCATTCCGTTAATGCCGTAAATGTTATATAAAAAAACAAAGCAAACTATTATTACATTATAGATGAAAACATTATTGTAAACATTATATAATTAAGTCAATAAACATTACATACATAAAGATCATGATTATACCAATATAATAATCACTATAATGAATTGTTGTAAACGTTCTAAACGTTTAATGACTATAAGAAAAAAAACATTAGTCCATTTAATCGAAGTTGAGGCATAGAGCTTAGATATATTTGAATTTCTCTATGACTTCATAAAATATAAGTTATTTATTCATCATAGAGTATCATGATAATGTGATATAAACGAAAACATAATAATCACCTAATTTTCCTTATTGATTAACAAAAGAGATCAAAATTAAACAAAAAAAAATTAAATCAAATTGAGGAATCATGAATTATTGTAAACCCTAGTGCTTTTGATCAGCAACCTAATGTTTTATATATTTTGAAATATTTGCATATGCATGTGGTATCAAAGTCTTTTTCTTTGGTATAACTTGTTCTAGAACTTGGTTGAAAATTTTGCATTGTAAATATGAGATATATGTTAATGTAAGAAAATAGTTTGTTAACGTAAAATAATAGTTATTATGATTTATTAAGAAATATGTATATATATAAAGAATATTATATATAGCACTTAGAATATATTCAGCGACTTAGATATTTTTGTTTCGTATATTCGTCTATGACCATTCGAAATATATAGTGCGAATGATATTACCATATTTGTTAAAACTAAATAGAGTACAATGATCCAAGAACTTAAGATAGAAACTAAATTAAAGCAAAACTTATATAAATAAGCAAGAGAGATTTTACGTCTGAAGTTATCCGTCAAAGTTCGATTGGTGACTGATATGAAGCTTGTGTGTGTGTGTGTGTGTGTGTGTGTGTGTGTGTGTGTGTGTCATAAGTATCTATATAAAACAATCTATAACTCTAACAATAGGAGAAAATTAAAGACCAGAAAAACATATATACCCATTATTAACAAAGAAATTAAGCATCAACTTTAAATACTTTGCACAATATGATTAAGAAAGAGAAGAAACATGAATAAATTATATGCGTGTAGAAAATGACATTATTATGGTGTAGGAAGAGGAAAAAAAGAACAAATTCAATACATTTCAAATGATTTGTAATCAAGTAGATGAAAAAAAAAACATAAATGATTTGATAGAAAGAAAAATAAAATTAAATATCCAAAGAGAAAGGAAGAAAAAAAAAAGAAAAAAAGAAAGAACCTTAGGAAAAATAAGTGGAAAAAAATCTACTTACAAAAATCTAAAAAATAGTGAGAAAAATCCTTTTAAAATATGGAAAAATAGACCTTCAATGCTTAATATTCTAAAAGTGTAGGGATGTCTAGCTAAGCTAGCTATACTCGAACCAAAGAGAAAGAAAATAGGACCCAAAACTATATATGTTGTTTTTATAGGTTATGCTCAAGATAGTAATGCAAACAGGTTCTTAATGATAAACTCTGAAATAAGTGAAATATCCAATAACACAATAATAGAATCTAGAGATGAAAATATTATGAAGATGTCTTTCTTTTTTAAATTAAGGTGCTTGTTCAACCTTCTAAGGTTTAATTAAACAAGGACATACTTTCTAGTTCATCCCTGAGAAATAAATCTGAAACTTATTTTGAACCTAGAAGAGGTAAGAGAGCTAAAATTGAAAAGACTATTGATAATGAATACTTGGGTTTTATTAGACTTACCTCCCGGGAGTAAGCCTATAGGTTGTAAGTAGATTTTCAAGAAAAAACCTTATAAAAGTACTATATAGGATGAGTTAATAGATCTAGATACAGCTTGTATAGAGGCTAAGTGGTTAAAAAAATTTATTGATGGATATTTTTATTGTGAACAAACTTGTGCCCTCCATACATACACATTGTGATCATAAAGTTGTATAGACCTTATACGATAATTTCATTCTAATAAGAAGATGAACAAACATATTCATATGAGATATAAGTCACTCAAAGGACTGTTGAGTATAATATTATATCTATAAAGTGTGTGAAATTTGAAAGGAATATAACTGACAGATTGACTAAAGGTCTACCCATGAGGGGTATACTTGATACATTGAGGGGGGACGAGCTTAGCCCACAAGGAGTCACCAACTGGAGTAACCTAGCCTTTGTGATTGGAAATCCCATGAAGAAAGTTCAATGTGTAGAAACAACTTGCAGCGCATAACTCATTTTTAGGACTACTTTTGAGGAGCATTCTCCATCAGAGCATCTTCTTCCCATCCCTAAAGTGATAGTTCTTATTAGTGTGATGTTCAAAATTGATATTTACCATTAACAAGACCGAGGCAGGTATTGTCATGAGGTACTTGTCACACATACCCTTGAAGACTCACCTAAGTGAGAGTTGTCATGAGGCTGCGACTATGAGATTAGATTATTCCCTAGAGACTCTCATGAGAATCAAGATAAGAGTGGATGGCTATTAATGGTGCTAACCCGCGAACTCGATCCTATATCATGTACTATGTGTGTGACTTGTTAAATTCTTATCACGGGACCTAATTTAGGGCATAGTCCATTATGGCTCCCTTAGATGAATATTATCAATAATAAGTGTAGACTCAAGTTCTGAAGACTTTTGTACCTATTGCATAGTATTAGAGTTGCCCTTATATATTTTCTATATTTTATTTTATTTTTTGTTTGTTTTGAGTTTCAAAATTTTAAAACTTGTGGAAGATTGTTAATAAGGTTTTTAAATTCCTCACAATTATTCATGGCATTCCAATGGTTTTTTAATAACCATTATTTGGTCATTTTATTATAATAATTAAATTGAGAGTTACACTTTTTGTAACTATCAAATGGCTTTTAAATAATCATTATTTGGCTATTTTAATATAGTCAATAAATTGAGAGCTACAAATTTGTGATTAATCTCAATAAATTGAGAGTTACAAATTTTGTAATTATTTCTATTTTAAATTTTGAATTAAATTTTTAGACTCATTTGTGCATATAAATGCCAAGTTTTCCAAGAGCCTAAAATACACAACTTTTCATATTCTTTTCTTATTTTCTATTTTCTGCATATTTGTGTTTTTGAGTAACCTTGATCGGGTCGGTTCACCCCCGCTTCCCAGCGGATGTGCACATTATAGGAGGCAAAGCTGCGAGCACTTGAGTTTTATCTTGGAACTGGTCATAGCCATTTGCTCTTGCACGTAAGGAGGTTATAACGGTTTTAGGACAATGGCTTTACACGACTCACAGGCTAGCTCCTTCTATTTTTTATATTTTAATTATTAATTTTATTTTATTATACAATATTGTTTAATATCATATATTTATGTTGTGTTAAAATTATTTTGATTTTTACAAGCATATATTCTGAAATTATATATTTAGTTTTTATCACCAATTTTATAATAAAAAAAATTCCAATACACTTCTCCCAATAGATCAAAGGCAGCCATCTGCACTCAATCTAAGAAATTCGCAAGGAAAATCTTTATGGCTTGATACTCGCGGACATAACGATTAAAACCAACGACCTTATAGTCTTTTGACTTTTGAAGATATAAAATACTACCATCTTTTTCACAAGTTTCCATAACACTTCTACAACACAATTTCTTCACTTTTTCATAGCAATGAATAATCACTTTATTTATGAAAAATTTTCAAAAGGTGAAAAGTTTTTTGATGATTAGAGAACCCTAAAGGTATGTTTAGTTGTGAAAGCTGTTTTTTATTTTTATTTTTTTAACACTTTTTTCAACAATTTGGACATTATTAATATAATTTAAAAAACAACACTTTTATTTCTAACATGATATTGAAAAACTTGGGAAACAAAAAAAAAATGGTTTTCTAACTTTTCTAATATTATTTTGAAAAGAAAAATATATTTTTTTTCAAATTATGTTAACAATGTTTAAATTATTGAAGAAAATTTTTAAAAAAATAAAAAATATTTACCACAATTAAATGCCCATAAAAATTACAATTTTCTGCCATTATCTTGGTATGTGCGTGTCACGGGTTGCAAGCTTAAGTCGCTAACCGTGCGGCCTTAGGCTCGGAAACACCTCATTGAAATGCCTAAGTAAGTCTTCCTCTTAGCTACTCAAGAGAACATTCGTCACATGGTCATTTATCAGCATGACACCCAGCCTGTGCAGCGCCCCGCCTCTACGGGGCCAGTCTTCAATCTGTCGATACTATTTCTCGAGACCGACTGGTTTTGCCCTGCCTTGGGCTCATCAGAGAAGCAGTTCCAGCCCCCGACCAATTTGTGTAGGGTGGCCTAACCCCTCTCGCACTCTTATGAGCTCCAGCATTGCCATTCTGCCCTATGTTTAGGGGTGTAATACGTGTTTGTACACAAGTATAACTGCTGCCTGGTTGATCTGTTTTCTCGTGGCACTGCCCTATGTTTTCCTCAAGTGTCCTTTGTGATACCCAAAACTGCTATTCTAATCATAAGGACTGGTTTGGGAACAATTTTAATAATTGAATACTTTTATAATTTTTTTTATAAAATAAATCAACTTTAATTGCGCTGATTAAAGTTGTTTTTAATCGACACCTAATTCTGAAATACATATCCCTATAATGTGAATGCAGAAGTTCATGAAAGTGATAATGAACGTGTTATGTTGCGAATGGATAGTATGAGGCCAGAAGGATTCATATTTTTCGTCAGCTGAATGAATTTATTAGAGAATTCTTATAATTTAAAAGAGAATATTAAAAGAATTTCATAAAACACATTTGAAAATATTTCATATAATATCATTATATTTGAATACTTTTATATAAAAAAGTTTAGATGCAAAAACAACTGTACAACAAAAATCATCTTTGTATATAAATACAAAATCCTTAACAAATATTCTGATTTTTTATATTTTGAAAGTATTATAAAATTTTTACACTATCAATGTTTTTAGATATGTTATTTTCAATCATAATTGTGTTTCACTAGTGTTAGTTTTTTTTCGAAAATATTTTTTAATATTGATTTTTTCTTGAAATACTTTTTCTTAACTAATTCAAAATTATTATTTTAATCAGTTAATGTAATGAACAAAATAAGACAATATATAAACAAATATAAAATACAACATATTTTTTAACAAAATAACTTTTCGATTGACTTAAGTGAAAGTAAAGGCAAGCTAAAATCATTTTCTTCAGTAAAATTCCAAAGTTTTTAGGATTACAGTTGAAAGGTGTCCCACCAGGCTAAACATAGATCCGTGCGTGGCCAAAGCATCAAAGAAATGCTAAAAAGACAAGTAGCTTGAAGTCTTGGGTTTTTGAAAGAACCGGAGACTAAAAATAAAAAAAAAACCAAAGAAGAACATCATTTCTGTCCACAAGATAAAAAAACAATAGTGGTTCAACGCGCCGATTTCGTAAAAATTACGGAAGAAGTCATTGTAAATTTTTTAAAATAATAATTATTTAATTTTTTCGACTCCGTGATAATGAGATTGCCACTCAATTTCACAGTTTTGAAACTTTTTCATAATTAAATTGATTATGCACAGTTATGACGAAAAATGTAAGAAGATTAAAAATTGTGACTAAAAAATTATAAAAAGTTGGGATTGAAGATGAAAAGTTAAAAATGAAGAAAAATCATTTTGTAAAAGTTTTTGTGTCGAAAGTAACATCAAACTTTAATTACTATTATAAATCTTATCGACAAAAAAACATAACCATCAATAATTATTTTTAAAGTGTCAACATCACTACCCTTAATTTTTTTTATATCTCATTTTAAATAACTAAAAAAAATATATTTTTATAATTTTAGATTTATATTTTCGTACTTTACCACCAACCCTAATTTCACATCCTTTCTATATAAAAACAGGATCTTTTTTCTTGCCATCTAGCAGACTTTCAGATACAAAACAAATTTATAAAAAACAGTTCTTTACTTTTAAAACTAAAGATCATATCAACATGTAATCAAGCCACTGGATTAAGATTTTCTCTATTTAAAAATTAAATGCAAATAAAGTTCATAACAAGATAAAATGCAATAGACTTAAATTTAAATATTTCAACTAATGAATAGACATTTAATTTTACTATGAACTTAATTTCATTTCAATGCTCTTAGACCAATCAAACTGACCCAAAATGAGACTAATCTTACACCTGTCACTCTTCCTTATCTGGAACCTAGACTTATAAAAGAAAAAGAAGTCAGATAAAAAAAGGCTCTTGATACCGTTTACCTCTTGTTCTATTCTACCCATTAGGGCGACGTGGGTAACAAATGAAGAAAGAAATTTTCCGGCTGCTTTTTTTTCCCTAGTTCTTTTAAAAACACTAAACTAAAATCTAAATGAACAGACGCCAAACACTTACGTGGTTAACATACATTTTCTCATTAAAATGGATCATGTGATGTCCAAATAAGGTGATATCATGACTTATTCAGCTTGGTCAGTGGTGCCAGTAGAAAAGTAAAATAAGCGAACACTCCCACCACCAGAGACTAGGAAGATCAGCAAAGGAAAAACCGACCTTTGCACTCCCATATCCAAGTTCTATAATACAATGCAGAACCATCTCATTGATCATCCTCCAAAATGCTCAAAAAAACATGTTAAAATTCTAATACTATAAAACAAGGGAAACGGAAAGATCTCAGAAACGCAGAGCAGATTAAGATTAGCTTTGTTTCTACACATTTACTTTGGTCGAAGCAAGATTCTCACAATATATGCCGCCTAAGCTTGAGCTCCAAGTTCAAGGAGTAAAGTGTGGTTGACTGCATTTGATCCTGGGCCCTTAAATTGAATAGGACCTGCAAAAAATATCCAGCAAAAATGTGCTCAGTTATCGAATGATAGCTAGACCAAAAACAATGGAGGGCTTGGGACCAAATCCAAACAAATAACAAGCAGAAGGAGAACAACCACAAGAAGTTGATAAAAAAGAAGTTGGTAAAGCATCAACTTTATAACTAACCAGGACTGATGTATCGGTTCTTAAGGGCCCACTCCTCCCGCACGGATGCAAATTTCTTGAATGGTGCACCTGAAAATTCATCATCATAGATAACTTGTTACTTAAAAAAGGCTGGTAAGAAAGAAAAAAGATGATGTGGCAAATGCTAGCAGAGACTATACAATTAAAGAACTAATTATGAGACAGTCATACAATACTTATAAAAGGCAATATCAAACATGTCAACAACCAAGTCTTACCTTCAAGTTCCACCATTGCCTTCTTGATCACAGGCTTGAACTTACCTGCAAAATGAATTCAGCTTTCATAAGAGCTGAAACAGTTAAGCAGAAAATTTCTTAGGGACTGAATACCCAAGAATACACTAATACTAAATTAATGTACAATAAAACAAGTTCCCTTCGTAATGACTTGACACTTTAGTATAACAAATAAATGTTTTTATTCTTTGCTTAGTGAATTTTACTCGTTTCAAATAGCCATTGATAGAACAGCGATTTAAAATGCTGAGATGACAAAGGACAGCATGTTCTGCACAGAATGTTTCAACAGGATAAATTGAACAAAGGAAAAGACAGTGCTCCTCGAATTACAAAGACAAGATTTTGAGAATCAAATTTGTTTCATGTTACAAGGAAATTTTTTTTAATAAGTACAGGGAAAGGTTGTTATACCATGTCTCCTCTCCACGTCCATCAATGAAGTTAGTGCAGTACCGCTGGCAGTCCATTCTTCAACTGGTGCAGCCAAATTGCCTACCTGGATGCATTATGAGAAGTAAAGTACAAGATAGTTCAATTAACGAACTATGACTACTTTCTCCATTGACAGTAAAACATAACAAGACTATAGAAGCACAATGGAATATCAAGAGCATGCCAAAAGAGAAAACGGGAATAAGGACAAAATAATCAAGTGTGAAAATGGCAGAAAAAGGGTAGAAGCACAAACCGATGATATCAACCCAGTCTTTCCGCTATGCACGAGTGCTCCAGCAGCATAGCCCAGTGCATAGCAGTAAGAAGCATCAAAATTGGTAGGCAAACCGCACCTTCCTTCATACCTGCAAATTGGAAATCACCTAGGTGGGAACTTAAGGCAGGGATGTAAAATCTGAAACAATGTGCTCATGTTGCCACTGTGTGTGTGGTCAATATTAAGTGACTGATCCTCATCATTAATCCATTGGTATTTGGCATCATTACGTATTATTTGAAATTTAGGACATATTACACATTAGGATTGCATTTTTGTGGCGGTTAGGAAGTAAGTACCCGAAGAAGTGGGACTGCCCTTTAAATTGGCCTTTGTATGCACCTTCCTGAGTCCTTTTCTCCAACTCAGTTTCAACCATTTGAATGAGCATTTTCTCTGTTTCTATTTTGGCAACCTAATGGTCGAAAAAAAGAGAGTAGTAAATGATTCTGCCTGACAAAACTTAACAAAGGTGACATAAAAAACACAGGATTAGTAATATAAAATAAATACCTGGACATTTCCATGTGGATCTCTTTCAAGCATCAACTGTTCTTGAATTGCCTGAGGCAAGAGCTCGAAGAGCTGCAGAGATTGGTTAGTAAGTTTCTTTTTCCATAGCCCATCTTCATCAACAATATCATGGGCCAGAATTTCATTCAGCTCTGCAATAAGCTGCTGCGCCTGCAAATGTACAATTAAAGCAAACACATCAGTTGACAACTTGTGTGTTTAAATAGCAAGAAATTTTATTTCAGGAAGACACAATGAATGAGAAAAGAAGGGGTATACAGCTTGATAAAGTACATCTGATTGAAAACCATACCTCGGGAATGAAATCAATTAAACCTTCAGGAATAAGTATAACACCATAATTATAACCCAGTTCAGCACGTTTACAGATCACATCTACAATGTAATCCGTAACATTTTTCAATGTCAGCTTCTTCGCATAAACCTGAAAAATGATATGTCCTCGTCAAATTGATACTTACACAAAAAGCTTTTAAACTGATAGAATACAAAGCATTGTGCAGTGCTTACAACTATGAAATATCTCTATATAGAACTTTTGATCAGCTGTAAAGGGACTCTAGGAAAGCTAAACTCAGCACATTTTAGCTTGATTCTACAAATCATTTCATAATTTTGTGCCTCATTTCATTGAAAGAGCTAACGATTTTTGGTTTACTTTTTGATACATTCTCCATAGGAACTTAACAATAGGATAAATATTTGACAAGCATTTTGCCAATAATTATTCCATAAATTTACCATGATAGTACTAAAAGCATTTTTGTTCCTCAACACAGACAGAATGTCCTGATACTAGAGAAATGCAAGCTTCGTCAAATTTTGAGCAAGTAATCTTAAGTTAAGCAATGAGGTACCTCTTCTCCAATAATGGTAATGTTTGGATGGGTTTGCAAAGCACACTCAAGAGTAATATGTGAAGCAGCACGTCCCATAAGCCGCACAACTGCAGATGCATATACATGAAAATGCTATTTGTAACTTATGCTTAAGAACGCAAAAAGCATGGGGGAGAGGGAGAGGGGGAGAACTAAAATAAGAAAGCAAGTGTGTACAATGTAATTTATCATAATCAAAACAAAACTCGTTTCCATGTAAGCATTCAAATTGGAAGGATACTGAAAATGAAGGTGGAAATTTATATCAAGACTACATGATGCCCTTGAAATAATATCATAGATAATGAATGCTAAAACATATGTAATAAAAAATCGAATAAAAGAGCATACTAAATAATACATGTTATTTGATATTGAAAATACATTGATAAAACAGAATGAGAGAAGAAATGCTTACAATGTAAAGGGAGGAGGGTCACTCTCTCACATTTACAAGAAACTTATGTATTTCTAACTCTGCCCTCTAATGAGACAATACAAGCATATTTATAGTCTTGAAAGAGTCTTGTAGGCGGATTTCAAATGGTTGGAATCTGGATGGGCGCCAACTTGGAAAAGTAGTCACGGGAACTACTTTTTTGAACAGTGTCTTGCTTTTTGAAAAGTAGTCACGGGCACAACTTTTTTGAAGAGTAGTCACGGGCACTACTTTATTGAAGAGTAGTCACGGGCACTACTTTATTGAACAGTGTCTTGCTTTACAAGCACTACCTTTATGACAGATTAAAGGCATCATATGGGTCTTGCCCATAGTGGTCTAGAGTGCAATGACCGTCTGGAGTATTGAGGTTATCATTAGGCGATTGAGTACTATCATTATCACTGTCAGATAATTGAGATAATTCTTCTAGGAGCTTTTGTTTTTGTTGCTTTTTGGAAAGTGTCTTGGGGTTAGATTTGGGAATATCAGAAGAAAATTGAGCATATTGGGGATTATCACAAAACCAGTCCCTGACAACATTAATACTGGTATAAGAAAATTCATACTTGGCCCACCATTTTACACGAAAAATTCTTTTGATGACCATCATATCATGCCATGGAGAAATGATATAATCCCAGGAGATGATCCAGGGAATGGCAAAGAAAACATGAAAAAGTAATTCGTGAGAATAACCTTTTTCAATATTGGTATTGGCTTTGAAATATTGTAATGAATCCATAATAGGGGGAGGGATAATAGAAGTGTCAGAGCCAAAGAAAGGCCACCAATCAAAAATCCACTGGGGAAAATCAATCTTGCATTTTTTATCAAAAAAGATAAACCATGAATGAGTTCTTGGTGTAATGAAAAACATATTGTACCATGCATTTTGATAATCATGATAATTATATGTTGGGGGATTGAAGGGAACAGAGAATGGTCTGGGTTGATAATGGTCCATAATTTTATCTGGGGAAATGATTTTTAATATCTTGCATTTTGAATAAGTAACAGATGCTGGATTTTTGGGGTCTCTTATATGAGTTATTTCAACAGATTTGGTATCTACTAAAATTAACTCATAAAATTTTTGAGTTTTTTGAATGTCTTCTGGAATATAATGGAATCCTGCAGGGAAAACTTTGTTAGTATATAAAGCATGTTTAATAAGATCTGGATCAGTAGTGGGTTTTTTGAGACTGGTACTTCGAAGGTACTCTTGATCCATCTTTTAGACATACTGATATGTAATATTGGAGGGGTTTTTTGTTGTGAAGAGGATACTGATTGGGTCTGTGTTTGGGATAATAAGGGTTGGGCATATGTTTGGGCATATTCTGAGGATTTGGGAGATCGTCTAAGGAGACGAATCTATTTGGCCTTTGGGGGGTCTTAGGTTGAATAGGTGGTGCCGAAGGACGGATTTGGATCTTGGAAGTAGCATAATTAGAGGGAGCTTGGAGCTTAATGGATAAGGGTGAAGATGACATTTTACCTTTTTCTTTATCCATTTTTGTTATGGGAAGCCTGCAAAAATTCCCGAGTGAGAAAATCAGGCAAAGAATTATCCTTTCCTTTAATATATGTGATAGTGAAATCAAAGGCACTCAATATGGCTTGCCATCTGGCAAATATCTGTTTGGATACAAGGTTCTGAACATCTTTTTGTAAAACATCTTTTGCTGATTGACAATCAATGCGTAATAAAAACGTTTTATTGTATAAATCATCTTTGAATTTTGAGATGCAAAGAACAATTGATAAAATTTCTTTTTTAATAGTAGAATAATTTTTTTGAGCTTCGAGCCATAGACCAGAATGATAGCGTACAATCTGTTCTTGGGATTTTGGAGGAAAATATTGTTTAAGTATTCCTCCGTACCCTATGTCAGAGGCATCTGTTTCAACAATAAGAGAGGCTTCTGGGCTGAGAATGCCAAGACAGGGAAGACTCAAGACCTTGGATTTGAGAATCTTGACAGCATCTGTATGCTTTTGAGACCATGGTTATGGACTTTTGCAAAGCCTTTTATATAAAGGTTCACAAATTTGTCGTAACTGAGGAAAGTAATCGGCAATATAATTTAAACAACCAATAAATCTTTGAAGCTGAGTCTTGTCTTTAATTTCATCAGGGAATTTGTTTCTAAATTCAATGGACCTATCAATAGGTCTAATAGTGTTTTGATAAATCAAGTGTCCTAGAAATTTGATCTTGGTTTGAAAGAGTTTCATTTTGGTCATAGATAAAACTAATCCATTAATTTTGATAATCTGAAAAAATGTTTTTAAATGTTTAAAGTGTTGATCTATAGATTTTGAAAAGATTAATATGTCATCAATATAAGTAATACTAAAAGCAGAATGATCATTAAAAATATCATTAATGATATTCTGAAATTCAGAGGGTGCATTCTTGAGCCCAAAGGGCATGACATTCCATTCATAATGTCTGAATGGAACGTTGAGGGCAGTCTTATATCTATCTTCTTCTTGAATCTGTATCTGCCAAAATCCAGATTTTAAGTCAAATTTTGAAAATATTGTTGCATCATGAAGTCTATTAAGGAGATCTCTTTTATTGGGTATAGGATATCTGATCCATTGGAGGACTTTGTTGAGGGGTTTATAGTTAATAACTAATCTGGGAGTTCCTCTTTCTAATTCTGCCTGCTTTTGAACATAAAAAGCATAACAACTCCAAGGAGATTTACTTGGACGGATTAATTTTTTGTCTAGTAATGTCTTGATTTCTTCTTGGCAATATTGTAATAATTCTTGGTTCATTTATATATGTCGGGATTTGGATGGGATGTTTTTCTCATTAAAATCGGGTTCATATGGTAAAGATACCACATGCTGCTTTCTATCCCAAAAAGCATTTGGGAGATCAGCACATATATGGTTTTTGAAAAGATCTTCAAGATCTTTTATCTGGTCTTGGATTTTAGGTAGGCTGAGCTGTTGTTCGATATGGTGATAATTGATTTCTTCTTTTAAAAAGTTGATGTGGGTTTTTTTGTTTTGGATTATATTGATTTGTCGGCACAAACTGTTGGTTTGTAATAAATTTAAATCCCGCGTGTCAACAGGTTGCAAAAAAGGAAAGAATAGTTTTTGTCCTAATATATTTGTCTCTATTCCTGTGTGATTCACCTGGAATGGGTAAATTTGAGTTAGGAAGGAGGTTCCTAAAATGATATTTTGATGGATATTTTTGACCAATATGAAATGGGTCTTGAGACAATACCCATCGTTGCATACATGAGTTTTGGTTAGTTTGTATTCTACGTTTAATTTTGACCCACTGGCAGTATTGAGACGTTCAGTGGTTTTTTCATAATATTTGGTGGGTACTGATCCTTCCTTGATACAATTCTGATCTGCACCAGAATCTACTAAGGCAGTGGTATTGAGATGGTATTCTTTATTAATTACTACAGAGATCTTGATGTACCATTTCTGATAGTTCATTCTTTCTATAAGATTAATAAAATCATCTTTATGGTCATCATCAATATTAATTAAATTGGTTGTAGAAGTTTTAGGATCAGGAACTTGTTTAATATGTGAGGAGATTGAATCTCGAAGATTATTAATCTCAAGATTTATCATTTTTGCCTTCAGATCTATTGTATCTTTTTGAATATCTTTAATCTGTTCTTTCATGATATTGATTTCCATTTGTAAATCTTGAGTAGTAGCTAATTTAGGTTTTTGAAAACATTTTTCAAAAATCTTTTCTAGATTATAAGGTTCAGGGGGTGTGGTGATTCTTGTTTCTTCTTGAATAATATCTTTTAATTTGATAAGGTATTCCTTTTTAATAATGGGGTCATCTATTTTATCAATAATATCTAATAAAAATTCTTTTTGAGAGATAATGACATTGACGGTTTTACAGTAACAGAAGCCATCATCACAATTAAATTGTGATTCAATGAAATCATCTGAATCTGTATTTTCTTGCATAGTATAAACCACTTCATCATCAGAAGCTGATTCTTCTTCTTCTTCTGACTGAGAATCATTTATCATGATTTTGGATAATTGTTGTTTTAATGAGTCATCAATGTCTAACTCATTAATCTTTTGTTTAACCTTGCAATTCTTGGCCCAATGTCCAAGTCTTCCACACTTGAAGCAGGCCTTAGAAGAGTTTTGGGCTTTTTTTGGCAAATTTGGGCTTTGATTTGTAATGTTTTGGCTTATCAGATTTTGGATAAGTCATGGGTCTTTTGTAAGTCCTTTTTCTAAAAAATGGAGTCTTTTTTTATGTGTTGTGGATGGAGCCCTAATGGTTTCATAACCATATTGTTGACAAAAGGATCCCGATTCCTTTTTACTCTGATGTAATTCTAATTTCATTTTGGCTTTTAATTTAATATCATTGCATAAAGCTAATCCTTCATAATTGATATAACTAATGAGTTCTCCATAGGAGAGATGATCATAAGGGATAGAGCCGCCATTAACGTCTCTAATCCTTTGTCTAACTTTTTCAGCAAACATTTTGGGAAGTCCAGAGATGAACTTTTCTTTCCAATAAGAGTTATTGCAATCTTTCCTAGTATAAACTTTTGCAAGGTAAATATCTTTATACCATCGGAAATCTTGAAGGGTTGGACATGTGAGGTTAATAAGGATTTCCGCACATCTGGCAGTAAATTTTTCTGGATCTCCTAAAAAGTGCTTGGTAATGACGAAAATGAGGGTTTCATAAGCATTTTCTTGCTTAATGAGAATGGTCCTAGAGGTGGTATTACCGTTTTGATCTTGGACTGTTTGAGTAGTGGGAATCTCTATGTAGGCATTAATAATTTCATCGCGTTGGTTCTGGGTGAGATAATTATCCCACCAACCTTTGAGGGTCCCAGTGAACCTAGCAATAATGGAAATTGTTGTTCTTTTGTCTGTATTTTCACTTTTTGTCCTATAGGTAGTGACTGCCATAGTCATTTCTTGGAGAAGATTCATGATGTTATGTTCACTGGCCCCATCTAAGTTCCATTCAAAGATGGAGGCATCATCATAACGTGCTTGGACGTTTTGGTATCTATCTTCATGTTGCATATCAGGTAAAGTAGGTCTAGGGTAATAATTCATAGTTGTTGGCAGAGGAGCCCTATTCCTATTGATATTTCTTCTGTAAATTTTATTGATTTGATCGGATTCTTTGGATTCTTTGATTTCTCTAACTAAGCCTTGATCAATAGCATTAATATGGCTGGTTTGTCCAGTTATAGATAGACCTCCTAATTTTTCATTAATGGCTTTTAAAAGTTCATCATTGTTATTAGATAATTTAATCAAATCAGTTTTGTCAATACGTGTCATTGTAAATATGGGTTGTGATAAATGAGGTACAGGTTGTTATATGATAGAATCCCTCCGGCAGGTCTGGGAGGCAATGACACGGACATTGTCTACTGTAGTAGACACGTGGTCGATCTTGTTATCGATGGAATCGATGGTGGCAGACATAGTGGTAAGGTGATTGGAGATAGTATGGAGGTTTTGATTTGTAAAATTGGTTTATTGGGTAAGATTGATAATATCTTGTCCTATTGTAGGACGGTCTGAGGGTCCCATGATTTGTTTGAAAGGGGATGCAATAATAGCAGTAGAATATTGAGGTAAAGATAAGGCTATTTTTTTTAGTGGAGGATGAACGGATGATATTGTTTGATTATCAAAAGTGAGTCAATTTTGAGAAAGTTGGGTAATGACATCAATTTCTTGAGCTTTTTCTTTTGCTTTATTCAAATCAGGGTGATTTGGACCAAAAAGATTGAATATTTTATTATTGAAGGTATACATCTCTAGATAATCAAAGAAATACATGTCACATTGTATTTCCCTCATATGAGAATACCATTCTTCTCTTATCTGAGTCCTAATATCAGTGGAAAAGTTTGTCATGAACCAATCTGATTTGGCCTTATTTTCCAAGGATAAAAAATCTTGTTTTAATTTTTGTTTATTGATTTCATAATTATCTATCATAATAACATTAAGTACGAAATCTCTAAATTTGGTCTGATCATCTTTCATATCAGACAAAGTAGGAGAGTGCTCTCCTGTCTTATTAGATGTTTCTCTAGGGAGGATAGTACGATCTATGGCTGAGTGAAATGACTCAGTATCATAGAATCCACCGGGAATAATAGGATCGAAATTGACGCCTAATAAACTTTGCCTAGGGATAGAATTCCTAGATAATACATCAAAACTGTTTCTTGGAGGTGTTATGATAGGATCTTCATGAAGAAGAGTCTTGTTTGATCTGGAATAGCGAGAGCTAGAGGTTCTTGAAAGTTGAGATGCAAGTGTAGAGAAGCGTATAACAACACTTCCATCCCTATGCTCATCTATGTGAGAGATATTGGAATTAGTAATGGCTCTTGGAGGACATAAGGCTTCTAGCTTCCAATGGTCAGGAATAGTAATTTGATTCCATTTTAATAATTTTGGGTGTAATAGTATTGGCATGAAACATATTTGCTTCGAGAAGCAATGTTTCACCAGGTTTGGTTTGGAGAAGGGCTTTTGGATTAATCTTTGTGATCATAACTTTATAATATATTCTATAAATAAGATTTAGATTTCGAGCACCTTGCTTGATATCTAAACCTTTGATCTGAATATCTAAAGTTAATACATCTAAAATATGGGGGTCATAAAGGTCTATTGAAAAATTTGGGTAACTGTTAAAATAAACGGGTCCATCATGGAGATTAGACTCGACTAAGGATAATAAAGAATTTTGAAAATTCAAATGCCTTGCATCTCTTAGTATAATTAATACAGGGGTATCGATACCAATACGATGCATGGGTTTAATAGCAATTTGGGCTAATCCTATGTGCATATACCTAAAGCCTTCTTGTCTGTGTTTTTGTAATGAAGATAATGAAAGTAGTTGAATACTTTCATTTTCCTTGCTAATAGAATAAGCTTTTTCTGAGGCCTTGATGGAGTAATCAGATTTAAAATTAAAAGTTCCAATCTGATAAATCCTATTGGGGTTCTGCTTGGGTATATCCCAATTGAGCAGATCTTGCTCAATTTTGGCAATATTGATTTCTTGGCTGTTTATATTACGAAGATTATCTATTCTTAGCACAAGGTTCATTATTTTCCTTTCTGATAACTATCAATTCGCAGCATACGCCTAAAACCCCTGAAACTCATTTAAATGTAATCTGTTATGCAAAATTACACAGCAATTGAGTTATAAAAAAACTAAACAACAATTGACCTTCTTTGTGAAACTTCAGGCCCCAAAATACTTACAATGATAGTATTTTCCAGTTGACCGTGCATCCGTCATGACATTTCCAATCATTTCTGCATATATCTGCATAAACATAACATATTAAAATTATATAAACATAACATATTAAAATTACTTTTCACTGTAACTTCAGCAACATCTATCATAATAGGTATCTGACTTGCATCAATAACCAGTTGAAACCAATATTTTAATTGGTTGATGATGAATAAAACTAAAATTTGCGTTAGGCATATTTAAACCAATACTCAAACCAAAAATACCCCAAAATTAAATGCAATTATACACGATATTCAATATCAGTTAATAAAGCCTTGAAACATAAAACTAAAAATAAATCCTATGAAGTAATAACAATATTGACAATATTATTTGATAAGTGTAATTTTACATGATTTTTATTACTCTTTTACTTATTAAAATTGTTAGTTTTCCTTTATTTCTTTTGTTTTGATTTGATTTTTATTTATTTTCGTGTGCCACTTTTTCCTGTTTTGTGTTATATTTCCTTTTAGTTACTGTCCTATTTCATGTTATCCTAGTAGTAGAAGTATTTCTCATTTCAGTGTCTTTTCTTTTTCCTAAGCTGCATTTTTTCCTATTTTGTGTTATATTTCCTTTTAGTTACTTTCCTGTTTCATGTTTTCCTATTGTGTTATATTTCTTTTTAGTTACTTTTCCTAGTAGTAGAAGTTTTTCCCATTTTAGTGTCTTTCATTTTTCTAGGCTGCCTTTTTTCCTATTTTGTGTTAAATTTCCTTTTAGTAACTTTCCTATTTCATGTTTTCCTAGTAGTAGAATTATTTCCCATTTCAGTGTCTTTTCTTTTCCTAGAAAGAGTAGTGTTATCGTACTTTCCTTTTCTTTTCTAGTAGTTTGCCTATATAAGGCCGGTTGCCCTTGCCATTAAAACACAACAGATTTTTCCTAGACAAGAGAATAAAGAGAAAAGAAAAGGAGGGTGACTGTCAAGTCTCAATGAAGAGAGATCTTCAACAATCTTGAATGTTTCATCAACTTATTTAAAGCAAAAGAGTTTTATTCTCTTCTCTTTAGTTTTCTTTTGATGCATTCCAATAAGAACATGGGTGATTTCAAATTTGTTATGAACTAATTTTATTTTTCTAGGGCTTTGATGTAGTCTAGCTTTGAACACACAAAATATAAATTCCAAGTTATTTTATTTCAAGTTTTTTTTATGTTGAGTGTTTATCCTTGATCTTATTGCTTATAATTGTTTGGCCAATTATTGTTTGATTTATTGAATCATAATGAAACCGATAGGTAATTTATGATTAGAAGCTTTTAGGATTGAATACCATTAGTTGAGTGAAAGATAGAGATACTTTACCACGATTAGTGTGATTTTAGATTAAGAAAAATCCAAAGCACTTGAATCTTCAAATAATTTAATTTACATAGAGATAAGATGAATTAATAGGTGGAGATATTTCTAATGTTATTAGAGAGAAAACATTTAATAATTAAGGGATTTATTTTTCATCAACTTGAAAAATTGGAATTTTATAACAAAGGATAATAAATTGTGTGGGATTAGCTAGGTGAAATCAAAATCTCTAAATTTATTTTTATTATCTCTACAACCTTAAGTTTTATTCTCTGTTCTTTTAATTTATCTTTTTCAAGCACTTTAGCTTAATTTAGGTGGTAAAGTCTTTAAAATTTTGGTTTTATTTCCAAATAGTAAATAATTTGGTAAATTTCAATACTCAATAGCATAATTAGTCATTGTGGGTTCGACACTTTTTTCTTTAAAACTTTACTACTTGTTGCGATTTTGTTCACTTACAAATATTTTCACACCATTATTCACTAACATTTGAATTAATGATATTAAAAAAACGATATAGGTTTTTCAAGAGCCCCATGGCAGCAATCTTTGCTAACCATACAAATAATAGTTTAGATGAATGTGACATAAAATTGATTCTATAAAGGGAAAACATGAAATGTTAAAGCATTTGTTATGCACAAACTATAAGTGTGCATTCAAATAGGTAGGAGCATTCACCTTGCATGCAGTATCAAATCCAAAACTGGCGGGAACCTCTTTGCATTTCAAATCACCATCAATGGTTTTGGGGCATCCAATCACCCGAGCTTTCAAGTTTTTACTCCTGATAGAATATATAAAAATGAGACAAGACTACATTGTTGGGACTGCTAATACAAGTATGCCAAAAAGATAAACTCCAATCGTTAATCTAGGATTCCCAAAGCCTCAAATGTTGAGATATACCTAAACATGAACGGCATAGAAGAGTTAACTTCCGCAAGAACATACAAAGACAACTGCCAACAACAATTTCATCCAAGAAACTGAACTAATCCACAACAATCTAATAATACCTGAAGTTTTCAGCAAGAAGGCAAGCATTTGTGTTTGAGTCATCCCCACCAATAACCACGAGCCCATCCAAATCAAGCTTCTTTACTGTTTCTTCAGCTTGCTTAAACTGTATATCATGCCCATATATGCTCATACAGTAACTAATAAAAACTTAATACAAAATATATTGAGAAGCAAAGGAAGAATCTCACCTGCTCAGGAGTTTCAATCTTGTCTCTCCCACTACAAATCATATCAAAGCCACCCTGTCAAGAGCGAAAAAGAATTATATTGGAAAATGTTTTGATTGGTATCACATGCAAAAAAAACTACATATCTACGTTTCCAACAAATACGCAGACCACATGTCATATCCATATCCATGTACAATATCTAAGCTAAGTTTTCATTTGTCTTTTGAAGTACCATATCAATGCTCTTTTTTAGAGGCCAGAACCTTCATGTACACACAGAACACTTGACCCGCATCTATTAAGCAGACATTGAAAATGCTGAACACTGCATACTTTAAATACCAGTGAATTAAACTAATGAGAAATTGCATGCCAAAATACCACTGAATTATACCAATAACAAAATGAGAATTCACATATTCACAAGGAGAAGACTAAAAAGTCCGAAAAACTAATAAATCACACTCAATAAGCCATATTAACTCATACCTGATTTCTGTACGGGTAAATGTAATCTGAAGTTAATTCTACATATTTGCACTTCATGATCCCAGCTGGACCACCCCTGAAACCGTACACTGTGCTGCCTTTAGCCCGATCATGCAAGTAATCTACCATCCAAAATACAAATACATTTTATTCAAATTCACTTTGAACAACACATGATAATACCCTGTTAAATATTAAATTAGTTAAGATCCTCACCAAAGATTCCAGAGATGACATTGTGTCCACCAGGAGCCTGTCCTCCAGACAAAACGACGCCAATCTTCAACTTCTGATCGGATGGGAGCGTATTGGCTGCATTTGGAACCACCATTGCCGATGGTTGTCCAAACATGTTAGGAAATAGCTTTGCGATCTCCTCTGCAATCACCACACCGAAATCAAATCCTCCAAATCCAAAATAAGCCATAGATCTCTGTTTAAGTTACTAATCAAAAAGTATAAAAACACAAAATAAGTCAACAGTCGTTATCTAGAATTTGTGAAATCGGTGCTACTTCACTTTACTTTCACTGAGCTAAAACCACTATTACATTTAATCCAGATTTTCAGCTACTAAAATACCAAAAACAAACACAAAATCAAATACGCTTTCTTAGCTTTCATTTCATGTACCATCTATCTTCTCAACAACCAAACATTTAATACGTCAATTAATCGATAAAAATCGATGGATCAAAACGATAAGTGAAAAGACAGGACCGACCTGGATTGCCAGCGGCGGAGCTGGGGGGCCCATCGACGATCTTGAACGGATTTTTGAGAACTGAAGGGAGAGGAAGCGCGTGATCAATACGGCTCGTTTGCACTTCACTGTACACTGACGCCACTCTCCCGGTCGCCGGCTCGTGAGCCCGTTTGCCGGTGGCGACGTCGCCGTTAATCACGAAGGAAGGAGCCATTTGTTCGTTGGTTAAACCTAACTCTGTGGCTGGTTGGGGTTTCTCTTTCAGTTTTAGCGTGACTAAAAGCGTAACTTAGTAAGATCTTTTCCCTGCTTGTTATAAATATCGTTGAAAGGGCAAGATTGTCTTTTAGATTTCTCGGCCTTGGATTCTTCGCCCCCAGGAAGTACTAGCACACTGGTTCCGAGGGTAGTTTGGAGATTAAGAAAAGATAAAATAGCGTTTTATTGTACACGTATGTTTATGGTGAGCGAGGAAACTACGGTGTCAAATCGGATGATTCGATAGGGGTTTTTTTTGGGTTCCTTTTTTCTTTGTTTTATTATTCATCACAATGGCTATGTTTGGCACTGGATCAGGGTTTGTTATTGTGTCCTCTACCGAACATTTGGTTGGTTGTTCCCTCTAATAATAGTTTCATATTATAACTTAATGAATAATATTTTATTTAAAAATTATTTTATCTATATTATTAATAAAACAAGAGCTTTTATTTGGTATCCATCTCTAAAAATGTTTCATAAATCTTTACTTAAATATATAAATCAAATATTTAAATAAAGTTATATATGTAACTCAATTGACTACAACTTCCTTCGTTTTTCTCTTATGTTTTTCTCTCTCAGTATCCCACTTAGATTTAACTTCTCAACTTTTCTTATCTCTCTTATCTTCTTACATAACTATAAATATGCTAAGTGTAATGATTACATAAAAGAGCTTTCCAACACTGTTGGAGTTGAACTCTATAGTTGTTAAGCTTGAAGGCTCCATAAAACTCTATCTAAATGTGAGCTACAATATCTTGAAATTCATACAGAGTGGAAAGAAGGAATTAGTTTACATAAGTTTCCCAAAATCATAAGAATGTCCTTTGAAGCGCTATAGAAACTATTTGCAGTCAATTTGGATAAAGTCATAGGTCCAAATTTGAGTTGATTAGAGCCGTCCGAAGCAAGCCCAAATAATGGAATTTAATGGGTATTTACCCAAATTAAAATCAATATTCAAGTAAGGGTGAACATTTTTTTCTTTCCTATTTAGACCTTTAAGAAACTTAATTCCCAAAATAAGCTTCTTATAATCTTATTTACATAAGTAAGGTTGTTTATGCCATGTAAGTATTATCAAAAGCCATGCCATCATTTTTTACTCCCAAAATTTTTAATTTACCATTTATTTCCCGTGGTATCAAAATAACCTCTATAAAAAAATCAAAAAAAATAAAAAGTGAATAGGGCCATAGACAACTCTCACATTTTCTCTTCCCTTGACGCCTCATAATCTCTGGAGGGATACCAATCATGGTTGAGCAAAGCCAAAGTATTTTTGTGCTTCAAAAAAATCTGTAAAGGCCTGGAAAATGACGAAGTCACTTACGAAAGAGCATTGGTTTGAGTTTCAAAACTCCCTATGAAGCCATCGATGGAACTTACATTGATGAGAAATGAGAGTTAGGGGACTAATGAATTAAAAGTTTTATTTTACAAGTGAGTGAAACAAACAATTTCAATGGAATTTGGTGGAATTCCAAAAAAAAGGGAAAATCGTTGTACCTCAACAATTCGTATGTGTTTTGTATTGCGATGCTGTGATTAAATAAATTTGGATTGATAATGCCTTTTTTTTTCTTATCAATTCTTGCTTGTTGATCATTTTTCTTGATGTGCTTAATTTGGTGGGAATCTACATTCTTCAGCATGAAGATATAGTTGTCATGTTGGATTGCACCATAGGTGTTTGATATATTTACTCTTAGGTATTGATACTGTCTTGTTTTTGTTAGTGTCTTGGTTCCTCATATTCAAATCTCCATCCATTTAGGTAGAGTTGAAATATTAAACTTTCTTGCTTATTAATAATCTTAGTATATTGAGTGCCTTTGGAATTGAAAATAAACTATCATAAGGAGCTCTAGAAGCCATAGAGTCTTTGAGAATTGTAGAGATTAAAGTATAGGTTTGAGATATCCAAATATTTATATATTCTCAGATTCTTTTCTCTTGGTTCTAGTTTGTTGTTTTGGAGAACGTAGAGAGATATGCAATGCTCTTTTGTTCTAATATAGGAATCTTGTTAAGTTGTTATGATAATATATAATTTGTTTTGTTTGCTTATGTAGGTTTAGTTGATTGTTCTTTTTCATTTTTTTCTCATATCATGCTCTCTCCCTTTGCCTCTCTTTTCTCTTACATGGTCCCTTAATTTCCAATGGAATTGGGAAGTATTATTCAGTTTTTAGAGAACAACCGCATTTTAGTTCCCAATCCAACTGGGTTCTTAGCCAAGAGTACCTACCATATTTCCCTCATTTTCTGTTTCTCATTAATTATCTAGAGAATGAGAAAGCTAATGATTTGCTTCAATGGATGCAGTTTTTGTTAAGAAGTTACTGAGGGTTCAACCAAATGTGAAGAAGCTTTATCTTGTTTTGGGAGTTGTTGATACTAAGTCTGCCATCTAGTGTTTTACTAATGATATATATATATATATATATATATATATATATATATATTAAAAAACAATTGAATGAAATTTTATTGATAATACAAAAAATATAAACATCCCTTGCAAATGAACACATTAATTAGAATACACAAGCATTTATGTTTCCAACACTCACAAAGAGAGTAACCAACACAAACAAATTCCAAAAACAAAATATCAGTTGAGAATATGCTAAACTGGTCCAAGAAATTGGACGAAACCCAGAAAATAACCTTAAAAACATCACTAAATATATAAATTTAGCCACACGGACCAAGATTGAGAAATGATTATACCATAAGCAAGCATGGTCCCAATTAGCAAATAGTTAAAGCTCCAAAATGAAACTCATAAAGGATCTTTTGTATGATACAAAAAAGCTCATCAGATCAGATAAGCCAAACAACAAGAATTGAGAAAGCAACGATTTGGCAGCAAACCCACAAGATGTTGATTACTGCTGTTTATTTGTAATTATAGAGGTAGTAGTTGATGTCTAAAAGATTAATGAGGTCATCTTATTTGAAATTTACATGCAATCATGATTTGTGTTCTAGTTACATTTTTGTATTACCTTTTGGCCATGAAAGAATGTAATAGAAACCTAGCAATATAGTTATCTGTCCCAATTCTAGTAAAATGATAGAGATCAAATATCATGTATCTTGGTTTGATTTGCAAAAATACTGAAAATTTACTTCTTTTTGCTAGTATAAATGCTTGCTCATAGAAGCCTAAACTTGTTTTGATTTCCAACATTGTTTTACATGGAAACCATTGGATAAATGATTTCTTGAGGTATAGGCATTTTCATGGTGATAAATACCTATGTTCAAGGACCGTAATCTAGGATATGTTTTCTTTTTCTTTTTGAATACAAATTATTTTTCTGTTCTCATTATATAAATTTTCATTTCTTTTAGGTCAATAACTTAAGAAAATGGTGAAGATTTGTTGCATTTGTGCTGGGTTTGTTGGGGTCTAACAATGGCAATTATTGCATTCAACTACCATTTTTATATACGCTTCCATGCTTCTATTTATAGAAATAGCTTTATGTTGCTACATAACTATTGTAAAAAATAATGTCTTTTATCCAAGTTTCGATTGTTTAGAAGCTTGTTTGAAACGAGATGATCCAAATAGAATGGTTACTAAATCAATGCACTTTAGTAAGGGAATCATAAATATTGTGGTAATTGAAGGTGATGAAATGATGATTCAAAATGTGAAAGCTGATGTTTGGAGGGCTTTTTTTTTCTTGTTTTGGAATGGTTGAGGCATAACTAAGCATGTCATCCTTGTACCAAGTGAACTTTTCGGTTAAGAAATTTCCTTATAGCAGTTCTTGTACGCTTGATATGAATGGAAAAAGCTTAATTGTTGGGTGGAAGGGTACTTCAGTGTTAGAGTTGGTGTATACTTCACGGATCCAGATTTGTAGAACCCCCGACGACCATTAGGTCCTGCTCCTCGGTGAGTTGACAGGGTCTCGCTTTCCGGTGAGCAGGTGGGAATTAGGGTGCAGCACCCTCAGAAATTTCAGGCCTTGTACATGTTTTGGGTCTGGTTTTTTACTTGATGGTTTGGGCTTGGGCTTGGGCCCATGAATAGTCGTGGTTTTGCAGTAGGGTTGAAACCCTAAATCAGGACACCTTAAGTTGCTTATAAATACTCTCTATGTACTAAGTGCACATTGTAATAAGAGATTTTTGAGGTTAATTATAGTGAAACTTCTAGCATGATGTATCTCTATTCTAGGGTGAACTTAGGTATATTGTGTCTTATTTTCTTTCTGTTTATAATTCGTGTGATTGACAGGTTTAAAATCGTTCAATCAATTCATTTTGTTTCTTTTTAGAAGTTCCTTTGAGAAGAATAGAAAGATATCTTCACCTCTCCAATCTCAGGTCCAAGGTTCCCATTGATCACTTACTTACAAAGTTTTAGTTGTTGCGTATTGGTTAAGGAGCATGGGTTGAACAGATTTTTTTGATGTTCATACAACTATTTTTATTAGAGTGCACTACATGACTACCATGCTACATAACCATCATTAACCTTATGCTTTTATACAACTAAGCAGTGGTGAGCGTGTATGTGATGATGAAGATGTTCACTAGCATCTGTGAAGGTTACTTCATTTCTTTTGTACTTGTATGGAGGTTTTTTTTCTTCTTCTCACTTTTGTTATATAGACAGTTTTTAAAGGTAATAAGAAAGTTCCAAGTTTTTCACGAGAGTAGTTCAACAAACATATATATATATATATATATATATATATATATATATATATATATATTCATTACAAATAAAAAATTGAACAGTTGTCTTTAATACGATTAAACAAACTTGTTCCAAACTATATAAGGAAAAAAAAAAGAATTGATAATTAAATTCACTTACATTCCATAAAAAAATAGAAGAAAGTTTGAAATTAAAAAAACTAACTTGCAACCAAACTTAATGATCTCTTTTTTCACAAGTTCATCAAGCATGCCTTGTCTGTTTGCAAACTCTACTATAACTCGACCTTCTCTAATGTCCATTTCATTTCGAAGATGTGTGGATCATGGTTAAACTTTCTTCGAGCGCATATAGTCAGGATAAGGAATTAACTCAAGGATATTACGATCTGGCCAATAAGCTTCATGAAGAGTAAGATGAAATTACGGTATCCAAGTTTGAGAGTATTTCTCAATGGTGTAATAATTGTCTATGTATTGCTAGCTATCAAGTGCCAACCTCTCACACTGCCAAAACATGAGAACAAGAAAATTTATAGATTTATCATTTTCCACATGTATAGTTATCTTTATCTAGCTGAACAACTTGCTTATTATGTCCTTATTGCATACATCCACCATGAGGTGTTGTTATCACCTCAAACACTCCTCTATTCTCATCAAATGGTATAAGGTCATGTGTATTTGCCATGATCAAATAACTTTGAAGCTTTGCCATAACATGTGGAGTGTATAAGTCCTTTTTATTCATGACTTCTTTAGCAAAGCCTCGCCTAACATTGAATATTATTAACTAAGTCAACAGTTATATATATTCTTTTAATTGACTAGACACTGATAAAGTAAACAATAGAAATTACAATTGTTTTATAGTGACATTTTCTATGTTGATGTTGTTTTTGTTTGGAATCTAGTCATTTTTTGGCTTTAATTCAGTTAAGCATGATTAGTAATCTATTATCTTACCAATTCAAGGGCAAGGACTACAGATGAACCGAATAGGCCTTCATTGATCTTACTTCTTGTGTGTATGCCTTATAAGAAATCAAAAGAGTAGTGAAGAGTTAACAATCACTTATCTTGTTATTTTTGTTGGACTAGATTCTCATTGATGTTATGTTTCCTAACTTCTTTGTAATAGAGTACTTGATTAAATCTTAATCTTTTATCTTGCCTCTTAATTTATAGCTTGATCAATTAGAGAATATTTAGCTAAGAAAAAAATAAATTCACGACTAAGGCTATAACATTGAATTGAGTGTCTTCTTCATAAAGTATAAACACAATTAAAAGAAAAGAAGTTGAGCTTAAATAAAGCTAGCATGGAAAAGGTATAGACACAAGCTAAATGTTACTACTATGGCGATATCTGGGGTAGATTTTAAGCAAGCTTAAATCAACTTGCTTAAATCTCTTCCATGGCAAAAAATTGCCTTGATCAGATTTAAGCAAGTTGATTTAAGTTTACTTAAATCAGACCCCAAACATCGCCTAAGCCATATATATACATACAAGCAGGTATAAACATAAAAAAATTGGAAAGCAAAAAATAAAACTAAACATCCTATATTGATGATTTTTGTGGTTTGTGGATTTACATAACAATAGGCAGTGATATTGCCTACTATAATCGTAAGCAAGATGATAATCTCCTTATTTATCAATACTTGAATAAGAGAACTACTCCATATTGGGAGTTGTATACTTTTTTATATATAAAAAATCCTCCTTGAGGTGGAAGGGAGTTTGGCTTGACCATTACCAGTTTATTAAAATAAATAAAACAATATAAGAAAATGGGAGGACAAAAGAGCCCATACTTGAAGAAATAGCTTCAGAGGGCCCTAAGCCTTATCTTAAAAAAAATACATTACAATGTTCTATATTTTGGGAGACTTATGTTATCCAAGTGATAAGCTTGATTACAAGTAGGCAAATCTGTGTTATTCTAGAAAAGCAAAGATCCACTATAGGAAGAGCCAAATTTTGCTAGGCTTTCTATAAGCTCATTAGCCTCACCAAAAATGTGTCGGACACCAACATTCTCAGGTAAAAGATCCTAAATCTCACACAATAAGTATTTGACAGCCCAAGGACATGCATATTGTTCAGAAATAAATTAGACCAAAGACTTCGAGTCACATTCTATTTCCGAAATGTTTATGTTGTGTGCGTGTGCTAATTTCAGGCTTATTAAAAGAGCTCTAGTTTCCGCAAGAGTAATAGTAATCTGACCGAAATTGCAAGAGAAAGCTATAATCATGCCCTGACCTGAATGAAAAACACCTCCACCAGCACTGCCATTACTGGACACAAAGCCATCAATATTTAGTATTACTCTTGTCCCTACAGGTTGAGTCCAACTGACCCAAACACCTTGATGAATAGGAGGATTCGCAACAGTAAGACCCATGACATTAACACAAAGCATTCCATGAAAGCTTAAGCCCTTTTTTGGAGCAAAAACTGCATTTAAATCTAGAAGGCTCAGTTGTATTTTGGCAATGATTGAGTCTGGCCTGACTAGAACTCCATCAAAAATAGCTTCATTTCGGGCTCTCTACATGGTCCAGCAACCCCATATCAAAGTGCACACTTTAGTAAAACCTAATTGTGACACCGAGTTAGAACAGTGGAACCAATTGTTGACTAGTGAATCCAAACAACCAACTGGTTGAACATCCACCCTAGAGCCGAAGAAATTCCAAACCTTACAGGCCAGATCACTTCTTACAAAAAGATGCTCACAGTTTTCTTTATGACCATTAGGACAACAAACACATTTAGAAGCTAAATGAATACCAACACTTTTTACCTTAGTGTCTACCAGAATACCACCAAAGAGAAGTTTCCACAAAAGACAAGCATTTAGGAGGGATCCATTTATTCCATACCTTATATTCCCATTTAAAATTTGGATTACGAATACGAATCAAATTCCAATATTCTTTAGACGAAAAAATACCCGAGGCTGAGTGATCCCACACTAGAACATCTTGAGCCTGATTTAAACGAACTTGCTGGAGAGCATTATACCATGGAAAATTTTGTTGAAGTTGAAGAAGTTTTTCCGGATTAGAAAACACTTCAGCAATAGAATATTTTGTTAGGAGTTATACTCTTAATTAGAAAGATTAAGAAAGAAAGAGATGTGCTATTTACAAAACAAAAATAAATCTTACTGATTATACAAAAATAATCACTCATACATAAGCTTACACAAAGAACTACTTAATTTTCTATTATTCAATCGAAGCTACATAAACAAAGAAGAACACTAAAACATAGCATGTTTGGTTTAATTGATTAATCATAGGTTTCATGAATCACAAAACATGTATAAATAATAAAAAGTTGTTTTACTTATCATTGAGATATCATACCTATTAATGGAGACGTGTAGTTAAAAACAAATAATTGAATAGAGGATCAAGATGATGAGAAAAATGTATAGAAAACCAAAGCTATTTAGAAGCAACATTAATATAGTATATAATTAACAATGAATTTTTTTATTTATTATATTAATTTTGTTTTAAGTCAATTAAATTTAAAAGAAATTAAATATATGACATGGTGTCTACATGGCTTGAAAAACCTTATTTTGGTAAATAAGATTAAAAAACCCAATTTGGGGAAAAAAATTCAATTAGTACACCTGCAGACCCGACCCAAATCGGTGTAATGGGTTTGAGTTTTCAAAAGTTGAGTTGGGTTTGGGTTGGGAAATTTTTGAACCCAGTGGGTTGGATTGGGTCACAGGTTAAAAAAATTCAACCCGACCCAAACTGATAACCCGGTCATATTATAATTATATTATATATATATATATATATTTAAAATATACTTTCAAGATTGATGGACTATATTCATATTCAGTTAGTTTAGATTGCAATTTATATATATATATATATATATATATATATATATATATATATATATATATCTTAACATTTCATTTATGTTTTCTTCTTAGAAACCCTCCAACAAAAATGCTATTTTCCATCAAAAATACCTATTAGAATTTAAATATATGAGAAGCATATTTCTTTTTAATACTTTTTAGCTGAAGAAGACCGTTTGTTCTCGCAAAAATATTTCATTGGACTTTCAATATGCTTTCCAAAAGCTTGTTGAATTGATTTGCTTAGCCAATGTTCATTTACTTTATGTTTTTGGTATAATGAAACTTAGTTATGGAGATTATAGAACCAAGTCTATAGTAGTGTTGAAGTTTTGAAGAATTTGATTGATCAAACACCTTTAAACTCTAGTTTTTATTTACTTTTCTATGGTTTGTATTAAATTAATGTTTTTTGAACTTTGTGTAAAGTGATTTAACGTACTTAATTTGTAAATGATGGTTTGTAATATTTTAATGAATTCTTGTATGTATTTGATTTTGGATCTAATGAATGAAGAATAATTGTAGTAAAATATTTTATTTACGTAATATGTTTGCGTTAATTTTTAATTGAAAAAAACTAAACCGGTGACCCAAACTGACCCAAATCAATTTGAATGGGTTGAGTTAAGATTTTTTCAACATGGTATAATTGGGTTCGATTGATTTTTTAAGCCAACTTGACCCATGATCATCCCTAAAGTCAAGGAGATGTCAATGTCTTAACCCATGAATATTAAAAAAAATAAGGATGGGCTATAACATGTTGTCCAGCGAGAAAAAAGAGGGCATTCACGAGTGGGCTCAAATAATCCATGTAGACACTAGGTGGATGTTACGTCATTACCGTTTTAAGTGATTTAAATTTGAATAACTAATTTATCTCTAATTGATAAGTTAAAGTTTAAGATATTGTTGACACCTACCTTGATTTTAATAATAAAAATCCTAAATTAAATCGATCTAACAATTCTTGTCTAAGTGTTTAAGCTTTTAAGATTTTTTTATTCAAAAATGCACGCACTAAAGAAGAAGTTTGAAGAACAAGATTAGAATCTCCTAAGGTAGTTGATGTAATTGTAAATCTTCTCTCAATTACCTAGTTTATTTATAGCTCAAATTGTTTACAAAATGTTTTTGACAAAAACATATAAACCCGGTGTTAATTTTATAAGTCTTTGAAAAACAGAAAAAATTATGTTTCAGGGGATTCAGTTGATTGAATGGATCATTAAGTTGACTGAATAAAGGACATAAAGTACTGTCCTTTTGAGCTAATCGACCGAATGATTCATATAATTGACTAAATGAAGGGTAACACCTTCTAGCCTCTAACCCAATCGACTGAATGAATCACTCAATTAACTAAATGAAAGACATAGAGTTTTGTCTCTCTAGTCTAGTCAACTGAATGAAAACCCTTATGCAAAATTTCCAAGCATCTAATCGACTGAACACTCAATTATAATGACTAGTTTTTGAAAAGAAATGCTCCAAAAGAGCTATACCTTGTGTGTAATGGCCATATGGAATTAAGTCTATATAAACCCCTTTTAAATAAGCAAACTTAATAATCAAAATCATTGAATTTCTTTTAGAGCTCATTAATATCCTTCAAAGCTTTCATAAGTCATTCTTGAGCCATCTTTAAAGCTTTGTTATTGAAAGAGAGATATTATTCATTTGTAAAGAATTAATTGCAATCTCTCTTACACCATCCTAAATCTTTAATTCTAGTCATTGTAAAGAGAAAGAGTTGGTGTAACTCTTAGAAGTGTTTAGGTGTTAAACACTTTAGAGTAAACTTCCTTGTAAGAGAACTTTGTAAAGGTTTGGGCAACACCATTAAAGTTAATTGTTTGATTTAGTGGATTACTTCAAGGAGTCTCCTTGAAGAGAATGGATGTAGGGTCGATGTTGACCCATATTTGATTTTAATATTGACAAAACATTATTTAAATTGCACTAACAGTTTTATCTAAATGTTTAAGTGAAAAAAAAACATTCAATACAGAAACAAGATGCAAGAAAATAGCATGTTCAAACACCAAAAGAAGGCAAAAGATCTAGAATAGGCTCTAAGGTAATTGAATCACATTGTAAATCTTTAATTTCAATTTCCTAGATTGAACTATAGCTCATTTTACAAAAGGCTTTGACAAAACAAAATACGAAAAATGTTTCTAAGTCAAAAACTGTTTTAAAAACTAAAAACTGGGTTTTTGGACAACCTAGTCGACTGGGTCTCTGAACACTCATTCGATTAGCAACTTCACCTAGTCGACTGATCCCATGACCCAGTCGACTGATCCCATGACCCAGTCGACTGGTACTCTCCCTAAGCCTAAAAGTGAACCTTTTTTTCACTTGACCCAATCGACTGGTATAAGGACCCAGTCGACTGGTATTTCAAAAATATGATCGTTTGAGACATCAAACTTGAGCATTTAATACTCTAAACCTACCAAATTAGTGTCTAACAGCGACATAAGTCCAAGGTTATAAAAACCCCATCAATGAGCCTTTAAACAAAAAAATAGAACATTTAATTTGATATATAGCTCATTAATACTCTAAAAAGCCTTGAAAATTTTATTTTGAGCCATTATTTAAGCTTGTTCTTGAAAAAGAGATAACTTCATCTTGTAAAGCATTCATTGCTATCTCTCTACCTTTCTTTTAGATTTAATATCATTCATTATAAAGAGAATGAGTTGGTATAACTCTTAGAGTATTTAGGATTAAACATTTCTTTGTTACTTCCTTAGGGAAGAGATTGTTTGTAAGGTTTGTGCAACATTTGTGAAGTTGCTCGAGTAGATTTAGTGGATTACTTCAAGGAGATTCCTTGAAGAGAGTGAACATAGGGTCGGAGAGATTCTGATATTGCCGAGCCACTATAAACGAAGTTTGCATATTCTCTTCCTTTACTCCTTTAATTTCAAGTATATTATTTATTGTGTGCCTTGCTTGATTAAATTGTTAAAAAAAGTATGTTAATTAGAAAAAAATTTAAAACCCATTTCACCCCCTCTTGGGTTTGTACCTCAGTTTACAATTGGTATCAAAGCTCTGTACTGAATTTCAGGCTTAAAGCCCTTGAGTTGATCTAATGGCATCTAATAGCTATACCGAAGGTCATTCCTCTTCTAGACCTCATTTGTTCAATGGCTTAAACTATAATTACTGGAAAAATAAAATGAAAATCTTTGTTGAATGACAAGATTATAATTTATGAAGAGTCATTGAGAATGGACCTAGAATTCCTGCAAAGGAAATAACTGTTGGAGAAATCTGCCATACAATACCTAAACACAAAACTGAGTTTAATGAAGAGATTGAAGAATGATGTCTCTAAATAGTAGAGCCACTAGTGTTACATTTTGCTTTAGATATTTCTGAGTACAATAAAGTTTATGCACGCGTTTCGGTTAAGGAGATTTGAGACAAATTACAAGTTACATATGAGGGCACTGGCGAAGTTAAAAAATCAAAAATCTATATGCTAGTGTCCGAGTATGAATCTTTTAAAATGTCTCCTAATGAAATAATTTCTCAAATGCACTCATGTTTACCACTATTGTTAACGATTTAAAGCTTCTTGGTAGGAACATTGAGGAGTTTGAACTAATAAGGAAGATATTAAGATCTTTGCCATCTACTTGGAAAGAAAAGAAGACAGCCATAATGGAGATCAAAGATCTTGACAAACTTGATGTCAAAACACTTCTCAAATCACTATTGACATATGAGATGGAAGAAATAAATCTCGTTGTCAATGATGATGAGAAGCAAAAGAAATTGAATGCTCTCAAAGTCTCTAGAAGTAACAAAGAGGAAGAAAATGAAAAAGATAATGAGAGCAGTGAAGAAGATGGTAAGATGGCCTAAATAACCAAAAGGTTTTATAAGTTTTTAAAAAAGAGCAAGAAACCTTACACAAAGTATTTCACTCCAAAAAGGGAACATATTGTGTGTTTCGGTTGCAAGAAATCCAGTCACATCAAGGCTGATTGTCCAACAACAAACAAACCATATAAGAGCTTAAAAAAGAAAGCCATGATTGTAATCACATGGAGTGATGACGAAGAAAAAGAATCTTCGGACAATGATGTTGGATACGAGGAGATTGTCAATCTTTGTTTGATGGCAATTGACGATGATAATGAGGTATCAAATTCTCTCTTCTAATAATAATAATAATAATAATATTGTTAGTAGTAGTGAAGAACTAATTGAGGTAATCAATGAAATGCATGAAGAATCGAAGAAATTCGATTCTAGAAATATTGCTCTCAAGAATGAAGTCTCATCTCCTTCTAAAGAAATGGAAGGTCTAAAGGAAGAAAGAGAAAAACTATCTTCCATGCTTTATAACTCATCACTAGGTTTTTCTAAAAATGAAAATGATGTTTTAAAAAAGAAAGTAATGTAATTGAATAACACCATATCTAAGTTTATGCTTGGAAAAGAAAAACTAGATAAAGTGTTATCTTGCCAAAGATTAAGTGGAGGAAAATACAGATTGGGTTATTTTCCATTAGGAAAACAAAAATCAAAAGAAACATTGTTCATGAAAGCAATATGTATGGATGAACCATTCACCTCTAAGGCCACTAGCAAGATTAAAAGCACTCTTTCAATGTATGCTAGTAGGCCTAAGAATGTAAGTTTGAATTCAAATGCATATGCTAGAGATAAAAATCATCGAAATAAATATGAATATATGTATGCTCATCCAAGATATTCAAATGCTAGGAATAATCATTCAAAGAATTCACATACTAGAAATGCACATCCTAGAAGTTACCATCATGCATATCCTAGAGATAACATGTTGTTCATAACTCACATGCTACAAATGTACACCCTAGAAATTACTATCATGCATATCCTAGAAATAACATGCATGTTTATAACTCTCATACTAAAAACATGTATCCTAGGAATGCTTATCCAAGGAACTATATGCATACATATTCAAGAAATCCTAGAAACTTCAATAACTATCATCCTAGGATTATGCATCATCAATAGGTCTACAATTATAGATCACCTTATAATGTTAAGAAAGTACGGGTCCCTAAAGGAGCCGTATTTTCTAGGACTAGCCCCAAATGACCCAAGAAATTTTGGGTACCTAAAAAGGCAATTGTATATCCTTATGTAATGTAGATATGTCTCCACACCAAGGAAAAATATAGCTATTGGTACCTTGATAGTGGATGCTCAAAGCACATGATCGGTGATCAAAGCATGTTCAAAGAACTAACTCTAAGGTATGGCGGACACATCACCATTGGAGACAACACAAAGATAAAGATTATCGGGCATGACAAAGTGGGTAATGATTCCTCAATCATTGATCATGTTTTATATGTGCAAGGCTTTAAGCCAAATTTACTTATATTAGTCAACTATGTGACAAAGACAACAAAGTCATATTTGAATCCTCTCACTGTCTAGTTATGAACATCAAGAGTAATAAGATCAAGTTTGTTGGCCATAGATATGACAATGTCTATCTAGTTGATTTGAAATCTTTGCATTCGAAAAATGAAAAACGTTTTCCCGCCTTTAGTGAAAACCCATGGATATGGCATAGAAGACTTGGCCATGTGAACATAGATTTGCTTAAAATCCTTCAAGAAAAGATTTAGTTGTTGGACTTCCCAAAATTAAATTTGAAAAAGACGATGTTTGTGATGCTTGTCAAATGGGAAAACAAACTAGAATTTCTTTTAAATCAAAAAATGTAATCTTAACATCTAGACTATTGGAACTTTTACATATGAACTTGTTTGGTCCAATAAGCACTACTAGTCTATGTAACCATCAATATGCTCTTGTTATTGTTGACGATTATTCAAGATGTACCTTTTTTTATTGCTTACAAGGATGAAGCCAATAAAGGATTTGTAAATTTTTGCAAGAAGGTTTAAAATGAAAAAAAAAGATTTCTATTTCAAGTATTAAAAGCGATCGTAGAAAAGAATTTGAAAACCAAAGCTTTTCAAAATTTTGTGATAAAAATGGAATTAATCATAATTTTCAACATCTAGAACTCCTCAACAAAATGGAGTTGTTGAGAGGAAAAATAAAGTTCTAGAAAAATTTGCTAGAACCATGCTTTATGAAAATAGTTTACCAAAATAGGTTTGGGTTGAAGCCGTAAATACTTCTTGCTATGTTTTAAATAGAGTATTAATTAGGTCTATGCTTGATAAAAATCCATATGAATTATGGAAAGGTAGAAAGCCTAATATCTCCTATTTTCGTACATTTGGTTGTAAATGTTTCATCCTAAATAACAATAAAACTAATTTGGGTAAATTTGACTTTAAGACTGATCAAGAGATATTTTTAGGATATTCAACCTCTAGTAAGGCTTATAGATTTTTCAACAAGAGAATTCTAGTGGTAGAAGAATCTGTACATGTAACTCTTGATGAGTCTAACCCAATTAGTAGTAGAGAAGTTTCTTTCAATGATGATGCAGATTTTATTCCAAGAACAAAAACACCTACTCCCATTTTTTACCCAAAGGAGAGTCCACCTCAAACAAATGAAGAGACGGAAACTCTCAAATTGGACCAACCATCTACAAGCCGACAAGAAGATAGTCTTCCCAAAGATTGGAGGTATGTAAATTATCACTCGATTGATCAAGTGATTGGTGATCCTTCACAATGGGTAAGGACTCGTTCCTCTATTAGAAATATTTGCAATTATATAGCTTATTTGTCTCAAATAGAACCTAAGACATTTATTGAAACCGAAAAGGATAATGATTGGATAATTTCCTTGCAAGAAGAAATAAATCAATTTGAAAGAAACAATGTTTGGAATCTAGTTCCTAGACCTAAGAATCATACAATAATAGGAACTAAACGGGTATTTAGAAATAAGATGGATGAAAAGGGAATAGTAACCAGGAACAAGGCTAGACTAGTTGCTAAGTGATATAATCAAGAAGAAAGAATATACTTTGATGAAACCTATGCTCCCGTAGCTAGATTAGAAGCTATTCGAATGTTATTAGCCTTTGCATGCTTTGATAAGTTTAAGTTATTTCAAATGGATGTAAAAAGTGCATTTTTAAATGGCTTTATAGAAGAAGAGGTTTATGTTGAGCAACCTCTTGGATTTGAGAATCCTAGTCTTCCAAATCATGTCCACAAGCTCTTTAAGGCTCTATATGAATTGAAGCAAGCTCCAAGAGCATGGTATGAAAGACTAAGTAAATTTTTGATTGACAATAATATTTCGTGGATTGCGGAGATTTCAATTGATTTTGAGGCTGTTGACAATTTTAAGCAGCAAGCTTATATATATAAATACACCTATGTGAAATCTTACGATTTCGCATAGTTTCTTACAATTTTTCGTTTTTCTTTAAACACTTGGGGACCCAAAGAAAGGCTGGAAGAGCAAAATTTTCAAAAGCTTTACTGCAGAATTTTATAGAGAATCATGATAAGCTATCAGAAAAACAGAAGGTAATAGTGTACTGTTTATTTTTGAATTTTTAGCATACATGAAATTTCCCGAAAGTTAAAGCGGGAATTTTCAAAGGGTGTGATTTATGAAGAATTAAAGAAATAATTAGAAATTTAATACAAATATTATATCAGGTGTTGACGATCTGCAACAGGGGAAAATTTTCGAGAGAAACGGGAAAGACAAGGAGGTGATCCACGGGTAGTTTTAAGTGCTACGTGGTGAGTTGGATTTACTTTAAGTAATATAAATAAAAATCAAATATCTAGTAACAATATTAAAATAAATTATTAGCTTATACTTTGGTGGTAGATAAAAATTAAATGGATAGGTATGATATGAATATTGGACACGTAGAAAATTAATATGTGAAAAGAGATATTTTTGGAATAATAAGTTGATTTAATAATAAAAGCGATAAGTGAAATTCTTGATGAGCTATGGTTGATGTTTTGATATGAATTTTGAGGAAATAAATTTTAATGGATCTCGAAAAACTTTGATGGATGATTTGATGTGATTTAGAATGAGATTTAGTGGATCTTGATAAGCTTTAATGGATGATTTGATGTGATTTAGGATGAGAGGATTTTAGTGGAATTCTCATATAATTCAAGAAAAATCAGGATAGTCAATTTAGATATTTGAATTCATGTGGTTTTTATATTACTGTTCATATGCATATTTCATATTATTGTTCATATGTATATACATTAAATAAGATAACCGAAATAATGGGGAAAGGGCCGGTCTAATTGAAAATCCGTGATAGCTGGTATATGCTGGAAATAAAAGGGACCGTGTGACAGCCGGTATATGCTGAAAATAAATTTCGTAACAGTTAGGATAAGCTGTAAAGAATCAGGAGGGGGTCGATCTAAGATAATAACAACATGTCGACATGTGGAAAGAAATTCCCATAATAATAATTCATGCATTGCATCTGTTTTAATTATTGCTTGCATTATTGAAATGCTGATGAGTGGTGTGTTATTGTGAAATTATTTATAGATGGATGAGTCTTATAGAGAGACAATTATGGTGATAATAACCATCTAAATAGTAGACTTTATGATGTGAGCCTCATTATGAGATAATTGATTATCTTAAGGTAAATCAATAAATAAGAGGAAGAGATTGATAAAGAATAGATATTATGACATGTATAGTGATAGTAGAGTGCTAGTATCAAGTTGTATAAGATATAAATGATTAATTATGGAAAGACCTTTTGTACAAATCAATTATTCTAGTAAATTTAATTCACTGAGCTTGTGAAGCTCACCCCTCATTGTATAATGATTTCAGGTACCAGGCTTGACAAATAGTTTGGTGAGTTGAGGTTCAGAAGAAATTATTTTTTGTAAGTCATGTACGTGTCAACATCCTTAAACTAATGAGAAAAGAAAATAAAGATTTATTTGTAAATATTCATGCATTTTACGTTGTATATAATGTTCAAAGATCAGATTGATGTAACTCCCCTGTTGAGGGTTGAGAATTGATGTAAAATTTTTCTATTGGTGCTATTTATTTTTATTGTTGGATATATGTGTCATGCTGGGATTTTTAAAATGCGATGACACTGTCTCAGGGGTGGCCAACCCCAGATGGTTCGTTACAATTTTGGTATCAGAGCATTAGGTTTTATGATTCTGTAGACTACATAAAAGGTACGAAAGTGGAAGATTAAAATAAATTATATTTTAATGAATAGTCTAAGAATGACACGTGGACACGCTAGAGCTAGAATTAGAGTTGTTTATTTGAGAGGGCGTGGTAGGCCCCAAATATTTTGATAAGTCGAGGTTGAGTCTGAATCTGTGATTCCTAGAAGGCAACGTGTTGACAGTATAATTGATATTGGTAAAGGTGTGAGAGAATCTGAAGTTGAAAGAGATGAGCTAAGCTAAGCTCTTACACATGATCTTGAGAAAATGAATATAATAGATAATATAGTTGGTAGCCTATAACATAGACTTGATGAACAGGCTAGAGCAGTGCCTGAGGTTGTTGTAAATCCAGTAATGGTAAATTTTCAAAAGTGGAAAAGTGAGTTTATGCATAAGATGCATGGAGATTATTAAGTTGAATACTTTGTTGTTTAAAGGATTGATAAACATTTTTAAGTTTGTGCTTTGAGAGAAACATATAGAGAGATTATTTGATATTTTACCAGTAACTGATAGGCAGATGGTTGCCTTTGCTTTGTTTGAGTTAGAATGAGAAGTTTTGGAATGGTGGGAGGATATTCTTACTAGGGTAAGTGCAGATATTGATAGACCCTTAACTTTTTATGGGTCTAAGGAGGTCCTTGATAAATACTTAAGTTATGCCTCTAGAGCCCAGCAAGATAGAGATTTTATTTGAGGCAAATGTATTGACTGTGGCTCAGTATGATAGCAAAATTGTGGTCTTGTCAATGGTTGTACCGAAAATGGTAGACCTAGAGGAGAAGAAGTGTAAGAGGTTCATAGATGAACTATGTTTTAAGATTTGATCAAAACTATCTTACATGAGGCATATAAATTATGTCAGATTGGTGGATATAGCACTTCAGATTGAGAAAGATGTGATAGAATTTAGAGGAAGGAGGAATTGGCGAAAGAAGTCTAGATTTGAGAAACCCAAAGGTGGTACTAGTATGAGTGTGCAGGGTGGGAGACCACCCAGATGAGGCATTCCTTGTCATAGGGAACTGAAGTACATAGTCAGAGGCAAACAAGAGCAATTACTTATATAGCTTAGAATACTATCGGTGGGACCCTTAGATTTAGAAAACAGGTTATGGGAACTGGGAGTCATGGCAGAGGAAGTAAGTATGCCACCAAGGGGAAGTGGTAATCTGATGTATGATTGAGAGACAAAAGCTTATCATAGATATATTCAGATAAGATATTTATCCCATAATTGTTCTAATTTGAAGTGCTCTGTATATAGAAAAGGTGGATATATCAATGTTGGTTGATCTTGTTGCAACCCATTCTTTTGCATCCAGTATTTATATGAAGTCTTTTAAACTATATATTAGTCCTTTGATGCAAAATAATTTTTGTTGAAGCTCCCACTAGAGATAGAGTTATAATCATAAACGTTTACAAGTGTGGGGTGATTTGTATCAGTGATAGAGAATATGAGGCTGATTTATTATCTTTTAATACGATATAATTTCATTTAATTTTGAGAGTGAATTGGTTGTCGATGTATTATGCTTGGGTTGATTATTTCAGAAAGAAGGTAGTATTCAAGATATGGATATGATGAGTATTTGGCATGCATAATGGATTCTAGAAAGGAAAATAGGAAGTCAAAAGAAATCTTGGTTGTGAAAGCTTTTCATGATGTGTTATGTGATGAGATGTCTAGGCTGCCTCCTAGTAGGGAGATTAAATCCTCTATTGATGTGATACCAAGATCATCATATATATTTAATAGCACCCTATAGAATGACATTAGCTGAATTGAGAGAATTAAACGTAACATTTTAAATTTTTTTGGATAAACAAGTTATCAAACTTAACATATTTAGGGAGCCTTGTGTTGTTCGTGAAGAAGGAAGACGGAATGATAAGAGTGTGTATAGATTACAGATATTTGAATAAGAATAAATACCTTTTTCCTAGGATAAATGAATTGTGTGAGCAGTGCAAGGAGTGAGAGTGTTTTGTAAGATAAACTTGAGATTAGGTTATAACCATTTTAGGATTGAGAAAGGAAACGTGCCTAAGACTGTGTTGGAAAATCACCTTTGCAAGAATCCCAGGTTGTGATCTTTCCAAACACCCAAATCCTCCAAGGATTTGGACCAATACAAGAATCAAATCATAAAAGAGAAAACACAAGCAATTGTTACCGAGGTTCAGAAAATTGCTTACGCCCCCTTGAGCTTCTCTGAGCTCTCTGCATCTAAATCAATGGAGTTCTTACAATTACAGCAACACCCCTTCAAGAACCATGTGTTCTTGAAGAATGAGACAAAAGAAAAGAAAGAGATAAGAACTAAGTGTTTCTCTGGAATTTTCCCCAAGAAAATTCTGATTATAAAGCCCTTGAATCCCCAATCTTGAATACTCTCTCTCACTAGAAACACCTATGAAGATTTGAGAGCCTATTTCTCTAAACATCAGCCACTCTTGGAATGAGACTTCTTCTTGTGTTTCTTCCTTGAAACTCCCTTGTTGAGTCTCTCCTGATTTCTTCTAGATGACCCTTTATATAGGGTAATAACTACCATAACCAATCTTGGAGTCAATCTCAACCCTTACATCTCAAGAACCAAAGAATCATGGCTCTCTAAGAGGTCTAAGTGAACCTGTGCATTTAAATCAAGACCCATGCACCAGCTGAAGAATGCTGAAATCAGGTGTGACTCACCCTGCGGCTCAGAACAGGGCAAGCCGCGGTGCACAACAGGGCACAATCAACCACTTGCTGGGGGCCACGGCACACAGCAGGAGGAATTTCTTCCTCACTTGCTGGAGGCTGCGGCGCACCAAGCTTGAGCCGCGGCACCAAGTGCTGTTGAAGCTCCATCTTCAATCTTTAATTCTTAGACAAAATTCCCAACAAACTTTACTTTTGTCTACATAATTAAACCTGAACCAATTGTGCAGAGAACTCAGGATCCAAACTCAACATGAGTCACCATCTCATCCGATTCCAATTCTAAGAAGTTCAAGGCAATGATTAAACTTGCTTAGAGTTAGAACTTTAGTGCTTAACTCTGTAGGATTTTCTTCCATTGCCACTTTGTCCATATGAATGCTTCATTCCGTAACATTTTTTCGAATGAAATGATATCGAACATCCATATGCTTAGTCCTCTCATAGAACATCGGATTCTTACACAAATGCAATGCACTTTAGCTATCCGAATACACCACCACCTGCTCTTTTAGGACCTTCAAATCTTCCAACAACCCTTTACACCACAGAGCCTCCTTAATAGCTTCCGTTGCTGCTATGTACTCAGCCTCGGTTGTTGAGAGTGCTACCACCAGCTGTAACTGAGCCTTCCAACTTATACAATATCCATTTAAGTTGAAGAAGTATGAGGTAATCGATCTTCTCTCATCCTGGTCTGTTCCATAGTCCAAATCAACATAACCTTATAACCAGATGGACTTACCCTTCTTCTCGTAAACACACCCAACATCTGAGCTTCCCTTCAAATACTCAACAACCACTTCATCCTAAGCCAATGTTCATTTCTAAGATTACTCATAAACCTGCTGAGAACACTAATGGCATGAGAAATGTTGGGTCTAGTGCTTACCATCATGAACATAACTAATTCAACCGCACTAGAGTAAGGGACCTTTTTCATTTCTCTCTTCTCCTCATCCGATCTAGGACATTGATCGCTGGAGAACTTGAAATGACCAGCAAGAGAAATCTTTACTGGTTTACTATATTCCATAGAGAATTTAGATATCATCTTTTCTATGTAAGAAGTTTGAGAAACCTTCAACCTGTTTCTCTCCCTTTCCCGGATTATACTCATCCCAAGGATCTTTTGTGCATGACCAAGATCCTTCATCTCAAACTCTGAACTGAGTTGAAACTTCAACCTTTCTATCCTCTCCTTGCTGTTACCAACCAACAGTATATCATCAACATAGATGAGGATAATCACCATTTCCTCTACCTTGTGACCTTTGTAGTATAAGCACGAATCATAGTAGCTCATCATGAAACCCAAGCTAGTTACAAAGGAAGCAAACCTCTTATTCAAATGCCCAAGTGATTGCTTCAGGCCATAGAGAGATTTCTTCAATTTGCACACCAAATCCCCCTACCATCCTTCCTTATAGCCTTCGAGTTGTCTCATGTAGATGGTCTCATCAAGCTCTCTATGTAAGAACGCTGTCTTCACGTCCATTTACTCAATCTCCCAATTAAATTGGACCACCATAGCTTACACTATCTTTATTGTCTTGTATTTTACAATAGGTGAGAAAATTTCTGTGAAATCTATGCCTTCTCTTTATGTGAACCCCTTCGCCACTAGCCTAGCCTTATACCGAAATTTATTCCCTGGAGTGTTTCCTTCTTTGATCTTATAAATCCACTTACAATCCATAACTCTCTATTTTCCTGGTTTAGGCACCAATTCCCAAGAGTTGTTCTTCCTCAAAGAATGCATTTCCTCCTCCATAGCTAGTTTCCATCTTGACAAATCCTTACATCCCATGGCATCAGTATAAGTTTTTGATTCATAGTTGATTATCCCTCATTCTGAATAAGGAGCTGCTACATTAGCATCCGTAAAGCCATATCTCAAAGGTGGTCTAATCTACCTCCTTTCCCGGTCCCTTGTGAGCTGATAATCATTCTGATTTGCTGCATCATCCCCTTCTAGTTCAGCCTCCTTTTGAGTGTCTTGAGCTTGGACTTCATCAATGGGCTCTACCTAATCCAAACCCTCTTGCCTTCCTTGCTCTACCTGAACTGAATTTTCTTTGATGCTATGCCCCACATAAACCGAGCTGGTTTGCTCACTTTCCCCTGTAGGACTAGTTTTCTCCAAATTGAGAAATAATAGTTTATTAAAAATGACATCCCTACTTGTTATGAGTTTAGTTCCTTTTGGCTCTAAGGACCACAACCTATACCCCTTAACCCCTTCACCATATCCTAGAAACACACACTTTCTAGATCTTGGGCTAAGTTTATTATCCTTTTGATGTGCAAACGTAACATATTCAAAAGTCATAAGGTTGTTTAACTCAGGTGGTTTTCCACTCCATATCTCTTTGGGAGTCTTAAGATCCAAAGCTCTAGAGGGTGATCTATTAACCAAATACGCAGTAGTAGACACAACTTCCCCCCAAAAACATTTTGGTAACCCGGAACCAATAATCATGCGCATAACCTTTTCCATAAGGGTCCTATTCATCCTCTCAGCAACTCTATTTTGTTGAGGGGTTTTCACAACCGTTCTATGTCTTAGAATCCTATTTAACTCACAAAATTTGTCAAAATCTTGATTGCGAAATTCTAAGCCATTATCAGTTCTCAAAACCTTAACCACCTTGCTTGTTTGAGTTTCCAGCAACTTTTTCCACACCACAAACTTAAACAAAGCATTTGATTTATTTTTAAATAAATAAACTCAAACCTTTCTAGAATAGTCATCAATTAAAGAAAGAAAGTAAAGATTACCTCATTGTGTTGGTGTTCTTGCTGGCCCACAAAGATCAGCATGAATATAGTCAAGAATACCTTTGATTTGTGCATCCGGTGTTGAAGCTAACCCGATGTTGCTTCCCAAGAACGCAACTCTCACAGAAATCAAGTTTTTCTACATTGTTAACATCAAGTAAACCATCTTTGCTGAAAACTTGCAGCCCCTTTTCACTCATATGTCCCAAGCAATTGTGCCAAAAAACCACCTTATCCATCTCAGCCATCAAGCTTGCTGCTTCATTCTTGATGTCCGTCTCTGTAATCATCTTATAGAGACAATCCTTTATTGCTATTTTGATCAGTACCAAAGATCCCTTGGTTACTTTGATCTTTCCTCCCTCTGCTTTGTATGTGTGCCCCATGGAATCTAGCTGCCCCAATGAGATCAAATTTCTTATCAAATCCGAAAGATATCTCACATTCCACAACAGCCTTATAACTCCATCAAACATCCTCAATTAGATGTCTCCTATGCCCCTCACTTTGCAAGAAGTATCGTTCCCCAAGAAAACCTTTCCATCATTAGTTTCCTTAAAATTCTTGAACCAATTCTAGTGCGGACACATATGATAAGGTCACCCGGAATCCAAGATACATTTCTCCCTGCTTTGCCTCTCGCTCACATTTGAGCACACAACAAGAACATCATCATCTTGCTATTCTCCCTTGGCAATCGAAGCCTCTCCATTGTTGGTATGGCCTCTTCCTTCCTCATCCCTTAATTTCTTATAGCAATCGTTTTTGAAATGACCTTCCTTATTGCAGTAGTAGCATTGCTTTCCTCCAAATTTCGGTTTAGAATGCGATCTTCCATAGCTTTGACCTCTACCATTTGGTTTGTCCTGGTAGTTACCATAGATGTTACTGTCATTCTGAGTTGCAGGCCTTCCTCTAATGAATAGACCTTCTCCACTTGATCTTTCCCTCATCTTGGCTTTGAAATCATGAGCCCTTATAGCATTAATCACAATTTATTTGGTTAGTGTATCTCTTCCATATTTAATAGCATTAATCAAGCTTTCAAAACAATCGTGAAGAGAATTCAATAATATAACAGCTAATTGTTCATTCGGGAATGTTATACTATAACTAGCCAAATCTTGTACTAGTTTATTAAACACATCAAGATTATCTTGCAACTCTTTATTAGAATCCATTTTAAAAGCAAAGATTCATTTTAGAAGATAGATTTTATTAGGGAGAATTTTGGTAAGAAATAACTCATCTAGTTTCTCCCAAATGACAGTTGGATTTTCCGAATCTCCACATTCCCTTGTCACACTATCCAACATGTGCAGGAAGATAGTGCTATATGCCATCTTCTTCATCTCATTCTACTGGAGCTCCGTGGTACTTACTGGAAAATCATCATCTTCTCCAATCGCCAAGTCCACCTTTTGTTGCATAAGAACCGCCTTGATTTTCCGCTTCCAAAGGGCAAAATCTCCCTTTCCATCAAACTTCTCAACAATGAAGTTTGAACCCATCTTGCGGGAAAAACCCCAAGATTTATGCAGCACCTACAATTGTTTTCCAAACCTGTTCTCTCCAACTTCTAAGCTTCAAGAACCTGATCAAATCTTGATCTCAGCATCGTTCTTGAACCTCAAGAACCCGATTAGATCTTGATCTCAACACCGTTCTTGAATCACTCAAGAAGTTACCTTTGATTCTTAGAGCCTTGCTCTGATACCGCTGTTCTAGCTCTGATACCACTGTTGGAAAATCACCTTTGCAAGAATCTCAGGTTGTTATCTTTCCAAACACCCAAATCCTCCAAGGATTTGGACAAATACAAGAATCAAACCATAAAAGAGAAAACACAAGCAATTGTTATCGAGGTTCGGCAAATTACCTATGTCCCTATGAGCTCCTCCGAGCTCTCTGCACTAAATCAATGGAGTTCTTATAATTACAGCAACACCCCTTCAAAAACCATGTGTTTTTAAAGAATGAGACAAGAGAAAAGAAAGAGATAAGAACTAAGTGTTTCCTTAGAATTTTCCCTAAGAAAATTCCAATTACAAAGCCCTTGAATCCTCAATCTTGAATACTCTCTCTCACTAGAAACACCTCTGAAGATTTGAGAGCCTATCTCTCTAAACACCAGCCACTCTTGGAATGAGACTTCTTCTTATGTTTCTTCCTTGGAACTCTCTTGTTGAGTCTCTCTTGATTGCTCATAGATGACCCTTTATATAGGGTAATAATTACCACAACCAATCTTGGAGTCAATCTCAACCCTTAGATCTCAAGAACAAAAAATCATGGCTTTCTAAGAGGTCTAAGTGAACCTGTGCATTTTAATCAAAGCCCATGCACCAGTTGAAGAATGCTAAAATCAGGTGTCAGGTGTGCCTCGCATCGTGGCTCAGAACAGGGCAAGCCAGAGAGCACAACTGGGCACAATCAGCCACTTACTGGGGGCCGTGGTGCGGTTGGTCTGGGCAGCGGCGCATAGTAGGAGGAATTTCTTCCTCACTTGCTGGAGGCCGCAGCGCACCAAGCTTGAGCCGCAGTGCCAAGTGTTGCTGAAGCTCCATCTTCAATATTTAATTCTTAGACAAAATTCCTAACAGACTGTTTTTAGGACACATTATGGTCATAAGTTTCTTGTTATGTCATTTGGATTGAATAATGTTCCAGAAACATTCATAGACTTGATGAATAAAATGTCTGACAAATTTCTTGATAATATTGTAGTTGTGTTCATCGATAACATCTAATTGTATTTTAAGACTAAGGAAAAGCAGGTAAAACATTTAGAAATTGTGTTAGAAGTTTTGAGAAGAAAGAAATTGTATGATATAAGTTCTCTAAGTGTGGGTGTTGGCTGAATGAAATAACTTTCTTAGAACATATAATATCGGGAAATGATATAACAGTTAATCCACAAAAGGTAGAGGTAATGTTAAGTTTAGAGAGACCAACTAATGTGACTGAGATTAGAATCTTCTTGGGGTTAGCTAGTTATTATAGAAGATTTTTTTAGAAAATTTTTATTATCAAAATATTATTGAATAGACTGACTAAGAAAGAGGTGAAATTTGTATGGTGAAGGAAGTGTGAGAAAAATTTCAAATTACTACAGAAGAAATTGACTACAACTCCAGTATTAGTGTTTCCTTATGGTAATAAAGGATTTGTGGTGTATAGTGATGTGTCACATCAATGATTAGGATATGTGTAACATAGGAAAGCGGTGGCCCATACTTCTAAGAGATTAAGGATTCATGATAGAAATTACTCTACTCATGACTGTTAGTTGCTATAGTGTTTACTTTAAAATTTTGAAACATCATCTGTATGGAGCCACTTGTGAGATATTCATGAGTTATAAGAGTTTGACATACTTACCTACGCAGAGAGAGTTGAATTTTAGGCAAAGATGGTGGATGGAGTTGATTAATAACGATGATTGTACAATCCACTATCATTTAGAAAATACAAGGGTGATAGCTGATGCATTGATTAGAAATTCTACGAGAAGTTTAACTGCTATAGGAAGTCCTGATGTGAAATTGATGATAGATCTAAGAAAGATAAGAATGAAGTTGAATATCAATGATAGAGGATCATGGTTAACAAATATGGTTTTACAGTCATCCATAGTAAAATGTTTTAGAGATGCAAGGTAGAAATGAAAAAATAGAAAAGATTAAGCATTGAATGCTTACTAGAAAGTATTTTGAGTTCAAAATTTGAAATGAGAGTATTTTGGTATTGGAACATGGAAATTATGTTCCCAATAATACGAAGTTGAGAAATAAGATAATGAGAAAGGCACATGATGATGTAGGTTCGATGCAACCAAGTAACAATAAGATGTATAGAGGATTGAGACAGAAATTCTGATGATCAGGATTGAAGAAGGATGTAGCTAAAACTATGAGATTGTTGAGAAAGTTGGACTAGTTGTGAGTAGCCTGGATTTGGCTCCAGAATTAAAACATTTATATAATGTATTTCATGTTTCACTTATAAGAAAGTGTGTACATGATTAATATTATAATATTTCGAGCTAAGCTATACAAATTTAGAAAGTTTGGGCTTATATACAAGTACCAGTGAGAAATTTAGACAAAAAGAACAACTATTGTGTAATAGAATAATTTCATTAGTTCAAGTTCTGTGGTAGAATAAGGATGATGAAGAGAGTAAATATAAGGGAGACAATTATGAAGAAGTATTATTCACATTTGTTTATGGAGTAAAGTAAAGAAATTTTGGTGATGAAATTTTTGTAAAGTAGGTAGAATTGTAATACCCGTATTTGTAAAGTAAGGGAAAAAAAGTGATTTAATAAATATGAAATGAAATTAAAAATAATATATTTACGCGAAAGATTTAGTATTGAATAAAATAATTCAAAAAAAGTCAAAGAAATGTGGCAGCAGGTGATAGGACCTGCTGCCAAGTAAATTGCAGGAGGCTGTATGTCTCCCACATAGCAAATTCGTGGCAGTCTAAGGGAGGAAGACATGTGCATGAAGGACACATGCACATTTCATGGATTACGAAGATTTCAGTTGATTTTGAGGCTGCTGACCGTTTTAAGCAGCAAGCTTATATATATACATACACCTATGTGAAATCTTACGATTTCATATAGTTTCTTACAATTTCTTGTTTTTTCCTAAATACTTGGGGACCCAAAGAAAGGCTGAAAGAGCAAAATTTTGAAAGAGTTTACTACGGAATTTCTTAAAGAATCACGAGAAGCTATCAGAAAAACAGAAGGTAATAGTGTAGTGTTTATTTTTGAATTTTTAGCATACTTGAAATTTCCCGAAAGTCAAAGTGAGAATTTTCAAAGGGCGTGGTTTATGAAGAATTGAAGAAATAATTAGAAATTTAATATAAATATTTTGTCAGGTGTTGATGATTTGCAACAGGGGAAAATTTCTGAGAGAAACGAGAAAGGCAAAGAGGTGATCCACCGGTAGCTTTAACTGCTATGTGGTGAGTTGGATTTAATTTAAGTAATCTAAATAAAAATCAAATATCTAGTAATAATATTAAAATAAATTATTAGCTTATGCTTTAGTGGTAGATAAAAATTAAATGGATAGGTATGATATGAATATTGGAAACATTGAAAATTATTATGTGAAAAGAGATATTTTTGGAATAATAAGTTGATTTAATAATAAAAACAATAAGTGAAATTCTTGTGGTTGATGTTTTGATACGAATTTTGAGGAGATGAATTTTAGTGGATCTTTACAAACTTTGATGGATGATTTGATGTGATTTAGGATGAGATTTAGTGGATCTTGGCAAGCTTTAATAGATTATTTGACGTGATTTGGGATGAGAGGATTTTAGTGGAATTCTTATATAATTCGAGAAAAATCAGGATAGTCAATTTAGATATTTGAATTCATGTGGTTTTTATATTACTGTTCATATGCATATTTCATATTATTGTTCATATGCATATGCATTAAATAAGATAACTGAAAGAACCGGGAAGGGCCGGTCTAATTGAAAAACCGTGACAACCGGTATATGCTGGAAATAAAAAGGACACCGTGACAGCCGGTATATGCTGGAAATAAATTTCGTGATAGTTGGGATAGGCTATAAAGAACTAGGAGGGGGTCGGTCTAAGATAATAACAATATGTCGACATGTAGGAATATGTTCTCATAATAATAATTCATGCATTGCATCTGTTTTAATTATTGCTTGCATTATTGAAATACTGATGAGTGGTGTGTTATTGTGAAATTATTCATAGATGGATGAGTCTCACAGAGAGAGTTATGGTGATAAGAACCATTTAAATGGTAGACTTTATGATATGAACCTCATTATGAGGTAATTTTGAGATAATTGATGATCTTAAGGTGAATCAATAAATAAGAGGAAGAGATTGATAGAAAATGGATATTATGACATGTGTAGTGATAGTAGAGTGCTAGTATCAAGTTGTATAAGATTTAAATGATTAATAATGGAAAGACCTTTTAGACAAATGAGTATTTCTAGTAAATTTAATTCACTGATCTTGTGAAGCTTACCCCTCATTGTACAATGATTTCAGGTAGCAAGCTTGATAAATAGTTTGGTGAGTTGAGGTTCAGAAGAAATTATTTTTTGTAAGTCACGTACGTGTCAACATCCTCAAACTAATGAGATAAGAAAATAAAGTGCATTTTACGTTGTATCTAATGTTCAAAGATCAGATTGATGTAACTCCCCTGTTAAGGGTTGAGAATTGATGTAAAATTTTTCTATTGGTGTTATTTATTTTTATTGTTACATATATGTGTCATGATAGGATTTTCAAAATGTGATGACACCGTCTCGAGAGTGGCCAACTCGGGATGGGTTGTTACACTAAGACTTTTGTAGAATCCAAAAAAGATGTTGATTGGATTAATGTTATCCAAGAAGAATTCAATCAATTTGAAAGGAATAAGGTATGGACTCTAGTTCCTAGACCAAAGAATCATACAATAATATGTACTAAATGGTTATATAGAAAAAAAAAATGAATGAAAATGGAATAGTAACTAGGAACAAGGCTAGACAAGTTGGTAAATGTTACAATCAATAAGAAAGAATAGACTTTGATGAGATGTATGCTCCTATAACTAAATTAGAAGCCATTTGTATATTATTAGCCTTTGCATACTTTAATAAGTTTAAGCTATTTTAAATGGATGTAAAAGTGCATTTTTAAATGGTTTTATAGAAGAAGAGGTGTATGTTGAGCAACATTTTGGTTTTGAAAATCTTAGCCTTCCAAACCATGTCTATAAGCTTTCTAAACCTCTCTATGGGTTAAAGTAAGCTCCAAGAGCATGGTATGAAAGACTAAGTAAGTTTTTACTTGAAAATAGTTTTACATGAGGCAAAATAGATACAATCCTCTTTACAAAAACTTACAAAAATGACACACTACTAGTTCAAATATATGTTGATGATATTATATTTTGTGCTTCTAATGAATCTATGTGTCAAGATTTTGCTAAGTGTATGCAAGATGAATTTGAAATGAGCATGATGGGATAGCTCACCTACTTCCTTGGACTCCAAATCAAACAATTGAAATGAGGCATCTTTATCAATCAGTCAAAATACACGAAGGACTTTTTGAAGAGGTTTGGGATGGAAAGCTCAAAATTAATTGGCACTCCTATCAGTAAGTGTGTAGATACTAAATCTTATAGAAGCATGATACGGGCTTTATTGTATCTAACTGCAAGTAGACCTGATATTATGTTCAGTGTATGCATGTGTGCAAGATTTCAAGTTAATCCTAAGGAATCACATATAATTGCCATAAAAGAATCCTAAGATATTTATAAGGCACTCAAAATCTAAGTTTATGATATTCTAGAAAATTAACTTTTGAGCTTGTTGGGTACTCGGATACTGATTTTGCGGGTTGAAGGCTAGATAAAAAAAACTTTAGTGGAACATGCCAATTTTTAAGTGCAATGTTAACATTTTGGTTTTCTAAGAAACAGAATTCTGTTGCACTATCAATCGCCGAAGCGAAATATGTAGCGCTAGAAGTTGTTGTGCACAAGTTTTGTGGATGAAACAACAACGAGAAGACTATGACATGAATTTTAAAAATATACCAATTCATTATGATAATACTAGTGCTATCAACTTAACAAAAAACCCAATTCAACATTCGAGAACCAAACACATAGAGATAAAACATCACTTCATAAGATATCATGCTAAAAAATGTGATATTAGATTAGAATTCATTCATTCGGAAGATCAAATTGCTGACATTCTTACTAAGCCCTTGAATGAAGATAGCTTTTGTAAAATAAGACTATTAATGGGTTTAACAAACTATGAACATATGTATGTTTGATTGCATCTACATTCATCATATGCATACTTGTCATTAAGTAAATGAGTATTAACTCCTATTTAATATTTCTCTCACTCAAAATGGCATAGATAAATCATTTCTTGCAAAATTCCTATTGGAGCTCAAAATTTTATGATTTTTGAAAGACCCAGTCGACTAGTTGGATGACCCAGTCGATTGGTATCTCTCTGTCCATTTATCCAGTCGACTAGTTAGGTCCATCTAATCGATTGGTAACTCACTACCCATTTTACTAGTCGACTAGTACAAGGACTCAGTCGGCTAGTATCACAAGATAAGTTTGGAGCCTTAAAATTTAAAATTTTTGAAAAATCCAATCGACTAGTGGGGTAAATCCAGTCGATTGTTGTCTTACTGCCAGTTTTACCAGTCGACTGGTACTTTGGCCTAGTTGATTGGTATTTCAAAAAATTCCCAGATTATTAAGAACACAGTCGACTGGTACTTGAACCCAGTCAACTGGTACCTTAACCTAGTCGATTGGTATCGCGATTTTATATAATAGACACTTCATTTTTTTTTCTTCCAGATTTCACCCCATTTTTCTCCAAACTCTAGCTTTATCTCTCTAAAAATTCTTGCCTTTAGCCTAAAATCTCTTGAAATAACTCCAAAGAAACCATAATCATCCTTTAAATCACATCATTTTCAACTTTCACGGTTGAATCTTCACTCTTTGTCCCAAAAACCTCTCACCAAATGAGATTTCAAAAAACAATGTTTGAGAGAATATGCGTCAAAACAACCATTTTCGGACCTCATGCACCCATGAGGCCTAGATCACGAAAGTCACCGGTACCAGAATCTAGAGGCAAAAGGATAGTCGGTTCCTCGAGCAAGCAAGCGAGGACTGAGCTCAATGACTCACTCTTCTGGAATCCCGCAATCAAAAATAGGTATAACACTGTCATTAGACATAAGAAAATCATGACAGGTAAATTTATAGACTTCAATTCTATTTGTCATGCTAATTTTGATATACTGCTTCATTTTGAGGCGATAGGCCTTACCCTACTTGTAAATATCCACCGTAAATACTACCCCCGCCTTATTCATCAATTTTATGCTAACATTGTCAAACCCAATCCCCTAGCTAAGACTAGTGTAATGGGTGTAGAGTTTGAGGTCAACACTGACCTATTGGTCAGCTTGCTGAAAATCTCAATGACAGGGATCTCGAGGAGTCTGGATGGATAGCCAAACAATTTTGATTACGATGAGGCATGTCAAATAGTTATGGGAGACCCTAACTATGTTTTTCAACCCACTACATTCCATCAGTGTAGTGACATGCCCGTTGACTCAAAATTGTTCAACCCTATTGTGAGTTGGACCATCTACCATCGACTCGGGAGTCTGGGTTATATGTCGAAAATTAACATAGTATTGATTTAGTGTCTCAAAACTGGACACCATTTCAATATCTACCCCTTATTACTAGCCAATATTCTCAATGGTGAGGCTCATAACTCGGGGTGCCTCCCTTATGGCATGCTCATCACCCTGATCTTGCATCATTTCAAAGTTCCCTTGCCTGCCTCCAAAGCTCAAGACATCGACCCTAAAGACATCATCAATGTCTCTTCACTGAAGAAAATGGGGTGCATGATACGGAATGACATGGTTTATTCTAAAGCTGGGAAGAACGTTCGCATCGGGGATGATGATGACAACGACGAGGACGACGACGTGCCCGATGATACAGCTCTTTTCAGTGCTATAGACACTGACATGTATGCACCTAGTCCACAGCCTGTTGGACATGGTAGCTCGACTGCTGGTCAGGTTGAACATGGTGATCTACTATAGGCTATAGCAAGCCTATAGATATCTATGTAGTCCAGGTCCCAACGCTTGAGCTCTTCAGTCGACCAGAGCTTTCAGATGGTGCGGACTGACATCGACCTTATGCGTCATGACATCAACACCGTCCGGGATGATTTCGAGTTACTCCAAGAGCTCTCAGAAGTCTCTTTGGCAAATATTCAGGATCTTCTCCGAGACATCTCTAAATCCCCAGCTCGCTGAGTCATTAGTCTTTGTCATTTTTTTAGCTCTACAAATGTTTTAGCAAGAACATTACTTTTCTTTTTCTTTTTCGTACATTCATTTGGTTGGTTTGTATTAGATAACTTATTTAAGCTCAGTGATATATGGACCTTTGTATATACATGCTTATTTTTCGTTTATATAGCATTTAGGTCATGTATGTGATTTACTTTTAGCTATATGTTTGAATAGTTTGAGCCCTTATAGCTCATCAATATACTCTAAATGTTTCAAGCTTCTGTGCAAATTTTTTATTCTTCTTGAGAGGCCTTACCAACTTTGACTTATGCTTAGTTTTTGTATACAATTTTGTTTATGCCTTATCTTATTGTCTATTTATTTGAATTGCTCATTTTTCACAATGAACCCCCCTTTTTTCCACTGTTGTCAAAACAGGGGAGAAAAAGAGAAAAATCTATGTAAACTGATATAAAGCATAGTTTTAGGGGGACCATTGCTCCGATCATATTAAAATCCTTAAAATAGTCTTGCATTGCTTGGTTGGGACTGTTATTATTGTCATTGAATGCTTATAGGTTGGTTTTTATCATAAAAACAGAGGAAACTCTGTCCAATTTTCTAAAAAAAAGTCAACACTTAGTTTTTAAAACTATTTTTTCTCTCTATGGTTTTGTCACCATAAAAAAATGGAAGATTGTTAACCCATATTTGATTTTAATAATGAAAAAATACTACTTAAATTGCACTGACAGTTTTATCTAAGTGTTTAAGCGAAAAAAACATTCAATACTGAAACAAGACATAAGAAAACAACACGTTCAAATACCAAAAGAAGACAGAAGATCTAGATAGGCTATAAGGTAATTGAATCAATTGTAAATCTCTAATTTCAGTTACCTAGCTTGAATTATGGCTTATTTGCAAAAGGCTTTGACAAAACAAAATATAAAAAAACGTTTTTAAGTGAAAAACTATTTTAAAAACTAAAAACTGGTTTTTGGACAACCCAGTCGACTAGTAAAAGGGACAGTACGTTCCCAATCGACTGGTAAGAGGACCCAGTCGACTGGTAACTTCACGCAGTCGACTGGTGTAATACTTGTATTCTTAAAGTAAGGGTAAAGAAGTAATTTGATAAATATTACATGGAATTAAAATAATATATACATGAAAGATTTATTATTAATTTAGAAAAAGGGCACCTGGACGTGTGTCCAGGTGTAGTTTTTATGAGAAAGGAAAAAAAAATTTGGACACCTTGAGGCTAGGTGTAGCCATTTGTGATAAAGAAAAAAAAAAAGGAGGCCAAAACCTGGATGTCTAGGTGTTGGCTGTCCAACATGCAAAATAGGCATGTTGGACAAAAAGGAACATTAAGTGGCACTGTGGACGGTAAGTATAAAATTAAGTTTTGTTTAAATTATTAAAAATTAGTTTACACTTTCTCAAATTACTCGCTTTCTTTAAACACCTGAGGATTGAAAGAAAGATTGAAAGATTGAAATTTTGAAGAGGTTTATGGGAGAACTGTAAAGAGATTCGAGGGAAGCTTTAAGAAAAATAAAAAAGAAGGTAATAATGTGAATTTTAATTTTTTGAAATGATGTATACATGAAAATACACAGAAATTCGATGTAGAAATTTAAAGGTGTGAATTACGGAAGAAATGAAGAATAAATTAGAAATTTTAATATAAGTATTATGTCAGGTGTTGACAATCAACAATCGAGTGAAATTGCTGAAAGGAGCAAAAAAAGGCAAGGAAGTGATCCACGGGTAGCTTTAAGTGCTACATGGTGAGTTAGATTTACTTTTGGTAATCAAAACCAATAAAAATATGAAATTATGATATTTGAATAAATGGGTGAATTTCAATGATATAATGGTATATTTTCTATTATATATGAAAATTGATTGATTAGGAATTGGAAAGTCTGTTGAATATTAATTATATAAGAATTTATATTTTAAATAGGACTAGAAGTTTTATGAAATTTCTGAAAAATATGATTGAAAAGTGGATATGATGTATGATGAGATAATTTAATGAATATGATAAAAATAATAATTTTGAAAAAGAGCTAGATAGCTAAATTGAATGCTTGAATGTATGTTGTTTTCATATTATTCCTCATATGTATAAAATAAAAGACCAGAAAGGCAGTCGGTCTAGTTGAAAAGACCAGGAAGGTAGTTGGTCTGGCTTAAACATGTTGACATGTGGGAAGATGTTCCCAAATAATAATATGAAATGATCTGATGAGAAAGGAAGAAAGATAATTTAAATTAATGCATCGCATTTGTTTTAAATATTGATTTTTATTGATTGAGATGCTAAAGCATCAGTCTTGATTGTGAAATGATTGATAGACAAATGAGTCTCACAGAGAGACGAATATGATGAGAAAGAAATGTGAAAGTATGATATGATAAAAAAATTATTTGATTGATTGATTATACGCTGCAAACCTCATAACGAGGTAAATAATGATGTTGAATTGAAAATCTCGAGATTATTAAATATATGATTGAAAGATTGAAATTTTTTATGATTAATTTAAAAAGAGATTGTATAATGGTTAGAATTATGATATGAGTAGTGATAATAGAATGTTGTTATTGAATTATATGAGAAAATAGATAAATGAATATTAGAAGATTATTATAAACGATTGAATTATAAGATGTGGCTAGAAGTATATGCTCGAGTACTTCTACTAAATTTAATTCACTGAGCTTGTGAAGCTCACTATTCATTGTTAAATAATTTTAGGAAGCGGGTTGGATAGATAGATTAGTGAGTTGAGATTCAGACTAAGTCATTATCTGTAAGCCACGTGGTCTACATCCTCAGACTAATGGAAAGAAGAAAAAAATATTTGTAAGTATTCAAGTATTATATGTTGTATATATTATTTCAGTTGAAATTTTAATAATGTAACTCACATGTTAAGGGTTGAGGATATGTATATACATATTTAGTTGATGTACATTTTTATATTGTTGCATATATGTATCGTGCTGGGATTTCAAAATGTAAGGACACCGTCTCGGAGGTGGCCAACTCGAGATGGGTCATTACAACTGGTCACATGACCCAGTCGACTGGTACTCTCCCTAAGCATGAAAGTGAATATTTTTTCACTTGACCCAGTCAACTAGTATAAGGACCCAGTCGACTGGTAATTCAAAAATATGACTGTTTGAAACGCGGGACATGAGAATTTAATACTCCAAACCTACCAAATAAGTGTCTAACGACCATATAAGTCCAATACTATAAAAACCCCATCAATGAGCATTTAAACAAGAAGATAAAACATTCAATTTGATATATAGCTCATTAATACTCTAAAAAGCCTTGAAAAATTTATTGTGAGCTATTCTTTAAGCTTGTTCTTGAAAAAGAGGTAATTTTCATCTTGTAAAGCATTCATTTTTATCTTTGTACATTTCTTTTACATTTAATATCATTCATTGTAAAGAGAAAAATTTGATGTAACTCTTAGAGTGTTTAAGATTACACACTTCTTTGTAACTTCTTTGTGGAAGAGATTGCTTGTAAGGTTTGTTCAACACTTGTGAAGTTGCTCGACTACATTTAGTGGATTACTTCAAAGAGGTTCCTTGAAGAGAGTGGATGTAGGGTCAGAGAAATTCCGATATTGTCGAACCACTATAAACGAAGTTTATATATTCTCTTCATTTACTCCTTTAATTACAAGCATATTATTTATCTTGTGCCTTGCTTGATTAAATTGTTAAAAACATGTGTTAATTAGCAAAAAGTTTTTAAAACCCAATTCACCTCCCTCTTGGGTTTGTACCTCGGTTTACAATCGAAAAGTTTTCAATATTGCATAACCACTATAAACAGAGTTTGCACTTTCTCATCGTTTACTTTTTTAATTTCTAGTAATAAAATTCTTGTTGTTTATGCTTGATTTCGTAAGTGTTTAAAACTTGTTTGTTATTTTCAAAAGTTTTAAAACCAAATTCAGCCCCTCTTGGGTTGCACTTTGGTTTACAAAGATGAAACCAATCCCTAAAAGCTAGGATTTATGTTTAATTTCGATGGATAAGTGGCACAACACCATTGGCCAGCCAGAAACAAGTGAGAAATTTAAGGAAACATGGTTGATCTTTGAAGGCATACATTTGAATGTACCTAGCAATGGAAGAGATTGAAAATGCACTAAAAATGAAGGAGAAAGTGTCTCTTCCATGATAGAAACTGTGGGACAACTGTCATCATCTACAATAGAGTCAAAATATTAGCAAATCATGGAGATCATTAAGCTTGATGGTCAAGTTTTGGTTCCCTATAAATAGCAAGTCACAACACACTTCAAAAGCACACTTAACTCAACAAAAAACACAATGTCTTAAGAAATCTCTATCAAATCCAGTAATTAATAGTTTAGTAGTTCAAAACTCTCGATCTATAATGGTAAAAGTTCTAAAAAATAATTCACTTCCTAGAAAAGTAGTCCGTTCTCAAGTAGTTCAAGTAATCAAATTCCATTTATCAATAAGAAAGTAGTTTAATAGAGGTTCCTTAACAACCAGTCTTTGAATAAGCAAGCAGCTTAATAGTAGTTCCTCAACAATTAATCCTCAAAAAAGAAATTACTCTATACCAAGTTCCCAACAATCGAGTTTTTCCTAGAAATGGTAAAAATTAGTAAAGGTATCGATTTCTTAAGCAAGTTTGTTAAATCAAGTACTTAGAAATTGTTAACAAGTATTTCAATTAGTTGTAATCTTGTCTTTAAAGGTATCGATCTCTTATTCTACCTAGAGAATTACACTGCGTAGCCTTTTCTAAATGTGTAGAATGAGCCCAATATCCAAATCATTTGATCTTTCCCTTTCGGATCCTTGATACTCAAAGGGTTGCCAAGGTCATGATGTTCACTAAGGCGCCATCATCCAAGGCTGCAATGTAAAGATACACCGTTAATTTTAGCTTTGATATACAATGACTTATTGTGATCTGGTCTAGCTGCGAACATGTCTTCCTTAGAAAAGGAGATAGAGTTTGAGCATCGCCGATCGATTCCTCATCTTCGTCTTAGCAAGTAGACATTTGCCTAACTACCTATAGATGATGCATGAGAGAACCTTATTCACCTCTTGTCTTGTTGAGGGTGCGAACCATGACAATAAAAAAAGAACTTGAGTTTTGTAAAATTAATTAGTTTGTACACTTGAGCCTATTCATAACTAGACTTCGATGAGGTGATTGGTGGGCTACATGCATAGCTATCATGGCATGGCCCTTCCCTTTATCCATTTTTTTTTTCTTTCTGGGCCTCATTCCTATTTGTAATCTCTAGGTCTTCAACCTTCAACTTTCTATGTACAAGTACCAGAAAGACCAACACTCGATTGCAGGATGGCACACACGATAATGGTAGCAACAATAACTCGTATCTTGTCTCATTCTATCGATTCCTTAAAGATCATGGGCAGCTTAACCACATTGTCCTTCACTTAAGTGTTTAGGCAGCTAGCCGCCTGCTCGAAGGAGCATGACAATGGAGGAGATTCTTCAGGGGATCTTGAGACCTTCCCTTATCGGTTATGGTTGCTTGTATTGGCCTCCCCTATAGCATGTAATAATGTGTTTTTCCTTTCACTACCTCTCCACCAAAAGCAACTCTAAGGATAAGATAGTCACATAATCAAGCCTTAACGTAATGTGCAACCTAATTAGCTATTCAGGCTCCGAGAGCATTTGATCGGGGGTTTGATGTGTCCCTTAGGGCAACCTTGAAAAATTCAATCCATGCTCAGGCTTTTTCACTGATCAGGGGCATGTGATAATATTTGAATGGCTAAAGGATGACCCTGAAGGCCATCTACCTGTCCGAGTCTTGGTGGTTAATCGTCCATATGACATAGCGGTCAAATAGTTAAATCGGGTGTGTCGTGTGAGAAAATCCCCTAAACACAGAAAAAAAAATGATATTGAATCTTGCATATTGGAAATCTTTTAATTTTTTTAAAAAGATTTTTGCTATTGAGATTGAGAGAAGGAGAAAAATTTGAGAGAAATTTCCTAGAGGAGAGTTTAATTAGTATTTTGGTGTTACTAAGGAAGCTTTTTTTTTTTTTTTTTTTAAATCTAATTTGATGATGCCATCATTGATAAATTTTTAAATGACGTGACATTAAACCTAATCGAGAGGTCTTGAATGTTTGTTTGGATTGGTGTCTAGTTGGGCTTAGACCCAATCATTGGCCATGCTCTGACCTTTTTCAATCATCATTGTCAAAATGCCTTAGCTCCAATAAAAATTAATTGATGGACTATTCACACCTCCACCCAAGAAGCCCATGGGTCTTAGGCTGATCAAGTTATAATTCTTTAAATTAGTATTTTTTAACCTTTTGTGATGGACCAAGTTTTGTGACTGTGGTCAATCGATAGTTGATAAAGCCCATGAGTTTGACCAAACACACAAGGTAGCCCATGAAATGGGGCAAGACTCGACTTATAGAGAAATTCTTTGTTGGTTCGTGTCTAAATTTTACTGGCAATGTTAATTTTTGGGTTCCATACCTATATTGATATTATCAATGAAGTTCCTCAAGATTATCGATGAAGTTTTCAATTGATCTAAACCATTAAATTTAGACTCAAACCAACCAAAAAATTTTGCTACTTGTAAGGGCTAACTGGCCCTTGATGTGGTTCTTGGGCATCAATTTGCACGTATAGTACCATCTAATGCTAAGCTTTGTTGAGAAAGAGGACAAGAAATATTATGATAAGTTCAATTTAATTCTAGAGAAAGTCAGAAAACTAGTTAACGCAAATAGTGCTATTATCAGTTATTGTTGTATGTTTCTATGAAAGAAGCAATTTTTTTTACGGAGTAATATTTGATCTGGTGCTGACCTTCTTAGCTAGATTTGAATATTAAGGAGGATGAAAATAGTACCATAATCTCCAACTCATTTGGAATTAATCAATTTCCTAACATATTTTTGGTGTTACAACAATAGATTAAAGAAACAAAAATTTAAACTTGGAGACATGGAAGACACTATCCTAAAAGTAATATTGGTGCACAACAATTTATTAAATATCTTGGGCAAATACAACAAAACCACAAAAAAAACTCTCTTTTAAAATAAGTGTATTTTGGACAGTAAAAGGGAAAATACAAATTTTTAATTGTCTTGAATATTAATTTGGCAGTACCGTTATATTTAATAATAAGTGAATAATCACCACTTGAAATGATTAAATTATTCAATCACAAATGAAAACATACAACAATTGATTAAATATCTTGGGTAAATACAATAAAACCACAAAACTCTCTTTTAAAATATGTGTATTCTGGACGGCAAAAGGGAAAATACAAATTTTTAGTTGTCTTGAATACTAATTTGGCCGTACTGTTATATTTAATAATAGGTGAATAATCACCACTTCAAATAATTAAAATATTCTATCATAAATGAAAACAAATTTTAAATATTAAAATTAAAACATGTTTTACAATTAATTAATCGTAATTGCATAGTCGAGAAATACTTAGATACATCGTATGTAAAACACTATTTTTGCATCGGATGAAAATTTTATTGGTAACATCCGTACAACCACTATTCACGTTACCAATAAAGTTACCTAATAATTATCAGTAAAGTTTCGAACCTAATGTAAAAATGAAATTTTATACTCGGTTCAAACAAGAATTTCACCGCAACTGTCGTGGGTAAGTGCCAAATAAGCCAAACAGGCATGTGCACTTGAAGCATAACACCCATTAAAGCTAAGTTAACACTTTACAAAGCATTCATTTGTATCACTCTTTCATAACTTTGTAACTTCATTTTTTTTTCATATGGGATTGAGTTCCCCACACAATATTACAATCTACACTAACATTTGGTTGCATAAAGTGTTCTGCCTTGTGGAAGAAAAGCCATTGTAATTCTAAAAATGAAATTATTTAAACAAATTGCTACTGAATATCTGGTAAGAGATCTATCTACATATTCAAAGAAAGTGATCATTTTTCCACATAATGAAATGGTTAATACAACACAACTAGGCAACAGTTGAAACATGCATAGCCTTTTAGAATTTCATTGAATGATACCAAACTGGTTAGTACAGATGATCATTTCCACAGAAGGAGTGTGGCTATACTTTTACAGGTGATCATTATAGCAACATGTGCTATGTGTGTTAATTTAACAACTCAGTACTCGTTAGTACCGTATTAATTAATTATCAATTCAACAGAATGAGAATCATTTTTAATTTCTTAGGTTAGAAATCTGATAATATCAGTAATTCATGATACACACAAATGATTATCACATGCCAATTAAATGCCTAGTGCTTCTATCTTTTTATTTTTTGATCTTCTTAGCCCCCTTTGTCCAAAATACAAGAGGAATCTCTAAAAGAGATTCTGTCCAGCTATGTAAGTCTTTGTTGGAATTTTTTAATAATTGGATTAGGCCTAGACAAAGTGCATTAGTTAGGCTCCAAAGCAAAAGAAAAAGAGGAAAATGGAATTGTAGGAAACTCCGTTCAGCTCATCTAATCATCTGGAACATAAAAAAGGGATACTCCTGATGAATAAATTAGTGCCTAGTGAAGCAGAAGCCAAAAACGTAAAGGATGCTTTGTCTCCATAACACTCACAGCCTTACTGTTGGAAATCACCATGACAAGATGCCCAGGTGGTGATCTTCCAAACACCCAAGTCTTGAATGACTTGTAGAAAGAAAAACAGCAATCGAACACAAGAACAGAAAATCAAAGAAAGAAAAGAAGACAAGCAATTGTTATCGAGGTTCGGCAATGTGCCTACGTCCCCATGAGTTCCTCCGAACTCTCAGCACTATCTCAATGGTTCTTACAAAGTTACAGCAATCCTCTTCAAGAATCCAAGTTCTTGAAGAAACAAGAAGAGAACTAGAAAGCGATAGTCCTATTACAAAGTTTTCTATCAATTCTATACTATCCTCTCTTCTTTACAACCAGCCTAACAAAGAGTCCCTCTTGTGTTTGTCACTCTACACAATTCTCTCTAAGTGTTTACAATGATCTCACAATGTCACAAATCTCTCTTGTATGTGTGTTGTATATATTGTGAAATGAGGCCTTGAGAACCCCTTTTATAGCCTCTCAATTCTTAGACATTCTTGAGATTCATTCTCCTCCCTTTGATCATGTTCTTCCTTGAATCTTAGCCCTTCATCACTCTCCAAGTGATGCTGTGCGTTTTGGACTTGCGCACACACTTTTGAAGAGCCTTGAAGCTTGCTGCCTATGTGTGCAGCAGTGTACCTGGGCGGTGTGGTGCTGGGCATGGGCGGTGCGGCGCTGGGGCTGTCCCTGATGGCATGCATGCTGTGAGGCGCGGCGCTGGGCGTGCGCACTGTGCCCTGACCTGATGCTACTGCCTTCTACTGCAGTGCGCACACTTCCTGCCTGTGTGTAGAAGTTTGCACAGCAGTGTGCATGACCTTCCCATTCTCAAACCTTAAGCACACACGTGTGCAGCCATTAGACTTGCTGAAATTTGATACTCCACATTTAGTTTGGAGTTTAACCAATCTTAGATCATGTTTGGACATGTTTGAAACTTAGACAAATAACAATAATCTCTACCTTTGTCTAAGTGTTCAAAAAACCTGAACCATTGTGTAGAAAGCTTCGGGATCCAAACTTATCTTGAGTTACCAATTAACCAACTCCAATCTTAAGTAATTCAAGGCAATGATTAAACTTACTTAGAGGTAAAACTTTAGTATCCAAGTCCGCAGGATTTTCTTCCGTGGCAACCTTGTCCACATGGATGCATCCTTTCGTAACATTTTCCCAAATGAAATGATACCGAACATCCATATGCTTTGTCCTCTCATGGAACACTGGATTTTTACACAAGTGCAAGGCACTTTGACTATCTGAAAATACCACAACCTACTCATCCAATACCTTCAACTCTTCAAGCAACCCTTTGCACCACATAGCTTCCTTAATGGCCTCCGTAGCAGCTATGTACTCAGCCTCGGTTGTTGAGAGTGCTACCACTGGCTGCAACTAAGCCTTCCAACTTACACAACATCCGTTTAAGTTGAAGAAGTAGGAGGTAATCGATCTCCTTTTATCCCGATCTGCTCCATAGTTCAAATCTGCAAACCCTTCAAGGCAGATTGCATTACCCCTCTTCTCATACACCAGCCCTACTTCTGGGCTTCCCTTCAAATACTTCAGCAACCACTTCATCCCAAGCCAATGCTCATTTCCAGGATTACTCATAAACCTGCTGAGAACACTCATTGCATGAGCAATGTCCGGTCTAGTGCTCACCATAGTGTACATAACAGAACCAACAGCACTAGAGTAAGGGACTTTCTCCATTTCTTTCTTCTCCACCTCCGATCTTGGACATTGATCGTTGGAGAATTTGAAATGACCATCAAGTGGAACCTTCACTGGTTTGCTATCTTCTATAGAGAATTTAGATATCATCTTCTCTACGTAGGAAGTTTGAGAGATCTTTAATCTATTTATCTCCCTTTCCTGGATGATACACATCCCAAGGATCTTTAGTGCATGGCCAAGATCCTTCATCTCAAACTCCTCACTGAGTTGAGCCTTCAATTTATTTATCCTCTCCATGCTGCTTCCACCCAACAATATGTCATCAACATAGATAAGGATGATCACCATTTCCTCAATCTTCTGCCCCTTATAGTACAAGCAAGAATCATAGTAGCTCCTCATGAAACCCAAGCTGATTACAAAGGAATCAAACCTCTTGTTCCATTGCCGAGGTGATTGCTTCAGGCTATAGAGAGACTTCTTCAATTTGCACACTAGCTCTCCCTGCCTTCCTTCTTCATAGCCTTCGGGTTACCTTATGAAAATGGTCTCATCGAGCTCTCCATGAAAGAATGTAGTCTTCACATCCATTTGCTCGATTTCCTAATCAAGTTGGACCACTAATGCTAACACCATCCGTATTGTCTTGTACTTCACAACCGGTGAGAAGATTTCGGTGAAATCTATGCCTTCTTTTTGTGTGAACCCCTTCACCACCAGCCTAGCTTTATATCGGACTTCATCTCCTGGAGTATTTCCTTCTTTGATCTTGTAGAGCCATCTACAATCCACCACTCTCTGTTTTTCTGGTTTGGGCACCAGCTCCCAAGAGTTGTTCTTTATCAAAGAGTTCATTTCTTCCTCCAAAGCCAGCTGCCACTTTGACGAATCCTTACACTCCATGGCATCCGTGTAAGTTTCTGGTTCAGCCATCCCTCCTTCTATCCAAGGAGCTGCTGCATCTGCAGCATTTGCAAACCCATATCTCAAGGTTGGTCTAACCACTCTCCTTCCCCGGTCTCTTGTGAGCTGGTAGTTATTTACTGCATCAACCTCTTCTTGTTCAGCCTCTTCTTGAGTTTCTTGAGCCTCTTGGCTTTCATCCAAGGGATCTACCTGGTTTGAACCCTCTTGCCTCCTTTACTCTACCTGAACTGAGTGCTCATTGATGCGATGCTCAATAATTTCTGGACTGGTTTGCTCACTAGCCCCTGCAGGGTTAGTTTTCTCCAAGCAGGGAAATAATAATTCATTAAAGACAACATCCCTACTTACAATCAGTTTCATGCCCTTCTTTTCTAAGGACCACAACCTATATCCCTTAACCACATCACCATATCCTAGAAATACACATTTTCTAGACCTAGGGCCAAGTTTATCCTCCTTTTGATGTGCATATGTTGCACACCCAAAAGTCTTAAGGTTGTTTAATTCAGGGGGTTTTCCACTCCACATCTCCATAGGAGTCTTGAGCTCTATTGCTCTAGAGGGTGATCTATTCACCAAGTATGCAGTTGTTGCTTCAAATTCTCCCCAAAAATATTTTGGTAACCCGGATCCTATTAGCATGCACCTAACTTTTTCTATAAGGGTTCGATTCATTCTTTCAGCAACTCCATTTTGCTGGAGTGTTTTTACAACTGTCCTATGTTTTAGAATGCCATTTAATTCACAGAATTTATCAAAATCCTTGTTGCAAAATTCTAAGCCATTATCGGTTCGTAAAGCTTTAACTACCCTACCAGTTTGGGTTTCCAACAATTTCTTCCACACAGCAAATTTATTCAAGGCATCAGATTTATTCCTAAGCAAATAAACCCACACTCTTCTTGAATAATCATCAATTAAAGACAGAAAGTAAAAGTTACCTCCTTGTGTTGGTGTTCTTACTGGTCCCCAAAGGTCCGAATGAATGTAATCAAAGATCCCCTTAGACTTGTGCACTCCGGTGTTGAAGCTGACCCAGTGTTGCTTCCCAAGAACACAGCTCTCACAGAAATCCAGTTTTTCTACTTTGTCACCACCAAGTAGACCTTCCTTGCTAAGCACTTGCAGGCCCTTTTCGCTCATGTGTCCCAAGCGAGTGTGCCAAAGGGCTGCCTTGTCCAGCTCAGCCATCAAGCTTGCTGCTTGATCATTGGTTTCTGTTTCTCCGATCATCTCATAGAGTCCATTGTTTCTTGCTACCTTGATCACTACCAAAGATCCTTTGGCCACCTTGATCTTTCCTCCCTCTAATTTGCATGTGTACCTGATAAGAGCCATAAAATGCATTATAATTGTACTTATTTGTTAGCACTTTAGGGTTGATTTAGGTCTTAATTGCATTTTTATTCATTAACAACTCCAAAGTGGTATTTTTGGAGCATTAACTTATTTCGGTTCATTTTTCAGGTATCTTGAGTTAAAAGAGATGGAAGAGCTATCATCATTTTAAACACGAAGCTCCATTGAACACTCAAGTGGAAGAATGGTCGCGGAAGAGCCAAGATGAAGAGAAACTAAGAAAGGAGTTTTCACTAAGTTGCTGGAGTTGCCATATAAATCAACCATATTTACAAATTAAACTGTACTGTTGTAGGAAGAACCAGGAAATGTGCCACATATGCTTAGAAAGATCTGGAAGTCTACTTTCTGGAGGATTTTGCAGTTCATTAAAATCATTTTTCTAGAGAAAGTTATGGCGATTTTAGTGGACAGAGGTTAGACCTCTTGAATCAGCATCAGGCTGCGCCGCACCTTGGATTATTTGAGGCGCACCTCACAGCAAGACGCAAAAAGCTTGACAAAGCCAAGGTGCAGCGCGAGAAATTGAAGGTGCAGTGCGCACACTCCAAGTTAGACCCTAATTAGGTCTTTAATGACTTGTTCAAACCTTAAAACACCCCTAGGCCTTGTGTACTATAAATATACCACTTAGGGTTTGTAATTAGGCATTCAAAAGCTGGAAAACTCAAGGGAGGCTACCACACTCTCTCCCATGGCCAACTAATCTCCAAGGAAGGCGAAGGGATGTATCCCTAGGTGTAGTGGTTTCTATTTCCCTTACTTGATTCAGTTGTAATAGAGCTTTAGCGTCCAAACATTGTTATGATTTGCTTTTTAATCTAATTATAAGATTTCATCTAATCCGGTGATTGTATCTTTTTCCTTGATATAAATTCAGTCATGCTTTCTTTATGTCAAGATTATTTGGGTATGATTGAGTCCGGTAGATCTAGCCTTTAAGTTTGTCCATTACTGCAATATTTTCATCAAAGATATATTGTCGTTTCTTGATAAACTTATAGGATAGATCATGTGTGCATGAATTGAAAATAAAGAGTATTTCATAACAATCAAATTAGGGTTTATACATGTGCTTTAATTGAATATTTGCCGATTGCCTGTTTGGGATGTGAAACTTGCAATCGAGATAAAAACAACTTAATCAAGTTAGGATTAGGGCAACAAACCTAGGGAGGATTCTCGGATCCTTGTTGTTTTTCCTATTATATTTCACAATCTACTTTACACAATTATTTCACTATCAATTTCAGATTCTCTTACTCATTTGGATTTATCGTTTTAGATTAAAGTTTACACCTTCTTTTGTAGTTAACTTGTTTCCCTGTGGAATCGACACTCCAAAGCTGTACTACAACACCGCATTACTCTTTGGGCGTAATCAAATTTTGGCGCCGTTGCCGGGGAAGACGCGCTTACAAACATGGAAGATTGTCAACTTTGAGACAAAACGGTAATATCGTTCTTTTCTTGAAGTCTTGATTTTCTTATTTTTTAATTTTTTTTAATTTTGTTGTTCTTTGTTCTTTGTTTTGATTTTCTAATTTATTTATTTATTTTTTCTTTCTGTTTTATTTATTTCCCTTAACATGGCCGAAAATCACAATGAAATTGTTGCTAGGACACTTAAAGACTACCTGCACCCTAGCCGAACGGCCACCCCATCTTGTATCATGTTCCCTCCTAATATTAAACAACCTGATTTTAAGCCGGGCATGATCCAATTGCTACCAACCTTCCATGGGTTTGAGAATGAAAACCCCTATGTCCACATTAGGGAATTTGAGGAAGTAGTAGCAACTTTTCACAGTAGGGCTGATATGATAGATACCATTAAACTTAGGTTTTTTCCTTTTTCACTTAAGGAAAAAGCCAAGGTTTGACTGTAGTCGTTAAGGCCTAGGTCTATAGGTAGTTAGGCTGAGATGACACGAGTTTTCTTCCAAAAGCACTTCCCAACCCATGAGACCAATAACCTCAAGAGACAAATCTCAAACTTTGCACAAAAAGAGAGTGAAACCTTATATCAAGTTTGGGACCGTTTCAAGGACCTGTTGAATTCTTGTCCACACCATGGGTATGAGAGTTGGCGGGTTGTTAGTTATTTCTATGATGGACTCCTAAGTAGGGAAAGGCAGTTCATAGAAATGATGTGCAATGGAGATTTTCTTCAAAAAGATCCCGACCAAGCCATAGATTTCCTAGATGACCTATCAGAAAAATCCTACACTTGGACAGGACCAAATGCCATGGAAGGCACTAGGAGAAATCAACCCGCTGGGATTTATCAACTTAAAGAAGAAGATAACCTTAAAGCCCGTTTAGAGGTCCTAATTAAGGAAATTGAAGCTTTAAAAACTAGAAATGCTAGGGCTCATGAACCGGTTGCTAGGGTAGAGTCCTATGAGCCTTGTTTCATGTGTAATGGGGTAGATCATTTACCTAAGGATTGTCCGATTTATTTTGAGATGAAGAAAGAATGTAATGCTGTAGGTATACCCTTTGGGAAACCACACTCACCCTACCCTAACACCTACAATCCCGGTTGGAAAAATCACCTAAATTTTCATTGGAAATCCGATACACAACCTCCTGCCCACTCTAGTACCCAATGGCAACCAGAAGCAACTTCATATAATGCACCTCAACAATCTTTACCTTTGGAAGATATGTTTAAGTCATTTATGCATGTACATGCCAAGAATGTGGTAGATCAAGGCAAAATAAATCAACAGCTGTTAGAGGAGCAACAAGGGATCAAAGCGGAACAAAAGGAGATAAAGAGCCAACTCACTAAGTTGACTAGTTTCTTGGTGATTCAAGAGCAAGGACAGTTTCCTTCGCAAACACAAAAAAATCCAAAGGGACAACATATGGCACAAACCTCTAATCTTGGAAATCAAAATGTTAAAGAGGTTAATATCATAATCACCCGTAGCGGTAAGAAAATTGATGGTCCCACTCTACCATCAAACTTGAGTAACAAGGATAAAACCCCCAAGGAATAAGAGGCTCGTGATGTTTATCGCCCACCGGTGCCTTTCCCTCAAGCACTTCTTAAAACTAAGGAGATAAATACAGCACTAAAAGGTGAGATTCTTGAACAACTTCAGCATGTTAAAATTAATCTCCCTCTTCTTCATGTCATAAAACAGATTCCCAACTATGCAAAAGTCATCAAGGATTTATGCACACTCAAGAGGAAGCATAATGTGAAGAAGACGGAATTCTTAATGGAGCAAGCAAGTGCTATAATTAACAGCAAGACACCGCCCAAATATAAAGATCCGGGCTGTCCAACGGTGGCTTGCCAAATTGGAAATAAACCTTGTGGCCAAGCATTGCTAGATTTGGGTGCTAGTGTGAACCTCATGCCATACTCCATGTACTTGCAGCTCGGTCTAGGTGAGATCAAACCAACCTCTATGGTACTTCAATTAGCGGATAGATCGGTAAGAAAACCAAGAGGTATTGTAGAAGATGTTTTGTTGCAAATTGATAATTTCTACTATACTATTGATTTTTTGGTTTTAGATATTGTTTCTACTGTAAACACGGAGTCCAAAATTCCTTTGATACTTGGAAGACCATTCCTTGCCACTGCCAATGCCCTCATTAATTGTAGGAATGGCTTAATGACATTATCATTTGGAAATAGAACTTTAGAGGTAAATGTTTTCCGAGTCTCAAAACAGCCACATGAAGAGAATGAGTGTGTCGATACTTACATGGTTGATAAGCTCAATTTGGAGGATGAGCACACTAAAGATAATTCTATGGAATTCTCTCCTAATAATTTTAAGTTCGATGATTCTTTAATTTATTCCCATGCCGTTAATGTTGTTGATATTTTTGATAAGTCGCAGGAATTTATTAAGAAATCATGGCAACCATGCTTTGAGGAGTCACTTGAGAGAAGTCACATGGATGCGAGAACCAAATACCCTACTACTGATAGTGAGTGGGCAACACCAAGAACACTTGAGCCATATGCGGTGGACTTTAAGTATTCCTTGCCAAAAGATTAGCATTAAGGCCATTAAATTGGAGCCTCATTTTCAGCACCCCAATGAGGCCAGCAGTGAGAGTGGTGCAGCGTCTGGCCGAAGACGTAAAACTTAGTGCTCATGGGAGGCAACCCACAACATATCCTTTTATTTTTACTGTTTTTCATATTTCTTTTTCTTATTCATTATTATTATTTTGCTGTTTTCTAGTATTAACTTAGTATTTCTTTTTCAAGGAAAATATACGAAGCAATTCAAATAGTGGAGCACAATTTTCAGCTTCTGTGCACCTTTGGCTACAAAGGGAGTTTCTTTTACTCTTTCTTTTACATTGAGGTCAATGCAATTTTTAAGTTGGGGGTGGAGGAAATGCATCTCTTTGTTTCCATATTTTTTATTTCCATACATTTTTTTTTCCATTAAACTGCTTGGTGTCATTTTCCTTTTTGTTTATTTTTAGCATGCTTTGTGTTTTCCTTGGATGTAATTCACATGTCAATGATATAAGCTTAATTGAGATAACATACAACATTTATAAGGAATTAAATTTTGTTTTGGTTTGAAATTAATTTAAGTATCAATCTTCATTTGGTTTGAAACTCTAGTTTGTGGTAAGATTGTATGATTAGTCTAAAACATCTAGAAAAGTTTTATGTGCGATTGTTTGTGAATACTTTTGCGGTCTCAACAAGCTCTAGAACTTATTTGATAATCATTTGAGGTGAATTCCTAGAATGCACACTACTTAGGATATGATATAGGCCATTTTTTAATCGTTTGAGCCTTTCAAACTTACCCTTGCAATATATATCACTAGTCACCTTTTTTAGCCCTTTTTCTTGAAAAAGAATTTGAGCCTTGTTTCTTTCAAAAACTCATTTACTTACCCTTATGAGCCTAAAAATATTTTATCCTTACCCTTCTTTTAAAAGAACTTAGTTGTACACATTGTTGAGAAGCACTTAAGAGGAGTAAGGATGGAAATATGAAAAATCATAACCCAAGTATATTAAAGAAGATAAGTTGGGGGTTATGGAAAAGAAAAGAAAAAAAAAAGAAGAGGTGAATGAGTATTTGCCAAAAACAGAAAAAGAAGAGAAGTATGGCAAAGAAAGAAGAGAAAGAAAAGAAAAAGTGGTGACTTGTCAAGAGATATGCTCTTATAAAAAATTGTTAAAGGAGTTGAGCATTGAAGTAAAGTTATCTAGTGCTTGAAAGTGGTTGTGTTAAAAGCTAAGATTTTAAGTTCTTTTACTTGCAAATCCTTCTCGTTCTTCCTTAACCCTTACCTTGGCCTAACATTACAAGCTTATTAAAGACCTATTGATCCAATGAAGTGTGATTTTTCTACAATAGTGGAGAATGATTTGAAAAATAAGCCTATGGAGCTTGTTTATCTGATTGATGTCACACAATTTGTTATGTTTTTAGAGGCCAAGACTTGTATTCATGAATGTTGTGCATAAAATCATCCGGGTGTTCGGATTAATGGATTGTGGTAAAATGAATGTTAAGAGTCAAAAACGATTTTAAGATTGATGTTTGGATTACTTTTGGACTTAGGTGAAATTTAATGATTCTATGTGCTGTACATTATGTGCAATTTTTAAGACAAAAAGTGAATTACTCTTGGTTGACACTAATATTGCTTTTCATAAAATTTGATTCCCACCATAGAAATTCATCTCTTGTTTTCGCTTGAATTGCTAGGGACTAGCAATAAGCTAGTTGGGGGTTGTGATAAGAGCCATAAAATGCATTATAATCGTACTTATTTGTTAGCACTTTAGGGTTGATTTATGTCTTAATTGTATTTTTATTCATTAACAACTCTAAAGTGGTATTTTTGGAGCATTAACTTATTTCGGCCCTCTACCTCTTGATTTCTCCCGGTAGTTGCCATGAGTGCTATTTCCATTCCGAGCTGCTGGCCTTCCTCTTATGAACAACCCATCACCACTTGATGTCCCATTTATCTTGGTTTTGAAATCATATGCCCTTATGGCATTGATCATAATCTCCTTTGTCAAACTATCTCTCCCATACTCAATTGCATTAATCAAATTGTCAAAGCAATCAGGAAGTGAATTTAACAAAATAACAGCCAATTGTTCATCCAGAAAAGAAATGCTACAGCTATTCAAATCTTGAACTAGCTTGTTAAAGACATCAAGATTATCTTGCAACTCCTTACTAGGGTCCATTTTAAAAGCAAAGATTCTTTTAAGAAGATAGATTTTGTTACGAAGAGTTTTGGTAAGAAATAACTCATCTAGTTTCTTCCATATGACAGCCGGATCCTCCGAGTCACTGCACTCCCTTGTGACACTATCCGACATATGCAAGAAAATGGTGCTGTAGGCCATCTTCTTCATCTCAGTTCGCTGGTCCTCCATGACACTTGCTGGAAAAGCATCATCTTCTCCAATAGCCAAGTCCACTTTCTGTTGCATGAGAACCGCCTTGATCTTCCGCTTCCATAGGGCAAAGTCCCCCTTTCCATCAAACTTCTCCACACAGAAATTTGAAGCCATCTTTGCGGAAAAGATCCAAGATTTGTGGACTAACCACAACTGCTTTCTTCAACCTCAAGAACACAGATCGAAGATGGATCTTTAACACTGTTCTTGAATCAACTTTCAATAACACGATCGGATCTTGATCTTTACACCGTTCTTGATTCACCCAAGAAGTTTGATCTTTGATTCTTGGAGTCTTGGCTCCGTACCTTCTACTTCTTGTTCTGATAACCAGCTGCTGAGCTCTGATACCACTGTTGGAAATCACCTTGACAAGATGCCTAGGTGGTGATCTTCCAAACACCCAAGTCTTGAATGACTTGTAGAAAGAAAAGCAGCAATAGAACACAAGAACATAAAATCAAAGAAAGAAAAGAAGACAAGCAATTGTTATCGAGGTTCGACAATGTGCCTACGTCCCCATGAGTTCCTCCTAACTCTCTGCACTATCTCAATGGTTCTTACAAAGTTACAGCAATCCTCTTCAAGAATCTAAGTTCTTAAAGAAACAAGAAGAGAACTAGAAAGTGATAGTCCTATTACAAAGTTTTCTATCAATTCTATACTATCCCCTCTTCTTTACAACCAGCGGAACAAAGAGTCCCTCTTGTGTTTGTCACTCTACACAATTCTCTCTATGTGTTTACAATGATCTCACAATGTTACAAATCTCTCTTGTATGTGTGTTGTATATATTGTGAAATGAGGCCTTGAGAACCCCTTTTATAGCCTCTAAATCCTTGGACATTCTTGAGATTCATTCTCCTCCCTTTGATTATGTTCTTCCTTGAATCTTATCCCTTCATCACTCTCCAAGTGATACTGTACGTTTTGGACTTGCGCACACACTTTTGGAGAGCCTTAAAGCTTGCTGCCTATGTGTGCAGCAGTGTGCCTGAGCGGTGTGGTGCTGGGCATGGGCCGTGTGGCATTGGGGCTGTCCTTGATGGCATGCATGCTGTGAGGCATGGCGCTAGGCGTGCGCACTGTGCCCTGACCTGATGATGCTGCCTTCTGCTGTAGTGCGCACACTTCCTGCCTGTGTGCATAAGTTTGTACAGCAGTGTGCATGACCTTCCCATGCTCAAAACTTAAGCACACACATGTGTGCAGCCATTAGACTTGCTGAAATTTGATACACCACATTTAGTTTGGAGTTTAACCAAACTTAGACCATGTTTGGACATGTTTGAAACTTAAACAAATAACAACAATCTCTACCTTTGTCTAAGTGTTCAAAAAACCTGAACCATTGTGCAAAAAGCTTCGGGATCTAAACTCATCTTGAGTTACCAATTAACTAACTCTAATCCTAAGTAATTCAAGGCAATGATTGAACTTACTCAGAGGCAAAACTTTAGTACCTAAGTCCTCAGGATTTTCTTCCGTGGCAACCTTGTCCACATGGATGCATCCTTTCGTAACATTTTCCTGAATGAAATGATACCGAACATCCATGTTGTAAGGACTATGGACACCACATATCTCCACATTGGTATGATATTGTCCACTTTAGGCCTAAGCCTTCATGGATTTGCTCTTGGGTTTTTACCCCAAAATACCTTATACCAATGGAGATATTTGTCCATCTTTATATACCCATGATCCTCCCCACTTCTAGCCAATGTGGGACTTTGGTCATATACCCAACAATCCTCCCCTCGAACAAAGGACCACCGAGCCTCCCCTCAAACGATCCTCCATCCGTCCACTCTCTACCAACCAGGATTCTCCACTCCACTGCATTGGAGCACACGCCTTACATGGAGCACCACCTGCCTCGAGAGCTTGCTCTATCCCAGGTCAATTCCTCTTCACCGTGTTAGGACCAGGACACGTCCATGAAGAATCTGGAGCACACCGTCCGTCTAACCGAGCTCATCCACGGATCTCATCGTGATCAAACCTGGGCCCACCACCTTTGTTCGGCATTCTGAGGATTCATCCCCACATGGTTAACTCCGGGGCATGGCTCTGATACCACTTGTAAGGACTATGGACACCACATATCTTCACATTGGTATGATATTGTCCACTTTGGACCTAAGCCCTCATGGATTTGTTCTTGGGTTTTTACCCCAAAAGGCCTCATACCAATGGAGATATTTGTCCATCCTTATATACCCATGATCCTCCTCACTTCTAGCCAATGTGGGACTTTGATCGTATACCCAACACTTACTTTTAATATATCATCATACTTAATCGGAACCCGTTTTATGGGGTGAGCTTGCCTTCATAAAGTAGTTTAACTACTCAAAATCACACATCAGACTTGTATGTGGATAAAGGCAATTTAGTTGAAACTTTATAGTTCCACACTGCTGGATGCATCATCATGGTTTCAAATACTACTATGTTTACTAATTACAATAGCGCATAAGCAGTCATTTTAGGCACTACATCTAGATGACGAGATGCCTTGTCTCCTCTACAGATCACAACTGGGGTAGAAATTTTAAGGCTTAATTATATATTTAATCCTGTAATTTGGTGGATTGATTTTAAAATTCGAGTACTTTTTCATGATAAATCGAACCCTAACTAAAATTAAATGGCCTACGATGGCAATACATTCAATAACCTCAAGCATTTATCAACTTGCATTATCGCGTGGCAGAAGCTACTGAGAAAGCACCGATATTGCAACCTCGCGATGGCTAAGGTTGTGTAGTAGCCTTTGTCATCGCATGTTGATGCGATAGCTGAGGCAATTGGACAGTCTCACCATTGCAAATCGATTTTTACTAAGGTTTGATTTTTTCAAATTTTATAGAGTTCGATTAGCAATAGACGAAATTTCAGGGTTTGATTTGTCACCTGAAACATATCAAAGTATGAAACAAAATTTACCCAAACCATATTGAGTAAAATATGTAATTAAGCAAAATTTTAAACACTGAGTTTCTGGATCTATGGAACACATATATGACATTGTTAGTTATAAACAGACCACTCCTCTCTATTTAAGAATTGAAATGGAGGTCAAGTTCATGGTGAGATTAAATGTCATATTGACAAATTTGAATTTGAATATTCTTCATTTGATGATGTGGTATTCAATCTCACCATAAACTTGACTCCATTTCAATTTTCAAATGGAGAGAATCATAATCCATTATAAACTAACTTTAAGGATGTGACTGTGAAGCAAGCCCATTGCTCCTTCCCCCCCTACCCAATTTTAATGTGAGTCAGGCTCTTTAAACTTTAAACTGCTAAGCTTCTGTTGTATAAAGTTACTCCTATTTATTTATTTATTTTTATGTGATGGTTAGCACATATAATCTCCACCTTAGGTCCAATGAAGCCAAAAAAGATAGGCATCATCATAGAAGGAATGGTAGAATTGCGGATTGGTGACAACATCCTTTGCCAAAATATGCAAAATGGCTATCAGCGACGAATTTTTTCTATAATGGACATGTGTTCATTGCTGAAATAATTATCCTTCTCTTTCTTCTTCATCTCTCGCTACTGCCAGCTGTCGGATCTACCACCACGCTGCTGTCATTTTTGCTACCTTACTGGTATCTCTCTCTCACTTCCTATTTTTCATTTTTGTAATTTAAGCACTATTTTGTATATAAAAATAATTAAAAAGTTAGGTTAGCACTTAATTTTTCTGTGTTAGTTTAAATTTAGCTATTGTTTTGATATGTTAGTTTAGATTTTGTTACGTTAGTTTAGATTTAAGCATTTTTTTATTATAAAAAATTAGGTTAGAACTTAATTTTGATATGTTAGTTTAAATTTAGGCATTAATTTGATATGTTAGTTTAGATCTTGTTATGTTAGTTTACATTAGTATTATTTTGTATAGAAAAATAATTTAAAAAATTAGGTTAGCACTAGATTTTGCTTTAAATTTAAGCATTATTTTGCTATGTTAGTTTAAATTTAAGCACTATTTTATAGAAAAAGAATGATTAAAAAATTAAGGTAGCACTAGCTAGATTTTGCAATGTTAGTTTAAATTTAAACATTATGTTGTTATGTTAGTTTACATTTTTTTTTTTGTGTTAATTAGTTTAAATTTAAAAAATACTTTGTATGAAAAAATAATTTTAAAAATTAAGTTAGCACTAGATTTTGTTATGTTAGTTTAACTTTAAACATTATTTTTCTATGTTAGTTTAGATTTTACTATGTTTGTTTAATACTATCAAGTTAGATAAATATTAAGTAAATACTTATAAATAGTAAGTGTTTTAAGATAGAATTAGAAAAAAGGCGTTCTAAGCTACTAGTATTGAGAAAAGTGAGGAATTATGACTATTTAAGTGGATTCTATCTAATTTGTGAGTAATTATATGAAAAATTATTTTTTAAAGTTAATTGTAGCTATTTAATTCGAATAATAAATAAGGGTTTATTGGGTGGATAAATATATTTGGCGATAGGGCTATATAATTGATTGGATTAGGATTGAATTGAATTTTGTAGGTTGTTTTTACAATTTGAAAATTTGGGAAAGTCTGAAAAAGGAGGAAACTTTGTCAAATTTTCTGCATAATATTCCGTTATTTCTCTTATATAGTCTTCATTTGCATATATCATGCATTGCATCTTACCTTAGATCGCTTGTCCAATAATTATTGAGTGACACAAATGCTCTTATACCTTACTAATTCATATGTTTGTGTTCATATAATCCTTGGATTGTCCAATGTGGACAATTTAGGAATACGTGAACCATGTTGCCGTTAATAATTTCTTGCTTGTGTTGTTCAGATTAAGTTTTTGCAATATCTCTCCTTGTTATTTGGGTAAATACTAAATTTAGGGCTATCTTCTTCGGGTGATAGCACTGAATTTAAGTTTTTTACTTGGAGAACTAAGAGAAAATGTTGTCGAAATTTTTTCCGAAATGAAACGACATAGGAATTATCAAATACAATAAGGATTACGTATTCCTGAATGGGTTAGGCCCCTTACCTTTTAGTGAATAGAAGGATGTGGATAGAAAGCATCAAAATGCATGATGTTGATAATCTATATTTTAATTTCTTATTAGCTAATACTTTATCATTTTTTTCTCTCAAGGTTACACGATCTATTGGTGGTATTCATAACTTTCTGTTTACTCCAGTTCTACTTTCGTTGATTATGTACGTGAATCTAAACTTGTGTATACTATTTAATTAATTTACAATTATTTGAGCATGAATTGATTGTTTTTGTAAATTATCAACATAATTTTGAAGTAAATCTTACCTTACACTCTTTGAATGACAAAAGGAGAGGGATCATACAAATAGAGATATGCTTTTATGTATAAGATGAAAAATAATGCTCTTAAAAAAGAATTCCACACAAAATAAGGGTTAAGATTGGGTCTGTCTCATAAATCTTAAATTAATTTATTGATTTTGAGGTATATATAGTTTAATTGTAAATTGGAATAACTTTGAGAGTCAATACTGTTTTATGAAAATCTTGATATTGCACAGATACATGTAATTAAGTTTGTTTAATGATATTCCAATTAGCTTAATTAGTAAAGTCATTTCATTCAGTTGCATTTAGTGTCACACTAATGTATTAATTTAGATTACAAGAGTTGTATGGGAAAGCTATGAACTCAAAATATGGTAACAATATATCTTCACGATAAGAGTTGGACACTGAGAAATGGTTGGTAACGTAAGGGTGGTCTAAGCAGGGGTGTTTATATGGCTTGGGCGATTTAGTAGAAGTCATAGTGTGATAAAGAATTCACCAGAATGCTATTCTTTCTTCTCTTCAACCTCATCGAGGGTTCAAAACCCATTTTTTTTTTTATGACAACAAGGTTACAGAGCAATAAATAAAGACAATATGGACTAGTGGGTACAGAAGCAGGCATATCAATGCTTTGAACAAAAGATAAATGAAGGTATATAACGCTTGATGGCTCACATCTACAAACTTACTGCATATCACCTTCGCCTCCTCCTCCACCTCAACCTCTACCACCATCCATTCTAAGAAAACACTTTGAAGTGAAATATAAAAAATTTAGACTAATTCAAACTTTATTACATGTGCATGATATACATGTCCATTAACACTTAGTGGTTTTAGATGTGAAATTATAAAATAATCATCTCGTTGACACGTCAAGGGTACCCTCATGTCCGTAACATAGAATGTGAGTTGTGGGAACAAACTTAACCGAATTCATATCACCAGTTTGGATTTTATGAGAAAAAGTAGGTGTTTTAGATTTCAACCATTAACACTTAGTGGTTTTAGAAAATGTAAAATACTCGTCCCATGGACTAGCCAGGGGTACCTGCATTTCCGTATCATAGAATGTGAGTTGTGAGAATAAAATTTATCAATTTTGGACCAGTAGTTTGGATTTTATGAGAAAAAGTAAGCGTTTTAGGTTTCAATCGTTAACACTTAGTGGTTTTAAAGGAAAAAATATAAATAATCATCTTATGGAAGAGCCACGAGTACCCGCAAGTCTTTAGAATAGAATGTGAGTCTCAGGAACAAAACTAATCGAATTCGAACAACTGGTTAGGAGTTTATAAGAAAAAATAAGCGTTGTAGGTCCCAATTGTTAACACTTAGTGGTTTTAGGAGAAAAAAATATATAATACTCATATCGTGGACAAGCCAAAGGTACCTGTGTAATAATCCATCTCGAGTGGGCCCTACTCGGATGGCTCCATTATTTTTCAGCACTGAGTACTTTGACTCAAGATCCAACCATATAAATCAAATCACAATCTTATCAATCATTACAAATCTAACAAACACATTGCCTTACCAACATGAAACTTCTTAATATAGTAGGCTAAAACTTAAAGTTTTTGCAAAAGCCACAATTACAAAGAATTTTCTTAATATAAAATTAACTGTAATATTTTTTACAAAAGCAGAAGATTAAAATGAGACTTAGACTCTTAAACGTCCCATTATAGGAGGATGTTGTAGATGAGGAACATGCAAGGGACTTCTTTTCAACTTAGTCTCAAGATTTCTAGCATTTTCCTAACAGGTTAGTAAAAGAAATGGGTGAGCTAAAAAGCTCAGTGAGATAAACATCTTACTACAAGTATTCGTTTTGGGATATTAATTTCTTTATTTCCAAATCTTGCTACATCAATATATTTTTGTATATGTAAAACATAAGATTTTTATTTACAATGTCCAATTTACTTTCTTTATTTCTTAGCCCCAAGAAAACAATCATCACAACAATGTTGATATTTTTAATTTATTGCATAATTCATATTCCAAATCTTAATTCACACACACAACAGAAAATCAACTATTCATGATCCAGATTCATTCTGATAGTTTTCAATTTGTAACAATTAATACCTTAACACCCTTCATCGGGTCATTAATATCATATGCCTCTCATGGGCAATCTCAACACATGCCCCTCACGGACCAATCTCAACACATGCCTATTATGCATGTAATGAATATAACGAAATTAAATACAATGCATAATTGTAGCTCGAGGTTTCAACCCAAAAGGGGAGGTGAATTGGTTTTTAAAAACTTTTTGCGGAATTAATACAAGTTTATAAAAACTGATAAGCAGCAAACAATAAATACAAGTAATGAGCTGTAAATAAAGAGTTTAAGGAAAGAGGATGTAAACACAGTTATAGTGGTTCGGCAATATCGGATTCGTTCTAACCCTACGTCCACTCTCTTCAAGGAACTCCTTGAAGTAATCTACTAAGAAAACTTAGTCGCACAACTTAGCCGGGTGTTGCACAAACCGTACACAAGCAAATTAAAGGAATTGCTTAAACCGAACAATCCCCTTCCTTTCGGAAGTTTCCCCTTCCTCTCAGAAGTAATCTCTTTACAAAGATGGTGTAAAGTAAAAGGTAGAGAGACAGCAAATGAAATCTTATTACAACAGAAATGTCTCTCTTTCAAAGTAAAGCTTGAAAAAATGGCTCAACAAGATAATTTCAAAGCTTTTTGTGTTTCAAGAGTATAAAAATTTGATTATCTGAGATCAACTCTTTTTGAATATATGCAGCTTGTTATTGAATGCTTAACTGAATGGGTTTATATAGCAATCAATTAATATGGCCGTTTAGGACTTTAATTTGAAAAAGATTTACTTTAAAACGTTCAGATTTGGAGTCCAACGGTCATATTTTTGAACTACCAGTCGACTGGGTCGAGATACCAGTCGATTGGGTTCACTTGAAAAATACTCGTTTTCAGACCTTCTGGGTATCCAGTCAACTGGTATATATCATCCAGTCGACTGGGGAATTTCTGTCCATTTTACCAGTCGGCTGGGTTGTTTCATCCAGTCGACTCGGAACTTACTGTCAAAGTACCAGTCGACTGGGTATCTTTTGTCCCATATACCAGTCGACTGGTGTATGTACCCAGTCGACTGGGTTATCTTCCAACCCAGTTTTTCTTCTGTTTTTCATCAAAAACATTTAAAAATAATGGTTTTAGAAAAACCTTTTGTGTTCGAATCATTGAACAAGCTAATACAATGTATGAGTGAGACTTACATTAGTTCTAAACCTTAAGACCTATACTAGATCTTCAGCCTTCACTTGATACTTGATTTGGTTCGAGTTTTTGCACTTTGTTCCTTGGTTGAATGTGTTTGATCCTTAATACAACTTAGTTTAAACTTGTTAGTTAAATAACAGTTGTGTTATGCCATCATTAAAATATGGGCAAGGGTCAACAATCTCCCCTTTTTTGATGATGACAAAACTAATACTGTAAAAACAGTTTTAAAAGCTAAGTGATAGGATTTTACAAAAATTTGGACAGAGTCTCCTCTGTTTTTCGAGTAAAACCACCCTGTAAACAAGCAAACAGAGTTTATATTTCTTTCAACCAATCCAGAATCAAACTCAACCAATCAATAAACATTTTTATAATGCTGCTATGGAGCAATGCTCCCCCTAAATCTATACATTGGTTGCGTTTACTTAGATTTTCTCGTTTTTCTCATTTTTCTCCCCCGTTTTGACAACAGAAACCAAAGGGGGAATTACAAGAAAAATAAGCTATTTAGCCAATACAGTCATCTAGAGTATAAGAAAACAAACTTGTATGCGAAAATTTGGCTTCATTCGGGTTTCGAAAACCTTCCCGGGAAGAATCGGAAGTTTTCATACACGTATAAGCATTTTAGAGCAATTTAGTGGCTAAACAGAGATTTAAAACAGAGCTAACACATCACAAATAGCGTAAATAGATGCAAGAAATATGGCTAATAGAAATACATCATCATATATAAAAAGTCAATACACAAACGGGCTTCTCAGAGCCATAACTAAGACAAAATAATACATGATATGTCTGTGCTATGTGATAAGAACTGGAAAATACTAAGAATGTATACTCAAGGAGCGGGATAGTCCGAGCTTTCAAGAAGAAGATCCCTAATCTCAGCTAGGGAACCCTCGGTGTGCTCTCGATGTAACTCGAAGTCGTCCCGTAAGTGGTCTATGGAGGAGCTCAGTCTCTGGTAATCAGACTGCATGGACTGGAACCCTGACTCCATCGTCATCTGAAGGCTCGTGATAGCTCGTAGGATGTCACCGTAACCAGTCTGACCAGTACTCGAGTCACCAATGGGAGGTGCTCGGGTATCCATCTCCATCTCTGCAGCCGTATCAGCATCCTCATCACTGTCGCTCGCATCCTCTCGGATCCTTAGGCGCTTTTCGGCCTTCGGATAGAGGAACCCTTCACGAACAGTACATCCCATCTTCTTCAGAGATGAAATGTTGATGATGTCCGTCAATCTGATATCCTGAGCCTCGGAGGCAGGCAAAGGTACCCAGAAGTGCTGGAGGATAAGCGTAATGAGCATCTCATAAGGAAGACACCCGGAGTCGTTTGCTTTGCCGTTTATCATGTTGGCGAGCAGCAGAGGATATATATTGAAGTGGTGCCCAGATTCTAGGCACCAAATCAATACTGTATCTATTTTAGATAGATACCCTCGACTCCCGAGTCTCGGGTGGATGGTCCAACTGATAATCAACTGAAACATCTTTGAGTCGAGGGGCAAGTCACTACATGTATGAAATGTAGTGGGTCTGTACACATAGTTAGGGTCACCCCTGACTATTCGACAGGCCTCCTCAACTTCAAAGTTATATGGCCATCCATCCAGACTCCATTGAACCCCCCTTATAGGGATTCTCAGAATGCTCATCAAGAGGTCAGTGTTGACCTCAAACTCTACACCGCTAACTCTGGTTCTGAATCTCAGAACCAGAGGACTGGGTTTCACAAAGTTCGCGTAAAACTGGTGAATCAGTCGCGGGTAATATTTCTGGTGAATTCTGACCAGTGGGGTCAGATTTATTGCCTCAAAGGCTGGTAGAATATCGAAATTACCATGGCGAATAGAGTCGAAATCAACGACTCTACCCGTCATGATTTTCTTGTGACAGATTATAGAATTATACCTCGTATGAGCCGCTAGGCTGTAAAACAGAGTCTGCTCCAACTCTGTTCTGGGCTCCTTGCTGGATGAGCCCGCTATTCCCTTCCCTTTCGACTCCGAAGCCGAAGATTTTGAAGACTTTGGCTTTTTAGGCGCATTAGGTCCACTAGTTATGAGTTTTATACGGATCTTATCACTCATTTTGAAGAAAAAAGTATTTTTGAGAAAAATGGATTTTGGCAAAAATAAGAGATTTTAATCGCAGAAAGTCAAAAATCTCTTTATGGATGAGTAGATTGGTGTGTTTAGATGAAGTTTGGATGGTTTTTGGATCAAAATGGTGAATTTTTCTAGAGAGATAAAATTTGGGAGCTTGAAAATGGCGTAAAATTTCAGAAAAATAAACAGTCCTATTTATAATATCGCGTTACTAGTCGACTGGGTCGAGTTACCAGTCGACTGGGTCCCATTGAGAAGATGAACAGTTTACCTACCAGTCGACTGGGTAAACGTACCAGTCGACTAGATAAACTGGCAGACATTTACCAGTCGACTGGGATATCTTTACTAGTCGATTGGTGGACAAGGGTTTTTCAAAAATGGGCGCCAATCAGAGATTCAACCTCATAGACGACTAGAGAAGACTTACCAGTCGTCTAGAATATTTGGCAGAGATTTACCAATCGACTGGGTCAGTGGTACCAGTCGACTGGAAGATCTGGCAGAGACTTACCAGTCGACTGGGTCACATGTACTAGTCGACTGGACCCTTAGTAAAATTTTCAGTCTTGAATTTTTAGCATGAATTTGTTTATCTATGATATTTTTGAGTGAGAGAAATAATTAAACAATGATTAATACTCTTTCACTCAAAGTCAAATATGCAAATGATGAAATGAGATGCAATCAAACATTCAGTTTATCAAAATCAAGCAATCCCATCAACATTCTAATCTTACAAAAACTAGCTTCACTTAAGGGTTTTGTAAGAATATCAGCTATTTGATCTTCTGAATGAATGAATTCCAATCTTATATCACTTTTTTGAGCATGGTCTCTTAGAAAATGATGTCTAATCTTTATATGCTTGGTTCTAGAGTGCTGAATAAGATTTTTAGTTAGGTTGATGGCACTAGTATTATCACAAAATATAGGAATATTTTTTAGATTCATGCCATAGTCTTCTAGTTGTTGTTTCATCTATAATACTTGGGCACAACAACTGCCAGCTGCTACATATTCCGTCTTAGCGGTTGATAGTGTAACGAAATTTTGTTTCTTGGAAAACCAAGACGTTAACATAGCACCTAAGAATTGGCATGTTCCACTTGTGCTCTTTCTATCTAACCTACATCCAGCAAAATCAGCATCTGAATATCCTACAAGCTCAAAAGATGATTCTCTAGAGTACCATAATCCTATGGTCTGGGTTCCTTGTAGATATCTAAGGATTCTTTTTACTGCAACTACATGTGATTCCTTAGGATTACACTGAAATCTAGCACACATGCATACACTGAACATTATATCATGTCTACTTGCAGTCAAATAAAGTAAAGCACCTATCATGCTTCTATAATATTTAGAATCTACAGTTTTACCTCCTTCATCAAGATCAAGTTTAGTAGTTGTGCTCATAGGCGTTCCAATTGGCTTTGAGCTTTCCATCCCGAACCTCTTTAGTAGGTCTTTGATGTACTTTTGTTGATTGATGAAGATACCTCCTTTTAGTTGCTTGATTTGCAGTCCAAGGAAGTAGGTAAGTTCTCCCATCATGCTCATTTCAAATTTATCTTGCATGCACTTTGAAAACTCTTGACACATAGATTCATTAGTAGCACCAAATATAATATCATCAACATATATTTGAACTATCAAAGTGTCATTTTTGTGAGTTTTTGTGAAGAGAGTTGTATCTATTCTACCTCTTACAAAATCATTATCAATCAAAAATTTACTTAGTCTTTCATACCATGCTCTTGGAGCTTGCTTCAACCCATATAGAGCTTTAGAAAGCTTGTAGACATGATTTGGAAGACTAGGATTTTCAAATCCAAGAGGTTGCTCAATATAAACCTCTTCTTCTATAAAGCCATTTAAAAAGGCACTTTTCACATCCATTTGAAATAGTTTAAATTTATTAAAGCATGCAAAGGCTAGTAACATTCGAATGGCTTCTAATCTAGCTACGGGAGCATAGGTTTCATCAAAATCTATTCCTTCCTCTTGGTTATACCCTTAGCAACTAGTCTAGCCTTATTTCTAGTTACTATACAATTTTCATCCATTTTATTTCTATATACCTATTTAGTTCCAATTATTGAATGATCTTTAGGTTTTGGAACTAGTTTCGAAACATTGTTTCTCTCAAATTGATTTATCTCTTCCTGCATTGCAATTATCCAATCATTATCTTTTTCAGCTTCTATAAATGTCTTAGGTTCTACTTGAGACAAATAAGCTACAAAATTGCAAATATTTCTAATGGAAGAGCAAGTTCTTACCCCTTGTGAAGGATCACCAATCACTTGATCAATTGGATGATAATTTACATACCTCCAATCCTTGGGTAGACTTTCCTCTTGTTGACTTGAGGATGGTTGGTCCACATTGGAAGTTTTCATCTCTTCATTTGCTTGAGGTGAACTCACTTTTGGGTCAACAATGGGAGTAGGAGTTTCCATTCTTGGAATAAAATCTGCATCATCTTTAAAGGAAACTTCTCTACTACTCATTGGATTAGATTCATCAATAGTTACATGCACAGATTCTTCTACTACTAGAGTTCTCTTGTTGAAAACTCTATAAGCCTTACTAGTAGCTGAATATCCTAAAAATATTCCTTCATCGGTCTTGGAATCAAATTTACCCAAGTTAGTTTTATTGTTATTTAAGATGAAGCATTTACTACCAAAAGCACGAAAATAGGAAATATTGGGCTTTCTGCCTTTCCATAGTTCATATGGAGTTTTATCAAGCAAAGGCCTTATCAAAATTCTATTTAATATATAGCAAGAAGTATTCATGGCTTCAGCCCAAAAATATTTTGGTAAACTATTTTCACAAAGCATAGTTCTTGAAAATTCTTCTAGAACTCTATTTTTCCTCTCAACAACTCCATTTTGTTAAGGAGTTCTAGGAGCTGAAAAGTTGTGGTTAATTCTATTTTCATCACAAAATTTTGAAAAGCTTTGATTTCAAATTATTTGCCATGATCACTTCTTATGCTTGAAATACAAATTCCATTTTCATTTTGTACCTTTTTGCACAACTTTTCAAATCCTTTGAAAGCTTCATCCTTGTAAGCAATAAAAATAACAAAGGTATATCTTGAATAGTCATCAACAATAACAAGACCATATTGATGGCCACCTAGACTAATGGTACTAATTGGACCAAATAAGTCCATATGCAAAAGTTCCAAAGGTCTAGTAGTTGAGACTACATTTTTTGCTTTAAAAGAAATCTTAGATTGTTTTCCCATTTGACAAGCATTGCAAACTTTGTCTTTTTCAAAATTGATTTTAGGAAGTTCAATAACTAAATCTTTTCTTGAAATAATTTTTAGCAAGTTCATGTTTACATGTCCAAGCCTTCTATACCATAGCCATGGATTTTTACTAAAAGCAGGAAAACATTTTTCATTATCAGAATGCAAGGATTTCAAATCAACTATGTAAACATTTTCATGTCTATGGCCAATGAATTTGATCTTGTTGCTCTTGATGTCTATAACTAGACAATGAGAGGTCTCAAATGTGACTTTGTATCCTTTGTCACATAATTGACTAATGCTAAGTAAATTTGGCTTAAGGCCTTGTACTAACATTACATTATCTAAGGTTGAGAAATCATTACCGACTTTTCCATGCCCGGTGATCTTTATTTTAGTATTGTCTCCAATGGTCACAAGTCCACCATCTCTTAGAGTTAGCTCCTTGAATACGCTTTTACCACCGGTCATGTGCTTCGAGCATCCGCTATCAAGGTACCAACAGTTACCTTTCTCCTTGGTGTGGAGACATATCTACATCACACAAGGATATACGATAGCACTTTTAGGTACCCAAAATTTCTTGGTTCCTTTGGGGTTAGTCCTTGAAAATACGGTTCCTTTTGGGACCCATACTTTCTTAACATGTGGTGCTCTATGAACAAGCTGATGATGCACAATCCTAGCATGATAGTCATAGAAATTTCTAGGATGACTTACATGTGCATTCCTATAATCCTTAGGATAATAGTTCCTAGGATACATGTTTCTATGGTAAGGAGTATGAAAATGCGTGTCATTTCTATAAAAAGTATGATGATGCATTCTAGGATACATGTTAGCATTATTTTGTGTGTGCATTTTGTTTCTAGGATAACCATGATGATAATTCCTAGGATGAGCATGAGCAGAATGCATTCTTTGATTATACACATTGTTCCTAGAATGAGCATGATAATTATTTCTAGGATGTATATGAGCATTTCTAGAATGATCATACATATAAGCATGAGTATTTTTAGGATGCTTTAATTTAGTATGATCATTTAAGTTTCTAGACTTCCTAGCATTTATCGAGGGAGTGCTTTTAACCATGCTAGGAGCTTTTGAAGTAGAAGCTCCATCTACACAAGAGGCTTTCATGAATAAGCTCTCTTTTGTTTCCCCAATGTAGAATATCCTACACCAGATTTTCCTCCACTTAATCTTTGGGAAGAAAGCACTTCATCAAGTTTTTCTTTACCAAGCATAAGTTTTGATATAGTGCTATTTAATTCAGAAATTTTATTTTTCAAATTCTCATTTTCGTCTTTAAGAAAATCTTGAGAAGAATCATACAGTAAGGATGATAATTTTTCTTTTTTCTTCTCTAAGAATTATCATTTCTTTAGAAAGAGATGATACTTCTTTCTTAAGAACAGAATTTCTAGAATCAAATTTCTTCAATTCTTCATGCATTTCATTTATAACTTCTAGCAGTTCTTCACTACTAGTAACAATATTATTTTTTGAAGAGGGAGAAGATGTTACCTCACTTTCATCATCGATTGCCATTAAACAAAGGTTGGCAATTTCCTTGTATCCGATTTCTTTGTCTGATGACTCATCTTCTTCGTTATCGCTCCAGGTAGTTGCTACCATAGCTTTCTTCTTGAAACCCTTGTATGGTTTGTTTGAAATCGGACAGTCAGCTTTTATATGTCCTGTCTTCTTGCAGCCATAGCACATAAGTGGTTCTCTTTTTGAGGTGGGATCCTTTGAGTAAGGTTTCTTGCTTTTCTTCAAGAACCTATGGAATCGTCTGGTGATTAAAGCCATTTCACCATCCTCTTCACTCCTCTCTGCTTCTTGTTCTAATTCCTTTTCTTTGTTGCTCGTAGAAGCTTTGAGAGCAATTTGCTTTTTCTTCTTCTCATCATCATTGACGATGAGAGTCATTTCTTCCATCTCGTATGTCAATAATGACCCAAGCAACGTCTCAACATCAAGCTTGTCAAGATTTTTGGCCTCCTGAATAGCTGTCCTCTTTGGTTTCCATTCTAGTGGCAGAGATCTCAAGATTTTTCTGGTTAGTTCAACTTCCTCAATATTCTTACCAAGCAATTTTAAACCATTTATAATAGTGGTGAATCGTGAGTGCATTTCAGAAATGGTTTCGTTAGGAGACATCTTAAAAGATTCATACTCAGAAATTAGCATGTAAATTTTGGACTTTTTTACTTCACTAGTTCCTTCATATGTGACTTGTAATTTGTCCCATATTTCTTTAGCAGAAACGCATGCAGATATTTTGTTATATTCAGAAATATCTAATGCACAATGTAGCATGCTTGTTGCTCTGCTATTGAGAGACAACGTTTTACAATCCTCGTCAGTAAACTCAGTTTTGAGTTTAGGCATTGTATGAAGAGTCTCTCCAATAACTATTTCTTTTGAAGGAATTTTAGGTCCTTCTTCTATGATTCTCCGTAGATTGTAATCTTGTCCTTCGACAAAGATCTTCATTCTATTTTTCCAATAGTTATAATTTGAGCCATTGAACAATGGTGGTCTAGTATAAGAGTGTCCCTCAGAGTAGCTATTTGCTGCCATTGGATCAACTCAAGGATTTTAAGCCTAATTAAGAGAACGAAGCTCTGATACCAATTGTAGCTCGAGGTTTCAACCCAAGAGGGGGGGTGAATTGGGTTTTTAAAAACTTTTTGCGGAATTAATACAAGTTTATAAAAACTGATAAGCAGCAAACAATAAATATAAGTAATTAGCTGTAAATAAAGAGTTTAAGGAAAGAGGATGCAAACACAGTTATAGTGGTTCGGCAATATCGGATTCGTTCCGACCCTACGTCCACTCTCTTCAAGGAACTCCTTGAAGTAATCCACTAAGAAAACTTAGTCGCACAACTTAGCCGGGTGTTGCACAAACCGTACATAAGCAAATTACAGGAATTGCTTAAACCGAACAATCCCCTTCCTTTCAGAAGTTTCCCCTTCCTCTCGGAAGTAATCCCTTTACAAAGATGGTGTAAAGTAAAAGGTAGAGAGACAGCAAATGAAAACTTATTGCAACAGAAATGTCTCTCTTTCAAAGTAAAGCTTGAAGAAATGGCTCAACAAGATTATTTCAAAGCTTTTTGTGTTTTAAGAGTATAAAAACTTGATTATGTGAGATCAACTCTTTTTGAATATATGTAGCTTGTTATTGAATGCTTAACTGAATGGGTTTATATAGCAATCAATTAATATGGCCGTTTAGGACTTTAATTTGAAAAAGATTTACTTAAAAAGGTTCAGATTTGGAGTCCAACGATCATATTTTTGAACTACCAATCGACTGGGTCGAGATACCAGTCGACTGGGTTCACTTGAAAAATACTCGTTTTCAGATATTCTGGGTATCCAGTCGACTGGTATATATCATCCAGTCGACTGGGGAATTTCTGTCCATTTTACCAGTCGACTGGGTTGTTTCATCCAGTCGACTGGGAACTTACTGTTAAAGTACCAGTCGACTAGGTTGATTCATCCAGTCGACTGGTTATCTTCTGTCCCATATACCAGTCGACTGGTATATGTACCCAGTCGACTGGGTTGTCTTCCAACCCAGTTTTTCTTCTGTTTTTCATTAAAAACATTTAAAAATAATGGTTTTAGAAAAACCTTTTGTGTTCGAGCCATTGAACAAGCTAATACAATGTATGAGTGAGACTTACATTGGTTCTAAACCTTAAGACCTATACTATATCTTCAGTCTTCACTTGATACTTGATTTGGTTCAAGTTTTTGCACTTTGTTCATTGGTTGAATGTGTTTGATCCTTAATACAACTTAGTTTAAACTTGTTAGTTAAATAACAGTTGTGTTTTGCCATCATTAAAATACGGGCAAGGGTCATGCATAATCATTTATTTACTCATTTTATTTCATTGCTTCTCATTTGTGCTCATCATATATAATAACGGGGACGCTCCCCACGTACCAGTACATCAATCATCACGAAAAACTTGGATTCTCCCCTACCTGTTACTGGGCGAGGTCCTATCTCAGCATATACATCTAAGATCCCTCCCTACCTTTTACTGGACTGGGTCTTTAACAATTTGGATCCCTCTCTACCCCTTACCAGGCGGAGTTACAACTTTTCAACAATTAGAATCCCTTTCCTACCCCTTACTGGGCAGAGTCTTACCTTAACAAGATTATTCTATTCATTTCACACTATCGCAATATCAATAAGGATTTACATCGCATGCAATGCAATCGCAAGACAGTAGTTTCTCAAGCATAAATTCATTAAATCTATCACATCATAACATTATTCAAGCATAAGCTATATCAAGTCATTTCTATACTCAATTCTCATACATTCATAACTCTATACATATATACAATCTTCACAACATTATTATTTGTATTTCCATAATCAATTACTAAATCATTCATATTTTCACTTTCCTTCGAAGTTTATCATGACATAATTATGTTTAGTTCTTATGCTTCCACATAATAATAATAATAATAATAAGAATAATAATAATAATTGTTTTTATTCTTTGTCTTCCCATAATCATTCACGTTTATACTTTAACTTTTCATTTTCATTGTATGATTTACTATGCTTACTAAAAGTAAGGTCAAACTCACATTTGCCGAGGCAAAACTCAACCTTTGATTACTTCCTAGCCTTTGGTGTTTTTCTCCGATCACACCTAACGTAAATAAATACTTAGTATACTCACTCAAGATACATACAATTAAATATCACTCAAACACTTCATAAAAGTTTATACAAACTTATAAAACTATGAGTCAAAACATACACTTTCCTTTCTTTACTTAACACTTCACTTAAATCATTGTAGTATGGTTCAAAACAAAAGGAAACCTTTTCAAGATCTTAACTTTCAAAAATTTATCATGTAATCAAGCTCATAGTACCTTGGAAAAGTCTAGGATTGAAACATTTTAACAAAAAGTAAGTTATTTTTCAAAAACAGAGCTGAAAAACAATTTCGGGGGCTTAGACAGTCAACTATCCATTGATTGGAAAGGCCACATGACTGTGCACTTGAGATAGTCGATTGTTTGGTTCGAAAATTTTGACGAAAATATTTTTCTTCAAAATCTTTCATTTATTTCTCATAGAACTTCCAATCCATTCAAAACACAAGTTCCTAAGGGTTTTAAATCAAAGATTTCACACTACCCATAAGAGAAATTGAAATTAGAGCTCTCAAATCAACAAGTTTAGCCTCAAACCCATTTTTCTTTGAAACAAACATTTTTCTCAAATCTTTTTCAAGAACATTTGGATTTCAAAACCCCAACTCATAATCTTAACTTAATAAACATGCATGAGCAATTGAGAAGAAGTAAACAAACTTTTACCTTAAGCTTTGGTAAGAAAAACGCCCATTTTTCTCTTTTACTTCCTCTTTTTCTTTCCCTTTCTCTTCTTTTCTTTATTTTTCTCTATTTTTCTCTCCTCTCTCTCTTGGCCATTCTAGAGAGTTCCAATACAAAGATGTTGGTCTTTCACTCCTTCACCCTTATTTATACTCAAGCTTTTTCTTAATTGCATAAGCACCTTCCATTTAACACCTCTTTTACAACCTACCCCAAAATTATTTAAAATTTCAGAAAATCCCTTAAAACATACTTTTAAATTCTTGATTTTCAATTTATTTACTCGTTCTCCGGTTTGACAAATCCGCAAACGAATTTAATTATAACTAAAATCTGAACACAGACACCAAACACATGTAAAAATGACATCCTAAAATTTCAAATATTTTTAAATTAAAAACCGACCTATACAATCCGCATGTCCATAAAAAAGAATATGAGTTGTGAGATTAAACCTAATCGAATTCGTACCGCCAGTTTGAATTTTATGAGAAAAGTAGGCGTTTAAGTTTCAACCATGAACACTTAGTGGTTTTAGGGGTGAAATTATAAAATAATCATCTTGTGGACAATCTAGAGGTATCCCCATGTCCGTAGCATAAAATGTGAGTTTAGGGAACAAATCTAATCGAATTTGGACCATCGACTTGGATTTTACGAGAAAAAGTATACATTTTAGGTTTCACTCGTTAACATTTGGTGGTTTTAGGCGAGAAAATATTAAATACTCGTCTCGTGCACTATCCGGAAGTATCAACATGTCTGTAGCATAGAACGTGAGTTTTAAGAACAAAACTAATCTAATTCAGACCACAGGTTTGGATTTTATGATAAAAAGTAAGCATTTTAGGTTTCAACCATTAACACTTAATGGTTTTTGGGGCAAAAATATAAAATAATCTTCCTGTCGATGAGCTAGGGGTACCCGCATGTCCATAGAATATATGTGAGATGTGGGAATAAACATAATCCAATTTGAACCACTGATTTAGATTTTATGAGAAAAGTAGGCATTTTAGGTTACAACCGTTAAACTTAGTGGTTTTAAAGACGAAATTATAAAATAATCATCCCGTGGACGAGCGAGAGGTACCCACATATCCGTAGCATAGAATGTGAGTTTTGGTAACAAATCTATTTGAATTCGGACCACCGGTTTGGATTTTATGAAAAAAATTGTGTGTTTTAGGTTCCAACCGTTAACTCTAGGTGAAAATATAAAATACTTGTCTCGTGTACGAGTTGGGAGTATCCACTTGTCTATAGTATATTATGTGAGTTGTGGAAACAAATCTAATCAAATTCAGACCATCGGTTTAGATTTTGTCAGGTTTTGCCCCTAAAACTTTAAAATGATATTCTTTTGTAATTAATGAATGTCTTCTGGTTTGATTGTGAAATATATCCGGATCGCCTATCTTATGGTTTTTCTTTAAAAAAAAATAAAAAATTTGTAGGATCCTACTTAAGAAGCATAGAATCAAGACGTGATTGATGAATGCTTCCGGGCCTACTAAATCTTTGAATATTATTACTTTTATGAGAAGACTATTATGAGAATTGTATTTTGCATATTAATTTTATATAATTTAATGGATTTTTTTTTTTTTATTGATTATGCAATATGTGGTTTGAAAATGACTTACAATAAATCAATTTACTTGTTTAACCGGTGATTTATTTAAAAAACAGTATCATTACTATCGATGCTAATTGAAACAATATTCACTTATCTATGACGAATATACAGACATTGCATATACTATCTGCAACAACTATCTTAGGTATCTACGATGAAATTTTGTCGTTAACTGAAGTGTTCCTACAATTTACTTGCAAAAATCTTGCTTCAAACCAAAATGAAACCTTGCGGATCATAATCAAATTGCTCCAAATTTATGATTAACCTTCTCCCAATGCCAACCGTCGTTGGAGAAGTTATGAAATGTAACAAAGACAAATATATATATATATATATATATATATATATACATATACATATATTGTGATTGTATCACGTATACATGATATTTAATTTATATTTTCAATTTTTCTATAATTATATTATATATGTACTATTTATTTGCTTTAAACGTGTGTTTATAAAATTTATTTATTTAATATTCAGTTATGATAACTAATTACATTTATGTTAAATAATGTCACATTAGTTTTAAAATCCTATTTATAAATTATAAGAGTTAAGACGTTTATTAATATTAAATATATTAATGTGTCTTTATTATTTTTAAAAGCCTATTTATGTCGCATTATCTTTTCTCTTAAAAGTCAGCATTTAAGAAACAAAGTAAATTAGAGATATTACTATTAAAAGTTAAACAAAACAGTTCAATATAATTAATAAAAAATATTTACACAAAAAAATTCATAAGTATTTAAACATAAATAAATTAAATAATGTTACTCGCATATATATAACAGTTACATAGGTTTTCGTCTCTAGATCAACAAGCTAGGTTTTGGAAGTCGGAATAGCAACCAATTATAACAAAAGTCAATTCTAAATTATCATATGCCATAAAATTTCTTTTTATTATATTTCTATATCTTATAGTCCATATAAATGCTTAATCACATTCTGACTTTCATAACACAAAAAAATACAATATTGACTTTACAAAAACAAAATAGCAAGAGTAATATTTACATTAATATAGCGACAAAGATTATATAAGTTAACACAACATCATGAATAAATTTTCTAACACATATTACTAAAAATGTAATTATTTATAAAAATTAATTAATAAACTATGCATGCTTCTAGAGGTGGCAAAATCTGCCTAGATTGAAACCCGACCTGAAAATGCATTAAAATAATGAACCGAACCCGATCTGACCCTAATCTGAAATTCGAAATTAACCAAATTCAAAATGACTCAGACCTGATACTCGAAACGATCCGACCCGAAACGACTTGAAATTACATTTTTTTTTTATAAAAAAAATCATTTTTTTTAAAATTGAGATAATAGTTAATTGATTAATTATTAAATAAAATAAAATATTTCATAATTAGTTAATTATTAATTTACATGTGTTGATGTGCATAGTTCAATATTCTATTAATATGAGTAATCTCATTAGTTTTATATAAAAAAAATTGAGGAGACTAGTAAATTTTGCATTGTTTTTCACGTCACAATAAAATTTTATCTTTAATTGTCTTGAAAAAATAGAATGTAATGAAGTGATTATATGAAATTTAATCTCCAAAATCTGGTATAAGATGTTACGAGTGAGAATAACTTTGTGGATTAACTGTTTAAGATCAATTAAAACTGAATTCTGGAATTAAAAATCATAACATTGTATATTACATTAACAAATTAAATATATTATTTAAAAAATTCAACGTTGATTTATTATTAATTAGTTTATATGAATTTGGACATGTAACTTATTTAGTCGTATTATATGTAAATACTATATTTTTTTAATTAAGTATAAATATCTATTTTATTCATCCGACCTGAGGCCCGATATAATCTGATATGACCTGAACTTAATCTAACATGACCCAAGACCCAAACCTAACTCAAAGTAACTCGTGACTTGAACGACTTCTGACCCGACCGACTTCCGACCTAACCCGATCCCGAATGATACCTCTACATGCTTCCACTAGTTAGAACTAATTCCCAAAGTCATGTGAAGCCAACTATAAGTTTTCTTTTGCCATTCCATTCTTCAGCTAGTGTCCTAATTTTTAATTTAAAGGCTTCATGGACCCCATACTTTCCAATTTACCAAACTTTCATAAGCATGCCAACTAATCCTTCCTTTATAGGGAATTATTAATGGTCTACTTAGCATCGTAACCACAAGCTCAAATTAACAACACAAATGCTCCCCATTTAGACATTTACCTTCCTGTTCTCCTTCTCTAACCATACCTAATCTTTTATGTTATACGTTTATTTGTTTCAAACTTTTTATGTTATATGTTTATTTGTTTCAAACTTAAGACACAATCATATTTAACGTGACCCACTTGCCAATTGTGCTTAAATGATTATTTTTGCATTAAAATCTTCCTTCAAAGCTCTACGTTCACCCAGAGGATGAAAGCCTCAAGGGAATACAAGAAGCAAAGGCTTCAACAGAAAGGATGCAGGGCCTTGTGTTGTAGTAGCTGCAGGCTTAGTATCTCTTCTTCAGAGGAAGCAGAGAGCTCAAACTCTAATCGTTTTGCATCAATCTCAAGCCTAGCGCACGCCATGGTTCAAGAGAGACTAGACCAAATGATTAGAGAAAAGCAAGAAGAAAGTCATATGGAGCGAAGGCGGCACAAAAGTGAGGGGACTAAGCTCATTGTAATGTTAGCCATGGAAAAATGCTCTTATGATCCTAGAGAAGATTTTAGAGAATCAATGGCTGAGATGATTTTGGCAAATCGGATCCAGGAGCCAAAGGATCTACGTAGTCTCTTGAATTATTATATGTCGATGAACTCTGCAGAGTATCATAGGATTATACTTGAGGTTTTCCATGAGGTTTGCACCAATTTACTTTTAAGTTGTAAATGCCATTGATGAACTGAGAAATTTTGATTGCAGATAAAAAATGAAAAATTAAACGAGACTTCTATATATGTCCTCTGTTTCCCATTTAGAAGGAACTACTAGTATAGTCACTAGTCACTGAAAAGTACAGAGCATATGCCTAAATCTCGGCAGCCTCATTGCGTAAGTGATGGGTCTGCTTAAGACAAAATCTGAGCCTGGTGATAACAATTTGCTCTTATGTTGTTTAGTCCACAAATTCTCGTAAAATTCTTCCAAGTTGGTACTGGAAATTAGTTATAGAACGTTTTTTTACTTTGGTTTAATGGTTTCTACTTAGCAATTAGCATCTATGTTACATAGACTTTTTACTTTATTATGTTATATTTGTGTCGGATTCTCGATAATCAGACAATGTTATGATACATAACATTTCAAATTAAAGAAAAATTTACAAAAAATTATTAAAAATAAATGAGTCCAGTATTCGAACAAATACCCATATCCGACACTCTTATTCGAGTCCATATAACATAAATCAGCACAATGCGAAGTTGAACTCTCATCATATTCTTCTTTTCTACTCTTTCATTTAAAAGGAACAATTTTATAAGATGCTTTCCAAAAATAACGCTTAGAATGAGCAATATAAATCATTTCGCATAGAGCTGCACGCAACAGACTTAATTTGTTTTTATTTTTTTATTTTTTCATGCCAATTTTATCTTCATATGATAGTGTAACATTAGTGAACTTTCAAAGTTTTATTTCGTTCTCTTGATAATTTGGAAATATGTTACAAACACATAAATATACATTTTAGCTTCTTTATTTTCACATGTAATGTTCATTCATCATATTAAACAACTTGACATTAATTATCTGGTGAGACTTCAATCTTCTTACGTATAGATTCATTGACATCACTATAAAAAAAAATTTAGTAGAAAAAAAAGTTAAGAGGAAGAAAAAGTGAAACGAAAGAAAAAAATTAACTAGCATTTTTCTGTTAATTGGTAAGAAGAAAATTGGAGAGAAAAGAAAATGGGATGAAAGTGAAACGTGAAAAAAAGAAAATGAGATAATTTACCTTTAATTCTCTTTCAAGTTATAATTGTTAATCTACTCAAAGATATGAGATTGTAAAGTAAAATGAGTTGAATTTTCACTATTTTCTTTTTCTTTTTACTTTTTTTATCTTCTCATGGCATTCCAATTTGATCCAACATTTTTTTGGACTTGCAACAATTTCAAGGAAAAACAACTATATATATATATATATATATATATATATATATATATATATAAATGAGCGTGTTATCTCCTAATTATTAGCAGAGAGATAATATCACTTCAAATAAGTCTAAACCACTGCAAAGACACCATTGAAAAAAAATTAATTGAAGAACTCATTTTTTTTTTCTTCTTTTGATAAGAAAAAAAATGAAGAATTCATTCTATTAAAAAAGTATGTTGTTATTTGTCTAAGGTTCAAACAGGTCCAACCATGGTTTAAAAATGGTTAAAGTCCAAACCAAAGGTGGAATATTAAAGTTCAGCAAGTTAGAAGACTGTACACAGTGTGTGCATCAATTTGGAGCAAGGGAAGGCCATGCGCACTAGCGTGCGCACTTATGCACACAATCAAGGAAGTGTGCGCACAGCAGCAGCATCATCAGCACCATGGCGCCCAGCAACCGGCACCATGGCGTCCAGAATGGTGTGCTGTAGGACCGCATCAGCACCATGGCGCCCAGAACCAGCACCATGGCGTCCAGAATGGTGTGCTGAAGGATCGCATCAGCACCATGGCGTCCAGAAGGCGTGCAAAGGTGCCCTGCCCAGCACCATGACGCCCCCTGTTAAGTGCCTAGGCGCTAGGCAAAGGGCTGCACACATGGACAACCTGTTTTAAGACTCTTTTAAGTGTGTGAGTGCAATGTTAAAACGCACAGCATCACTTGGGAAGTGATGAAGGGCTATGATTAAGTGTAGATCATGATCAAAATGGTGGAAATTGATTCACAAGAATGTCCAAGAAGTGAAAGGCTATAAAAGGGGTTCCCAAGCCTCATTTTTCACATATAGAATACAACACATACAAAACACTCTTTGAGATCAATTGTAATACAAAAGAAAATTGTATGAGAGACATAAACACAAGAGAGACTCTTTGTAGTGAGTGAGGACTGGTTGTAAAGAAGAGAGAGTAGCATAGAGAGAGAGAGAGCATTGTAATCTTCTTTCTTCTCTTCTTGGTGTCTTCAAGAACTTGAGCATCTTGAAGGGGATTATTGTAATTTGTAAGAACCATTTGAGATAGTGCTGAGAGTTCGGAGGAACTCACGGGGACGTAGGCACATTACCAAACCTTGATAACAAATTGCTTGTTTTCTTTCTTTCTTTGATTTTCTGTTTTTGTGTTCGATTGCTGAAATTCTTTCTACAAATCATTCTAGACTTGGGTGTTTGGAAGATCACCACCTGAGCATCTTATCAAGGTGATTTCCAACAAAGTAAATATTTATTTCATTTCTAAATCGACTCAACACTAAAATCATGTGTTTAGACAATGTATTTTGACCTATTTATATTAAATATTTGAATTTTCATGTTTAGAATATATCTATAATTAAATTTATTATTTTTTTAAAAATAAAAACTCTATACTTCAACCTTTTTTTAGAATTCAATTAAAAAAAATACACATGAAGCAAGAGAAATGAGATATTTAAAATTTAATAGCATTCTTAAATCTCTTTAAACATAAAGATGCTTTTGTCAAATAATATTCTCCTGTTTTATAATAAATTCTATCAATTTTATAAAATTTACAACAAATTAATTCAACGCCACATTAAATTCATTTGGAATTGAATTACATATTCTACCTTTCCCAACATAACAAAACAAAGAATTACATGAGTTCCATAAAATTCATTTTCCAAACACTATGTTAGAGGAGATGGATAATTATGGGGGAACACACTCCAAATCTCTAAATGTTTTTTTCACAAGTACTCCAAATCTCCAATGTTACCTTCACATTTTTTTTTATAATTTATCAGAATATAAGAAATTCTACTATACTACAGAAATTTCTCAGAAATTCAAGTTGAGGAGTAACAGAGGAAAGATGGAAAACTTGAAACAACAAACTAAATTTTGCATGCAAAGATCCTAAATCAAAAGGCGCACGAACACTTGAAATAACTGTGTTCCCAGCAAGTTCTAAGATAGTAGCAGGACAAGTAATCTAAAGACCGAACTAGTTATGGATTAATGGATGAAATGTTTGCCTTCCTAGGAGGAAGCACCACCTTTTTGTTTCCAGGGAAGGCATTGCGTGATATGTCTACAAGGCCCTTGAAACTATATGGTTCGTGCATAGATAGCTCTGAAAGGACTTTCCTGTTCAGCTGGATGTTCTCTTTCATCAGGCCATGCATAAAGTTGCCATAATTCACCTGGTTTAAAAAAAAAAAACACACACACACACACAACAACAACAGCAACAGAAAAGTCAGTATCCGACCTAAAACATATAGAAGCGGTATTGTCTATGCACACATGATAAATTAGCCACTCCAAGATAGAATACGATTAGGATAAGCAAATATAATTTCTTCTATCATCTACCACTATCATTCCCATTTCTTTAAACCACCTACCAAATTTGCTCACTTAGATTAAAATCTCATAACCTGTAGAATAAGAACACAAACAACGATATAACTGCTCCATAAACTATGAATTACCTTATAACAAGGATCCAATGGAACACAGCATGCATAAAACAAAACACTCAGTAACTCCGTAAACCACAACATTAGACTCTACACACAAAAAATTATACAACATAACGTACTAAGCCTAATCCTCACTCAGTTCTATTCTTCCCTTTATTTTCTTTTTAGATTTTCATTTTGATAAATGTGTGTGTGTGTGTGTGAGAGAGAGAGAGAGAACACAACATTCATAAAACAAAACACATCAATAACTCCATAAACCACAACATTAGAGACTGTGCACAAAAAAAGTATAGAACATAACATACTAAGCCTAACCCTAACTCAATTCTGTTCTTCCCTTGATTCGCTTTTTAGATTTTCATTTTGATAAATGTGTTGCCCTCACAAGTAAAATAACCAAGAATATAATCATATTTCAAATTAAGATAAATCTCCAAACCGCAACATCCACACAAAGAAAGGAAAAAAGCATAGAGATAAATTCAGAGAGAGAGAGAGAGAGAGAGAGAGTTTTTTATGTAGTTGAGAAAACAAGTACTACCGAATACTCAATAGAGAAAACTATATATGCTTAATCATGCTGGATCTTAAAATAGTCTAGATATGACGGGCAATACTTGGCTTTTGTGGTAGCTCAAGACCTAATGGAGGATGGATCTTGAACTCCCAGCATTATGGTGAATGCTAAGGGAAAAGGTTTCTGTAGCAAGGTAAGTAAGCTAAAACGAACAAAGCCATAAGCTGCTTTGACCAGTTTATAAGTGGAACCAAACAAGCTTTATAAGCAACTTATAATTATAAGTAGGTGTTTTAATTGACGACGCATTAAGCGGATTTTAGTATTTTTTTTTATTCATTGGCTCCTCCTTCTTCTTCTTCTTCTTCCCCCAAACAAAAAAAATGCTTGAGATTTCAATTTCTCCTCCTTATCTCCTTTGCCTGGCAAGACCAGAAACAAATTCGCTTCAATTGTTCGTTTATTGGATGCCATGCCACTTGCCAGAACCAAAACCCAGTCTAAACGTTATTTTTTGAATCAGCGATTCGAGATTTCAATTTCTCCTCATAAATTTCTTCGCTTTGAGATTTTATCCCTATGTGAAAACAGATTGGGATTTTGCCAAGAAATCTCCAACCACAAACATTGGTAAGCTAAAATATTCACAAAGGGAAAAACCTAAAAGAAATCCTTATCTCCTTTACCCTTTCAATCCTTGCACACCTTGGCAAGACCAGCAACAAATTCGCTTCAATTGTTGGTTTATTGGATGCCACGCCACTTGCCAGAACCAAAACCCAATCTAAACGTTATTTTTCGAATCAGCGATTCGAGGGTCAAAGGACGACAAGAACCCGGTGGTGGCGGGTTTGGCTCATTGTCGTGCCAGAAGGTTTTAGATCAATGGGCTGATGAGCTTTAAATGAAAAAAATAAAGATTTAAACAAAAATATTTAAAGGACAACACAAAAGAGGGTAATTTGGGGTTTTAAAGTTTTATTGATGAGTTGGCATGACATTTGACTAGATTTTTGATGTTCCACTGATGGAAATTTTAACAGAAGGAGGTAATTGTCATTCATATATTAAATTGTGAATATGACAAAGGAAGTAATTTTGCGTTTTCATAATACGAGGAGGTAAGTGTACCGGCCAACATACCTCAGGGAAAAATGTATTTAACTCTTATAATTATAAGTTGCTTATAAGCCCAGCCAAACTAAGTGCATGTTTTGATCAGTCCTAGTTCAGTAGTTGTCCAACTCCTAAAATGGGCTCAACTGAACTACTTACTTGATAGTCGATACAAATTTTGTTGCTTAACTTGTAATCACTTCTTTAACATATACAATTTGGTTTATGCCACAGGGAATAAGGTAAAAGATGTATTGAGAAGTAATTGTGATACTTCTCTTTAGTTTGAAACGATCCACTTCAATACCTTGACTCTCTTCAACTAGAGACCCTCCAACAAAAGTAGCTTTTGCAATCTAGTGGATGCTGCTCCTATTTTCAAGTAATATCTATTCATCAATAGCCTAAGGCCATGCTTGGTAGGAGAGAGAAGTGGAAGGATTGAAAAGGGAGCAAAAAAAATGGAGGACATAGGAGTTTTATCTTGCTTAGGAGAATAGAAAATGGGAACATAGTACTTTAACTTCTCTAGCAAGCATTTTTCAACCATCCCAAATCAGAAAGAAAATGGATTTGGAAAGAAAACAGAGACAACAAAACTAACTTTCTTGACTTTTTCTTTTCTTTTCTTTTCAACTTCTTTTCCATCCACCTTCCTATCTTTCCAACCAAGCATATAGATGGATAACATAATTACTTTCTTTTCTTCTCCTTTTTTCTATCCTTTCAATTTTTTCATCCTCACTTTTCATTCTATCTACGATTACAAAGCAATACCTAAGTAAATATAGATCCTAAAGGGTTCAATTACCTCATCATAAAGCCAAACTCAGTCGCACCACCTTCTATTGACTTAAAAGAAAGAAAAAAAAGTTCAATTTGTCTCAAAGTTTTCTATATGGCTTGAAAATTCGACACTATAATATTAATTTCAATTTGACACTATAATATTAATTTCAATCCTTAGTCTCCTATATTCTTTTACATAGGAACCATAATAGTTCAATTCTTTCAGCTGCTATTCTCCATAATCAAAATCCACCAATGAACACTTGCTGACTTGCATTGCTTGATAACAATACTATGAAATGTTAAGGAAATTTTTTAGTCCAAATTAGGAGGGGTTCTGTAACTAGAGAATTTTTTAATGTTCGAAAATACCATAACAATCTCTGACCCAAAAATTTCTCAAGTACTAAAGGATCTCGGAAGGGATTCATCATGCAAATTCAACAAAATTATCATCGCCCCTCTTTGTAATCCAAGTGCTTTTATTCCATATTCCTCATCCTTGATGCAACTATAACCCTGATTAGATAGTTATCTTAATTACATTGTCCTCCTACTTGATGTAAGCCAGATTCCCTTCATTATCTCTGTGATTTTGCAGAGCCCAATTGAATTTCTTTACAATGTTCAAAACCTAGGAAAGAGAAGTTTGATTATCCCATTAGAGACTAAAAAGGTGTTCCTCTAGATGGGTTGAGGTCTAAGGGATACAACCAAACTCTTAATAATAGAAGAAATAGAACAATTCCACACACAAACCTCTAAGACAAAAGCAATAATTCAACTCAAACCTAATAAAACCTTAAACCCTAACTCAAAAGCAGAATCAAGAACAATAACCCATTAAAGAAAGGGAAATAAATAATTTTTTTTTTAAAAAAAACAACTAAACGTAAAGAGAATCATACGCCGTGGTTTCGGGTTCCGGCATTGATGCGTTGGATCCAGAGGGAGCGCATGTCGCGCTTCTTGTTGCGGCGGTCTCTGTAGGAATACTGCAATGCCTTCTCCACCCTCTCCCTGGCTATCCTTATGCAGTTCTTTGCCCTTCCCCTGAAACCCTTTGCCAGCTTCAGTATCTCCTTCTTGTTCATTCTCTCTCTCTCTCTCTCTCTCTCTCTCTCTCTCTCTCGTACCCTTTCTCTTTCGTTAATCCCCTGATACGTTTTAGACTTCCGAGTGAAAATTACAAGAGATTGACTGAAGATTAACTTGTGAGTGAAGACTTGTCACTTGTGAGTTGAAATTACGAGTGAAAACTTTGTGAGTTGAAATTACGAGTGAAAACTTTGTGAGTGAAAATTACTTGCAAGGTCCATTTCGAAAATTTAATTAATTAATTAGGGTAAGATATAATGTCAAATTTTTTTTTTCTGTTTTCTCAACCTATCTTTTTTGGGTTAAGAATTATTCTATGTTGAGTAAATAAATCACATACCTTAATAAAATATTTATGATTTTCTGTTGATTTGGAGAAAATTAAAACACCATCAATATAAACTAAAAAAAAATTATTATATTATTAAATATATTGTTCATCCATCTTTGAAATATCTATGGTGCGTGAGATTAAAACTTATATTTTTACTCATTTGTTCATGGGTTTTTAGTCTTTGATTTACATTTTTTTCTGAATTTTAAAGTTTTTAAAAAAATTTCAACGGAGTGTACGCCTCGATCACTGGGGCGTAAAAATGTATGCTCCGGCGTTGGCATACACCTCAGAATAAAAGGTGTACGCCAAGTAAAAAAACATCTAAAAGTTTATGCCTCAGAGGCATTTTTAGCCCACCCCGTCCCGAGGCATGCCCCTGACGCACCTCGAACGCGCCCAAAAAGGCCCCTTAAAACACTAATGAGGTCTTGTGAATGAAAATTATGAGTGAGACTTTGCAATAAAAATATGAGTGTTGTAGAAAATTATGAGTGATGCAGAAAGTTAAGAGTGTAGCAGAAAACACCAAAGGTATATAAATATATGAGTGGTGAAATAAAATACAAGTGAAAATTTTTTGAGTGAAAACATACAAGTGAAATTTTTTTGAATTAACGAGTGAAAAAATACTAATGAAAATTGTGAGTGAAAATTTAAAGGTCAACGAGTGAGGGTTTGATTTGCCCATGAGTTAAAAATTAAAGAGAAAAAAAAAACCCTTACCCTTGGGTGGAATTTTGAAGTAAGGCAATGATTTTCAAACATCTCAATCAATTAGAGGAAATCTGTAACGTTTTTGGAACATCACGTTTATTCGGTGAAATCCAATGGTTCTCTTACCATAGATTCCACTGACTTCAGAGCCAGTGATTTAGTGATCTTGAAACATCAATGAGCTTGGGGTATTACCTTAGAGATTGCACTTTTGAGCTTTCAATATTCGGTGTTGTGGTGCCTTTTGGTGTTGTTTGGGATGTATGCCTATGCATGAGTTATACATTTCCTTCCTGCATCGACAAGTTGCTTAGCATTTGTAAAGGGTACATGTTGCCTGAGGATGGTGCAACCTTTTGACAAACCTGGGTTCTTCTCAATCCCACTGATTAAGTCATTCTTTGCCACGCATGCTTCCTTTAGCCAATCCTTGGTTGGTGATACATTTTCTGCAAAAATGATAAAGTAGAGTAAATTGATGATTTAAGTGAACGAACTTAGCATGTAAGAATATGAATGTTTCTTTGGTGGCATTTCGATGTCCCAACAAGTTTGACCATCACTTATTCTTTCGAGAGGAGAATTACATGAATATTTTTCAAACTGGCTTTGAACAAGCAAAACCTTTACTTTAGTGATTTTTTTTGGCTGGATTCAAGGGGGATGGTATCCTTCAAGATAATTTGTGGTACCAAAGCAAGAGATGTTTTTGGAAGCATTAAACTCAAAGGTGGATCTTGATTTTTCAATATCACTTGAGCGGAGCGAATGATGACACTCAAGAATGAGTGTGGAAAATTCTCGGTTTGTTGGGCTACATGCTAGTTATATGTGAAAAATTCAAATTTCAACCATGTTGGGTTTGGGTTCAAGTAAACTAGAATAATATAATATGCATCACATACATATCATACATCATATAATATCAAATAAAATACGACTCTAGGTGATTATAGATTTTTGTGCATGATTCACTTGAGTCACTAAGTGAATAAGTGATCTTAATTTAGGGTCCTATAATATCTTTACCATTTCCTACATAATGTGCCTTGTAATCTTCAAACGGGCCTCTATTGCTTCCTGGCGCACTCAATCATCCTCCAGCTTTACATGAAAAATTCCTATCTACTCCTACTAAACTATTCTAACTAATTGCATTACATAATCAATAAGAAACCTTTACTCAAAATCAATGGGAGTTACAAGAAAATGGAGATAGAATTTTACAACTAGAGATAAAAGAGAAGTGAGGTATGCAAACCCCATTTGAAATTACATATCCAAAAAATAGAGAATTAAATATTACAACCTATAAAATTATAGCCATACATTCAATCACATTGAATAATGATCAATCACATAGCTCAATTATTTAGTCTTAAGTCCATAATCACTCATCCTTGAACATACATACAATTATATAGCATATATAAATTTAAATATAATTTATTCTCGTTATGACTTTAATTCTAAGACTACTTATCCTAATCAAATATAAGTTTACAAAGAATTTTTTTAATCATATTCTGTAAACCGAGGTTCAAACCTAAAAGGGGGGTGAATTGGGTTTTTAAAAACTTTTGCTAATTACTTTGTAAGTTTATAAAAATAGTTAAGTGCATAAAGCATATAAACAAGTAATGTGCTTGAAGTAAAAGAGTTTAAGGAATAGAAAGTGCAAAATCAGTTTATAATGGTTCGGCAATATCGGATTTCTTCCGACCCTACGTCCACTCTCTTCAAGGAACTTCCTTGAAGTAATCCACTAAAACTTTAGTCGTGCAACTTCACGGGTGTTGCATAAACCTTACAAGCAATACCTTCCTCACGGAAACTAATCCTTTCCTCACGGAACCTACAAAGAAGTGTTTAATCCTAAACACTCTAAGAGTTATTACAACTCTTTTCCCTTTGCAATAAATGAGATTTGCTGTAAAGTAAATGGTAGAGGGATAGCAATAAATGCTTTTACAAATGAACAATACCTCTCTTTCAAGAATAAGCTTGAAGAATGTTTCAACAATAGATTTTTTAAAGCATTTTGAGAATTAATGAGCAAACTTGTGAATTGAATATGTTCTCTTCTTTTCTTAAATGCTCATTTAAGTGGGTTTATATAACCTTGAAGTAACAAGGCCGTTTGACACTGATTTGGTAGGTTTGGGGCATTAAATACTCAAGTCTCGCGTCTCAAACGGTCATATTTTTGAATTACCAATCGACTGGGTCCTTGTACCAGTCAACTGGGTCAAGTGAGAAATCTCACTTCTTAAGCTGTGGGAGAGTACTAGTCGACTGAGTCCTAAGCACCAGTCGATTGGGAACTCTCTATCTCAGTTGCCAGTCGACTGGGTTTTTGACACCAGTCGACTGGGGATCTTATGTCCTATACACCAATCGACTGGTATATTGAGCCAGTTGACTGGGTTGCCCTTCAACCAAGTTTTTCATGTTTCAAAACTGTTTTTGACTTGGAAACATTTGCATTAATAGTTTTGTCAAAATCTTTTGTAAAATGAGCTATAGGTCAAGCTAAGTATTTGAACATGAGATATTTACAGTTGTTTTCATTACCTTAATGGCTATTCTAGATTTTTTGTCTTGTCTTGGCGTCTAAATCTAGTTGAGTAGTGTTTTATCATTATTAAAATCAAATACGGGTCAACAATCTCCCTCTTTTTTATGATGACAAAACTAATGAGAGAAAAAAAGTTTTAAAAACTAAGTGTTGGGTTTTTAGAAAAAATTAGGCAGAGTTTCTTCTATTTTTTTAGATAAAACCAACCTGTTAAGCAGTTCAAACGCAGTTTATAATCAACCCAACCAATCAAAGTAAGAAAAATTTATATTCATCAATGTGTTTGGAGCAATGCTTCCCCTAAATCTATGGTCTATTATAAGTTTGCATTGATTTTTCTCCTCTGTTTTGATAACAGTAGAAAATGGGTGTAAACTTAAAAAATAATCAATACAAACACTACATCTATGAAGATAAGGCTAAAACAAACTTGTGGGTAAAAACTAGGCATGTTATAGAATTTGGAAGACTTCTCGAGAAGATTCTGAAATTTTTATACTGATATCAGTAGTTAATGTATATAGTTGAGCATGAATGTTATAAACCAAGCAACCATATAGCATAAAAGTAAGATATATATATGAGTTAAATGCAAAAAATGTAAATCAAAGCAACAATATAGATATATCCATCTAATGTGAGCTTATAAGAAGCTTGTCTGAGTACAAAATGTGAATGAAAAATGAATGTTCGTACTATAACTATCTAAGAGCTATATATACATAACAAGGAGATAAAGCATAAAGCTCATCAGAGCCGTCTCGTAGAAGATCTCTATTGACCCTCACCCGTATTTTAATGATGAAAAAACATAACTGTTATTATACTAACTAAGTGTAGTAAGCAATAAAAGCATTCAACCAAGGATCAAGGTGCAAAGAACTCAAAAGAACTCAAACCGAATCAAAGTATCAAGTGAAGACTGAAGAACTAGTATAGGTCTAAGGTTTTAGAACCAATGTAAGTCTCACTTATACATTGTAATAGCTTGTTCAATGGCTCGAACACAAAAGGTTTTTCTAAACCAATCATTTTTAAACAAACATTTTCAATTAAAACAGAAAAACTGGGTTGGAAGACAACCCAGTCGACTGGGTACATATACCAGTCGACTGGTATATAAGACAGTATGTCTCCAGTCGACTGGTATATGAGACAGTATGTCTCCAGTCGACTGGGTCATTCATACCAATCGACCGGTAAAACAGACAGTAAGTCCCCAGTTGACTGGATGAAAAATACCAGTCGACTGGATACCCAGAAGGTCTAAAAATGAGATTTTTTGAAGTGAACCCAGTCGACTGGTAGTTCAAAAATATGACCGTTGGACTCCAAATCTGAACGTTTTAAAGCAAATATTTTTCAAATTAAAGTCCTAACGGCCATGTTATTTGATTGCTATATAAACCCATTCTATTAAGCTTTCAATATAGAGTTGCACACATTCAAAAAGAGTTGATCTCACACAATCAAGTTATTATACTCTTGAAACTCAAAAAGCTTTGAAATATTCTTATTGAGCCATTCTTCAAGCTTTACTTTGAAAGAGAGACATTATTCAGTTGTATAAGTTTCCATTAGCTGTTTCTCTACCATTTACTTTACATCATCTTTTGTAAAGGAATTACTTCCGAAAGGAAGGGGATTACTTCCGAGGGAAAGGGGATAGCTTCCGAGAGGAAGGGATTGTAAGGTTTGTACAACACCGGGAAAGTTGTACGACTAAGTTACTTAGTGGATTACTTCAAGGAGTTCCTTGAAGAGAGTTGATGTAGGGTCGAAACGAATCCGATATTGCCGAACCACTATAATCTGAGTTTGCATCCTCTTCTCTATAAACTCTTTATTTACAGCACATTACTTGTTTTAATTGTTTGCTGCTTATTTGTTTTTACAAACTTGTATTAATTCCGCAAAAAGTTTTAAAAACCCAATTCACCTCCCATCTTAGGTTGAAACCTCGATCTACAATTGGTATAAGAGCTTTGTTATCATATTTAGGCTTAAAATCCTTGAGTTGATCCAATGGCAGCAAATAGCTACTCTGAGAGACACTCTTATACTAGACCACCTTTGTTCAATGGCTCCAATTATAACTATTGAAAAAACAGAATGAAAATCTTTGTCGAAGGACAAGATTACAATCTATGGAGAATCATTGAAGAATGACCTAGAATTCTTACAAATGAAATAGTTATTGGAGAGACTCATCATACAATGCCTAAACTCAAAACTGAGTACACTGACGAGGTTTGTAGAATGATGTCTCTCAATAGCAGAGCAACAAGTATGTTACATTGTGCATTAGATATTTTTGAATATAATAAAATATCTGCATGTGTTTCAGCTAAAGAGATATGGGACAAATTACAAGTCACATATGAAGGAACTAGTGAGGTAAAAAAGTCAAATTTACATGCTAATTTCTGAGTATGAATCCTTTAAAATGTCTCTTGACGAAACTATTTCTGAAATGCACTCACGGTTCACCACTATTATAAATGGTTTAAAACTGCTTGGTAAGAATATTGAGGAGGTTGAACTAACCAGAAAAATCTTGAGATCTCTGCCACCAGAATTGAAACTAAAGAAGACAGCCATACAGGAGGCCAAATATCTTGACAAACTGGATGTTGAGACACTACTTGGGTCATTATTGACGTATGAGATGGAAGAAATGACTCCCATCATCAATAATGATGAGAAGAAGAAAAAACATATTGCTCTCAAAGCTTCTACGAGCAGCAAAGAAATGGAATCAGAAAAAGAAGCTGAGAGCAGCGAGGAAGATGGTGAAATGGTATTGATCACCAAACGATTTCACAGGTTCTTGAAGAAAAGCAAGAAACCTTACACAAAATATCCCACTCCGAAAAAGGAACCGCTTATGTGCTATGGCTGCAAGAAGCCTGGTCACATTAGAGCTGATTGTCTGGTTTCAAACAAACCATACAAGAGCTTCAAAAAGAAAGCCATGGTAGCAACTACCTGGAGCGATGACGAAGAAGATGAGTCATCAGACAAAGAAATCGGATACGAGGAAATTGCCAACCTTGGTTTGATGGCAATCGACGATGAAAGTGAAGTAACATCTTCTCATTCTTCTAAGAATAATATTGTGAGTAGTAGTGAAGAACTGCTAGAAGTAATAAATGAAATGCATGAGGAATTGAAGAAATTTGATTCTAGAAATTCTGTTCTCAAGAAAGAGGTATCATCTCTCTCTAAAGAGATGATAAGTCTTAGAGAAGAAAAAGAAAAATTATCATCTTTACTATATGATTCTTCTCAAGATTTTCTCAAAGATGAAAATGAGAATTTAAAAAATAAATTTTTTGAATTGAATAGCACTATATCAAGACTTATGCTTGGTAAAGAAAAACCTGATGAAGTGCTTTCTTCCCAAAGATTAAGTGGAGGAAAATTTGGTGTAGAATACTCTCCTTTGGGAAAGGAAAAATCAAAAGAGAGCTTATTCATGAAAGCCTCATGTGTGAGTAAAGTCTCTACTTCAAGAAACCCTAGCAAAATTAAAAGCACTCCCTTATTAAATGTTAGGAATTCAAATGTTCATAAAAAAATGAAGCAACCTAGAAATACACATGCTTATATGTATCCACACTCTAGAAATGCTTATACACATCCTAGAAATAACCAACATGTACATAATCAGCATATGAACTCTGCACATGCTCATCCTAGGAATTACGATCATAGTTATCCTAGAAATAATTTGCATACACATGCTAGCATGTATCCTAGAATGCATCATCATTCATTTTTTGGAAATGACATGCATTTTCATACTCCTTACCATAGAAACATGTATCCTAAGAACTATTATCCTAAGGATTATAGGAATGCACATGTAAGATATCCTAGAAATTTTAATTACTATCATCCTAAGATTGTGCATCATCAATATGTCCATAGATCACCATATACTATTAAGAAAGTATGGGTTCCAAAAGGAACCATGTTTTCTAGGACTAACCCCGAAGGACCCAAGAAATTTTGGGTACCTAAAAGTGCTATCGTATATCCTTGTGTGATATAGATATGTCTCCACACCAAGGAGAAAGGTAACTGTTGGTACCTTGATAGTGGATGCTCAAAGCACATGACCGGTGATAAAAGTGTATTCAAGGAGCTAACTCTAAGAGATGGTGGACTTGTGACCATTGGAGACAATACTAAAATAAAAATCATCGGGTATGGAAAAGTCGGTAATGATTTCTCAACCTTAGATAATGTATTGCTAGTACAAGGCCTTAAGCCAAATTTACTTAGCATTAGTCAATTATGTGACAAAGGATACAAAGTCACATTTGAGACCTCTCATTGTCTAGTTATAGATATCAAGAGCAACAAGATCAAATTTATTGGCCATAGACATGAAAATGTCTACATAGTTGATTTGAAATCCTTGCATTCTGAAAATGAAAACTGTTTTCCTGCTTTTAGTGAAAATCCATGGCTATGGCATAGAAGGTTTGGTCATGTAAACATGAACTTGCTAAAAATCATTTCAAGAAAAGATTTAGTTATTGGACTTCCTAAAATCAATTTTGAAAAAGACAGAGTATGCGATGCTTGTCAAATGGGAAAACAAACTAAGATTTCTTTTAAAGCAAAAAATGTAGTCTCAACTACCAGACCTTTGGAACTTTTGCATATGGACTTATTTGATCCAATTAGTACCATTAGTCTAGGTGGCCATCAATATGCTCTTGTTATTGTTGATGACTATTCAAGATATACCTTTGTTATTTTTATTGCTTACAAGGATGAAGCTTTCAAAAGATTTGAAAAGTTTTGCAAAAAGGTACAAAATGAAAAAAGAATTTGTATTTCAAGCATAAGTAGTGATCATGGCAAAGAATTTGAAAATCAAAGCTTTTCAAGATTTTGTGATGAAAATGGAATTAATCACAACTTTTCAGCTCCTAGAACTCCTCAACAAAATGGAGTTGTTGAAAGGAAAAACAGAGTTCTAGAAGAATTTTCAAGAACTATGCTTTGTGAAAATAGTTTCCCAAAATACTTTTGGGCTGAAGCCGTGAATACTTCTTGCTATATCTTAAATAGAATTTTGATAAGGCCTCTGCTTGATAAAACTCCATATGAACTATGGAAAGGAAGAAAGCCCAATATTTACTATTTTCATGCTTTTGGTAGTAAATGTTTCATCTTAAATAACACTAAAACTAACTTGGGTAAATTTGATTCTAAGACCGATGAAGGAATATTTTTAGGATATTCAACATCTAGTAAGGCTTGTAGAGTTTTCAATAAGAGAACTTTAGTGGTAGAAGAATCAGTACATGTAACTACTGATGAATCTACCCCAATTAGTAGTAGAGAAGTTTCCTTTAAAGATGATGCAGATTTTATTCCAAGAATAGAAACTCCTACTCCCATTGTTGACCCAAAAGAGAGTTCACCTCAAGCAAATGAAGAGATGAAAACTCCCAATTTGGACCAACCATCCTCAAGCCAATAAGAGGAAAGTCTACCCAAAGATTGGAGGCATGTAAATTATCATCCAATTGATCAAGTGATTGGTGATCCTTCACAAGGGGTAAGAACTCGCTCTTCTATTAGAAATATTTGCAATTTTGTAGCTTATTTGTGTCAAGTAGAACCTAAAACATTTATAGAAGCTGAAAAAGATAATGATTGGATAATTGCAATGCAGGAAGAGATAAATCAATTTGAGAGAAACAATATTTGGAAACTAGTTCCAAGACCTAAAGATCATTCAATAATTGGAACTAAATGGGTATATAGAAATAAAATGGATGAAAATGGTATAGTAACTAGAAATAAGGCTAGACTAGTTGCTATGGGATATAATCAAGAATAAGGAATAGACTTTGATGAAACCTATGCTCCCGTAGCTAGATTAGAAGCTATTCAAATGTTATTAGCCTTTGCATGCTTTAATAAATTCAAGCTATTTCAAATGGATATGAAAAGTGTCTTATCAAATAGCTTTATAGAAGAAGAGGTTTATGTTGAGCAACCTCTTGGATTTGAAAATCCTAGTCTTCCAAATCATGTGTACAAGCTTTCTAAAGCTCTATATGGGTTGAATCAAGCTCCAAGAGCATCGTATGAAAGACTAAGTAAATTTTTGATTGACAATGATTTTGTAAGAGGTAGAATAGACACAACTCTCTTCACAAAAACTCACAAAAATGATACTTTGATAGTTCAAATATATGTTGATGATATTATATTTGGTGCTACTAATGAATCTATGTGTCAAGAGTTTGCAAAGTGCATGCAAAGTGAATTTGAAATGAGCATGATGAGAGAACTTACCTACTTCCTTGGACTTCAAATCAAGCAACTAAAAGGAGGCATCTTCATCAATCAACAGAAGTACATTAAGGACCTACTAAAGAGGTTCGGGATAGAAAGCTCAAAGCCACTTGGAACGCCTATGAGCACAACTACTAAACTTGATCATGATGAAGGAGGTAAAATTGTAGATTCTAAATATTATAGAAGCATGATAGGTGCTTTACTTTATTTGACTGCAAGTAGACCTGATATAATGTTCAGTGTATGCATGTGTGCTAGATTTCAGGCTAATCCTAAGGAATCACATGTAGTTGCAGTAAAAAGAATCTTTAGATATCTACAAGGAACCCAAACCATAGGATTATGATACTCTAGAGATTCATCTTTTGAGCTTGTAGGTTATTCAAATGCTGATTTTGCTGGATGTAGGTTAGATAGAAAAAGCACAAGTGGTACATGCCAATTCTTAAGAGCTATGTTAACCTATTGGTTTTCCAAGAAACAAAATTCCGTTGCACTATCAACCGCCGAGGCGGAATACATTGCAGCCGGAAGTTGTTGTGCCCAAGTATTATGGATGAAACAACAACTAGAAGACTATGACATGAACCTAAAAAACATCCCAATATTTTGTGATAATACAAGTGCTATCAACCTAACCAAGAACCCTATTCAGCACTCTAGAACTAAGCACATAGAAATAAGACATCATTTCTTAAGAGACCATGCTCAAAAAGGTGACATAAGACTAGAATTCATACATTCGGAAGATCAAATAGCTGACATTCTTACAAAACCTCTAGGTGAAGCTAGTTTCTGTAATGTTAATGGGATTGCTGGATTATGATAAACTGAATATCTGATTGCTTTATAATTCATCATATGCATGTTTGACATCTAGTGAAAGAGTATTAATTCTTATTTAAATATCTCCCTCACTCGAGATGTCATAGATAAACAAATTTCGTGCTATATTTCAAGACTGAAAATTTTCATAAGGGTCCAGTCGACTGGTGAATCTATACCAGACGACTGGTAAGTCACTGCCCTTTCATCTAGTCAACTGGTAAGTTTGATCCAGTCGACTGGTAAGTCTCTGTCTCTTCTTCCAGATGACTAGTAAATCCTGTCCAGTAGTCTGGTATCTTTAAACCCTGTTTAGAGCCAATTTTTTGAAAATCAGTTGTCATCCAGTTGACTGGTCAATTCAATCCAGTCGACTGATATCTTACTGTCAGTTCACCCAGTCGACTGGTTCATGAATCCAGTCGACTGGTATGAAAACTGTTCATCTTTTCAAAGGGACCCAGTCGACCGGTAACTCGACCCAGTCGACTGGTATCGCGATTCTATAAAAGGGACTGTTCATTTTTCTGATTTTTTACGCCATTTTCGAACACCCTTGCTTTCTCTCTCTAGAAAAATTCATCATTTTGATCTAAAAACCATCCAAACTTCATCTAAACACACCGATCTACTCATCTATAACGAGATTTTTAACTTTCTACGGTTAAAACCTCTTATTTTCACTAAAATTCTTTCTACCCAAAAACTTCAAATTTATCCAAAATGTCCGATAAAATCCATGTTAAATTCACTACTAGTGGACCAAATGCGCCTAAGAAGCCAAGGTCTACAAAACCCTCGGCATCGGAGTCACGGGGGAAGGGTGTAGCAGGATCATCAAGCAAAGCACCTAGAACAGAGCTTGATGAGTCCCTGTTTTTCAGTCCTGCGACAAAGGTGAGGTATGATTCAATAATCCATCATAAAAAGATCATGACGGGTAGAGTTGTAGACTTTGACTCTATTCGTTATGACAATTTTGATATCTTGCCAGCCTTTGAGGAGTTTCACTTGACCCCACTGGTCAAAGTACATGAAAATTTTTACCCAAGACTGATTCACCAGTTCTACACGAACTTGGTAAAACCTAGTCCTTTGGCTCTGAGATTCAGAACCAGAGTCAATGGTGTGGAGTTTGAGGTCAACACTGACCTTCTCATGAGCTTATTAAGGATTCCTGCAAGGGGGATCCAATGGAGTCTGGCTGGATGGCCAGACAACTTCAACGTTGAGGTGGCCTGTCAGATAGTCAGGGAAGACCCTAACTATGTGTACAGACCCACTACATTGCATACATGTAGTGATATGCCCCTCGACTCGAAGCTGCTTCAGTTGATAGTGAGTTGGACCATCCACCCTAGACTCGAGAGTCGAGGGTATCTATCTAAGATAGATACGGTATTGATTTGGTGCCTTAAATCTAGGCACCACTTCAATATTTATCCTCTGCTGCTCACCAACATGATAAATGGCGAAGCGAGCGACTCTGGGTGTCTTCCTTACGGGATGCTCATTACGCTCATACTCCAGCACTTCCGGGTGCCTCTGCTAGCCTCCGAGGCTCAGGATATTGGACCGATGGACATCATTAATGTCTCATCACTGAAGAAGATGGGATGTGCGGTTCGAGACGGCTTCCTCCATACAAAAGCCGGGAAGCACTTACGGATACGAGGAGATGAGAGTGATGATGATGATGATGATGAGGAGGAGGAGGCTGCTGCCTATGCTGATATGGACACTAACACTCGAGCACCTCTGATTAGTGACTCGAGTACTGGTCAGACTGGATACGACGATATACTTCAGGCTATCTCGAGCCTTCAGATGACGATGGAGTCCGGATTCCAGTCCATGCAGTCGGAGTACCAGAGATTGAGCTCCTCCATCGACCATCTAAGAGACGATTTCGAGTTACATCGAGAGCACACTTAGGGTTCCTTAGCTGAGATTAAGGAACTTCTTCGTGATGGCTCGGACTCTCCCGCTCCTTGAGTCTATGTCTTCATTATGTACTTAGGATTTTCCAGTACTTACCACATAGCACAGACATATTTTGTATTATTTTGTCTTATTTATGGCTCTGTGAAGCTCGGACATGTATTGACTTTATGTATATGATATTCTGTTATCATTAGTCATATTTCATATATCTATTTACATTATTTGTGATATGTTTGCATAGTTTCAAACTGCTTTTATTCACGAAAATGCTATGAAACTGATACTGCTTGTATGAAAAATTCTGGTTCTTCCCGGGAAGGATTTCGAAATCCGAATGAAGCTAAATTTTTGTGTATAGGTTTGTTTAATCATACTCTAGATGACTTTGATTACTAAATAGCTTATTTTTTGACTTCTGGCCCCTTTGATTTTTGTTGTCAAAACGGGGGAGAAAAATGAGAAAAACTAAGTAAAAAGAAACCAATGCATAGATTTAGGAGGAGCACTGCTCCAAAACTTATTCTTTGATTGGTTGAGTTAATTGTGGTTGGTTGAAATATATATATGAACTGCGTTTGTCAGTTTATAGGGTGGTTTTATTCGAAAAAAAGAGGAGACTCTGTCCAATTTTTCGTAAAAACCAAACACTTAGCTTTTTTATCTGTTTTCACATTATTAGTTTTGTCATCATCAAAAAGAGGGAGATTGTTGACCCTCACCCGTATTTTAATGATAATAAAATACAACTGTTATTATACTAACTAAGTGTAGTAAGCAACAAAAGCATTCAACCAAGGATCAAGGTGCAAAGAACTCAAAAGAACTCAAACCGAATCAAAGTATCAAGTGAAGACTGAAGAACTAGTATAGGTCTAAGGTTTTAGAACCAATGTAAGTCTCACTTATACATTGTAATAGCTTGTTCAATGGCTCGAACACAAAAGGTTTTTCTAAACCAATCATTTTTAAACAAACGTTTTCAATTAAAACAGAAAAACTGGGTTGGAAGATAACCCAGTCGACTGGGTACATATACCAGTCGACTGGGTACATATACCAGTCGACTGGTATATGAGACAGTATGTCTCTAGTCGACTGGGTCATTCATACCAATCGACTGGTAAAATGGACAGTAAGTCCCCAGTCGACTGGATGAAAAATACCAGTCGACTAGATACCTAGAAGGTCTAAAAATGAGATTTTTTGAAGTGAACCCAGTTGACTGGTATCACAACGCAATCGATTGGTAGTTCAAAATTATGACCGTTGGACTCCAAATCTTAACATTTTAAAGCAAATCTTTTTCAAATTAAAGTCCTAACGGCCATATTATTTGATTGCTATATAAACCCATTCTATTAAGCTTTCAATATAGAGATGCACACATTCAAAAAGAGTTGATCTCACACAATCAAGTTATTATACTCTTGAAACTCAAAAAGCTTTGAAATATTCTTATTGAGCCATTCTTCAAGCTTTACTTTGAAAGAGAGACATTATTCAGTTGTATAAGCTTCCATTAACTGTTTTTCTACCATTTACTTTACATCATCTTTTGTAAAGGGATTACTTCCGAGAGGAAGGGATTGTAAGGTTTGTACAACACCAGGAAAGTTGTATGACTAAGTTACTTAGTGGATTACTTCAACGAGTTCCTTGAAGAGAGTGGACGTAGGGTCTGAACAAATCCGATATTGTCGAACCACTATAATCTAAGTTTGCATCCTCTTCTTTCTAAACTCTTTATTTACAACACATTACTTGTTTTAATTGTTTGCTGCTTATTCGTTTTTATAAACTTGTATTAATTTCGCAAAAAGTTTTAAAAAACCAATTCACCTCCCTCTTGGGTTGAAACCTCGATCTGCAATCTCGAAGCTCAGCCAATGAGACCTCTGTGTGCTCTCGATGCAGCTCGAAATCATCACGAAGTGTGCGGAGGTCACGATGCATAGAATCAACTGAAGAGCTCAAGCTTTGGAACCCAGACTGCATGGAAAACTGGAGGCTCATCATAGCATGAAGTAGGTCATTATATCCAGCCTGACTGGTACCATTACCATCATGTTGTGGACTAGGTGCACGCTCATTAGTGTCTATCACAGTAAGAGGAGCTGCATCACCATGAAACTCATCGTCCTCCTCGCTACTGTCATCCTCAGCAGGTGTGAAATGTAGATGGGTATATCACTACAGGTGTGAAATATAGTGGGCCTAAAGATGTAGTTAGGGTCTCCCCAAATGATCTGGCATACCTCCTCATAATCGAAGTCGTCTGACCATCCGTCCAGACTCCATTGGATCCCTCCCACTGGGATCCTAAATATGCTGACTAAGAGGTCAGTGTTCACCTCAAACTCCATGCCCATCACACTGGTTCTAAAATGAAGAACCAGTGGACTAGGTTTCACTAGGTTCATGTAGAACCGGTGAATTAGGCATGGGTAATATTTTTGGTGGATATTTACAAGGGGTGTTAGGTGTATGGATTCAAAGCCATGCAAGATATCAAAATTTCCATGAAGGATAGAGTCGATGTCAACGAATATACCCGTCATGATTTTCTTGTTGCGTAGAATAGAATTATACATGCTCTTTGCTGCTGGGCTCCAATATAGCGAATCATCAAGTTCGGTTATCGGCTGTTTGCTCGACAACCCGCTTAGCCCCTTTCCCTTTGTGTCGGGACCCTTGGATTTCTGAGACCACAGCTTTGTAGGCGCATTGGGTCCACCAACGGTTGTTTTAATTCTGATTCTCTTAGAAATTTGGAAGAAAGCATGTTTGGGGGAGAGATTTTAGAGATTTAGATTTTTCAACCGTGGAAGTTGAAAAATGGATGATTTAGGGTATGATTTAAGGTTGTATGATGTGGATTTGAGAGATTTTGGGCTGAAATCACCAAATTTCTAGAGAGAGAAAACTTAAGGTTTTAAAAAATGGCATAAGATTTTTGAAAAACTGAAGTGATTATTTATAGTATCTCGATACTAGTCGATTGGGTTAGGGCACCAGTCAACTGGGTCCTCCATAATTTAGAGAATTTTTTGCATACTAGTCGACTGGGTCGGGATGCTAGTCGACTGGGTAAATTGGCTGAGATATACCAGTCGACCTGGTTATCCTAATCAGTCGACTAGTTCCTTGAACTAGTTGACTGGTTGAATTGGCAGTGTATTTCTAGTCGATTGGAGTCATATTACCAATCGACTGGCCCCTTTATGAAACTTAAAAAAAATTGAGTTCTAGCTTAGAATTTTAGCACGGATTTGTTTATCTATGCCATATTGAGTGAGAAATATATTAAATGAGTGTTAATACTCATTTACTAGATGTCAAATATGTATATGATAAATGTTGATGCAATCAAACATACAGTTTATCATAATCTTTTAAGCCCATCAATTGTCTAATCTTACAAAAACTATCTTCAATTAAGGGTTTGTAAGAATATCAGCTATTTGATCTTCTGAAGAAATGAATTCTAGTCTTATATCACCCTTTTGAGCATGGTCTCTTATGAAATGATGTCTAATTTCTATGTGTTTGGTTTTAGAATGCTGAATAAGGTTTTTTGTTAAGTTGATAGCACTAGTGTTATCACAATGAATTGGAATATCTTTAAAGTTTATGTCATAGTCTTCTAGTTGTTGTTTCATCTACAACACTTGTGCACAACAACTTCCGGCTGCTACATATTCTGCGTTGACTGTTGATAGTGCAACCGAATATTGTTTCTTGGAAAACCAAGAGGTTAGCATTGCACCTAAGAATTGACATGTATTACTAGTGCTTTTTCTATCTAGTCTACAGCCTGCAAAATCAGCATCTGAATATCTTACAAGCTCAAAATGTGATTTTCTACAATACCATAATCCTAGATTTTGAGTCCCTTATAGGTATCTAAAAATTCTTTTTACTGCAATTACATGTGATTCCTTAGGATTAGCTTGAAATATAGTACACATGCATACACTGAATATTATATCAGGTCTACTTGCAGTTAAATAAAGTAAAACTCCTATCATGCTTCTATAAGTTTTAGTATCTACACACTTACCTTCTTTATCTAGGTCAAGTTTTGTAGAAGTGCTCATAGGAGTGCGAATTGACTTTGAGTTTTCCATCTCGAACCTCTTTAATAGGTCCTTGGTGTATTTTGATTGATTGATGAAGATGCCTCCTTTCAATTGTTTGATTTGAAGTCCAAGAAAGTAGGTAAGCTCTCCCATCATGCTCATTTCAAATTCATCTTGCATGCAATTAGCAAACTCTTGACACATAGATTCATTAGTAGCACCAAATATGATATCATCAACATATATTTGGACTAGTAGTGTGTCATTTTTGTGAAGAGGGTTGTGTCTAATTTTCTTCTTGTAAAATTATTTTCAAACAAAAACTTACTTAGTATTTCATACCATGCTCTTGGAGCTTGCTTCAACTCATATAGAGCTTTAGAAAGCTTATAGACATGATTTTGAAAACTAGGATTTTCAAATCCAAGAGGTTGCTCAACCTCTTCTTCATCATTTAAAAATGCACTTTTTACATCCATTTGAAATAACTTAAACTTATTAAAGCATGCAAAGGCAAATAACATTCGAATAGCTTCTAATCTAGCTACGGGAGCATATGTTTCATTAAAGTCTATTCATTTTTCTTGATTATATCCCTTAGTAACTAGTCTAGCCTTGTTCCTAGTTACTATTCCATTTTCATCCATCTTATTTCTAAATACTTATTTAGTTCCTATTATAGTATGATTCTTTGGTCTAGGAACTAGATTCTATACCTTGTTTCTTATAAATTGATTTATTTTTTCTTGCATAGCATTTATCCAATCAACATCCTTCTCGGTTTCTATAAACGTCTTAGGTTCTATTTGAGGTAAACAAGCTACACAATTGCAAATATTTCTAATAGAGGAACGAGTTCTTACCCTTTGTGAAGGATCACCAATCACTTGATCGATTGAATGATAATTTAAATACCTCTAATCTTTGGGAAAACTATCCTCTTATTGACTTGTAGATGATTGATCAAGATTGAGAGCTTCTACCTCTTGACTTGTTTAAGGTTGGCTCTCATTTGGGTCAACAATAGGTGTAGGATTTTTCGTTCTTTGAATGAAATCTGTATCATCATTAAAAGAAACTATTCTACTATTAATTAGGTTAGACTTATCAAAGACTACATGTACGAATTCTTCTACCACTAGAGTTCTTTTGTTAAAGACTCTATAAGCTTTACTAGAGGTTGAATATCCTAAGAATATCCCCTCATCGGTCTTTAAGTCAAATTTACCAAAGTTAGTTTTATTGTTATTTAGGATAAAACATTTACAACTAAAAGCACGAAAATAGGAGATATTAGGCTTTCTATCTTCCTATAATTCATATGGAGTTTTGTTAAGTATAAACCTAATTAAAACTCTATTTAAGACATAGCGAGAAGTGTTTACGGTTTCCGCTTAAAAATATTTTGGCAAGCTGTTTTCACAAAGCGTTGTTCTTGCAAATTCTTTAAGAACTCTATTTTTCCTTTCAACAACTCTATTTTGTTGAGGAGTTCCAAGAGTCGAAAAGTTGTGATCAATTCCATTTTCATCACAAAATTTTGAAAAATTTTGGTTTTCAAATTCTTTTCCATGATCACTTCTAATGCTTGAAATACAAATTCCTTTTTCATTTTGAACCTTTTTACAAAAGTTTTCAAATCCTTTGTAAGCTCATCCTTGTAAGTAATAAAAATAACAAAAGTATATATTGAATAGTCATCAACAATAACAATAACATATTGATGGCTACCTAGACTAATGGTACTTATTGGACCAAATAAGTCCATATACAAAAGTTCCAATAGTCTAGTAGTTGAGACTACATTTTTTTATTTAAAAGAAATTCTAGTTTGTTTTCTCATTTGACAAGCATCACACACCTTGTCTTTTTCAAATTTGATTTTTGGTAGTCTAATGACTAAATCTTTTCTTGAAATGATTTTAAGCAAATTCATATTCACATGGCCAAATCTTCAATTCCATAGCCATGGGTTTTCATTAAATGCGGGAAAAGATTTTTCATTTTCCGAATGCAAAGATTTTAAATCAACTATATAGACATTTTAGTGTCTATGGCCAACAAATTTGATTTTGTTACTCTTGATGTCTATAACTAGACAATGAGAGGTCTCAAATATGACTTTTTTGCTTTGTCACATAGTTGACTAATACTTAGTAAATTTGGCTTAAGGCCTTGCACATATAATACATGATCAATGGTTGAGAAATTGTTATCAATTTTTCCATGTCCGATGATCTTTATCTTTGTATTATCTCTAATGGTGACATGTCTGCCATCTCTTAGAGTTAACTCTTTGAATACACTTCGATCATCGGTCATGTGTTTTGAGCATCCACTATCAAGGTACCAATAGTTATCTTTTTCCTTGGTGTAGAGACATATCTACATCACACAATGATACATAATTGCACTCTTAGGTACCCAAAATTTCTTAGGTCCTTTGGGGTTAGTCCTAGAAAATACAGTTTCTTTAGGGACCCATACCTTCTTAACATTATAAAGTGCTCTATAATTATAGACATGTTAATGATGCATAATCCTAGGATAATAGTTACTGAAATTTCTAGGATGTCCTAATTGTGCATATCTATAGTTCCTTGGATGAGCATACCTAGGATACATGTTTCTATTGTGAAGATTAAGAACATGCATGTCATTTCTAGGAAATGTATGATGATTATTTCTAGGATATTTAATTGCATTATTATGAACATATATATTATTTCTAGGATACACATGATGGTAATTCCTAGGATGTGCATATGTAGTGTGCAAGTTATGAGTATACATATTACCTCTAGGATGCACATGATGATTACTCCTAGGATGTGTATTTCTAGTATATGCATTCCTTTAATGATTATTCCTAGTATTTGCATTTTTTGAGTGAGCATACATATATGCATGAGTATTTCTAGGATGCTTCATTCTAGTATATGCATTGGAATTTAAGTTCTCATTCTTAGACCTACTAGCATATATTGAAGGAGTACTTTTAATCTTGCTAGTGGACTTGGAAATAGAGGCTTCATTCACACATGTTGCTTTCATGAATAAAGTCTCTTTTGATTTTTGCTTGCCTAATGGAGAATAGCCCAACTTAGATTTTCCTCCACTTAATCTTTGGCACGATAACACTTCATCTAGCTTTTCCTTTCCAAGCATAAGTCTAGATATAGTGCTATTCAAATCTATTATTTTCTTCTTTAAATTTTCGTTTTCATTTTTTAGGAAATCTTGTGAAGAATTGTAAAGCATGGACGATAGCTTTCTTTTTCTTCCTTTAAGCCTTTCTTCTCTTTAGAAAGAGATGTGACTTCCTTTTTTAGGGTGATATTACTTGAATCAAATTTCTTCAATTCTTCATGCATTTCATTTATAACCTCAATTAATTCTTCACTACTAATAACAATGTTATTACTAGAAAGGGGAAGAATTTGGTACCTCATTTTCGTCGTCGATTGCCATTAGACATAGGTTAGCAATCTCCTCGTATCCGACTTCATTGTTCGAAGAATATTTTTCTTCGTCATCACTCCATGTGGTTGCAATCATGGCCTTCTTTTTGAAGCTCTTATATGGTTTTCTCGTTATTGGGCAATCGGGTTTGATGTGGCCAAGCTTCTTCCAACCGTAACACACAAGAGGTTCCCTTTTTTTAACGGAATCCCTTGTGTAAGATTGCTTGCTCTTTTTCAAGAACTTGTGGAACCTTTTGGTGATTAGAGCCATCTTACCATCCTTTTCACCGCCCTCTTCCTCGTCCTTTTTCTTTTCCTCTTTGTTGCTTGTGGAGGCCTTGAGAGCAATCGTCTTTTTCTTCTTTTCATCATCATTGACAATGGGATTTTCCTCCATCTCGTATGTCAACAATGATCCGAGGAGTGTTTCGACATCTAGTTTGTCGAGATCTTTGACCTCCGTTATGGCCGTCTTCTTTACTTTCCAAATGGATGGCAACGAATTTAAGATCTTCCTCGTTAGTTCAAATTCCTCAATGTTCTTACCAAAAAGCTTTAAGCCTTTAACAATAGTGGTGAAACGTGAGTGCATTTGAGAAATTGTTTCGTTAGGAGATATTTTGAATGATTCATACTTAGACACAAGCATATAGATTTTTGATTTTTTAACTTCGCTAGTTCCTTCATATGTAACTTGCAATTTGTCCTAAATCTCCTTAGCTGAAACACAAGCATAAATTTTATTATATTCAGAAATATCTAAAGCACAATGTAAAATACTTGTGGCTCTACTATTTAAAGACATCATTCCATAATCCTCTTCATTGAACTCAGTTTTGAGTTTAGGCATTGTATGATTGATTTCTCCAATAATTATTTCCTTTGTAGGAATTCTAGGTCCTTCCTCAATGACTCTCCATAGATTATAATCTTGTCATTTGAAAAAGATTTTCATCCTATTTTCTAATAGTTATAGTTAGAGCCATTGAACAAGGGAGGCCTAGTATAGGAATGCCCTTCAGTATAGCTATTAGATGCCATCGGATCAACTCAAAGATTTTAAGCCTGAAATTGAGTATGAAGCTCTGATAACAATTGTAAACCGAGGTTCAAACCCAAAAGAGGGGGTGAATTGGGTGTTTAAAAACTTTTGCTAATTACTTTGCAAGTTTATAAAAAACAGTTAAATGCACAAAAACATATAAACAAGTAATGTGCTTGAAGTAAAAGAGTTTAAAGAAGAAAAAGTGCAAACTCAGTTTATAGCAGTTTGGCAATATCGAATTTCTTTCGACCCTACGTCCACTCTTTTCAAGGAACCTCCTTGAAGTAATCCACTAAAACTTTAGTCGTGCAACTTCACGAGTGTTACACAAACCTTACAAGCAATCCTTTCCTCACGGAAGCTAATCCCTTCCTCACGGAAGCTATAAAGAAGTGTTTAATCCTAAACACTCTAAGAGTTATTACAACTCTTTCGTCTTTACAATAAATGAGATTTGCTGTAAAATAAATGGTAGAGAGATAGAAATAAGTGCTTTTAAAAACGAAAATACCTCTTTTTCAAGAATAAGCTTAAAGAATGGCTCAATAATAGATTTTTCAAAGCTTTTTGAGAATTAATGAGTAAACTTCTGAATTGAATGCATTTTTTTGTTATTTTCTTAAATGCTCATTTAAGTGAGTTTATATAACCTTGAAGTAATATGGCCGTTCGACACTGATTTGGTAGGTTTGGGGCATTAAATGCTCAAGTCTCGCGTCTCAAACGGTCATATTTTTGAATTACCAGTCGACTGGGTCCTTGTACCAGTCGAATGGGTCCTTGTACCAGTCGATTGGGTCAAGTGAGAAATCTCACTTTTTAGGCTGTGGGAGAGTACTAGTCGACTGGGTCCTAAGCACCAGTCGACTGGGAACTCTCTATCCCAATTGCCAGTTGATTGGATTTTTGACACCAGTTGACTGGGGACCTTCTGTCCCATACCCTAGTCGATTGGTATATTGAGCCAGTCGACTGGGTTGCTCTTCAACCTAGTTTTTCATGTTTCAAAACTGTTTTTGACTTGGAAACATTTTTATTAATAGTTTTGTCAAAATCTTTTGTAAAATAAGCCTCAGGTCAAGCTAAATATTTGAACATGAGAGATTTACAGTTGTTTTCATTACCTTAATGTCTATTCTAGATCTTCTGTCTTGTCTTAGCGTCTGAATCTAGTTGAGTTCTTGCACTTATTTCTATGTTGACTGCTTTTACCGCTTAAACACTTATTTAAAACTGTTAGTACAATTAAAGTAGTGTTTTGCCATTAGTAAAATCAAATACGAGTCAACATATTCCTAATAGGAAATAGATTTATTGGAGTTCTAATTCCAAATCAAACTCCAATTCATTAAACCTTTGATTTTAAAATTAAAAACAATTCTTAATTAATCAAAGCAATTTTAATTTAAATTGTTGTGAATAAAAAATTTAATAGTTTATTATAATAAAATTTTGGGTTTTAATTTCAAAGAAAATTGAAACAATTTCAAAAACGCTGAAAATCTTATTTTAACGTCTTGACAGTTGACTTTACCTTTGGACAATCAACTGTCTAAACTCGCTGTGCAAAAAATTTATCAAGTCTCAATAGCATAGTCGAATGTCCCATCGGGACAGTTAACTGTTGAAAGATTTTGCCCAATTTTATTTCAGGTCTACAAAGGCATAGTTGATTGTCTCTTCGATTTTTTTTTAAAATTTTTTTTACAGATTTTCACGATTTTTCATGTGAATTTTCTTCCCAAAACAATTTTCTTTTGATTCAAAATCATATTTTGATCAATTAAATTGTTTATAATCAATCTATATTGATTTAATATGTTTGAAAAACAATCTTCAACAATTTTATTATCATCATGTGATAATAAACAATTCAAGAGCACCTTCTTCCATTTCTTGACTTATGATTTCATAAACCCTAACTTTTAAATTTATGAATATATAATATATAAAATTTAAAGATCGATTCTTTTACAGCCATAACAATAAACTACCATGTTTTACATAAATCATAAGGATGACTCTGATACCACTTAAAGGAAATCAATGTAGAAAATGCAGCGAAAAATTAAAATTTTCATTGATTCTTATAAACCCTAATCACTTTATGATTTACATAAAACATATATTGAACAAGAATATTCGAGGTTTAGAATCATTACTTTTGATTTGTCGTATTCTTGATTCCTTGAAGTTGCTGTTACCAAATTCACCAATATGCCTGAATTCAAATTCTCGCGTTCTTGAATTCTCAATAATCACAAAATTATGTGATATCTGTAGATAGTTCACATAAAGCAAATCCCAAATTAGGATTTCTCTCTCAATTAGCTCTCTCTTTTGTGGAAGAAGAAGAACTAAAACTCTAGGAGAAACTTGTGTGTAGATTATATGCTAACAATTTTTTGCACACTCATAAACTATTTATAGTGTTAGGGTTAGGTTCAATTAAACATTAATTGTAAACTAAACCCCAACAGTTATTTACTAATTACACATTACCCATTTTATGTGTAACCATTTAGGTTCAAACTAATATAGTTGTAGGTCATAACTTTTATGTAATTGTAATTGGAACCCTTTCCAAATTATTAAAATTTTTTCTAATTTATTTTGAATCAAAACTCCTTTTGATTCTCCATTTTATAATGATTAATTAATTGCCCATTAAATTAATTCTTAAGGCTTTTACAATCATGAGTGCTAGCAATATATCATGATTACCCAAACAATGTGAATTTGGTTGTGAAACCTTGAACATTTCTGTTATCAATTACTATGCAATTCAATCATTCCATCATGCAATGTTCCGATTAAGTTAATTAGGGTATGAAATTACTGTCAAACCCTTAGCATTAATTCTATGTGTCTAGATCTTAAGAATATAATTCTTGTGGTGAAATTAGAAACTCTTTTCTAATTCTCACCTTACTTTGGCCAAAAAGCTTATTGAATTATATTTTAGTAGATAACAGAAGGTACTATCTCCTTTACTTAGGAGTGATAGATCCCTTATTGTACACTCACATACCTTTATATGAAACCCATTATATCCAGTTACTACTGACTAATGATCCATGGATAGAACCATTTTAAATAGTATCAAAGTATAATAAATTGCATCAAGATAACCATGGTGCCTTAGGTCTAAGGACCGTATGCACAACTGTAACATAAGAACCACCTATTGACAAGCAAGTAAAATTCCATATAGATGTTCTTAAGTCGAGTCATGTTCAGTGAACTCATTCTCCAATGAGCACACACGTACTAGTTTTAGTGTCTACCACATAAGTGACATTGAGATCAGTCACTCGCCCAATTGAGCAAACATAGTATGTACTAGTTTATCTGAATTACTAATGTCTAATTAGTATCCTATAACTAGGAACATATGAGAGAAAATTTTCAAAAAGACTATGTCTCAAAATTATGATCTCATCATAATCCTATCTCTCTTGCTCTTATTCTATCGACTTAATCATGACAATATAATTATTAAAATATTCATGATAAAAAAACTTGTCATTAATTATGATAACAATTTGAATTACAAATAATATCCTTAAACATCAAATATCATTGGCTTATAGAGCACGCTACTAATAAGTGAAAGTGGCTAGTGGCTTTGGTTTCCAAACTAGTTGAACCTCAAGCTCCTTTGCGCTATCTACAAGAGGTTTATTTGCATTATTTGTTTCTATTCCCATAGTGGCCTTAGCACGAGGTTACCTAAGAGGATTTAGCAAAATTTTAATATTGTTAGAAGTTTGACGATTGTCAACAACACCCTTATTAGGGTTAGGGTTTTGGGCATGAATATACTTTTCCCTAAGGCCATTAACAGAATATTTCATCTTCTCCTCAAGGACTGCATGAGATTGTGCAACTCTATTGAATTTTCGACAAACACTGCTAACATGGCCATGTAAATTACAATTGGTGCAATAATCTACCTTGCATTCAACGATGACCTTGACCTTTTGCTAAAATCCATAAGACTTGTCTGTGCCTTCCGATATCCAAACTGGAGAAGGAATTGGCTTTGAGATGTCAGCTTCCACACAAACTCTTGCATGTATTGGATGTGCTCATTAGTAGTTCTATCATCAACATGTAAGAACGATCCAAAACTACCAACAATAGCTTGAAGAAAGAAACCAGATAAAAAAGGTAACGACAATTTAGGCAAACAAACCCAAACCGTAGCTAACTTCGATTCATGGTTGGGATCAAAGTCTGGTTCCATCTAAGGCTTTATTTGGTTTGCTATTTAAGTCAACTTAAAGCAGGTTGGGTTAAATAGGTTCAAGGCAAAAATTGCAACACTGTAAGATTTTGGGATGGAAGTTTGAGTCACTGACGGCTACGACATCTCCATGGAGATTTTGTCAAAAAAAAAGAATTTTCTCTCTCTAAGTGATTCAAATATCCAAAATTTAAAATATAACTAAAGCTTAAAAATAGTAACGGCATCAATTAAGATCAAATAAAATTGAAAACAAAATAAATCAAAATAAAAGTTACAAAAAGAAAAAATCAACAACTTTATAATTTCATTTAATAATGGTATGTAATTGCATCAATTAACATATGAAAGAATATTAACAAATTAATATTTTTGAAAATTTACTTTACATAGAATAACTTATAAATTGTTGTAATATATATATATATATATATATATTTCTCTGACAGCTAGATTTGAATTCATCCAAATGGAAGTAAATTTCCTGGGTAACACATCCACAATAAACCATAATCCTAATTTTTTTATTATAATGTTCAAATTATTTATTTGAATATAAACATAAAAAATATAGATTATTTTATTTTAATCCCACCCATGGTGCGTGGTCTAAAAGAGGTATATTAGAATTTAAAAGTCTTTATTTTGTGTTGAATAATTTAGAATAATTCAAATAATCAACTTTTTATCAGTTATAAATTAAATAAAGAATTAATCAACCCTTTAAATTTCATTAAAACATTACGTATATGTTGACAATAGAACAATTAATGCAATCAAAACATCAAAGAATATGCATACCCAAATAAGCGAGTGATCTCACTCTCTTTTTATTTGGTGTGGCATTCGGGTTTTTTTTTTGGTAAAATGAGAAAGAGAATCGTAATTGAGGAAGTTTTTGCTTAGCGAAACATATACGAGACAAAGTTTCACTTGGATGACAGAAAAAGAATGAAAAAAATATATATTCTCTTTCAATGGGCACTAACTAAAGCTTTAGCCGAAAATATTGGTTAAATCTTAAATATTATTAGCATAATATAATAAAAAATTATTAGGAAAATGTTTTTTAAAGAAACACTATGATATATATACTTATTAAAAATTATTAGAAAAAAAATATCTGTGCATAACACGTTTATGTAAACTAGTAATAAACTAATTTATGTCATTTAATTTCTTTCCATAAAAATTCAATTTAAAAAAGAATTAAATAAATAGTATCAACTTAAAATGAAAAAAAATCAGAAAATTAAAAATTTAAAAATCTCAGTCACGTCATCAAACACCACAGTCAAATACAATATGAATAAATAGATAGGGTTAGACCTACAGGTAAGTCTCACACCTAAAATGTGTTTTAAATCATAATAGACAATGGTTACTCAATTAATAATTTCTCTTGATCAATCTTGATAGGTCGACTATGAGTAGAGTTAGGAGTTAGTTTGTGTATGTGACATTTGCTCATTAATGTGGTCAACGAAGTAGGCAGTATCTACACTGCAAGAACATATCGTGCATCCCTATAAAAAGTTTCCCCTTGACCTGAATCATTTTACATGCAACAGAAATTAAATGTGGGGGTGTAGTGTGGCGGCTTGTTACATTTGACAATCAGACTGTAGACACTTACTCAGCCACACATGTTTCTCGTCTCATGGCAAGAGATAGCTAGTCGAAACCAATCTCTATCATATCATCTTTTAAGCGATCTCAGCTAAACCCTAGACGTACCGTGTGTGTTGGCCCCTGATCCGTAGACCAAATTTATATGCCCATATCGGCATTGCCACCTCCTAAAGATGAACCCACTGATCATCTCATAAGTAGCATATAGACGTGTAGGTGCACTATTACGAGGTGAGATCATAACTTTCCATTAATTTTCTATTTATCACTCAATGATAAAACTTTGCTTTTTTCTTTTTTTGAGGATCGGCAATAAGATGATATTTTTGTTCCAAAATCTTCCTTTAGAAACCACTAGAAAAAAAACTCTTTCTATATCTACTTTCCAGAACCAACTTGGAAGAATTTAATGAGAATTTGTCGACTATGCAACACGAGCAAATTGTTATCACCAGACTCAGATTTTTTCTTAACATCCATCACTTAGGCAATGAGGCTGCTTAGATTTAGGCATATGCTCTGTACTTTTCAGAGACTAATGACTATACTAGTAGTTCCATCTAATGGGAAACAGAGGACATATATAAATCTAGTTCAATTTTTCTTTTTTATCTGCAGTCAAAATTTCTGAAGTTCATCAATGGCATTTACAACTTAAAAATAAATTAGTGCAAACCTCATGGAAAACCTCAAGTATAATCCTATGATACTCTGCATAATTCATTGACATATAATAATTCAAGATATTACGTAGATCCTTCGGCTCCTCGATCCGGTTTGCCAAAATCATCTCAACCATTGATTCTCTAAAATCTTCACTTTTGTGCCGCCTTTGCTCTATATGACTTGCTTCTTGCTTTTCTCTATTCATTTGGTCTTGTCTCTCTTGAACCATGGCATGCGCTAGGCTAGAGATTGATGCAAAACGATTAGAATTTGAGCTCTCTGCTTTCTCTGAAGAAGAGACACTAGGCCTGCAGCTACTACAACACAAGGTCCTGCATCTTTTCTTTTGAAGCTTTTTCTTCTTGTATTCCCTTGAGGCTTTCATCCTCTGGGTGAACATGGAGCATTGAAGGAAGATTTTGATGCAAAAACAATCATTTAATCACAATTGGCAAGTTGGTCATGTTAAATATGATTGTGTCTTAAGTTTGAAACAAATAAACATATAACATAAAAGATTAGGTATGGTTAGAGGAGGAGAACAGGAAGGTAAATGTCTAAATGGGGAGCATTTGTGTTGTTAATTTGAGCTTGTGATTATGATGCTAAGTAGACCATTAATAATTCCCTATATAAAGAAGGATTAGGTGGCATGCTTATGAAAGTTTGGTAAATATGAAAAGTATGGAGTCCATGAAGCCTTTAAATTAAAAATTAGGACACTAGCTGAAGAATGGAATGGCAAAAGAAAATGAAGCCTAAATGAGATTCAATCACTTGCTAGCTGCAATGGGTGCATAAAATTTTTGGTAAAGATGCTGTCGTGTTGATTTTTTTTTCTGATGAAAAAGCGATGAATGTTATTAAGAAAAGGAAAGAGTTACAAATCTTGGAGAAGGAGGTGTTCCACAAACTCTGGAAACTCTCCCACTGAACTCACATTGTGACTCAAAGACAGGTTCTCAAGATGAGAGTTGCTTTCAACCACAACTCTGGTGAGGCCTATTTGGTTTGCTGCATTTACACCTTCCAGAATCGCAAGGTTACTGTATACTTTAATTGCAACAGTAAGAGAAGAAGTTTACTGATGATGAAACAGTCATTCTATACAAGTAAACTTTGTTGTTTCAAAGAATTGTTACCTATCATGAATCTGAACATTGTATTGTCTAGAAAGTTATTCTGAACGTTATGATTCTGGAAATTATAAACTGGCTTACCCCTTTTGGTTACCGTAGACATTGCAGCAGTAAGAGGAAAAATGGGAAAAGAACTGATATGCCAATACAACATCGGTAGTGAATGCATGACAGAGTAGAATGTGAGCAGAACAAGGAGATGGCGGTTCAACTCATAGGATCACGGGTGCTGCCATTGCCATCCTGCCGCTGGTAATCTGTTCTTATCTCTTTCAACCATAATTATATGCCTCTATATTTACATTTTTTGTCCCTCAAAAATTCTTTATTTACTCGGATTGATATTCTATTTTGCTGCATATTGATTCTGGCATGAAATTTGTCCAAATTCTGATATCATTAATCTAGTGCCTTTGTTCATGAGTCACATATATTACATCAAAGCTGATAAACTAAATGAGATTCAATCACTTCTAGCTGCAGTGGGTGCATAAAAATTGAGTCTTTCAGTGCATTTTTAGAGATGGATCTGGTTAATACAAAATCTGAGCCTAGTGATAACAATTTGCTCTTGTTGCATAGTTCACAAGATTATAAAATTCTTCCAAGTTGGTATTGGAAATTAGATATAGAAGTATTTTTTTTTGTTTTTGTTTTTTTTTTAAAATGGTTTCTACTTAGCAATTAGCAGAAAGTGAGGTTGAACTTTCATCATATTCTTCTTTTCTACAGTTTGATTGTTTGTAAAAGGAATAATTTCATAAAATGTTTTTAAAAATAACATTCAGAATCAGAAATATAAATCATTCACATAAAGCTGAACCACAAGTTACTAATCAATGAAATATGCAGCTTTAAATTGGTACATCTCAATTGATATTATCGTTTCTTCTTTTTGAAGGGTACATGCAGGACTGAAATTTAGAAGGCATCTTATGGAATAATTCAATAAACAAGATTAATTATCTAATTTAATCAAATCATGATAGCTGTCTTATAGAATAATCACACACCAATAAGTATGAACCAACACAAGAATAGAAACAAAGTTGAAGAAAGTGATTAACCTACATTGAAAAATCTTATCTCACGTGGAATGCTTGCTGCAAAGCCGACGAAGAAAAAGCCTTGCAATTCCGAGGAAGAATAATCTTGTAAATCTGCTTAAGAATGTCGTTGACTATATTAAGAAATACAAGGGATACTGCGTGATAACAAATACACTGATGGGAAGAGAAGCAGCAACCACATTGAGACTCTTAGTCCATGACTTCTTGGGCTCAATTGTGAGCAAAATGGTGGAGGTGAAAGCAACCATGGCTGTAGCCACATCTGAGAAGAGGAAGTTGAAGGCAAAAGTCAGTTTCAGGGGGAGAATATAAAGGAAATCTATTAGCTCCTGCGAAGATGTTAGGATTGAGAGGAAGAGTGCCAGAGAGGTCAGGGAGGCTGCTAAGGAGGCAACGGTCATCACAATGAAAAGAGAGTAGAGAGGTTTGTTAAGGAGAATTGGAAGATCTTCCTTCAATTCTTGATTAGGACTACCACTTGTGCCGCCTTCATCTTCTCCCCTAAAGCCACCCGGGACAGTAAATGCAGTTGGAAAGACGACTGTTGCAACAAGAACAGCAACAGTTGAGCATGATTAAGCAATACTCGATACCCATTATTTTGCTTCCTTATATTGATCCTTATGCTTTAATTCGAAAAGCTTTAGTGCAGTAATACCATCTTTGTTTTGGTGCATTTTATAACGGGTGGGAATTATTTTTTCCACATCCTGTATATATTGTAAGAGGGATTTAATTAAATTTCTGTGAGGACTAATTCGTATAAAACATATATTTTTCTCTTGTAAGAAATGATATTTAGCAATTGTCAATAAGAAAGACACAGAGAACAGAAGATGAGGCTCACCTTGAGCCATTCTAATTCGTTTTGCTATTGTAATGCAGCACCTGGTCGGGTTCCTTCCCGATAACATGAGGTGTCTGCAGCTTGGTGCAGTATAGTGTAGCCATTGGTGTCAATTCTGGTAACCAATTTTTTGACTGCTATTTTCTTATTCTTCACCATATGAAATACCAAAGATTAGTGGTGCCTAATGGCTACATGCATTATGTTCTGTCCATTTCTATTAACATGTTCGATTGCCTGAGGATACATTTCATTATCCACTCAAAAATTTCTGTAATTCCTTCGCTAGCAGCAATAATCAATGGAGTATCAGGTCTCCTGGAGTAGTTTGATATGATTGTTTTGTTTCCTCCTCCATCTTCTTCTTGGCGAATTTTGCTATCTTCAGTTTCGGGTGCTTCCTTCTCTTCTCCTAAGCAAATTGGCTTGTCATCTGTTACATGACTTATCGACCAAGAAGTATCTTTCTCCACCAGAATCTTGGCCAGTTTGTTGGCTTCCTCATGAGTTTTCTTTAGTTTCTTGGTACTTTGAACCATCTCAAATTCTACCCATGATTATGTTGGTGATTTTCAAAATAAAGTTGGTTTTATACGTGGGATGATTTGGAAAATCGAAGGAAAAGAGAAAGAAAAATTTGACTTTGATTAAGGACAATCAACTATAGGAATAAGACGATCAACGATAGGATCGGACAAAAACTTTTTATAGTAAACTGTAGACTATAGGTGTCTGTAAATAGATAGTAAGTTTGCACAATCGACTGTCAGCTCGATACTTTATTATTAAATTGGAAATTTTGAGCCATAGTCGATTATTAGAATGCAAAATTTAAATTTTCTTTTTGAATGTTGTAAAACATTTTGACATTTGAACTCTGAACTAAAGTGTCACTTGTGAATAAACGCTTAGTAGCTCTATAAAAAGAGTTGCTAATTGTCATTTTCTAAATATTTCAACAAGATTTCTTTTCTCCTCTTCTTCTTTTTTCTTTCAAAATACAGATCTTCTTGTGATTAAAAATTCTACAGAATTCTTCAAACACAAGTGTTTTTATTCTATAAAAGTCATAGAAGTTATTGTGAGCTGTTCTTTATTAGTGTAAAGTGTAGAATAACGATAAAATTTTATTCTATCTTAGAAAAAATTCGTTGTAACCTTCTTGCACAATAAAGAAGCGAATTAAAACTTAAGGAAACCGATTTGGCCGTGCCTTAAAGCAATAACTCTCGTCTTCTCTTGTTCATTTTGATGAACAACCCTCTCTAAATTTTTTCAAATAGATCATGAACAAATAGTTTCTTATAATTTTTTTTTTTTTATAAACCATTAAGTGAAGAAGTTAAACTGCAATCAATAAATGAACCTTTCGTCCCTCAAAGGAACAACAATTTGGAGGAAATGCCATCAATAATATTGTTAAATGTCCAAAGTTGGGGATATCGGTCTAACCTTCAGCTAGGTTCTTCCAAAAGGCGTGGTACATCCCTGATATTGCTGTAGTTTTGGGTAGTTTAATTAGAAATATTCATATTACCATATAATGGAAACATTAGAAGCATAAACATATACTAAACAGAAACTTGAAATCAACATCAGGAAAACAGAAGAGCACTAGTCTAGTCAGTTAATTAGATGAAGAATACAGAAATTACTTGACAAGGACAAGCTGACACAAATTAAAAATGGCAGTTGGCATTTTACTGTCGAATTCGCAAATTATATAAGAGAAATTTTTTGCAATTAATTTGGAGAATGAAGGAAAAATACATGAAAAGTGAAGAGACCCAAATTTATAAAAGAAAAAAAAACATAAAAGGAAAGGAATGACAGCTTACAATTAAAATTGGAGTTTAAGGAATGAGGCTGCTGTGTTTTTCCATTACCTTTATGGTGGATGAAATGGCAGACGCTATTGGTACGCTTGCGCCTTTCCTCCTCATTGTCATCTAAAAGGGTTGGAAGGCCTGTAATTCAATGAATTGAAATTAATGGAGTATATATATGCGATGTTGTATTGTTGATTATAATTTACATATATACTCACAATAATAGATGAATTTCTCCAATCCTTCCCCGGGGCAACTCTTAAAAGCAGTTGGCACGCAACCTAGCAGATGAAGACTAGTCATGCCGTTCTGTTCCTTCAGCGTGGCAAGTTCTTGGTACTTATTCAGTAAATAAAGAGTTGTGTCTGCATTCAAAAACCAACAATATTTTCATGTTTTTTCCAGATTTGTTCATTTCTGTGGAAGTGATAAGTTATCTCCCCAATTTGTTCAGCTCTTCCTATTCGTGCATATCATTCTCGTGAATATATTTCTTTCCTTCCTGAAGCACCAGAAGCTTTCTTACCAAAAATTTGGCCGCCTCTACGTGGTTTGTGTTGGCCAGCTCATGAACAGGGGTATTTCCATGGACATCCTTCTTGGTTAGGAGGACATCGCATAGCCTGGTTTTTGGTACCATTTCTAGCAAGTCTTTAAACAGATTTTCATCTCCTTTATAGGCTACAATGTGAATTGCAGTGTCATTAGAAATTGTAATTGGATCAAACAAGGCTTCAGGTTTGCTTTTGTAGAATTCCTTATTGTTGCTTTGATACAATTCTTTGAAGGCACCAAGATACAGCTTTGTCATCTCAGTGATTTTAGTCTCCACATTATCCGTATCTCCTCTCTCTCTCTCTCTCTCTCAATTTCAGTTAGCAGCGTAGAAAATTGGTGTCTAATTCCTTTTATCTCTTGCCATGTTTTTTATGCTCCTCTTCAAGGGGAAAAAGTGTATAAATGGTATCTGTACTTTACTTCAAAAACTAATAAAGCGGAAAAAACAAAGAGAATTAAAGAAATGTTCAACGAATAAGAACATAAAAAAGGTAAAGCGAGCTGCTATTTTCTATAAAGAACTCATGACAAAACCAAATACAAGGTCTCTTCATCTCTGTGTGTACGTGTTTATCGTGGGCGTTTCATTCAAGGCAATTAAGCAACTTTCTACCTGGCCCATCACCCAAAAGTGTCTGTTTAGTTTATTTTTGAGTTCACACAAAGTCTAAACCTTACATATAATATCTTTTTATAAAACTACTGATATGGGACGTGGATTGTCACTGTGTATCTATTTTATGATGAGGATGTGCATTTACATCTTCTCAACTTTTCAAAAAATCTTTAAAGTATATACTAATTTATGGATTAAAAAATTATATTATATAATTGTTTCCTTAAAATAAAAAAGAATGAGGTCAAGGAGAAATTTACACGTAGATATCAAATTTCGTTTCAAATATTAAAACAAACCGTGTATGGATCAATGATGAAACTTTGATACCATGATAGCTCAAATTTTTTTTGAAAGAAAAATGGATTTTAATAAACAACATCCCTCAGCCCAAAGAAAAATCTCAATACAATTAGGCATCTCTCCAGTCCTCCAATCCATAGAGAAGGAGAAAGACAATGCAAGCCCAGCTTTGCTAAGACATGAGCTACCACATGACTGGTGCGTTTGTTAGTTTTAAAGAATGAAAGAACAAGAATTTTTTCTTAGGACAAGGAGAGAATGGAGGAAGTTACACATAAAATGTAATCTGCAATTCTATTTTCATAATGCATCAGCTTACAATACATATAAGAACTGAAAAGTAAAGCTGCAGAAAAAAATAAACAAAAACAACTAATACATGGTACAACACACATGGGTAGAGAACATGGTAGTAAAGCAGAAAACATAGAGTAGTGGTGCAGCAGCTAACAAAGAGTAGTGGTACAACTGCACACATGGACAGTAAGGACAGAGAACATGGTAGCAATTCAGAAAACATAAAGTAGTGGTGCAGCATCTAACAAGGAGTAGTGGTACAGCTGCACACATAGGCAGTAAGGACAGAGTGGTGCAGCAGCACCTGATGCAAATCAACAACACTCCTCCTTGCATTAGGAACTGCAAACTCCAAGTCTCTGCCTAAGACAGTAGATTCCAAGTATACTTCAAGCGACGAACCTTGCCCCTTTTACGTAAAAATCTAGATCGCCTTCTCAGTGATCTAAGAACTGGTGGCCCTTCTGGAATTGATTCAACTTCATCTTCCAACTTCTCAATTAGTCGATTTGCCGCTTGGGCCCATTCTACTTCTGCCACACTAATATTCTGAAGCCTTTCAAAACGCTGCAAAACTTCTTTACACCAGGGTAGAAGTTCAAATGTGGCACTTTTACGCTTTTTTGGTCTGACGACAACCAAACATTGATCAGTGGCATACCGAGGCAAAAACTGAGTGGCAGAGGAGGGCTCACTAGCTATTGACATGAGGCTTGAACTTTGACGGGCATTACCAAGTTGACCAGTATCAGCAGCATTTACTTGTTCCATTGCTTGATGAAAACTATCAGAAGGCCTCCCAACAATGAAAGGTTGTTCTGTAGTCTTTGCAGTGATGATTTTTCGTGCATCATACATTGGAGACATTTCTCCATTTTTGAATGTCCCATTCTGATTGAACCATGATGGCGCCATCTGTGGACTGATATGAGAACGATCACCTCTGACAGCAGCTGCATTCTCTGCTTCAAACAGAGGATCTGTTCCCCCTTTCCTTTAGTGCCCCGTCAAAAATCTAACACTATTTGCAATGCCTTTATGAGTTAATGGAATCCCCAGCTCTGCTGCTATCCCTAAAGCAGCGGTAATACCTGGGATAACTTTAACTTGAATTCCTTACTACTGCAGAAAGTCCATCTCCTTGAGCTCTTGAAAAGCATCTTTCTCCTTGAACTCTGCCTTGTCTTGATCCTGTTTCTGGACACAACACTGAGCAGCCTCAGGTCGAATGTCAGTAGCGGGCCTAAGTAATTGGCAGAAATCAATATTCTCCAGCTTCTCATTGTATTTAACAACTTCCTTATCAACTTCAAGCATATCTGCGCGGCCAACCATCTCAGTGACACTTTCCTTGGAAAGAAAAACAACTTATTCTTCATTTTCCTCATTCTTTGAGGCCTTAACTTCCTTAATTAGAACTTCATATCTTGCCTTGACTTCGTTTGGGCTTCTTGTTGAAAATACAGCAAGTTCTTCTTTGATGAGATCAAAAGAAAAACTTTTGCCCTTCATTCTCACTTTAAGAATTTCCTGACCTGTGACATCAAGAATGTGACAGAAACTATCTTCAAAGATCACTTTAAAGCCTTTTTTAATCATTTGACCTACACTCAACAAATTTTGGTCAATTTCTGGTACGTAGAGAACATCAGAAATTCTCTTTGTGCCTGCAGTGCTGGTTATGGCGATTGTTCCTTTCCCTTTGACAGAGATGTAATCACCATTGCCAATTCTGACTTTAGTAATGTCAGTTGGCCTTAAATCTCTGAAGAGTTCCTTGTCATTGGTCATGTGGTTGGTGCAGCCACTATCAATTAACCAGCTCTTACTTGAATCATTGCCTGAGAAGCAAGTAGCAACAAAGAGCTGATCCTCCTCATCTTGATCAGCAACTTGAGCATCTACTTCTTGCTGCTGAATTTTACTTTTGCAAATCACAGCTTCATGACCTTATTGGTTACACCTGCTGCATTTTGCATCAGGTCTCCTCCAGCATTTGAAATGAGGATGACCTTTTCTGCCACAATGTTGGCATGGAGGATGATTTCCATTCGTACCTCCAGTCTTGTTCTTGTTGATGTTTACTGTAGCATTGCCACTTGCAGCAACAATCTTCTTGTTCTTCTTCCTCATTTTCCAGCCTTCTTGATGCTTGACTGGCAGTGCTCCTTCAACAACTCCTTCTTGCCTCATGACCCTTCTTTGCTCTTGTGCCTGTAAAGCACTTACGAGCTCTGCCAAGGTAATTTTGGACAAATCCTTGGTGTTCTCCAAGGTTGTAATGCTTGCCTCAAATTTTTCAGGCACTGTTACTAGGATTTTTTTAACAATCCTCGAGTCGGGTAGATTAGAACCAAGCAGTCTTACCTTATTGGCAATGCTTAGAAGTTTGTCAGAATACTCTTTAATGGTTTCTGATTCCTTCATTTTCTGCAGTTCAAAATCTCTTATCAAATTCAACACTTGTATCCCTCTAATCCTCTTATTTTCTTCATACTCTTTTTTGAGATAATCCCAGATTGCTTTTACTGATTTGAGTGACATGACTCAGGTGAAGATAGTCGAAAAGATGCCAGCAAACAAATAGGCTTTTGATTTTGACTTCCTTATTTTTCTGTCCTTATGATTCTTGATCTGGGCCATTGTGGGGTTGTTTGGAAGAAGAGGAACTTCGTAGTCCTCTTCTACAGCTTCCCAAAGATCCATTGCGTCTAGATAGGTCTCCATTCTCACAGCCCAAATTTGATAGTTGTCACCATCAAAAACTGGTGGAGTCATTGATGAAAAACTTGATTCTCCTTCCATTAGAACACTCAAATGAACTCACAGACCCCTCAAGAATATAGCTCTGATACCAATTGTTAGTTTTAAAGAATGAAAGAACAATAATTTTTTCTTAGGACAAGGAGAGAATGGAGGAAGATACACAAAAAATGTAATATGGAATTCTATTTTCATAATGCATCAGCTTACAATATATATAAGAACTGAAAAGTAAAGCTGCAGAAAAAAATAAACAAAAACAACTAATATATGGTACAGCACACATGGGTAGAGAACATGGTAGTAAAGCAGAAAACATAGAGTAGTGGTGCAGCAGCTAACAAAGAGTAGTGGTACAGCTGCACACATGAGCAGTAAGGACAGAGAACATGGTGGCAATTCAGAAAACATAGAGTAGTGGTGCAACATCTAACAAGGAGTAGTGGTACAGCTGCACACATGGGCAGTAAGGACAGAGTGGTGCAGCAGCACCTGATGTAAATCACCAACAACGTTTTGCATAAGATAAAGTGCAAGAAATAAAATGTTGCTGCAGCAAAAAGATGTCCTCAATCAGATTGCCATAGTCTGCCAAACAATCCTTCCTGCCTTGCAGCGCCAGTACCAAAGTTAAACAGTCTGTTTCGACCTCCAAAGCAGCAAGATACTCAATTAAAGATGGATAAATGAACTATGAAAAATTGAATTTCAATAAGAATTAGTTAAACGGAATCAACTGTACCTAAATTGAACAAAAAATAAGACAAAGCAATAAGAGGTGGGACCCAACTGACCAGCTAGGTCTAAAGGTCGACTGGCTGGGCCCATAGGTCGATCAGTCAGGTTCGAGATCCATGCTGCCTCCTAATTTTTTCTTCAACCTTTTTTCGCCTATTTTGCATGTCCTAGTTTGAAAATACATGTTATTTCTTGTTGGATTAGTTTTCCTACTTCTACAAGACAGCTTGGTCCCTAAGGAAACCTACTCTTATATATACTCTCCTACAGACACCAAAGACACACACAGAAGTTGAGAGCTAGAGTTTTCTGAAATCAAGATAGCTTTAGAATTCCCAAGAATTTTTCTCCTCCCATAAACCTTAAACCACTCCTAAAAAACCTACAAACTTTCATACAATTTCTTTTACATAAACTCTAGCCTCCATCGAAACCCGAAAACATAAACCTATTTTTTCCTACACTAATTCTCAAATCAAATTCAAGTTCTAGCATGCGTTAATCCATCAACGCACAAACTTCCATAATTTGAGGGCAATCCATACAACACGTGGAAAATCACTCACACTCTTGAATTAATCTTTCTACATTAGTCCCTCCGTAACACATAGAGAGTCCGAATTAGAAAAAGATAAATAATTTAATTTTAGCAATTTAATCTCCAACATGACAATAGATTACTTTGAACAACCATAAACTAATATGCTTGATTATGATGTTATGTTTTCATCTTTGCACGTCATATAGAAACATGCTTTAAATTTGCATTTGATTTCGTATGTCACATGGATTAGGGTTTGCATCTTAATTAAAAATAATAGTTTGTATAGGAATAATATTTTTGAGATTGTTTATATATTCACATATCATTTAGTTTAGGATTTTTCATGATTATATATTGCTCAAAGTTAACTGAAATTGACAAAAAATAGACTTTCCATTGAAAATTCAAATTTGCTAGAGCCAATAACAGGGGAGCCGTTTGGCTCCTTAAAAGGACCAATCAGCCCTGTACCTTCATTGATTGAGTCTTGTCTAGACATATTTGGCTCACATGGTCAAATTTTCAAATTTTGTCTTTCTTGGTTCCTTTTTGATTTATATTGTTTATTTCCTACTATGCTAATGTGTGTGTGTGTTTTTTTTTCTTTCTATTGTTAGGTAAATTCTACATATCATGCTCTCTAGTGATATTATTTTCCCAAGTTAAATTGTCTTTATGCTTAATTGTTATCCGTTGCTTGGTTGATATAACTGTTGATTGCCAAATTGCTTAATACAACTTTGGCTGAGTACACATGCATGTTTAGTGTGTATCAATCATTCTTCTCTCATACCCTAATCTCTTGCACCAAATCTCTCGTAGGACAATGATAATGGGTTTTGGCCCCTTTAAGGTCAAATGGGGACTTTAAATTACATGTTGTCTCTATATTGTGCTTAGATGATACATGTCTTGAAAAAATTATCCTTCAGTAAGGCCTAAAACCACATACAGTAAGATGTCTAACAGACAAAGTCAACACTTAAAAGCACACCCTCCTTGTGAGCCTCTTTACTACTCATAAATGGTTGTGTTCGACCTAGTAGGTTCTAATCCTTCCGTTTACGATCCCACTTCGATATGAATCCTCATTTATTCATCATTCCTCGAAGGGAATAGCCTTGATTATTATGCCCAAAGTCATGGGTATGGTGGAAAAGAGTGGTAATTACAGTTGACAACTCCGTTGGGGAGAATAAATCTCAAAGTATTTTTTTAAAAAAATATTTAAAATTTACCTGAACTTATTTTTGCTAAACTTCGCATTCGCATTCGTACTTGCACTTATCCTTGTTCTCATTCAAGGGGAGTGAGTTGGGGACCCGTTACCCATTTAGTATCTTGGTGTGACCCTTATCCGCTTTCATACACCTTTGGTGTGTGACATGATTCACTTAGCCATGTTAAGGCAATGAATGTTTGTTGCCACGTTTGTACTCTTGTGGTCCACCTAATTCGGCCACTCGAGGAGCAAAAGAACATCATTTTAGTCATTGAGTATTGAGCCATCCAAAGTTATAAGGTGTAGCCTAACAAATAAATAAACCTTAGAACCATCCTTCTAGGATAGGGACCCTTTCCATCCCTTTGCATGCTTGATGGATGTGTTTGATTCACATCACATGTGAAAAAAATTAAAATTGATTGTTTAATAACATGTTTGGGTGATAACATGTTGATTGTTTTGTTTCGAGATCTTGTCTGATTAAACTTGAATTAAATTTAAAAAAATCCAAATCAATATTAAGCCTTGAATTGACATGACTTTTCTCGTAGGTAAATAATATTTAATTAATATCAATAGATGATCCACACTAAAGTTGGAGCCCAAATTGGTTGGGCTTTAACCCAAAAGACTCCTACACAAGAAAATTTGATTAAAAATGGTCAAAAACCGCTAGGTATCAATTGGAATGGATCCGTCTCAAAAGGGGTCAACTTTGCCATAATTAACCTTATTTAGTTAGGCATAATGGATTTAGCTTAAAATCATCTTGGGCTTAACTCTTGTGAAATGGATATTGATATCAATCCAATACTATTTAATTTTTAGAACATTAAAATCAAATATGGATCAAAATAGCAAGTTTGGACTTAGATTGATTTAAAATGGGCTTAATCAAATAAAACCTCCATGCATTGCATAACTTTGTTTTTAACATTTGGGCTTAGATACATGAACCTCAAGTGGACTTTAACATATTTAATGGGATTCTATCTTTCTAATTTCTTTCAAAAGAAAAACTTGAGACCTAACAATAAGGTCAAAGTAATACTAAGGATAGGTGTAAAGATCTAATTTCGTTTCAAATTTTTGAACGGGTTGCATACGAATCCCAATGATGAATCTTTGACCCTAATGCATTCAAACTTGGTAAATGTACAGGTTGAATTTACTTTCAGATTAGAACCAATTGCAAGCATTTTTTTTTTTGTTCAAACTATTAAACCCACATTGATCTTAGATTAATTGGACATTATTTGATTCCATCAATTTTAAGCCCAAAGTCTTCAATTAAATTTTGGCCTAATCCAAAACCCACTAAAATACATTGATTTTTATTAAGTCCAAACAATTTTGGTCCAAATTTCAAGCCCAAGAAGACTTCCGATTTTTGTGAGTGAATTTTCAATTTGATCATCCACTTGGCACATTTTGAATTTCTAATTTTTAAGACAAGTTCTCTCTTTTTTGCATAAAAAATATTTTGTTTCATCTCCTCTTTTGGCCGCCCATTTTGAAGAAGAAAAGAGGAATTCTTTTACTCTCTCATTTGCTTTGTTATTTCCCCATTTTTCCTTTTGGTTTTCATCCTTTTTCATGCACCAAAGTCACATGTCTAACTTAAAAATTTACACTTCTTCCTCTCTTGGTGACCACCTATTTTGAAGAAGGAAAAAGGAATTCTTTTCCTCTCTCTTTTGCCTTGTTATTTTTCCATTACGCCTTTTGATTTTCATACTTTTTCATGCACCAAAGTCACATGTCTAATAAAAAAAATGCACTATTTTCCTCATATGTTGGCCGGCCATTGTATGCCAAAATTAAAAAAAATATTTTTCTTCTTTTTTACCTAGTTAATTCCCCATTTCTTCTTTTAGTTCTCTTCATTTTTCATGCATCAAAGTCCTCATTTTCTATATCAAAAATCCACACCATTCATTCCCTACATAGCTGACCATGAGATGAGAAAAATAGAAGTCTTCTTCCTCCTTCTTCCCTTAGTCTTACACATTTTCCTTCTTTAGCTTTCTCACTTTTTCATGCATCAAAATCTTCATATTCTACCTCAAAAATCTGCACCATTCATCCCTTACATAGATGACAATGTGAGGTAAAAAACAGGAAATATTATTCTTCCATTTTTACCTTGTTAGCACTTTTTTTTTTTAGCTTTCTCACTTTTTCATGCATCAAGTCCACTCTTTTTAAACAAAAAAAAAAAAAAAAACTACACTTATTCCTTTTGTTATGGCTGGTCATGTGATGGAGGATTTCTCATTCTCTTCTTTTTTATTTTTTCCTACACACTTACCATTCTCAAAGTCCATTTGTCCACCTTAAAAAATGTTCCTTTGACCACCAGAAAAGGAAGCCTTCCTTTATCCTATTTGGCTTTGATAAACCCACTTACCACTTCAAGATCTCACCTCAAAAACCACCCTTCTCTTCTTCCAAGTTTCAGCCACTTTGATGAAGTCTTCCTTCTCATTTCTTGGTTTGTTTGCCACCCACACCACTTCATTATTTCACCTAAAAACCCAAACATCTTTTCTCCCCAAATTCGACCACTTATAAGAAGTCCTCCTCCACTTATTTCTTACCTTGTTAACTACACTTTTCCTTCCAAAGCTCTCTCCCTATTTCCCACATATCAAAAGCCACCTGCACACCTCAAAAATCATCCTATCATATTCCCCATGGTTGGCCACCTAAAGGAGAAAGTCTTCCTCCCTCTTTTCTTACTTTCTTAACCACACCCCTCCATTCCTAGATCTTTACCCTTTTCCATGCATCAAAAGTCATCTTGACACCTCAAAATTTGCACCCCTCTCCCCCCCCCCCCCCTCACATAGTTGGCCATACCTTCTGCCACTTATTATTTTGTTGTTTGTTTATTACCTTGGACAACCCTCATTCCTTCTATAAATACCCCCACTTAATGTAAAGAAAGCAAGGTGAAAAAGAGGAGAAACTTTGTGAGAGAGACTTTAAAATTTTGAAAAGCATAAAAAAGAGTATATAAACAAGAGGAAGAAACAAAAGAGAAAAAAAAAAGAGGCAAACAAATAAAGAACAAGAGAGTACATTACTTTTAAAATTTTGCCACCTTTAGCAATCCTTAATCAAGTTCATCCTCCCAACTTATCAAGTCCACAAGAACACACAGATTTCCAATGATTATCTCCATGCGTGGAAATTTTCCTTAGCCAAAAAAGGTTGGTTAAAATTATTCTAGTTGTAAAATAAATTGCTAGTGTAATTTACATGTTTAAAATACATTGAAAATGGATCAAATAATTTAGCTTACTTGATAAAATCTACCTTAGTTTTAAGTATTCACTAGTTTCCTTCGTAATCTTAGTATTTAATTTCTCTTCACTAGTTGTATGTCTTTTTCCTCTTAACTTGCTAATAGTTTTAATTTAATCCCTCTTTGGTAAATGTAATGTTAAATCAATGGTAGTTTTAATGTTCTTTTTCTTAGCTTAGTTTCTTTAAGTTGTTCATTTCATGCTATCTAAGTTAGATGCTCTTTTTTAAGTTGATTGTTAAGACTTCTAGGATTAGTTTAATTCGAACCCCCTTGGTCCATGAAAATTTAGACCCCTTTTTGGTCTATGAAGATGTTTCATATTTGCGTGTTACGGGTTATCTTGAAACTTCCCTTTAATCACATGTTAGTTTAAGTTAGTCTAGCTTAGTCTATCTAGTTTAAAGTGGTTTAGTTTTAATCTACCTAGTTTAATCCACATATTTAATGTATCTAGTTTTAAGGTAGCTTAGTCTTAATCCATCTAGTTTAATTAGCTTAGTTTTAATCTATCTAGTTTAAATCTACACACTTTAATTCACTTCCTTAATCTTCACATTACAAGTAGTTTTAATCTTTGTTTTTTGTTTCGTAGTTAAAGTATTTTTTTCTTTATGTATTTACTTTTACCACACCACTTCTTTTATGTATTTACTTTTAAGTGTTTACATTACTATGTCATATTTGTTACAATGTTTGGGTGTCATTTTGTGCGAACAAAAATTGCAAAATGTGTGCTTGGATTTATTTTTAGTGTATGGAAATAATACTTAAATTAAAGTTTTGAATAATTTTCTTGAAACACGAAAGGCTAGACTCCAGTCTAAGCAAGAGAAGGAGCTTTAATTCCTCATTCTCTTGTACCCAAATCTCCCAAGCCTCAGAATCTCTCACGTAGACCAATGATAAGAGATTTGACCCCCTTCAAGGTTAAATGGTGGCTCCTTACCCGTCATCCTTACTTTATGCTCGGATGAAAACAATCACTTGTCTAATACATTAAAATTGCATCCGTCACGAGAGCATCCTTACTACTTAAAAAGGGTTTTTTATTAGACTTGATAGGTTTAACTCGTTTCCATATGCCTACTCATTGCAATCCTCACCCTTGCCATATCCATCATTCTTAAAGGGAAGTGGCCTTGGGTAATAAGTCGGATGCATGGGTAACAAGAGGAAAAGAGTGGTACCTACAGTTGGCGACTCCACTAGATAGATTTAACCTTCAAGTGTTTCTTGAAAATATTTTAAAACTTTAATCCTAAGTTATTATTCTATACTTCATTTTGCACACTAGTACCTACCTTTTACTCTCGACAGAGTAAATTGGGGGGCTCATTTTCTCTTGGTTTCTGGTGTGACCCTCATTTATTTATCTCCAGCCTTTGGTGTTGGGCAAGTTCCTCTTGGTAGTTATTTGTGTAACGAAGGTTTGCCATCGCTTTGGTACTCTTGTGGTCCACCTATTAGGCCATTAGAGGAGTATGATAGCATTCTTTTAGCTATTGGGTACTTGAGCCCACCAGAGTTATAAAGCAAGCTTACCCTTTTTTTAAGCAAACCGTAGAACTTTCCTATCTATGATAGGAACCTTTTGTATACTTTTGCTTGCTTGCATGTGTTTGTTCCCAGCTCACATGTGAAAGTAAGATAAAATCAATTTGTTTAATAACATTTTTTGTGGTCTTTGTTTTCCCTTAATTAAATTACAATTGAACAAATTAAACCCAATGTTGGGCCTAGTTTGGCCCAAAATAAAAGGTCTTATCTTAGTTAAGTTTTGTTAACTTGACATCATTAAGGAGCTCGCCCAAAGAAGTTAATGTTTATTGAACCTAACCTATGGAATCTAAGTGAATGAATGCCCAAGAATCAAGTGGAATGATCCAGGTAAAGGGTAATTCTTATCATTCATTTGAGTTTCTTGAGTTTGACTCAAATCATCATTAGGTTCTGAATCCCTTAGAGACTTTTTGATTTTAAATTCACAACACTTAACTATGAGAACCTTCTTATGGTTGGTCTAGACATATTGTAAGCCTAGTTTTGCTTAAAGCATGGAGACTTTCTCTTAGTCAAGTCTTGTTAGTTTGAACTCATTAAAGAGCCAATGAACGAAACTATTAATGATTGGATCCTAACCCGAGCAATCTGAGTGAATAGAAGCCATGTTAAAGGTAATCCTCATAATTCATTTGGGATTCTTAGGTTTTGTCCAAATCATCATTAGGTTCTGAATCCTTTGGGAGACTTATTGATTTTAATTTCATGACATTTAACTTTGAGAAAGCCCAAGTCCAAACCAAGGAAGTTTGATTAGAATTTAATCAAAAGGAATGTTCCTTTACATTCTTTGTATCCACCTATTTTGGCTAAATAAAAGCTTATTCGCAAGCGAAATTTAATTCATTCAGTGGGCCTTCAGATGCAAAACCATAACCCATTAATAAAGTTAAAGTAATACTACGGAAAAGTGAGTATAGCAAAAAGGATTCATGACATAAAGAACTCAAAAAATATTTTTTTTTCTCTTTCTTCCTGTAAAAAAAGAGTTATAGGTCCAAGCCAAGAAACAATCATTTCCCCACTTTGGTTAAGAACATTTAGTGGAAGACTAAGGAAAAAGTCTCCTACGGGTCTAGTCTTTTTTACAATGGAAGAGTATGAAGAAAATTTAGTTTTTGAGAGCAATTCAAGGTCAATTAGAGTAATTACCAATAAGGGCCTTAAGAATATCAACAGTTTGTTCGCCAACCTGGCTAAAAGACTGGACAACCTAGAATAAATGGTAGCCAAGAAAGAGTCTTAAGGTTCTAGGGGTGACAAAGAAGACTTTTTCGAGGATGATGAAGAATACCTCTTATCTAAAGAGTAGAAGAAGATTGATTTTGAAATGAAGGCCATTAGTTAGAAATTTGAGAAAATGTAGAGTATCTTAAGAAAATCTCAAGGCATTGATGGTTATCTCCTTGACATTGGCGGCCTGTGTACCTATCCCAAATTCAATCTACCACCAAAGTTCAAAATGCCCGATATGGATCTTTTTTATGGATCTAGGGATCCTAAAACCTAATTGAGGTAGTACACTGGTCTCTTGAAACTCTCTAGTTTGGACTAAGCAATTAGCTGCGTTCTTCCCCAATTCCTTCACTAGTACCACACTAAAGTGGTACTATTCTTAAGAGCTCAATACTCTTAAAGAATGAGAAGATGTGAACCAAGCATTTATAGCCTAGTATACTTACAACACCCATTTAGATATCACCATCAATGAAATGGAAACCACCAAGCAAAAGCCAGTTGAGACATTCTCATAATTTATCTCTTGCTGGAGAGAAAAGGCAGAGAAAATGGTCACAAAACCCATAGAGAAGGACTAGGTCAGAATTACAATGAGAAATCTCTAGTCGATGTACCAGGAGATGATATTACCATGCCCATTGTCAGTTTTGAGCTACTGATTGACTCAAGTACTCAAGTAGAAGATGCAATATTTGAGGATAAAATTGAGAAGACTGGTGGAAAGTTTGTGAAGAAAAATATTGCCAGTAGCAGTGGCGCTAAGCCCAATGAGGTGAACTTCGCTCATATATACAATGTACAATTAAGTGTATGGGTGGAAAACTCTTCGGTATCTCAACAACAGAACAGCCACGATCACAACTAGCTTAGCTGTTTCAAAAAAATGACTCAAAGAAAACACCTTGTCCCTAAACACTTCACACCTTTGGGGATAAGTTTGTCCTAAGCTTTTGCCAAGCTCACCAAAAAAGAAAAACTCTGCCCCTTGCCAGCAAGACCTTTACCCAACCTAGTTCCACCACACTGAGACCTCTCCATATATTGCTATTTCCATTAGTCAGCCAGTCATGACACCAATGAGTGTCAAAGACTAAAGATTAAATTTAAGATCTTATTGATAACGGTCTTAAGCCACCCTAAGTTGCTAAAAATCCCATGCCTAATTATCGAAATGTGGCCTTACCGAACTTCATCAACATGATCAAATAATTACCCACCATCCTTGACCTCTCCACTCTAATCACCCCAATAACAAAACACGACCCCAAACACAATCCCAAACGCCACCCTAAACACAAACATATATTTACCCTAGAATACCTCTGGAACTTCAAATACAACACTCCTTGCAGAGGGGCATTGATTAATGGCCTCTGGGGAAGTGACAGTAAGGATAAAAAGAAGGCAATAGCAGGAACAATGGCAGAGAAATCACTAATGAGGAAAAGTAGTGTGGTGACAGTGATAACCATAACAAAAAAAAAAAAAGCATTTAGCGTGAAGATCGAGAATTATGACAAGGCAGTAACAACATCAGTAGTAAACCAAGAGAAAAGTAGTGAAAGAAAAAGTAAGACTGTCTAGGATAATATTAGTGAAGAGGAAGAAGAAAAAATGAGTCAATTTACTCAAGATGGACATCATTTTAAGCCACCTTACCTTAAAGTTGATTCTTTTGGAAGAGAAGAAGGAGATGCAGAAAGAGTGACAGTGGAGAATTGAAAATTGAAAGAGAATGATGATGATAGAATCTGGTGTTATGGCAGTTGACAAAGACTCATGCTAACATCTCTATTTGGGGATTACTGATGTCTTCAAAGAGATACCGACAACTTATGCTGGACCATTTTGGTGGAGTGGACATTCCCACAAACACCCCCTTAATGATCTCTTAGCATTGATTGATGTATTGAAAAAAAGGGACCCATAACAGTGCCTTTTATCTAATAGCGAAGTGTCTCGAAAAGGAGATATCCCTGGTACTGGTTGATAATGGGTTAGCCTTAAATGTTTTGCCTCTGCAGAAGAAAATAATTCTAGGACTTGAGCAGGATGACTTCCGCATGAGTAGCCAAATAGTCCGAGCTTACGATAATACAGAGCGCCTGGTAGTCGGGATATTGAGCTTGAGATGCAAGCTGGGTCTGGGCGATATAGTGATTGATTTTCATGTCATTGACATTGTTGTATCCCTCAATATTCTGCTATGTAGACCATGGCTCCATAGTCTAGGGGAAATTCCTTTAACTTTCCATTAGAAGGTAAAGTACAAAGCTGGAAATCAAGTGATAACCCTGATCGGGGATAAAATCGGCATTTCCCTTGTGTTCGGTATCCAAGCAGAGAGCAAGAAGTTACATGGTTTCTCATCTGAAGAAGTGACAACTATTGATATAATAGATGTTGAATCATACATCAACCCTATGATCTTTCATATCATGAAAGGAATGAATTACTTCCCGGGAGCAAATCTAGGAAAGTATTGATACAAAGTGAAGGAATTCCCAAATTTTAAACAACAATTTAGAAGATGGAGCCTAGGCTTCAACCTGGTAGCAATAACAATAAAAAAAGAAAGTCATTTTCTTGGAACTCTGAATGGCAGTTTGTGAAAGAGGGATAAGACTTTCCTTACTATGAGTTCTCCGAGCCATGGGTAAATAGAAAGACTCAAGAAATGTAGCCAAGATTCAAGATATTTTTTTGATCTTGAGTTCTTTGAGAGGAGAATGGTAATAAAGATGAATGACCCATAGCTACCAAGTAATTAGATTGAAAATTTTGCTGATGGAACTTTGAGTATCCTAATGATGGGAGAGAGTCAAATAAAAGTCTTTAATCCAAGTGTGCTAATCAGGCCAGTTGATGGGCGCACCAACGACAATAGAGAGTTGGGTCAAACATATCTTTTCTTTCTTTTCTTTTTGTAAAATCAAGGGTGAGCAAGGGAATGATGTCCCTGACCCCCTCCTAAAGTCCAGTAATGTACTAGTCAAAAAACTAAATGAGATGATGAACAATTTTGAGTACTATGAGTCTTTTTTATGTGATGGGAAAGTTTTAAATAAAATTTTCCAAGAATCCCCTTTATCTAAAGAGGTTATTGAACTAGTTGAGAATGAAAAAGAAAGCACAGCCTAACCTAAAATAGAAAAAAATCGAATCATTAATTTATGAATTGATGGAAATCTATAAGAAATTCGCATTTGTTCAATATTATCTGACAAAGAAAATGAAAATCTAATAAAATTTTTGCATGAGTACAAAAATATATTTACATGGTCATATAAGGATATGCCAGGTATTGATCTATAAATTGTACAATATGATCCCTTTGAATCTAGAGGCCAATCCTATCAAGAAAAATTTGAAAAGAATAAGGGCAGACTGGGTAGTCAAGATCAAAGAAGAAATCCTCAAGTAGTTACAAGCCAGTTTCTTAATAGTCTCCAAATATCCTCAATGGGTAACAGAGATGATTGCAGTGCCAAAGAAAAATGGTAGGTTAGAGTGTAGGTGGATTACAAAGATCTTAATCGAGCTAGCACTAAAGATGATTTCCCTTTGCCTCAAATAGACATCCTTGTGGATAATATAACTGGCAATTCTTTTTGTCATTCATGGATGGTTATTTAGGGTATAATAAACTTTTAATGGTTTTTGAGGACAAAGAAAATACTACCTTTACTACTCAATAGAGCACCTTTTACTATAGGGTCATGCCATTCGGGCTTAAAAATGCTGGAGCAACTTATCAGAGATTGACCACCACTCTTTGCATGATATGATCCACAAGGAGGTGGAAGTATACATGGATGACAAGATTTTCATGTCTGAAAGTAGAGTGGGATGCCCTTCGGAAGTTCTTTAATAGAATTCATAAGTACAAGCTATGACTAAATCCTAAAAAGTGTGCATTCGGGGTTACCTCCAATAATCATCTAGGTTTTGTGGTCAATGAAATGGGAATCAAAGTGGATCTGAAAAAGGTGTCTGCAATCTTAGAGATATCAGTGCCAAAGACAAAGAAAGAGGTCAAAGGATTTTTGGGAAGACTTTAGTATATTAGCCGTTTCATTGCTAAACTCACCCATTTTCAAACTGCTTAGAAAAGACCAGCTAGTGATGTGGAATGAACAATATCAAGAAGCCTTTTAAAAGATCAAAGATTATCTGAAGAACCCTTGAATGTTGGTACCACCCAAGCATGGTGCTCCACTTTTGTTGTACTTATCTGTCACTAGCACTTCCATGGGGGCCAGCTAAAGAGGATGATGACAAAAAAGAAAGTGTCATCTACTATCTCAGCAACAAGCTTGTGGCTTATGAGTTGAACTATTCTTAGGTAGAAAAAATTTGCCTTGCTCTAGTTTGGGCTTCCAAGAAACTCAAGCATTATTTCATGTCCTTCTTAGTGAAAGTGATCTTTCACCTAGATGCTCTAAAACATATGTTTTAAGCCCTGATCTTAAGTGGAAGAATGATCAACTGGATGGTCATTCTCTCCCAGTTTGATCTTCAGTATGTGATCCTGAAGTCAGTCAAAGGAGGGATAATTTTATATTTCTTAACAGACTTTCTAGAAGAAATGAAAAAGATTGGAGAATTCAACTTTCTGGCTAAAAGAATTTTGGAAGTCAAAAACTGTGAGCAGAAGATGTAATTCGATGGGACAACCAATCAGGGAGGTTTCAGGATTAGAGCAGTGTTAACTTCTCCAAAAGGAACCATCACTACCTTCAATAGGCCTCTCCCAGACTACTTAGTTCTATTAATCACCAACTCGTTACACTAACTTAGATTTTCGGGTACTAAGCAAACCTTTACTCTCTACTTAGCTTAACGGATAGCAAGCGACCTTACAGAGAGATATCACTCAATCTCACAACTCTTATAGATTAAATACTACCAGAGTAGTAAAACGAAACTTTAATCTTTTAGCTCATGAGTTACGCTTGAGACTTATTCTTTTCTGTTGCTGAAATCTCTTCAGTACCACTGATTTATAGCTTTAGTTAAGCCTTCATAAAAGGCAACTCTAAAACATTCCTTTTCTGATTGAGATTCTCCATAAATGCAGATCCTATGATCTTCAACGGGTATCTCTAGTCAACTACTCAGTTGATTAGTCTTCTCTTTAGTAGACTGGGACTTTAGACTGGTCTTTTAAAAACTACTTCTTCTACAGATTGGTTAGTCTACTAACTGGTTCTCCTTACCGGTCAACTGTGATCGATTGGTCCCTCTTTACTAGTCGGCTGGTCAATCAGCCAGCTCCACCTCTGGTAGGCTGGTCAGTTGCTCAATTCCACCAACGATCGGATGATCAGTGGCCTGGTCTTCACCGATCAACTGGGTAGCTAACTGCCTCACTAGGTAGCTGTCTGGTAGATGACTGCATTACTAGGTAGTTGTCTAGGTAGATGATTGCCTCTCCCTTTTGCAGATTCTGATTTCATGCTAAATAGCCTGCACACTCAATAGACTTGATTAGTAAATTACACAAGTTTTATCTACTTCAAAATATCCAACACTTTTCCCTTTTTTGATGTAGATGAAGCGATCAAACAAAATCATTAATTTTATGCAGCCTAAAAATTCTCTCTCTTTTGTCTAAAAACAAAAAGTAGGTTTTATATTCTCCCTGAACAAATGCAATTTTAAAATCAAACATTCAAAGCAAACTCCCACTAAACATGTGGGACATAAAAACATGCATATCATATAAACCTGCAAATGACACAATCATAGCAAAAATTAAACGTGCAATGCAATTTAAACTGATTAAAATTTGGACAACTCAACCCTTACAAGATTATTTTCCTTATCTCCCTCGTTTGGTAAATTGTTCCCATCTTCTAAGACTACAAGACAAAGATTCGCAAGTTAGGGAGAGAAGCTCTCAACTGCTACAATAACTTGTCCATGGTTTCCCGCTCTTCTCTCTTCCCCCTCCCATTCTCTCTGCATCAAAACCACTGCTCTCTCTAGCGTAGGTAAGAAGAAATCCAGTAGGAAACCTCCTCTCTCAGTCCAAGAGCAGAAAGACTTGGATTTTGTTAATAATCATTTCAAATCCAAAATTGCTACAGTACCAGATTTGCATGAAGAAGAAGAAGTTCCAATAGACTCAAGCAAAAATGAGTCTAGAGGATCAAGCAAAGAGTCAGAAAGCTTTTCCTGCTCCTTGGGAGAGGAGGAGTTGAAGTCTTTGAGACCTGAGATGGAGGGCTCTGCCTCGGGCTATGAAGAAAGTTCACACAGAGTATCAATGGTGAACAGTAACATTATCAAGCAAAGGCATTGAAAACAATGCAGAAAGAGACTCAGGCTTCAAAGGATGAGAACCAAAGCTCTTCAGATAAGAGTGATGAGGATTCAGTACAGGTAGAGTAATATACTTCCAGTGAAGAAGATGAAAATGATCCCAGCTGCCAAGCTACTGTTCACGGAGGACCAGTTGTAGCAAGGTGAGGAAAGAAAAAGGCAAGGAATGGGATCAGGGCACACTCTCCCTTGAAGAATGGAGGTCCCCCTACTGGTTCAAGTTCCAATGAGGCACTCTATAGGCCGGATGCTTCACCTGGTGCACAAGAGAAAACAAAGGCTAAAGGTTATGACAACAATGACAGCTCTCCCTAGGAGGAAAGTAAGAAAGCTCATTGGGTTAGCTTATTTGCTGACAATAGGAAGCAAAGTAAGGGCCTACAACTTTTTACTATTCAATGTGAGGGTGATACAGTTTGTGAGACAGAAGAATACATTGAGGAAGTGTTTGGAGACTACCCCTTCTGCTTGGTTGGATACGTTGCTGGAAGGTTCCCAAGGAGGGCTGCCCTTAAGATGCTCACAGACTCCTAGAAGGTAAAAGTCTTACTCAATTCCATGATAGTGGCTGGATTGTATTCAAATTTGAGAATATTGAGGCTAGTATAAATGTTTTATAAGAAGGATCTTTCCAAGTATATGGTATACCTTTACTCTTGAAACCTATGCCTAAATTTTTCTAATTTGGCAATGAAGAAATAAGCATTATCCCTATTTGGATTCAACTGAAGGGTCTTCCTCTTGAGTTGTGGACTACAAACTACCTTAGTAAGATAGGCTCCCAAATTGGAAAGCCTCTCTATGCTGACTAGTTTACAAACAATAAATAAAGAATTTCATATGCTAGGCTGCTTGTGGAGATTGATGTAGCAAAGAAAATTAAGTTCTCAGTGCCTGTTAGCTTCCCTAATTGGAACACCTTAGAGCAAAGGATATCTTATGAAAACCTCCCTAGATATTGCCCCAAGTGTAAGGTCCTAGGCCATGACCTCCAATCTTGCAGCCTTAATGTAAAGTCAGATAAGGGGAGAAAGTAGAATGGTAAGGGGACAAAAAAACCAAGGCAAGAAGGGTCTAAAGCTCCAATTGATACTGACAAAGGGGGGAACAACCAAGATGCTGAGACAGTAGGGGTTAGCCCATGTCCAGTTCCTCCAATCATAGGAAATACAACTCAAGAACCCAGAGGTACAGTCCAAGTAGTGAATCCACCTGAAGGGGAGGGTCCCAGTTCCAAAGAAGCAAGGGTGGAGGGAGACCAGGTGCAAGCTTTAGCATCAGTCCAATTGATATCTGGATTAAAGTCCATCCATCCCACTGAACCTTCTGACATCTGTGTGTTGCCCAAGAAGACAAGAGTGCAGGGGAGTAGCTTGCCTAGTACAAAGAAGAAAAAAGGGAAATCAGGCCTGAAAGATCCTCATATAGTTAGGAAGAGAGGGAAATCCTCCCAGAACCCTCAATGATTTTAGCATGCTGGAACATTAGAGGTTTTCACAAACCCCTGAAGCATAATGGGGTGTTGCACCTCATGAAAAGTAAAAAGGTTGATATGATAGGAATATTGGATTCCAAGCTTGATGAAGACAAGCTGCTCATAATTATGGGCAACAAAGTCAGCTTTTGAGACAGATTAACAATTTTTCAGCTCACCCTGCTGGCAGGATTTTGGTGATGTGGGACCCTTCTAAAGTCAGTATGTCTATAATTGAAGCATGCCCCCAAGTTATTCATTGTAATGTTTCTTGTTTAGTTTCCTCTTGTAAATTTGTAATCAGCTTTGTATATGGTTTTAATACTATTGTTGCTAGAAGACCTTTGTGGGATAATTTGTGTAGTTTCAGCTATGATAACCCAGCTCCTTGGCTTGTTCTGGGGGATTTTAACAATGTTTTTGCTGTTGATGAGAAAGTAAATGGGCTGCCTATAACAGATTATGAGTTAAGGGACCCCTCTTTTTGTTGTAGAGAAACTTGTCTTACTGATGTAAGTGCAACTGGATGCATGTTCACTTGGTCAAACAATAAAATCTGGTGTAAACTGGATTGAGTGATGGTGAATAATTTCTGGTACCATAAGGGGCTCAAAGCCCAGGCCACATTCCTTCCTACTGGATGTCTTTCTGATCATTCTCCGTGCGTTGTTACCTTACTAGATGAAGTTAGGGGGGGCAAAAGATCCTTTAAGTTTTTCAACATGTGGACTGACCATGATAAGTTTCTTGATACTGTTAAATCACACTGGGGCAGTACCTTGGGTGGCTCAAAACTTTTCAAACTGTGCAGAAACCTGAAAGCTCTCAAAACCTATCTTAAACTGCTCAATGAAAAACACTTCAGTCACATCATTGAGAGAGCTCTAGAGGATTAAGCTGTCCAATCTCCAAAGGGAGCTTCATGATAATCCCTCTGATTTAGAGCTTCAAAAAATGGTGGCTGATCAGAAGCTGAAGGCCTTTCAACTTGCTGAAGCTGAGAGGAGCTTCCTATCCCAGCAGGCCAAATGCAGATATCTTCTAAACAGTGATAGGGGTTCAAAATTTTTCCATGCCCTGTTAAAAAGGAAGACTAGTAAAAACCACATGGCTGCTGTGGTCTTCTCAAATAGGTCGCAGACTACCTCTGAAGCTGAAGTGGTTGAGGAGTTCCTAAAGTTCTACAAGGACTTTTTAGGATCTTCTTCCAGTTGCAAGCCCCTTGATCTGGAAGCAATTAGAGAAGGTCCTACAATCCAAGAGAGCCAAGCTGACCTGCTGATTAAGGATGTCACAGTGGAAGAGATCAAGGAAGCCCTTTGGAGTGTAGGGGAGGACAAGTCATCTGGTCCAGATGGCTATTCTTCCAGATATTTTAAGAAATCGTGGGATGTGATAAACCAAGATATCATTAAGGCTGTGCAGGAATTTTTCCAAAATGGGAGATTACTAAAACAGTTAAACCATACCTCCCTTGCTTTGATCCCAAAATGTAAACAAGCTTATAAAGTTGAGGATTTCAGACCTATAGCCTGTTGCAATGTGATCTATAAGATCATCTCTAAGATATTTGCCTCCAGATTAGCGCCCTGCTTGAACCTCATTGTCAACCCAGCCCAGGCAGCCTTCATCAAATCCAGAAGCGTGACTGAAAATATCTACCTAGTCCAGGAACTGCTCAGAAAGTATTGCAGGAAAAAAATCTCTCCAAGGTGTATGATCAAGATAGACCTTAGAAAAGCCTATGACACTGTGGAATGGAAATTTCTGAACAGTTTAATAGAGGGTCTTGGGTTTCCTGAAAAATTTAGAAAATGGATCATAGAATGTGTAACTACAACAGCCTTCTCTCTATCCATTAATGGGAGTCTGCATGGTTTTTTTGCTGGCAAAAGGGGCCTTAGACAAGGAGACCCCTCTCCCCATATTTGTTTGTCTTGATTGTGGAGTACTTGTCCAGACTTCTTGGGAGACTGAATGAAGAAGATGGATTTAGATATTATCCTAAGTGTGATAAACTCAAGATCACCCACTTGGCTTTTGCTGATGACCTCATTCTCTTTGCTAGAGGGGATGTTAGATTTGTTGGGCAGCTTATGAAGTGTGTCAACCAATTTAGTGAGTGCTCAAGGCTGCAAGCAAGCCTGGCCAAATCAAATATCTTACATGTTGGAGTCCAGGCTGCTGAGTTAATGGAAATTAGAAGGATCACTAGAATGGAGGATGGTAGCCTCCCTTTCAAATACTTGGGGGTTCCTCTGGCTTCAGCAAGATTAAATGCTACTCACCACTCCCCCCTTATTGAAAAAATAGCTGGGTACATAAATGTCTGGGCTGGCTCTTCTTTGTCATATGTTGACAGAACAGAACTGATCAAATCAGTGCTTTAAGGAGTGGAGTGTTTTTGGCTGGCCATCTTCCCTATCCCTGGCAACATCCTAGAGAAAATAATTAGGATATGCAGAACATTTCTATGGAATGGTAAGAGTAATGGTATGAGGAAGACTCTTGTAGCCTGGGCTGACTTATGCAAACCAAAAACTAAAAGAGGTTTAGGCTTGATTGACTTAAAAGCATGGAACAAGGTTCTCCTTACCAGGGTCCTTTAGAACATCCACATGAAGAAAGACTCTTTATGGATTCAGTGGGTTCAGCACTACTACCTGATGAACAGATCTATCTGGGAGATCATGGCAAGAAAGGATGACTCCCCTCTTTGGAAGAGAATTCTAGAAATCAGAGATGACTTAACTGGCCAGTCATCTTCTTCCTAGCAGGCCAAGGATAGATTAATGGAATAGAGGGTTCAGAATGATCTGTGCATAAAAAAGGTCTATAACTCAATCAGACTGAAATGAAATGTAGTTAGTTGGGCCTCATTGGTGTGGAATGGTCACTGGCCCCCTAAGCACTCTTTTATTCTTTGGCTGACCATACAGAATAGGCTTCTCACTAAGGATAGACTTCAGCTGGAAGAAGATGACAAACTCTGCCCCCTATATAAAGAGCAAGATGAAACTAAGGAGCACCTCTTCTTCTCATGCAGGATAAGTAAGGAAACCTGGGATACCATCAAAGTTTGGCTAGGTTGCAGAAGACAAATGACTACAATAGAAAGTGCAATCAAGTGGACCCAAAAAGTAAGAGGAAATGGCCCCTCAGCCATAGCAAAAATGATAGCCCTAGCTTGCACAATGTACAGTATATGGATGGCTAGAAATGCTAAACTATTTGAACAAGCTCCTGTTCAACCTACCAACCTAGCCAAGAAGATCCAAATTGTTATTTATAGAATTGTGTATACTTTTTGCCCAGAGATTAGGCTTCAATTGCAAGCTTATTTTTGTTTTGCTACTATTTTGCTCTCATTATAAATCCCTTGGGAATGCCCAGTGATAATTTTGTACATTTTGATTAATGCAAGCTTTATTTACAGATAAAAAAAAAAAAAAAGATTCGCAACTTGCTTTTAGATATCTGAATCCTCAGATTCATCATTACTCCAAGTTGCTACTACTTATTTTCTCTTCTTGAAACTAAATCCTTTCAGCCTTGGACAATGTGTCCTTCTGTGATTGAGCTTGTTGCATTCAAAACACATTGATTCTCTCCTTGATGATTATCCTTTCTGATCTAAAAACTTATGGGTAAATTTATTAGCATAATTAGATATACTATTTTTCCCGAATTTCTTACCCTTTGTAAATTGATCAAGATTTTTCTTAAACTATCTAGTTAATTTAGTAATTTCGTCTTCGTCTGATGAAACTTCACCATTAGATGTTTCTTCATTGTCATTCTTAGCTGCTTTGAAAGCAATGATTTTTTTTTGGTTATCCTCGTTAGCTTTCAATGTCTTCAAGTTAATCTTATGAGTCATCAATGATCCAACGAAGTCTTCCAAGGCCATGGTTATGAACTTTTCTGACTCCTCGATTGTTAACACCTTGGATAACCATTCCTTGGATAGGCACCTGAGCATCTTGATCACTTGATCCTACTGAGTGAACTCTTTTACCAACTACTTCAGCTTATTCACTATCTCGGTGAATTGGGTGGTCATCTCTGAAATGCTTTCGTCCACTCCCATCCTGAAAGAATCAAATGATGACATTAGAATATTGATCTTAGTCAATTTTACTTTATTTATATCTTCAAAGGTAGCATTTAGCTTGTTCTAGATTTTTTGGGTTGTCTTGCAAATCTGGATCCAGTTGAAATGATTCTTGTTAATCCTGCAGTATAGGAGATGCATGACTTTGTTGTTGATTTCTCGTTGAGTTTTCTCAGCTTGAATGCACCCATCTTCATCCTTCTCGTACTTTATATCACCAATCCTTTTGGTGTGTTTATAAGGTCCTTTAATAATCACCCTCCAACAATTTGAGTTTATGCTTTCGATAAAAACTATCTACCTCTTCTTCTAAAAGGAATAGTTCGACCCAAAAAAATTGGTGGAGTGAACTTGATAAGTTGCTCAGTATCGTTGTTTGCAGTACATGCACTCATTCTTCAGGAACTTCTTGATGATTAGTTAAATGGTATGAAGATCTGCTCTTATACCAATTGTTAGGAAATATGAGGAGAGATGAGTTCGTTCTACAAGAGATTTGGATGATCAATACAATAAATAATATAGAAGAATTAAACAGAAATTAAAATTCTAAAGAAAGAAAGAATGGGATACAGGGATTTATAGTGGTTCCGTAATAATCATGCCTATGTCCACTTCTTCAATAGCCCTCCCCTGGTTTACTGAGTTTCACTAATCACCAACTCATTATACTGACTTAGATTTCCGAGTACCAAGCAGACCTTTACACTCTGCTTGATTTTATAGGTAGCAAGCAATCTTACGGAGATATCACTCAATCTCACAACTCTTACAGATTAAATACTATTGGAGTAATAAAATGAAACTTTGATCTTTTAGCTCATGAGTTACACTTGAGACTTATTCATTTCTCTTTCTAAACTCCTTTTAGCAACCACTGATTTATAGCTTCAACCAAGCCTTCCCAAAAGGCAACTCTGAAACATTTTTTTTTCTGACTGAGATTCTCTTTAAATTCAAATCCTGTGATCTTCAATGAGTGTTGTGAGTTTTAAATTACTCGCAAGCGCACGAGTCTTTTGCAGTATAGTATTGTGCAAGTGTGAGGTCGAATCCACAGGGAATTGCATTATGAAAATATACTTTTAATCTAAACTAACTCTATCTTAACCTAGTTCCGAATTTCAGAATGATATTGCAAAATAAATTAAAACTAAACTAAGTTGATTTTAAAACTAATAATAAAAAGCACTAAGGTTTTTGAATCTGCCCCACCGAAGTTAAGCATATATGTTCTAAAAATAAAGCCTATCAAAACATTCAATGAATCCAACTATAAGACAAAAAACAAAGAATATCCCAACTAAACCAAAAGCATCCAATGTATCCGCTCTCAACAAATCACAAAAGAAATCCAATTTAATCAAAAAGCATTCAATGTATCCATCAGATGAAACACAAAGAATATCCAACAGACAATTTAAACTCAATCAATTATAAGATTAACTCAAATAATTGACAGAACATTTTATACTAAAAATTGTCAGATTTGTACAAGCAAATCTGAACTACTACGCCAAACAACGGCGGGGCTTCATCTTCAACCTTAGTTGAAGAGTCTAGCCATTCATAACTATAAAACTATAATAAAAAGTGCTAAACATTTAAACTAAAACAACTGAATATAAAAAAATAAATAAACAGCTTTACATGGGAGAAATTCCACTCGTTGACGGGCGGTGCTTCCCCTCGTGGTAGCAATGCCTTCGGGATCTACCAGAATGCTAGCGGATGTCCACCGATAAACACCAAAGTGGCTCAGGAATTGTACACTGAATAATGAGGCCAGATAGTGTTTATATAGGGGAAGTCTAGGAGCACTGCAGGTTTCAGATTCGATGTGGGATACTGGCCCTAGTGCGCTCGATCGCAGAATGGTGCGATCGATCGCATGTGCACTTGATCGCATGTCTTGTGAGCACGATCGCATGTGCGCTCGATTGCATGTCTGTTACGATCGATCGCAGACGCACTGAACAGAAACTATTTTGATGTGGGATGTTGACCTTGCGCTCGTTCGTAGGCAAGTGCGCTCGATCGCATATCTCGTGCGATCGATCGCAATGTCTCCTGAAGCTTCACATCTCCCGAAATGCTTCAATTTCTCCACAAACTTGTAAAAATACACAAAATACAAAAAAGACATAAAATAAATTGAAATACTACTAACTAAGAGCATAACAAATATAAGTTAAGGGTCTAAAATATGCAATATTTAAGACTCATCAAATACCTCAAAACTTATATTTTGCTAGTCCCTCACCAAAACAAAATAAAAGACTCAATGAAAAACAAAGAACATAAAGATAAGTTCATCACTCATGGTATCAAAAAATTTAAGAAGCACACATCACCAAGATATTCATTCATGAGCAAGCTTAAAAAGGTAAACCCATCTTCGCAATGAATAGAAAAGTTAAAATCTAATTACTTACAAAAGGCAGGTTAAGGCATCACAAGCTTGAATCAGTGTAAGGTGAATTAGCATATAAAAATGAAGCTTCCGAGTAACTCTAATGTGTAAGGTCTCCATGTCTCAAGATTCACCGAATTTCCCATCAAAATGAACGAAAAAGGCATAGTTTTTTTTTTTAATTTTTAATTATATATATATATATATATATAAGGCACGGCTATGTCTAGTTCACTTAAGCTTTCTAATTGACCCAGGTAGCGAGTGTTGAGTCAATGACTCCAAAACCAGATGGTTTTAGGGCATTAGGTGTAAAGACACCCCTAAGGACTTATTAACTCGAGTAAAAAAGGCTACGAAATTAAACCGGCCTTGATACTACCAAGCAAAATTCCACCTTTTGACGTGAACACTCACTGCTTACTGAGGCAAGAGGTCCAGTTACTCAGCAGAAAGTTTTGCAATGATCATTATGAATAAAATTCCCACATTTTGACGTGAACACTCACTGCTTATTGAGGCAAGAGATCCAGTTACTCAATGAAATATTTATTGATGATGATCATTATAAACATTAGTAGTAAATTTTTTTTTTATTTTTTAATTTTTTTAAGCTTTTCTATGCCCAAGTGTTCATCCAACAAGTCATCCAGTTTCAGTTAAGATAAGGAAAATTACACATTAAAATCACATGTCATACCTCACATAATGTGTGCTAATGTGCTCGTGTTAGATTAGGTCAAACATGTGAATTCTCAAATGCCTAAGGTAAGTAACTAAATTTTAAAATTTATCACCAGATCATGTGTTCAAAATGTTAAGCTCACCAATGACATCACATCACAGAAAATGTTTAGATCAACCAAAATTTCACGATAACATGAGCATGCATTTATCTCTACAATGAAAAGACAACAAATTAGGACAAAGTGTGTGATGTGTCTCCCATACCCCCAAACTTAAATTACACATTGACCCCAATGTGTGACTAATATGGAAAGAGCTGACTTGAGATATGGAGAACTATCTGGACTGGTATGGCTCATAGCATACCCCCAAACTTGAACTGAAGTACGCATTGTCCCTGAAAAATAAATAAAAAAAAACTGGAAAACAAAAAATACTGGAAACAAACATTAATCATAAAAATGCGAAATAATAAATAAACAGAAAAGATAAGCTGTGAGGTGCCTCCCATGAGCGCTAAGTTTAAAGTCTTCAGCCAGACTCCTCTTAGTAGACGACACTCAATCAGAGTAACTAGGATCCTCCAATAATATCGTCTCTATGTCCGGACTCCTTAACTCCAAGAATGGTTTTAGCCTTTGTCTATTTACCTTAAAAGTGTTACCATTCTTGAGATCCTCAATCTCGATGGCCCCATGAGGAAAAACTGACCGAATAATAAATGGACCTGTCCAACGAGATTTGAGCTTGCCTGGAAAAAGATGCAAGCGTGAATTGTAAAGAATAACTTTTTGACCCAGCTCAAAAGCTCGTCTCAAAATGTTTTGGTCATGAGTATTCTTCATTTATGCTTTGTATGATCTGGCACACTCATATGCATCATTCCGCAGCTCCTCCAATTCATTGAGTTAGAGCTTCTATTGTGAGCCAGCCTTAGAAAGATTGAAATTCAGTTGCTTGATAGCCCAATACGCATGATGCTCTAATTCGATCAGAAGGTGACATGCCTTTCCGTACACAATACGATAGAGAGACATACCAATTGGCGTCTTGAAGGCTGTCCGATATGCCCACAGTGCATCAGTCAATCGCTGAGACCAATCCTTTCTACTAGGGTTCACAGTTTTCTCTAAAATGTGTTTGATCTCGCGATTAGAAATTTCCACTTGTCCACTCGTCTGTGGGTGATATGGGGTGGCAACCTTGTGTGTGATGAAATACTTCTTCATCAACTGCTCAAAAATCTGTTTGCAAAAGTGCTTACCTCCATCACTTATGATTGCTTGAGGCATACCAAATTGAGCAAAAATAGTGTCCTTTAAAAATTGGACCACAACTCTGTGGTCATTGGTCTTGCATGCAACGGCCTCCACCTATTTGGATAGATAATCCACAGCAACTAGAATGTACAAGTTGCCAAAGGAGTTTGGGAACGGTCCCATAAAATCAATGCCCCATACGTCAAAAATCTCAACAATCAGAATAGGATTGAGGGGCATCATATTCCTTTTAGAAAGACTCCCTAGCTTTTGGCAACGCTCACAAGATACACAGTAGGTGTGAGAGTCCCGGAACATGCTAGGCCAATAAAATCCATACTGCAAAATCTTTGCAGTGGTCTTTTTAGCACTGAAATGGGCTCCACAAGCATGATCGTGACAAAAGGCGATGATGTTAGATTGGTCATGCTCAGGAATACACCTTCTGATGATCTGATCAGGACAATACTTAAACAGATAAGGATCATCCCAGAAAAAATGTTTTACCATGGCTAAAAACTTTGATTTATCTTGTCGCCCCCAGTGCAAAGGCATGTGTCCGCTGACAAGATAGTTTTCTATATCAGCAAACCATGGAGCGAGATTTTGAGCAATGAGCATTAACTGCTCATCAGGAAAGGTCTCAGAAATGGGAGTGGCGGCCACAGCGAAATCCACAATCAATCTAGATAAATGATCCGCCACCACATTTTCAGAACCTTTCTTATCCTGAATCTCGATGTTGAACTCTTGAAGTAGCAAGATCCATCGGATAAAACGAGATTTAGCATATTTTTTAGAGAAAAGATACTTCAAGGCTGCATGATCCGAGTAGATAATGACCTTAGATCCTAACAAGTAGGATCTGAACTTGTCTAATGCAAAAACGACTGCTAACAACTCCTTCTCAGTGGTAGAGTAATTAAGTTGTGCGTCGTTTAGAGTTCGACTCGTATAATAGATAACATGGGGAAGTTTATCAACACACTGCCCCAAAACAGTTCCAACAGCATAATCTGATGCGTCACACATAATCTCAAAAGGCACACCCCAGTTGGGTGGCTGAATAATGGGTGTGGATTTCAGAATCTTCTTTAGATCCCCAAATGCTTTCTTACAGTCCTCATCAAATATAAATGGGGCATCATTTTGTAATAACTGGCACAAGGGCCTAGCGATTTTGCTGAAATTCTGGATAAATCGCCTATAGAAACCTGCATGGCCCAGAAAAGATCGAACCTCCTTCACTGTACGTGGGGGTGGAAGGTTGGAAATCAGGTCCACCTTTGCTTTGTCGACCTCAATCCCCTGATGAGATACGACATGCCCCAGTACAATGCCTTACTTAACCATAAAATGACATTTCTCCCAATTAAGCACTAGGTTCTTCTCCTTGCACCGCACTAAAACCAAAGTAAGACGATGCAGGCACTCCTCAAATGTTGAACCGAAGACGAAGAAGTCGTCCATGAAAATCTCTAAGAAGCGCTCTACCATGTCAGAAAATATACTGACCATGCACCGCTGAAAAGTAGTGGGTGCATTGCATAACCCAAAGGGTATGCGACGGTAGGCGAAAGTCCCAAAAAGATAGGTAAACGTCGTCTTCTCTTGATCTTCGGGGTCTACGGGGACTTGGTTATATCCAGAATAACCATCCAAAAAACAATAGTACTCGTGCCCAGCCAAACACTCCACCATCTGATCAATAAATGGCAGTGGAAAGTGATCCTTCCTTGTGGCAACGTTCAGCTTACGGTAGTCTATACACACTCTCCACCCTGACTGAACACGAGTTGGCACCAACTCATCGTCCTTATTCTTTTCTACCGTCAATCCTGCTCACTTGGGCACGACATGAATCAGGCTCACCCATTTGCTATCAGAGATGGGATAAATGATCCCTGCATCTAACAGCTTAATTACTTCTGCCCTCACAACCTCTTGCATAGCTGGGTTGAGCCTTCTTTGTGGCTCCCTTGATGGCTTGGTATTCTCCTCCAAATGTATCTTGTGCATCACCACCGAGGGGCTGATTCCCCTGATATCCTCAATGGTCTACCTGATAGCTTCTTTGTGCTCTCTTAAGACATCTAATAATTTTTCCTCTTGAGCTTCACCCAAATCTGAAGCTATAATCACAGGCAAACTATCTGCTGAACCTAAGAACTTATACTTAAGATTATCTGGTAAAGGCTTAAGTTCCTACTTGGGGGTTTTAGGTTCGGCGGTTTCCTCTGTCTCATTTCTTTCTTGAGGGTCAGACTCCAAAATGGCATTCACTTCCTCAAGTAGCTTATCTAAGCCCAAGTCCTCTCTAAAGTGAGCAAAACACTCATCTAGGGGATCCTCAATGCTTGATTCGTCCACAGTCTCCTCCAAAATCTCCTCTATCAAGCATACATTTCTCACTTCATCATATTCCAGCGGTTGCCTAGTGATATCAAAGATGTTTAACTCCACTGTCATATTTTCGAAGGAGATCTTCATCACCCCTGTCCTACAATTGATTAGGGCGTTAGCCGTAGCTAAGAATGGTCGCCTTAGAATTACCGGTATTTGAATCCTTACATTCTGGACCGGTTCTGTGTCAAGCACAATAAAATTCACTGGGAAATAGAATTTATCCACTTTTATCAAGACGTCCTCAACTATTCCCCGTGGTCTTTTCACTGACCTGTCAGCCAATTGAAGCGTTGTGGATGTGGGCTTCAATTCTCCTAACCCTAACTGCAAATAGATTGAGTAGGGTAGAAGATTCACACTCATCCCTAGATCTAAAAGAGCCCTCTCAATATGGCTGACTCCTATCGTGCAAGAGATGGTAGGACACCCCGGGTCCTTATACTTGATGAGTAGCTTGTACTGAAGGATTGAGCTGACCTGCTTGGTCAAAAAAAACTTCTTTGGGACATTCGTCCTCCTCTTGATAGTGACCAAGTCTTTTAAAAACTTGGCATATGACAGCACTTGATGGATGACATCCAAAAATGGGATATTGATTTGGACTTGCTTGAATATCTCTAGAATTTCCTCATACTTCCCTCCTTTCTTGGGTGCCTGTAGTCTGTCGGGGTAAGGCACTCTAGGTACAAACGACCTAGGAGGGTCTTTTTCAGTAGGTGTGGTTGTAGATGGCTCAGCATCTCTCTTCTCGTTGTTGCCACTCCCTTGCCCTTGCTGCATAGCAGGGCTCTCTTCCACTCGATTGTCCACTTGTCTTCCAGACCTCAGTGTGACAATCGACTGTACTTGTTCCTCCCCGTGCATAGGAGTTGATGAACTCCCAACCATAAATTGTCCTTTCGAGTTGGTCATGGGCTGACTAGGGAACTTCCCCATCTCTCTTTCACCCAAGTGACTTACAATTTGCCCTATTTGACTCTCTAGCTTGGCAATTGCTTGAGTGTTTACCACTGTTGCACTCCTCACATCACTCATATTTTGGCTAGTCGCCTTCATGAACTTCTTAAGGGTGTCCTCTAGCGACTGTGAAACTGGCACTGGTGTTTGAGTGGGTGTGTGGTAAGCAGGTGAAGGTGTTGGATGGACAGAACGACCATGATTAGGAATTTGTGGGGCAAATCCGGGAGGATATTGATTTTGAGCATGATGAGGGGCTCCTCCCTGATTCATTGGTTGGTTCTGCCTCCATGAAAAATTTGGGTGGTTCCACCACCCTGGATTGTACGTCTCGGAGTACAATCCATTTGACTGCCTTCGAAAGTCATTGAAAGCATTTACTTGTTCCATAGGATACTCGGCACAAGCCAGCATTGATGGGCAATTCTGTGCTAGATGCATGGGACTAGCACAGATGAAATAGCTTTCAACATTGAATGTGTTGGCAGCATTGATGGATTGGCTCACAGTGAGAGCGTCAATCTTCTTAGTGAGGGCATCTAACTTTATCCTCAAATCAGCGTCCTCCCTGACCTCATAGATGCCTCCCCTCTTAGGAGCACAAATGGACTTATCTCTACAGCTTGAAAAATCCCACTGCTGTAAGTTATCGGACAACTTGTCCAATGCCGTATATGCTTCGTCTCCTGTCACACTCAAGAATGCCCCCCCATTCATAGACTCGATCATGCTACGGTTGGGTTGAGTCAACCCTTGGTAGAAGAATTGAACGAGTCTCCACTTCTCATATCCATGTGGAGGGCATCTGATCAGTAACTCTTTAAAACGCTCCCAACTCTCAGAGAACTTCTCATCCTCGTCCTAAGTGAAAGAGCTAATCTCCTTTCGGCACTCATTCACTCTAGACATTGGGAAAAACTTATGATAAAATTTGCTAAGTAGGTTTTCCCAAGATGTAATAGACCCGGACGTGTTGGAATCCAACCACGCCCTAGCTCTATCATGAAGAGAGAAAGGGAATAGTCGAAGATGGATTGACTCCTCAGAGAAGTTCTGGAATTTAAATGTGGCACAAATGTCTTTGAACTTCTTCACATGACTATAAGGATTTTCAAGATCTAAGCCATGGAATGAGGGTAAGAGTTGGATAGCATGAGGCTTCAAGTCAAAATGTGTGGCATTGGTTGGTGGCAACACTATGCAAGAGGATGAGTTAGTCGCAACGGGTGCGAATAAATCCCTAAGGGATGTAGCGGAGTCCACATTCCAAGCTCTAGGTTGCTCTACATGTTCAGGATGATTATAATTCTCTCCTATCTCAACAATCTCTCTCACAACTAGTGCTCTTCTCTGTCTCCTAAGAGTTCTTTCTAAGTTGGGATCTAAATGTGTCAAATCTAAGTTCAAGGATCTCCGACCAAGCATACACCAGCAGAAAACAATGAGATACTAACCAGCAGAAACAACAGAATAAAGCAAACACACAACTCAAAAAAAAAATTATTATTATTTTTTTAGATAAGTAACTAGTAGAAAAATAAAATCAATTCAGACCAAAAATTTTCACAAACTAAATAGTTCCCCGGCAATGGCGCCAAAAACTTGTTGTGAGTTTTAAATTACTCACAAGCGCACAAGTCGTTTGCAGTATAGCGTTGTGCAAGTGCGAGGTCGAATCCATAGGGAATTGTGTTGTGAAAACATATTTTTAATCTAAACTAACTCTATCTTAACCTAGTTCCGAATTTCAGAATGATATTGCAAAATAAATTAAAACTAAATTAAGTTGATTTTAAAACTAATAATAAAAAGCATTAAGGTTTCCGAATCTGCCCCACCGAAGTTAAGCATATATGTTCTAAAAATATAGCCTATCAAAACATTCCATGAATCCAACTATAAGACAAAAAACAAAGAATATCCCAACTAAACCAAAAGCATCCAATGTATCTGCTCTCAACAAATCATAAAGGAAATCCAATTTAATCGAAAATCATTCAATGTATCCATCAGATGAAACACAAAGAATATCCAACAGACAATTTAAACTCAATCAATTATAAGATTAACTCAAATAATTGACAGAACATTTTATACTAAAAATTGTCAGATTTGTACAAGCAATCTGAACTACTATGCCAAACAACGGCGGGGCTTCATCTTCAACCTTAGCTGAAGAGTCTAGCCATTCATAACTATAAAACTATAATAAAAAGTGCTAAATATTTAAACTAAAACAACTGAATATAAAAAAAATAAATAAACAACTTTACATGGGAGAAATTCCACTTGCTGACGGGCGGCGCTTCCCCTCTTGGTAGCAATGCCTTCAGGATCCACCAGAATGCTAGTGGACGTCCACCGGTAAACACCAAAGTGGCTCAGGAATTGTACACTGAATGATGAGGCCAGATGGTTTTTATATAGGGGAAGTCTCGGAGAGTGAGCTTGATCGCAGAATGGTGCGATCGATCGCATGTGCGCTCGATCGCATGTCTTGTGCGCACGATCGCATGTGTGCTCGATCGCATGTCTGTTATGATCGATCGCAGACACACTGAACAACAACTATTTCGATGTGGGATGTTGACCTTGCGCTCGTTTGTAGACAAGTGCGATCGAGCGCATCGATCGATCACAATGTCTCTTGAAACTTCACATCTCCTGAGATGCTTCAATTTCTCCACAAACCTGTAAAAATACACAAAATACAAAAAAAAATATAAAATAAAGTGAAATACTACTAACTAAGAGCATAACAAATATAAGTTAAGGGTCTAAAATATGCAATATTTAAGACTCATCAATGAGTATCTCCAGTCGACTAGTCTTCCCCTCAGTAGACCGGGACTTCAGACTAGTCCTTTAATGTTGGTATTTGTCTAAGGTTTACACATATCTAAACATGGTTCTAAGATGGTTAAAGTCTAAACTAAGGTTGGAAGATCAAAGTTCAGCAAGTTAAAAGACTGCACACATGTGTGTGCATCACTTTGGAGCAAGGTAAGGGTAGACGCACTAGTGTGTGCACTTCTGTACACAAGCTGAAGGTGTGTGCGCACTACAAGTGATGGCGAGAACCGCACCGCACACAGCCCAGCATCATACCATCTAGAATGCATGCCTCCTGAAGCACCCTAGCACTGCACTGCTCCCCACCAGTGATGCACCGCCAAAAAAGTGTGCAAAGGCACTCTACCCAGCACTGCACCGCACCCTGTTGAGCACCTAGGCGCTAGGCAAAGTCAAGCACACATGGACAGCCTATTTTAACCCTCTCTTAGTTGTGTGGGTGCAAGGTTAAAATGCACAGCACCACTTAAGAGTGATGGAGGGCCATGATTAAAGGGTGAGGATTGAATCTCAAGAATGACCAAGAAGTGGATGGCTATAAAAAGGGTTTCCTAGCCTCATTTTTCAACGAGAGAACAACACAAGTTTGTAACATACTTTGAGATCAATTGTAATACAAGAGAGAATTATGTGAGAGACATAAACATAAGAGGGACTTTTTGTAGTGAGGCTGGTTGTAAAGAGAGAGAAGTCTAGATTAGATAGAGAGTATTGTTAGTTCTTATCTTCTTCCTTTCTTCTCTTCTCGGTTTCTTCAAGAACTTGAGCTTCTTGAAGAGGGTTGCTGTATTTGTAAAGAACCATTGATTTAGTGCAGAGAGTTCGAAGGAACTCACGGGGACATAGGCACATTGCCGAACCTCGATAACAAATTGCTTGTCTTATTTCTTTCTTTGATTTTCTGTTCCTGTTTTCTATTCCAAATCTTTACAAGTCATTCTAGACTTGGGTGTTTAGAGATCACCACCTGGGCATCTTGTCAAGGTGATTTCCAACATTTAAAAATTAATTTTTCTATTGTTCGGTTGGTTATCTGATCGATTCTCCTTACCGGTCGACTGACTAATCGATTGGTCCCTTTTCACTTGTTGACTAGTCAATCGGTCAGCTGATCGGTTAAGTGGTCTTTCACCGGTCTTCTGGGCTATTTATTGCCTCACTAGGCAACTGTCTGGGTAGATGACTGCCTCCCCTTTTTGCATATTATGATTTAATGCTAAATACCATGCACAGTCAATGAACTTGATCAGTAAATTAGCTTGCAATGTGAAAGGGAAAAACCATATGACGTGATCTTGTCTAGGCAAGCAATCTCCACTATAAAATAATAGGAATGCAAAGTACAAATTGAGAATTAATTAAGCAAAATACCACCTAATTGCTTAATTATTCTGTTTATAATAACTAAAGCAGCCATGTGTTCAAGTGACGATAATCACAAGCTTATACTCGCAGCACTCTTCTCTCTACTCGCCGTTGTTATACTCATAATGCAAGCTATCTTGTAAGACGCTAAGAAATAATTAGATGTCGTACTTTAAATTCTCTACGCACCCAAATCATACCCATTGAAAGAAATTCAAGCGAGCCACCCAAAAGGGGTCTCTACCCTTCGGTGGTAGCTTTATTGCCTATGTTCACCTACAAGCTAACCAACCAGCTGGACCACGGTGAACATACAGAGCACTACTGCATGGTTTGCTTGAGCAACATAGTGAAAGAGGCTATGGTTAGGTTTTACCAAATTGTAAGAACATATTTCATGTAGTGTGTATTGATATGTGGGTTGGGTCACACACAACTTGCCTTATGTGTCGCACTATGGCTGAGTCTAGAGTGTAGACAGAGGAAGAGGATTTGGGCTATGTGGTTCAACCCACGGTTCTAACAATAGAGGAAAGTGTTCCACATGGTTCAATTCAATTTGATCAGGTAAGGAGAGTTCATTGAAAGGATGCTGAGTTATGGAGATGAAGTTTATGCAGAGGATGTACAGAATCAATGATTTTTGCTTCATTAGTTATGTATAGGGAGGCCAGGTTAGAAAATGATATTATACACTTTATAATATTCCATTTTTTATTTGATAATTTACCATTGCATGTATTAGGATTTAGGATGGCTTATTAATAGAGTTATTAACTTTATTGAATATAAATTATAAAGGCAGCTATATAGTGGGTTTCACAAGTTTCGTTTTATGAAGGGACATTTTCCCCTTGCTTATGGCAGGAGTTCGAACCCCCCCCCCCCCCCCCCCCCCCCCCCCCCCCCTCTAGTGATGAAGAAAATGGTTCATAAACTGTCATCGGTATGGTGAATAAAAGACATACTACCAAATTGAAAACTACTTATGTTCGGTTTGGTTTTATTTTTATTTTATAATTGGTTTGGTCTAATTTTTTGTTAAATTTCTTATTAAATTTTATTTTATGTTCCTAACGTTCACTTTTGTCCTATTTATGTCCTCAAATTTCAATTGTCTCACTTTACATCTTTCAAGTTCAACATTATCTCAATTTATATACTTACCGTAACTTAAGTTTATAATTGTTTTCAATTTTCATCCTTATTGACACTCAAATTTAACATTATTCTCAATTTACATTCTTATTGCATTTGAAATTATATAAAATAAATTTATTAACCACATCAGATCCTAGGTGGCAAAAAGGGCGAGAATTTTGCCGCCCAACATATCACGTGCGGTAACGATTCAATTCTTGAGTTCAATCAACAACCATTCTTTCTCTCCTAAATCAAAAATTAGGTTCTTCATCACCATTTACAATCTTCAAAGATTCCCTCATCCTAGACCTACTTTTTCTCCTTTAATTTAGCATGGATGATTGTCAGAATCCTAATAAGCTCAAGAATAGAGTCAAGATTAGGTTCTCATTCATGATTTATGCTAAACTTCGATTTCTTTTGTTAAATTTTTTGCTTTTATCTCATGTTTGTTCTAATGGGTTTGATTGCATGTTCGTTCTAACCAGTGTTTTAAAGGGTGATTTTGGGGTGCGCCCCAGGGAGTTTTCGGGCAAAATTGCCCAAGGTGTCAATCCTGGGGCGGAAGTACTCTTGGGCATTCGCCTTTTCGATCCGGGCGTTCGCTCAGCCATGGGGCGTACGCCTTAGACGCCCGGGGCATCTGGGCGTACGCCCAGTGCTATTTTTTTTCTCCTACAACCCCAAAATGAGTTTTCTTATACGATCTAGAAGTGAGAAAACCTCAGATCTAACAATATAAAAATGGAAAAGAAATGTACGATTTTTCTTGAAAAAAACTGAACAATAACAAAAACAAATATATTAGATTAAATGGGTACTAAGAACGTAGGTGGTAACGGAGGTCTCAAAACCTACACGATATGTATCACAGTAGACATGACCTTGCACCAAGAAAGGGTTCTTGGCGGGGCGAACTGCGTTAACCAGCGCAGGGAGTATACAGAGCGCTATCTGCAACAAAACTTTGGCCATCTCTTTGTTGTTTGTGCGATTGAATTTGGAGAGCAAAAAATGTAAAGCTAAAGCTGAGATAATAAAGTGGAGCGACTGAGAATTGAGTAAAGTAGACGAAAAAGGAAAAAGGAAAAAAAAAGATGAAAATGGATGTGTTTGATGTTTCCTATGGGTGACACGGTTGGTGTGCTAAATCAGGGTGTGATGGTCATTTGGAGAGTGAGGATTTTGGTATTTAGTAAATTCATATCCATTATTGCTGATGTGGCTTTTTCTTATTGGATGTAGGTTGATGGTTGGAGTAGAAGGGAGAAGAGTGTTAGTGTATGGGAAGAGATGCGGCTAAATTGAATGCAGCTGGCCTAGCAATTGTCGGCGCTCACATGGGAGTGAGAAAACAAAGTGAAATTGCATCACATGGGAGGATCAGCTGTTTTACAGCTCATTTGAAATTTTGGATTGGTTGGCAATGTTTACGTAATTAACTAAAGACTTTTGGAATATCAAGCTTGTAACCCAATTTAATTTTGAGCATTGGAATATCAAGCTCTTAAGTTATTTGTGTAAAAATTTTCATCAAATTGTTTGATATTTGTGTAAAAATATTTTGATAAATATTCATTTATAGGTCTTAACTCTTAAGTTAATAAAGTTTATTGATAATTAATTTATTTATATTATTTCAATTTTTTAGTATTTTTATAATTTAATTAATATTTTTTACTCAAAACGCCTCAATATTTCAAAAGGCTTACGCCCCAACGCCTCGCCTCATTGAGGCAAAACACCTCGCCCAATGTCCTCGCCTCTGAAAACACTGGTTCTAACTTATTTACTAATGGTATATAGAAACCAATTTCTTTCTTTACTCAAGCAAATTAAATGTCTTTTTTTTATGCCTAGAACCTTAGACGATGTTGAGGAACTAGCACCATTAGGTGCTTTTCACCATTACCTTTTTACTATAGTCAATTAAAATTAAAATTTCATGCGATGTTCCAAAGGCACAATCTTCTAGTTCGCATGCAAGAAGGGCTCTAATATTTTGTTCAAACAAATTATGTTCACTACGCCCACAATCACGCAGGCTATAATGGGTGAATGTAAATTGGGCCTAGCAATAAAGATGTAAATTGAGAACAATAATAAAGTTAAGTTATAATAAGCAGTGTTTTAAAGGGCGATTTTTTCCTTGGGTGTTTTCGGGCAAAATCGCCCCAGGGCGTGAATCTTGGGGTGGAAGTACTCTTGGGTGTTTGCCTTTTCGGTTCGGGCATTCGCTTAGCCACAGGGCATACTGCCCAAATGCCCGGGGAGCCTTGGCATACACCCAGTGCTATTTTTTTTTCTCTTGCAACCCCAAAATGATTTTCCTTATACGATCTAGCAGTGAGAAAATCTCAGATCTAACAGTATAAAAATGAAAAAGAAATTTATGATTTTTCTTGAAAAAAAATGAACAATAACATAAACAGATATATTAGATTAAATGGGTACTAAGAACGTAGGTAGTAACGGAGGTCTCAAAACCGACATGACATGTATCATAGTAGATGCGAACTTGCACCAAGAAAGGATTCTTGGCGGGGTGAACTGTGTTAACCAGCGCAGGGAGTAAACAGAGCGCTATCAGCAACAAAACTTTTGCCATCTCTTTGTTGTTTGTGCGATTGAATTTGAAGACCAAAATATGTAAAGCTAAAGCAGAGATAATAAAGTGGAGTGAATGAGAAATGAGTAAAGTAGACGAAAAAGGAAAAGGAAAAGGAAAAAAAAAGACGAAAATGGATGTGTTTGATGTTTCCTATGGGTGACACGGTTGGTGTGCTAAATCAGGGTGTGATGGTCATTTGGAGAGGGAGGATTTTGGTATTTAGTAAATTCAGATCCATTATTACTGATGTGGCATTTTCTTATTGGATGTAGGTTGATGGTTGGAGTAGAAGGGAGAAGAGGGTGAGTTTATGGGAAGAGACGTGGCTAAATTGAATGCAGCTGGCCTAGCAATTGTCGGTGCTCACATGGGAGAGAAAGCAAAGTGAAATTGCATCACATGGGAGGATCAGCTGTTTTACAGCCCATTTGAAATTTTGGATTGATTGGCAATGTTTACTTAATTAACTTAAGACTTTTGGAATATCAAGCTTGTAACCCAATTTAATTTTGAGCATTGGAATATCAAGCTCTTAAGTTATTTGTGTAAAATATTTCATCAAATTGTTTGATATTTGTGTAAAAATATTTTGATAAATATTCATTTATAGGTCTTAACTCTTAAGTTAGTAAAGTTTATTGATAATTAATTAATTTATATTATTTCAATTTTTTAGTATTTTTATAATTTAATTAATATTATTTTATTCAAAATACCCCAACGTTTCGAAAAGCTTACACCCCAACGCCTCAGGGCTTATGTCTCGCCTCATTGAGGCAAAACACCTCACCCAACGCCCTTACCTCTGAAAACATTGATAATAAAGACGTAAATTGAGAGCAATTTAAATTTAAAGTATAATAAAGACAGAAATTGAGAAAATGTTAAATTTGAAGGACGTAAAGTGATATAATTGAAACCTAAATGACATGAAAGGACAAAAGTAAAACATTAGAGATGTAAAATAGAATTTATTCTAATTTTTTTAACTGTAAAATGAGTTTATTGGTTCTTTATAAATTTAAGATTAAATTATAATTATTACCAAACTTGAAAAATGTATTTGTATTTTATCTTATATAAAATTTTGAAAGATGAAATAAATCTTAAACCACGATTGACAAAATTGTTAGTAAGAAAGGAAGAAAAAAGAAATAAAGAAAGAGATGATGACAACGGTTGATGATTATAGCGAAGACACAATAAAAAGTAAAACCCATATTACCTCTCCTTGCAATGAGTTTTCATCATTGGGCAATCCACTTGAAAGTCACAAATTATACAACAGATTAATACTTTATCTTCTTTGTTGTCCCCGTCGACTATTACAAGGGCCAAGATAACTCACCCTATTAAGCCAATAAACATAAATTATTTTTTCTTCTCAAAAGTTTGTAACAAGTGCAATAGAAATTAGAAAGGCCTATGGTTTAGATTTTGGTTTTTAGAACTTTTAATAGTAAAACAAAACTAGAGTTATAAATTGTTTAGTTCTGTTTAGACAATTTAATTTTTTGGTTTTTATTTATTATAAACAAAAATTGACCCAAACATCTCACTGTTTATAAAAGTTTGAATTTATCTCACAATATTTGTTCTCACAGTTGCTTATCATAAATTATTTCAAAAACTATAAATTAAATCGTAAACCATTACTACTGTTAGACCCAACTATATCAAGTGTTTGGTCGAACAAAAACAAAATTAATTTTTCTAAAAATAAAAACCATGTTATAAAAATGTGTTTCACCTTGGAAGTCTCCCAATGTTTTACTATATGGAGATGTGGTACAACATTGGAAGTCTCCCAATTCTAAGTGATTCTGTGCATTTTGATCATGCATCCACGCACCTTTTGAAAGGCTGAATCAATGTGCATTAGTGTTCCTTCAGGTTGCGACCCAGAACAGGGCATACCGTGGCCTGGAGCAGGGCTGAACCCCTCCACCTTCTGGGCGCCATGGCTTGGAAGACTGGGCTGCAGCCTGGCCTGATGGTTGCACTTCCTGGAGTTGCTGCTGGCCGCGGTGCACAAGGCTGGGCCACGACACACAACTCAAACCTATAGCTAAACATGCTAAATTTCTTCTCCTATTTAATTCTTGGACAAATATCAACAATCTCTACCTTTGTTTAAGCAATTAAATCCGAACCCATTGTGTAGAGAACTAAGGATCCAAACTCAACTTGAGTCACCATATCAATCGACTCCAATCCTAAGAAGTCCAAGGCAATGATTGAACTTTCTTAGAGGTAGAACCTTGGTGCCTAAATCTGCAGGATTTTCTTCCGTGACCACCTTGTCCATATGAATGCATCCTTTCATAACATTTTCCCGAATGAAATGGTACCGAACATCCATATGCTTTGTCCTCTCATGGAACACCGGGTTCCTACACAAGTGCCACGCACTTTGGCTATTCGAAGATATCACCACTTATTCTTTTAGGACCTTCCACTCGTCCAACAATTTGCACCACATAGCCTCCTTTATGGCTTCCGTAGCCGCTATGTACTCTACCCCGGTTGTTAAGAGTGCTACCACCGGCTGCCACTGAGACTTCAAGTACCTCAACATCCACTTCATCCCAAGCCAAAGCTCCTTTCCGGGATTACTCATCAACCTGCTAAGAACTCTCATTTCAAGAGAAATATCGGGTCTAGTGCTGATCATCATTACCATAACTGATCCAACCACATTAGAGTAAGGGACCTTTTCTATTTCTTTCTTCTTCTCATATGTTCCAGGAAATCATTTGCTGGAGAACTTGAAATGGCCAACAAGGGGAACCTTCACTGGTTTACCATCTTCCATGAAAAACTCATACAACACCTTTTCTATGTAGGAAGACTGAGAAACCTTCAACCCGTTTATCTCCCCTTCCCGAATTCTTCTCATACCAAGGATCTTTTGTACAAGGCCAAGATCTTTCCTCTCAAACTCCTCACTGAGTTGAGATGTCGACCTTTCCATCCTCTCCCTACTGTTCTCAACCAAGATCATCTTATCAGCATAAGCCTAGCCACCACCTTGTGTCCAGGTAAGAAGGTTTCTGTGAAATCTATGTCGTCTCTTTGCGTAAACCCTTTCGTCATAAGCCTAGCCTTATTTCAGACTTTATTCCCTGGAGTGTTCCCTTTTTTGATCTTATAAGTGGACCTACAATCCACAACTCTCTGTTTTCCAGGAATGTGCACCAATTCCCAAGAGTTGTTCCTCCTCAAAGAATCCATTTCTTCCTCCATAGCTAGCTGCCACCTTGACGAATCTTTACATCCCATGGCATCAATATAAGTCTCTGGTTCACTTATCCCTCCTTCTGTCCAAGGAGCTACAACAATAGCATCCACAAACCTATATCTTGAAGATGGTCTGACCAGCCTTCTTTCCCGGTTCCTTGTAAGTTGATAGTCATTCTGACTTGCTACATCATCCCCTTCTAATTCAGCCTCTTTCTAAGTGTCTTGAGCTTGGCATTCATCAATGGGCTCTACCTAGTCCGAACCCTCTTGCCTTCCTTGCTCTACCTGAACTGAATTCTCATTGATTCTATGCTCTACAAATACCGAACTAGTTTGCTCACTATCCCTTACAGGATTAGTTTTCTCCAAATAGGGAAATAAATGCTCATTAAAAATGATATCCCTACTTATTATGAGTTTAATCCTTTTTGTTCTAAGGACCACAATCTATATCCCTTAACCCCATCACCATACCCTAGAAACACACATTTTTTAGACCTTGGGTTAAGTTTATCATCCTTTTGATGTGCATATGCAACATATCCAAAAGTCCTAAGATTGCTCAACTCAGGGGGTTTTTCACTCCACATCTCCTCAAGAGTCTTGAGCTCTAAAGCTCTAGAGGGTGATCTGTTAACCAAATACGCAGCAGTAGACACTACTTCCCCCAAATTATTTTGGGTAATCCGGATCCATTTAACATGTACCTAACCTTTTCCCTAAGGGTCTTATTCATCATCTCAGTAACTCTATTTTGCTGAGGCGTTTTCACAATCGTTCTATGTCTTAGAATGCCATTTAACCTATAGAATTGATCAAGTTCCTTGTTAAAAAATTCTAAGCCATTATCGATTCTTAATACCTTAACTACCCTGCCCGTTTGAGTTTCCTTCAGCCTTTTTCACACCACTAATTTATTCAAAGCATCTGATTTATTTTTAAGCAAATAAACCCAAACCTTTCTAGAATAATTATCAATTAAAGACAGAAAGTAAAGATTACCTCATTGTGTTGGTGTTCTTGTTGGCCCTCAAAGATCCGCACAAATGTAGTCAAGAATGCCTTTAGACTTGTGCACTCCGGTGTTGAAGCTGACCCTGCTTCCCAAAAACACAACATTCGTAGAAATCAAGTTCCTCTACTTTGTCATTATTAAGTAGACCGTTCTTATTGAGAAATTGCAGGCCCTTTTCACTCATGTGTCCCAAGCGATTGTGTCAAAGGGCTGCCTTATCCATCTCAGCAATCAAGCTTGCTGCTTGACCCTTGATCTCCATGTCTTCGATTATCTCATAGAGACTATCCTTCATTGCTACTTTGATCACTATCAAAGATCCCTTGGTTACCTTGATCTTTCCTCCCTTTGCCTTGTATGTGTACCCTATGGAATCTAGTTGCCTTAATGAGATCAAATTTCTTCTCAAACTCGAAAGATACCTCACATTCCACAACAACCTTGTCATTCCATCAAACATCTTCAACTGGATGTCTCCCGTGTCCCTCACTTGGTAAGAAGTATCATTCCCCCGAAAAACCTTTCCATCATCGGTTTCCTTGAAATTCATGAACCAATCCCTGTGAGGACACATATGATGAGTGCACCCGGTATCCAAGATCCATTTTTCGCTGCCTTCTTGCCCCCTGCTCACACTTGAGCACATAACAAGAACATCATCATCTTGCTGTTCTCCCTTGGCAACCGAAGCCTCTCCATTCTTGGTATGGCTTCTTCCCTCATCTCTCATCATTTTTCTTGCAATCTTTCTTAAAATGATCCTCCTTATGGCAGTAGAAACATCTCTTCCCTCTAAATCTTGGTTTGGAGTGCACTCTCTCATAGCTTTCTCCTCTACCTCTGTCCTGGTAGCAGCCATATATGTTACTATGCACTCTCCCATGGCTTTCTCCTCTACTTCTCTCTCGGTAGTAGCCATGTATGTTACTGTGCGCTCTCCCATGGCTTTCTCCTCTACCTCTGTCCCGGTAGTAGCCATGTATGTTATTGCTATACCGAGTTGTTGGCCTTCCTCTAATGAACAACCCTTCTCCACTTGATGCTTTCCTTATCTTGGCATCAAGATTATCTTGCAACTCTTTATTATGATCCATTTTAAAAGCAAAGATTCGTTTATGAAGATACCTCTTATTAGGGAGAGTCTTGGTAAGAAACAACTCATCTAGTTTCTTCCAAATTATAGCTGGATCTTCTGAGTCTCCACACTCCCTCGTGACACTATCCAACATGTGTAAGAAGATGGTGTTTTATGCCATATTCTTTATCTCATTCCGCTAGACCTCCGTAATACTTGCTGGAAAAACGTCATCTTCTCTAGTAGCCAAGTCCACCTTCTGTTGCATAAGAACAGCCATGATCTTCCGCTTCCAAAGGGCAAAATCTCCCTTTCCATCAAACTTCTCAACAACGAAGTTCGAACCCATCTTCCGGAAAAGATCCCAGATTTATGTAGCACCCACAATTGCTTTCCAACTTCTTCTAAATCTCAAGAACATGATCAAAGATAGATCTCAATACCGTTCTTGAATCACCCTCAAGAACACGATCAGATCTTGATCTCTACTCCATTCTTGAATCACCTCAAGAACATGATTAGATATTGATCTTTACTCCATTCTTGAATCACCTCAAGAACACAATCAGATATAGATCTCTACTCCGTTCTTGAATCACCTCAAAAGTTGGCCTTTGATTTTTGGAGTCTTGCTCCAATAACCTCCTGTTCTTACTTTGATACCTGCCAATCTTGGCTCTAATGCCACTGTCCAAAGCTTTGATACCACTGTTGGGGTATCTCTTCTAGCTCTGATACCACTATTGGGAAATCACCTTCTAAGATGCCCAAGTGGAGATCTTCCAAACACTCAAGTCTAAAATGACTTGTAAAGAAAAGAAACAACAAACGAAGTAAGAAAGAACACAAGCAATTTGTTATCGAGGTTCAGCAATGTGCCTACGTCCCTGTGAGCTCTTCCGCGCCCTCTGCACTAAATCTTATGAGTTCTTACAAACAGCGACACCTCTTCAAGAAACCTCTAGTTCTTGAAGAACGAAAAAAGAGAACAAGAAAGTGATAAGGACTTGAGTTACTCTGGAATTTCTCCCAAGAAATTCCACTTACAAGGCCCTTGAATCCCCTCTCTAAACAACTAGCCTCTCTACAATGAGTCTCCTCTGTGTTTAGTGTCTTTGCACTCTCACTCGACTCTCATTTACATCACAAGTTATGTCTTACACATGTATGTCACACACCTCTTAGAGATTGAAGCTAGATGACCGTTTATATAGTGCACCACTTCTTGAACCTATCTTGAAGGCCAATTTCCACCCTTAGATCTTGAGGACTAATCAACCATAGCCCTTCATCAATTCTAAATGATCTTGTGCGCTTTGATCATGCATCCATGCACCTTTTGAAAGGCTGAATCAATGTGCATCAGTGTGCCTTCAAGCCGCGGCCTAGAACAGGGCATGCTACGGCTTGGAGCAGGGTTAAACCTCTCCACCTTCTGGGTGCTGCGGCTTGGAAGGCTGGGCCGCGGCCTGGCCTGATGGCTACACTTCCTGGAGTTGGTGCTAGTCGAGGCATACAAGGTTGGGCCGTGACCCACAGCTCAAACCTGAAGCTAAACATATTGAATTTCTTCTCCCATTTAATCCTTGGACAAATACCAACAAATGTAGTTTTTTATTTTTTTTTAATTTTTTGTTTAGATGTCACCGTGTGGAAATATTTAGTATTCCAGTCTTGTTTTAGAAACTAGCTAGATGTAGCACATTCGTCCAATAGATGTGTTGATTTTTCAGCAGATCATTCACTTCTTTGCGGAGCTGCCTTTCCCTAGTGGCATGTCTTGTTAGATCAATAGATACATGTAAGCAGCTTAATTGTTCTTAAAGAGCATTGATATGTTTTTCCTTCTTCCTAAAAAGGGAGGAATGCCAACATAAGAATTTTCTCATCATTTTGATTCTTGACATGAGGCAGAATGCAGGAGAACCTAGGACATTTGTGTTCCACACCTTTTGAACAATCTCAATACATGCATCGTAACACATCCACTTAAGTTCAAATCTAAACAAACTTTGTATCCTGTTCCATCACATTGGATCAAAATCCAAAATTAGAGCCTCATGATTTGAAACCACTACTCAAAGTGAAATGAGAGAATGGTTATGAACATTGGCGGTTCTGGAAACTTTTGTTAGTTGGGGCGGTATATACACACATTCATATTATATAACTATAAAAGTAAACATTAAATATATATTTTAAAAAAAGTAATATAAATATTGATGATATTTTTTCACAAAACAAAGACACATAGGTTTGCATTTCTTGACTCGAATACATGCTTTTTTCATTCAGTTAGAGATCATTAACATTTTCTTTTCATTACAAAAACTAACAAAAAAAACTTGTATACATATGCTTTGAAGTTTCATATTTACTTTGGTGCCTAAAATTAAGACCGCAAAATGAAGCATATTCTCTGACATGCACAAACTCGACAACCTCTTCGAAATTGTAAAGAGATACAATAATTTATTATTCTTTCTCACTAAGATTATCTATAGGAAGCTATTATCTAAGCTAAGTGGGCAAGTTGCTGCAATAGTTACTCTAAAAAATAATCAAAATGACTGACAATCAAGCTTAAAATTTGAATAGTTGCTTTGGGTTGATCAACGGTGGCTCATCTTAACTGATCAATATAGTGGTTCATTTTTGGAGTTATCACGGTGAAGAGAAATATGGTAATCTAATATCATTCAAAAAAATATAGAAATCAAACAATAAAAAATAATAGTTAAATACCAATCAATATTAGAAAAAAAGAACTCCCAAGTCCCAATTTTCATACTTGAAAGAAAAATAAACTTTAACTTTTCGAAAGAAAAATAACTATCATAACAAATGAGAGCTAAATATCTATCAATAGTAAAAAAAAATGAACATGGCTGAAAGGAAAAAGAATTCTCAATTTTTTGGTGTAAAAAGTAAAAACGATAAAAAGATAAAAGAGAAAAAAAGTTAAATGTAAAAAAGTCAATGATTTTAATTTTTGCATGAAAAGTTTCATAACTTATAATATATAAGAAAAAATAGAATTTGCTTAAGATCAAATTACTAATTAAATTTTTTTATAACTTTTTTTTATGTATGTGTGTGTGTGTGTATATATATATAATGATTGTTACAATTCTTAATTGAATTAATTAAAAAAATTACTTAAAAATCATAGGTATATAAAAAATAGAATTTGCTCAAGACCAATTTAGTAATTAATTTTTTTATAACTTTTTCTGTGTATATAAAAAAAAAAGTGGTTGTTACAATTCTTATTTAATTAATTTAAAAACTTTTACTTAAAAATCAGAGGTATGGCATTTATAGCAAGCTTTAGTATTCTTGAAGAAACACTAAATTCATAAAATTTTACTTTTAAATATCAGAATTTTACTTCCAAATATCAGCGGCGTAAATTTTTCTTTCAAATAATAGTGGCTTGCCTTTGCTGACTAAGGCTGCCTTTTATAATGAAGCTTTAGTTGTTTACATAACTTTTCTATCAATGTAGGATTACTTTTATAGATGATTAAGATTCTAGCAATGTCTTGCATAGGTGATGTGGGAATAGCCTTGCGTTCTTGTTCACTTCTTGTCTAAGTGAAAGTTTGAGTGATATTTGGAGAACTTAACCCACATCTCGTAGACAAAAAGTTGGAAGAGAAGCACTCACATATAAATAATGGACTTTTAAAAGAAATTAACTCATGACTTGAACCATGAGCTTATGTTAAGAGATTTGTGGTAGCTAATAAGTCAAATCCATGTTCATTCAACTTAACTATCGATATAAGTTAAAACTTAAACAATCAATTTATGTTTAAGTTGAAAAAGGTTAAAGTTTTGAAGACTTTGGAGGTAATTACATAATTTAAGTGAAGATAGATATAAATAGACCATAAAATAATTTTATATTTAAAAAATCTAGTGGGGGCAGCTGCCCTCGTACTAGATCCACACAGAATCACAAAAGGCTTTATCAAGTCTTCCCCAGACCAAGCCTTCATCAAATCTGTTGTTAGTGCATGTACAATACTGTCCAATGGCATTCAAATCTATGAGATACTGGTTATTCAGAAAATCAATGAAGTTATTGGCACCCGGAATTGAGCATTTATTTTGTGGCCATTTTTCATCAAAATATATGTTGAACTTGGTAATATATATCAATTTTTAAAAATTATTTTAGTGATTTAACAATAAAAAAATAATTTAATTAGATAAATAGTGAAGGTAACCATTGTTGTGGGGCAAAATGAGTAGTATAAACTAGTATTATAATTTCGTGTAGAGAAGAGATTATTTAGAGTATTAATTGTTGTGGCATGACGGGGTAAAACATTCATTTTTCCATCCAGGGTAAAATGTAAAACCCATCCTTAAGGGTACAAGAGTAAAATTAACTACCAAACCAATGGAACGATCTCAACTCTCTATTAGATCTTTAATCAACGATCCAGATTATTCGCCATTAATGACGACACTCTACTTTTTTGCTATATAAAGCGAATTTTATTATTATAATTAAGTTATGAAATCTCCTCCTAAGCTTTTTAAACACAGTTTTCTTCTTAAACTGTTTATTGAGTTAAGCATAGGAGTGTCCATCCAAAAACAAACTTCGCCCCTCACTTAATGTCTCTAGCCTTTTTCTTTCTTTTTTTTTCTCACTTAATGTCTCTAGCTTTCTTAGTAGGCACCTTCACAGCTAGCTTCCAGGAGAGCAGAATCGAGGAGTAAGGCAGTAACCTTCCTAGTCGCGTAGCATATCCCCTCCAACACTAATTTATCATTTTATAGAATGATAGACATCAATATTGTACTGCCTTGAAGGAGAAGGTATGCCATGGTTAGAGTTGATTTTCACTAATGTACTAAAGTACGTTTTGGATGCGAGTAATAGGAGGAAATGAAATGGAAAGTAAGAGTTGGTGTGTTATATCTCCTTGTTTTGATCAGAGATGTTTTTAGGAAGAAGAATGGAATTGGAGATTGCCTCAAACCCACCTTTTACCTTTAAAATTCAATTTTTGGAGTTCTCCCAATATGAAGGGAATTGGATAATAGAATCCTCTTGTAGAAGTTTTGTAACTTTTTCATTATGATTTGTACATTCCATTCATTTCAATTCTCTACCCAAATAAGAAGTTAGTTTGGTATCATTTCCTCTCATTTTCTTTTGTTATAACATCCAGTTCATTACTTTCTTTTACCTTACTTTTAATTACCTTCTATTCTATTCATATCCTTTCCATTTCATTCCCTTCTAGCACCCAAACAGGCTGGTAATGTAGAATTGAAGTAGAGAAGATACATATGCATAATTCAATTAAACCAGGTTATCTAATTGGATCAAATCCTCCTTGATATTAGTACTAGAATAATTAGGTACTCATTAGGAGGAACAAATTACACAAGCATGACAACAAAGCATATCTGTAGTTCAAGAAAGTTATTTAATAGAAAACACAACCAACATTGAATCAAAAGATAGGAAAGAAACCCCTTGACCTAAATAGAAAGAAAACCTCACGTGAAGTGCTTGAGACAAGGAGGGAGATGAGACGTGAAAGCACGAGGAAGAAGAATCACGCAAATCTGTGCAAGAATGTCCTTCAAGTTTGCCAAAAAAGCAACGTACAAGGGGAACTGCGAGATAATAAACATGCTGATGGGAAGGAAAGTGGCAACGTAAGTAAGAATCTTAACCGACTGCTTCTTGGGTTGAACGGTGAGTAAAATGGTGGTGGAGAAAGCAGACATGGCAGCAGCCACAGAGAAGAAGAGGAAGTTGAAGGCCAAAGTTAGTTTCCGGGGAAGAGAATGAAGGAAATCCTTTTGCTCCCCCGAAGAAGTTAGGATAGAGAGGAAGAGCACCACAGAAGTGAAGGAGGCTGCTAAGGAGGTAACATCGAAAACAGTGAAAGCAGAGTAGAGAGGTTTATTGAGGAGAATCGGAAGCCCTGCAGTACTGTTATCCCTTTTGCCTTGATGAACATGAGAATTATCCCCCTTTGCTTCTCCCCTAAAGCCTCCCGGCACACCAAATGCAGCTGCAAAAACGACTGGAGCAACCAGAGCAGCAACAGTTGAGCATGATGTAGAAATTTTCGATATCCATTGCTTCGCCTCATCATATTGATCCTTGTGCATTATTTTGAAGAGTTCCTGTGCAGTAACACCATCTTTGTTTCGGTGCATTGCATAATGGGAGGGAATCAAGTTTTTCACACGCTGCAAATATACAGAGAAAGAGGGATTTAAATTCTACAAGGATTGCCTATAAACATTTAATCTTCAGTTCAAGGAATGAATTATCAGTAGTGAATTAAGTACTAATAAGCTCCTCAAAATTCAGTACTGTTTTATGTAAACACGCACAGGATTAGGCTCACCTCAAACAATTTCAATTCTTCTTGAAATTGAAATGCAGCACCAGTTCTTGTTCCTCCACTATAAAAAGAGGTGTCTGCAGCATGGTGCAAAATGGTGTAGCCATTGTTGTCAATTATCATAGCCAATTTTCCTATTTCCATTTCCCTTTTCTCTATGCTATCGAATACCTTAAGTTGACGGTACATAACTGCTACATGCAATATGTTCTGCCCATTCATACTAACATGCTCAACTGCTTGAGGATACACATCGAGTATCCTGTCAACAATTTCATGTATTCCATTGCTAGCTGCAATGAGCAATGGAGTGTCGGGTTGAGAACTTGTTTTCTTTGTGGAGAGCGCAGTTTTGGGTGCTAATTCTTTTTCGCTTCTGCCTTCTTCAATGCAAATTGTTCTGTCATCTATTTGATGAGTTATCGCCCACGAGATATCTATATTAACTAGCATTTTTGCCAGTTTGTTGGCTGATTCATGCTTTCGCTTTAGCTTCAATATTTCATTAACAATATAACTTCCTATTGCATAATCAAGCACAAATAGATTATATTTCTTATCAAATTTCAATTGATTATTTGGTGCAAAAGTTAAATCCATTCAAGAAATAAACCCTTTGCTCGCTTAGATCATCAAATACTAAATTGCAGCGCAAGTATAAGTGTAAAATTCCATATATATCACATCTCCTGAGAGATTAGCTGTTGACAACAAATAAGTCATGATTTGGATGTTTTAAGCTATGCTTTGAATGTTTCACTGCTTTCCCCCTTATAAGCTGAGGATTTTAAACTTTCAAGAATGTTTTGAATTTATTTTATGAAGATCAAGTGATAAAGATAAGTAGTTAAATTGAAACCATCATCTTAAACTGATATTTACAAGATTCAGTAACTGAAAATATTTTTCATATACTGTTAAATTGTTATGTCAAAATCATGCTAAATAATCGAGATAAAAACTGTATAATAAGGATATAGGCCTTACGTCTAGCTAAGCACTCCCAAAAAGCACAGTACTGGTGCCAAATTGCTGCAGTTTCATGTGTCGCTTAATCAGAAACATTTTATGTTTTCATATAAATGGAAAGTATTAGATGAATGAATCTAAGGAAAGAATTTCCTGTATTTATACATCACCTTTTGAAGGCTTTGATCGGTACAAGCAGTGTTGGAAGGAATTTGTATGCTTGCCGCTCTCTATGTCTTCTCTCTGTCTTGATGGAATCTGATCAGGTCCTTCTTCATCATCATCATCATCAAAAGCTGAAAAGTTTGGAAGCCCTGCAATAAAATGCTACTTAAATTAACTCTATCTCTGTGGTCCAATTTGTAATAGAAATACTTTTGGGACCAAACAGATATAGCGCCAGAATTAGTGTATTAAAAGTTTGTTTCTAATTATATATAGCTAATTTGATAGTAGTATATACTCACAAAAATAGGTGAATGCTTGCAGTATATACTTGGGGCAAGAACTTCTAAAAGCAGTTTGCATGCTTGCTAGCAGCTGAAAACATGTCATGCCACTCTGTTCCTTCCGCAAGCCAAGATTTCTGTCTCTCTTCAGTAACCAAATAGCTGTCTCTGTATTGCAAACCAAAAGATAATGTGAAGTTTGACATGTAACTTGCATTTTTAAACAATGATGAAGTTTTTAGTTTACTTGTTTTGTTTTTTCAATTTGATATTGAATAGATAAGCAATTTACCAATTTAACTCTTATATGAAGTGTGTGTGTGTGAGAGAGAGAGATACCGAAATGTTGGCCCGTGACAGCAATATGAAGAATGGAGATGAGATCAAATCTATGATAGTGATCTCTCATATCTCCAACTTGTTCAACTTTTTCAACCAAATACTTCAAAATCTGTTTCTTACCAAATGCTGCAGCTCTATAAAGTGGGGTTTCACCTAGATTATTGCGCACCTTGAGTAAATCTTCCCGTTCACGTATCTGTTTTTCTTGAATTGTTTTCTTTGCATCTCCAAGCTCAAACAGCTTTTCAACCAAGAGTTTCACGGCCTCAATGCTGTTAGTGGTGGCAGCCTGATGAAGAGGAGTATTTCCATGGACATCCTTCTTGGTCAGGACATCACGTATACTAGCTGCTGGCACCATTTCAAGAAATTCTTTCAGCTGTTGAGCACATCCTTTAGTTGCTGCAATGTGAAACGCAGTGTCTCTTGATACAGTCACGGTATTAAACAAGGCTTCGGGGTTTTTCTTGTAGAAGTCCTTCATGCCTTGACACTCATCATTTAAAGCACTTTCATATGCTTTTTTCATTTCTGTAATATTTGCCTGAACCTCATGGCTATCTCCACTAATTTCTATTGCTTTCCTCATATCTCTAATACTCAGTTACTCTTAACTAGCAGACTGGAGTTTGTACGTTGATGTTGCCGCCTGATCTTAAATACTCCTCTTGCAGGAAAGAAGGGAAAGTGAAATAGAATTTCTACCTTGCTTAATTTATCAATAAAGCTTACTAGAAAAAGAATAGAAATGCTCAGCAAATTAGTAGAATATAAAAAAGGTAAAGTTGATTAGTTCTTTTGTGCAAAAAACGCATTACAATGTACCTTGTAAGTCACGGCACTCGAGATTCATATGAACAAATTTATAGCCTGTGTATGAGGCATGGATCAGTCATGATTCACTGTAACGGTGATTATGCTTTGTGTCCCAAATACTGTCCGCATTTGGTTGGAAACAATGTTGTCTAAAGGAAAGAGTAGTGCTATAAACAGGAATTTTATAATCTATAACATGGCATATTTACATGCACTCACATATAACCATGGAATTGTTATTTATTTCCAAATTGTTATAATCAGTTTGATTTGTTGAGAGCATACAACTTTGGTGTCTCCTCTTTTATTTTTTATGCATTTCATAAAATGCAGTCAATTAATTAACCCTTCTTCAATAAAATAGTTTGTTTTATAAATTCAAAATAATAGTCTTGTTTACCGAGCACCAAAATTTCGTATCTCAAAAAGGCATATCTTGGAAAGGATCTTTGTTAGGGTTGTCTGCAGTTTGGTGTTGTTGACGGTAGAATGTTAAGTCATGTTATTTAAAATTTAAATCAATTTTTAATATTGCACCAAGAAAAAAATAGACAAAAATACCCCTTACAATGTCAACAAAATAAGGATTTCTTGAGAAAAAAGAATTTGACCAAAATACCCCTTTGCAACGTCAACAAAGTAGGGAATTCTTAGGGAAAAAGAATTTTTTCTCTCTCCCATGCGTCAATAACAATGACCGAAAGCCAAACTCATGAGTAGCCCATCGACGAGTGCAACGGATTCTGGCTGTATCTTTCCGCTGCAATTGCACGGTTAGCTTCCTCCTCTCATTTTCGGTTTGATAGGGTAGGTTGTTTCCAATAATACCCGTTGAGAAATATCAGATCTAAAGGCAACCCCCTCCACACACACATGCAGTGTAAGGGACACTCGACCTGTGGAGGGCAGCTAAGCTAGTGGCAGAATGTAAATCGCATCGAGTTGATTTTAGCGGTATCGAGAGTGTACTTTTCAGACCATCGGTTGAATTGATTTCACAAAAAATCTCAGGAGGTTAAAAAATTAAATCAATGATTTTATTGAATTACCTATTTATTTAAGAGAAATTTAAACTCTTTGTGCTATTTTAGTCATCTAATTTTGAAAGAGAGACCAACTGCAAATTGAAGATCCCGATGTATCATCAATGAGGATATTGTCTCGTCAAATTATCAGTCTACTCCTTGAAATGATCCTATAAGACCAAGTTACAACTATATTTATGCATTGGAACATAAATCCAACATATTTTTGGCAGAACAAGTACATTGATGAAAGGAGGGAGGAGAGAAAAGGAAAAAGCGGAGAAGATTCTACAACATGAGTTTCTAAAAATCTCACATTTGTGTATTATGCATTAAATGAATCAAAACTCTACAGGGAGAAGCAGTTCAGTCCTAAAAGGAGGGATAGAAAAAACAGAGAGGGGGAGAAAAATGAGAGATTTTGAGAATGATCATGGTGTTAGAAGAGACCTGCCTTCCTTGATGAGCACAAACACACTACCACCATCTCCCCTAGATATTCCAAGTTGTTCATCAAGATAAGTGGTTAGTAACCTGCAAAAGATGTGTAGGTGCAATTGCATTGCCACAGATAAGATCAAATGTCACTAAGAAAACTAATATTCCATCGAAAGCATAAAAACTTGCTTTACAGTGATATAGCCAAATGGTAGTCCCTGTTCCATTTCAAGATAAACCATAAACTCGAATCTTTCACCAGGCACAATTCCAATTTATCGTCACCACCTAAGCCAAGACTCAAGGACCCCTTTTTAACAAATATATTTCTGACAACTTCATGCCATGTCTAACAAAACATCCACATCAAAATTATTTTGATCACTAAACCCAACACACTATAAATGAGTCACTGCAAATACACACAGAAAACAAGCACATAAGTCAGAAAGAGGGAAGACTTACTTAAGAAAGCCCATTAAAACATTGTTAGAGTGGGTGCATACTTCACGGGTCTAGATATGTAGAAAAACTTCCGATGACCACGGGGTCCTGTTCCCCGGTGAGCGGGTCAGGGTTAGGGGGGCAGTACCCCCCAAAATTTTAAGCCCCGTACATTTTTTGGGTTTGGTTTTTTGCTTGACGGTTTGGACTTAGGCCTATGAATAGCCATGGTTTTGCAACAAGGGGAAACCTTAATTAGAGTGTCTTAAGTTGCTTATAAATACTCTCTATGTATTGAGCGTACATTGTAACGAGAGATTTGTGAGGTTGATTATAGTGAAACTTATGGCATGACATAGTGTGACGACCCATCCCGGGTTGGCCACCCCCGAGACGGTGTCATCACATTTTGAAAATCCCAACACGACACATATATGCAACAATGAAAATAAATAACACCGAAAGAAATTTTTACATCAATCCTCAACCCTCAACAGGGGAGTTACATCAATCTGATCTTTAAACATTATATACAACGTAAAATGCATGAAAATTTACAAATAAATTTTTATTTTATTTTCTCATTAGTTTGAGGATGTTGACACGTACATGACTTACTAGATAGTGATTTTGTCTGAACCTCAACTCACCAAACTATTTGTCACGCCTGTTAGCTGAAATCATTGTACAATGAGGGATCAGCTTCACAAACTCAGTGAATTAAATTTACTAAAAGTACTCAATCTGTATAAAAAGTCTGTCAATATTTAATCATTTATATCTCATACAACTTGATGCTAGCATTCTACTATCATTATACATATCATAATATCCATTCTCTATCAATCTCTTCCTCTTATTTATTGGTTCACCTTAATACCATCAATTATATCATAATTACCTCGTAATGAGGTTGACATCATAAAGTCTACCATTTAAATAGTTCTTATCACCATAATTGTCTTTCTATGAGACTTATCCATCTGTAAATAAATTCACAATAACACACGACACATCAACATTTCAATAATGCAAGCAATAATTAAAACAGATGCAATGTATGAATTATTATTATGGAAACATCTTTCCACATGTCGACATGATTTTATTATCTTAGACCAGCTGCCTTCCTAGTTCTTTCATTCCCATTTAGACTGGCTGCCTTCCCGATTCTTTTCTTTACAGCTTGTCACGACTGCCACATAATTTATTTCCAGCATATACCGGCTGTCACGGTGTCACTTTTATTTCCAACACATACTGGCTGTCACGGTTTTTCAATTAGACCAGCTGTCTTCCCGGTTCTTTTCTTTTCATTTGATACATATACATATGAACAATGATATATAAAAAAAAAACAAAAAACAAAACATGAATTCAAATATTAAATTTTGGCTATCCTGATTTTTCTCAAATTATATAAAAATTTTCATTAAATTCCTCTTATCCTAAAACACATTAAATCATCCATTAAAGTTTGTCAAGATTCACTAAATTTCATCACAAATCACATCAAATCATCCATCAAAGCTTGTCAAGATCTACTAAATTTCATCTCCTCATAATTCGTATCAAAACATCAACCATAGCTCATCAAGAATTTATTTATCACCATCATTATTAAATCAACTTATTTTTCTAATAATATTTCTTCTCGCATAATAATTTTTCTACGTGTCTAATATTCATGTCATATCTATCAATCAAATCTTTATCTATCACCAAAACATAAGCTAATAATTTATGTTAATATTATCACAAGATTTTTTTTTTAATTTTTATTTAGATTACTTAAAGTAAATCCAACTCACCACGTAGCACTTAAAGCTACCCATGGATCACCTCCTTGCCTTTCCTGTTCCTCTCAAAATTTTCCCTGATTGTTGAGCGTCAACATCTGACATCATATTTATATTAAGTTTCTAATTTATTCTTCAATTTGTTATAAACCATACCCTTTGAAAATTCCAACTTTGACTTCTGGAAAATTTCATGAATGCTAAAATTTCAAAAATGAACATTATGCTATTATCTTCTGTTTTCTAACAGCTTCTCGTGATTCTCTATGAAATTCCGCAGTAAACTACTTTAAAATTTTGCCTTTTCAACCATTCTTTGAGTCCCCAAGTGTTTAAGGAAATATATATATATATATATAATTCTTAACTTCAACATTCTTTTACAAAGCCTCCACGTTTCAAAAAAGTGGAGGACATGCATTACTTAGTTTCCAAATTTTGGCAGTAGGTGACACCTGCTGCTACGTTTTTATTTTTTTAGAATAAAACAAATAATATTTTTTTTTCTTTTTCTTTTTTTTCTTTGTACCTACACCCCCACGCGTCCATTTTTCAAAAGAATTATTTTATTCAATATTAAATCCTTCGTATGAATATATTATTTTAATTTCATGTCATATTTTTTAAATTACTTCTTTGTCCTTACTTTATGAATACAAGTATTACACATAGCCCTATTCTAGGGTGGACCTAGGTATATCATGTCTTATTTTCTTTATGTTTATTATTCATGTGAACGATAAGTCTCGAATTGTTCAATTGGTATTAGAGCCTTGTGTTTGAGGATTAACGATCAAAGATTTCGATTGGATCACGAATTAAAATCAAAAAGTTCAGAGGGAAGAGCTTCGAGTTGTGGAAACTAAAGATAGAGGATCTACTCGTGGGCAAGGACCAATTGTTTTTACGGCAGCATCCATGGCAGAGGCGGCATGGTGATAGTCGATGAGATGTCAAAGAGTATGATGAGCATGACGGCAGCATCCATAGCAGAGGCGGCATCACCGGTGGTGGTTTCGGCATCATCTTCAGCAGCCATCACGGAGTGGGAAAAGCTCGATCGGAAGGCATAAAGTTTGATTCAACTGTGCCTGACCGATTCTGTCCTGATAAATATTTCTAGAGAGAAGACTGTGAAAGAACTATGGAAGAATCTAGAAATCCTTTATCAGAGTAAATCTTTGGTAAACAAATTGTTTTTACGGAAGAAGTTGTACAACCTTCGGATGGCTGAGAGTGATTTTCTCTCTGTTCATCTACATGAATTCAACACTTTGATAGGTCAGTTATTGTCTATCAGTGTTGATGTGATGGATGATGGTAAGGCTATTACACTGCTTTGTTCACTACCTGATTCATGGGATAACTTGATAGTTGTGATTGGTAGTGGTACGACTGTCCTTTGAGAATGTCATAGCAACCTTATTATCTGAGGAGGCAGCAGGGTACAAAGAACTCATCAAAAGAGGCCTTATCTATGAGAGGATGAACCCATGATAAAGACTACAAGAGGTCTGGTGATAAACTCGAGTCCAGAGGAAGATCGAAAAGAAGAGATAAATCTGGGTTGAAGTGTTAGAAGTGTAGGAAGCTTGGAAATCTGAAGAATGATTGCAGAAGTAAGAATGTGAACCCTAAAGAGTAGACAAAGGAGATATCAGCTTCATGAAACATGAACCAGGATGATGATGCTAGTGACTTATATATGGTGTCTTGTTTAGCTCAATTAGATCGAAGTGTTTGGATAATTGACACAGTAGCATCCTTTCACATGACACTTCATAGGAACTGGTTTCGTGAGTATAAAACCTTGGACGAGGGAAATGTTTTATTGGGAGATAACTTTCCGGTGAAAATTATTGGTCGTGCGAAGGTGAAGTTGAACATTAATGATGGGACGGTCAAGATACTTCCAGGCGTGATGCATATTTCGGGTCTCAACAAAATCCTGATGTTAGTCAACAAGATGATGGATGAGGGAGCGAATTTCAGTTGTGACAAAAATTTGTGCAAGATAACTTATGGTTCACTAGTAATCACACGAGGTGTTTGGTATGGTACGTTGTATAAGTTGTTTGGAAGTACAATACAAAGTCAGTGCAGTGGAGGTTTTATCTCCGAGGACGCGAATGATGATGAGGCGAAGTCCTCTATGTTGTGGCATCAGAGGCTTAGGAACATCAGTGAAAAGGTACTATATATTTTATCGTCAAACCAGATGGTGAAGAGAGTCCCAATTTTCTCAATGGGATTTGGTTTCTGTGAGCATTGTCTACATGAAAATCAAAACCGTGTGAGTTTTAAGTTCGCTGGTATGAGGGTGAAAGATATTCTGGATTTGATACATAGTGATGTCTTTAGGCCAGTTTCGGTCTAATTCTTGGAAAATCAAGGTATTACATCTCTTTCATTGATGATTTTTCAAGGTATGCATGGATTTACTTCATTAAGAGTAAAGCTAAAGCATTTGATAAGTTCTGTGAGTTTAAAGCATTGGTATAAAATCAAATGGAAAGAAAGATAAAGGTACTGAGAAGAAATAATAAAGGGGAATTTTGCTTAGACAAATTTGAGCAATTTTGTGTGGCAAGCAGCATTGCAAAATAGAAACAACTCCATATACACTTCAACAGAATGGGGTGGCCGAGAGACTCAATCAGTCACTCATGGAGAAATCAAAGAATATGTTGGGCTGTGCAGGCTTGGAACCAGAGTTCTGAGCAGAGGCGATGGCTACAACATGTTATCTAAAGAACAGGTCACCTACATAAGCTTTTCAAGATCAGACACCATTTGAGGCACTATTCGGGAAGAATTCGACTTTGGTTGGGTGTTTGAGTGTGATGCTAATGTGCATGTGACAAAAGAAAGGAGGAACAAACTTGATAGAAAATCAATGAAGTGCATTTTCATTGGTTATAAGGATGGGGTCAAGGGACACAAGTTATGGAATCCAGAAAATATGAGTACAGTTTTCAGCAGAGATGTTGTGTTCAGAGAAACACAAAGGGATGTGGTGGCTATCTAAGATGTACCAGAATAACCAAAGTAGGTTCAGATTGATCTTAGCCCAGGAGATAGAGAATGGGAGACTACCCCACAGACTGCACTGGATAGTTCAGATTTTGAGTCAGTTGGGTCTGAGTACGATATTCATGTTTCTGATGTGGAGGATGAAGATTCAGACGTTGACTCGGGGGTAGGGACAACGCTAGTCATGAGGAGATCCAAATGGGTTAGGAGGCCACCCATCAGGTATTCCTTTAGTGCTTGTAGTGCATTATATGCTTTAAATATTACTGGTGATGATCTTAGCATAGTGAAAGAGGCAGGGACCTCAAAGGATGCAAATCTATGAGAGGATGCTATGAAAGAGAAGATGCAAGCATTGGATAGGAATGAAACACGGAACCTTGTGAAATTACCTAGGGATAGGAAGGTACTTGGGTGCAAATGAGTTTTCAAGAAGAAAACAAAAACAGATGGAATGGTTGAAAAGTACAAGGCATGTCTAGTTGCAAAGGAGTACTCGCAAATAGAGGGAATTAACTATGGTGAGATATTTTTCCCGATTGCAAATTTGACATCTATCAAATTTGTCTTATCCATGGTAGCTTTAGAGGTTGAACAACTAGATGTGAAGGCAGTTTTCCTTCACGGGGACTTAGAGGAGGAAATTTACATGAAACAGCCTGAAAGCTTTATGAGCAAAGGCAAGGAAGAGCTGGTTTATAAATTGAAGAAGTCTTTGTAAGAACTAAAGCAGTCACCACGGATGTGGTACCAGAATTTGATACTGTAGACTGAGGTTTCAACCCAAGAAGGGGGGTGAATTGGGTTTTTAAAAACTTTCGGAAATCAAACACAATTTATAGAAACGGATAAACCAACAAGCATGTAAACAAGTAATATGTGCTGTAAATAAAGAGTTTCAGGAATAGAGAATGCAAACTCAGTTTATAGTGGTTCGGCAATATCGGATTCGTTCCAACCCTACGTCCACTCTCTTCAAGGAACCTCCTTGAAGTAATCCACTAAGAAACTTAGTCGTGTAACTTCACGGGTGTTGCACAAACATTACAATCTCTTCCTCTCGGAAGCAAACCTCTTCCTTTCGGAAGCAAAACCTCTTCCTCACGGAAGCAAATCCCTTCATTTCGAAAGCAAATCCCTTTACAATAAATACTGTAAAAAAAATAGTAGAGAGACAACAATGGAAGCTTACACAACTGAATAATATCTCTCTTTCAAGGTAAAGCTTGAAGAATGGCTCAACAATCTATTTTTCAAAGCTTTTTTAGTATCAATGAGTAAAAACTTGATTGAATGTTTATTCTTCTCTTTGAAATACTCAACAGAATGAGTTTATATAGCCTTAATGTTTTATGACCATTTTGAACTCATTTTTTTTCAAATTTGTGCAAGTTGTGCTGAATTCTCGCGTCTCAATGGTCATAATTTTTGAACTACCAATCGACTGGGTCATGCTTAAAAATCATATTTTTACGGCTGTTGAAGGTACCAATCGACTGGGTATGACCTATCAGTCGACTGGAAACCTTCTGTCCAAATTACCAGTCGATTGGGTATGACTTACCAGTCGACTGGGAAATTTCTGTCCAAAGTACTAGTCGACTAGTATGTTTGATCCAGTCGACTGGGGACATACTGTCCCTTATACCAGAAGACTGGTATAAGTACCCAGTCGACTGGGTTGCTTAACAACCCAGTTTGCATGTTTTGAAGAGATTTTAATTTTAAAACATTTGATTAAAATGTCATGTTAAAATACTTTTCAAAAAGAGCCATTGAATAAGCTGATTACCTGAATAAGTGAGACTTACAACTTGTTTATAATACCTTATACCTATACTAGTTCTTCTGTCTTCACTTAGGTTGAGTTCTTGTACCTTGATCATTGGTTGAATGCTCTTATTGCTTAATACACTTAGATAACATTGTTAGCATGATAAGAGTTGTGTTTTTTCATCATTAAAATAAAGGTGAGGGTTAACAATCTCCCCCTTTTTGATGATAACAAAACTTATGAGAAAGAAAAACAGTTTAAGAAACTAAGTGTTAGATTTTTGAGAAAAATCGGGCGGAGTTTCCTCAGTTTTTTGAATAAAACTAACCTGTAAACAAATAAATAATAATTTATATGCAACCTAACCAATCAGTTTATCATATTGAATCATACACCAAATTCTTTGAAGCAGTGCTCCCCCTAAATCTATGCACTGGTTTACTTTTTTCATTGCTTTTCTCGTTTTCTCATATTTCTCCCCCGTTTTGACAATAGCAATAAAGGGGATAGTAATGTAAGAAATAAACAATATAATTAGTATAGACATGAAGAGCATATAGAAACAAACTTGTATGCAAAAATTTGGCTCTATTCAGAGTTTGAAAGCCTTCCCGGGAAGAACCGGAAGTTTCTATACAAGCAGAAGCAGTTTTAAAGCATATATCTGAATTTAAAGAGATATAAAACATGCAGACATATGTAAAGTAAGTACATGAAATAGATCAGAGCCAAAACAGAAGTCATAGTCATACACAACAAAGGTCTATACAATGTAAGCTTTGTAAAGTCGTAACATAAGTTCAAATAAAGAAACTATATGAAGATATGTTCGTGCTAAGAACAATGAAAAGGTCCACATCAAGTACATCGAAAGGAAGATAGAAAAGTGACTCATGGAGCGGGAGAGTCCGAGCTGTCACGAATGAGATCCTGAATCTCAGCCAGGGAACTCTCAGTGCGCTCTTGGTGCAGCTCGAAGTCATCCCGAAGGGTCTCAATGAAGGAGCTCAAAGTTTAGAATCTAGACTGCATTGTCAGCTAGAGGCTCGTGATAGCCTGAAGTAGATCACCATACCCAGCCTGACCAGCACTTGAGTCACCCATAGGAGGTGCTTAGGTATCCGTATCCATATCAGCAGCAACAGCAGCATCCTCATCATCACTACTGTCATTCTCTCCAATCTGAATGTGCTTCCCGACCTTGGAGTAGATGAAGCCGTCGCGGACCTTGTATCCCATCTTCTTCAGCAAAGAGACATTGATGATGTCTTTTTGCTCGATATCCTGAGCCTTAGAGGCGGAGAGAGGCACTCGGAAGTGCTGAAGTATGAGAGTGATGAGCATCCCGTAGCGAAGACATCCAGAGTCGCTCGCTTCACCATTAATCATATTGGCGAGCAGTAGGGGGTATATATTGAAGTGGTGCCCAGTTTTAAGGCACCAAATCAATACGGTATCTATCTTAGATAGATACCCCCGACTCCCTAGTCTCGGGTGGATGGTCCAACTAACTATGAGGTTGAACAATTTCGAGTCTAAGGGCATGTCACTACATGTGTGAAATGTAGTGGGTCTGAACATATAGTTAGGTTCGCCCCTAACAATCTGACACGCCTCCTCAACCTTGAAATTGTCTGGCCATCCATCTAGACTCCATTAGATCCCTCCCATAGGGATCTTCAAAATGCTCATCAAAAGGTCAGTATTGACCTCAAACTCCACACCCATGACACTGGTTCTAAACCTCAGAGCCAGTGGACTGGGTTTCACCAAGTTCGCATAGAATTGGTGAATCAGTTTGGGGTAATACTTCTCATGTACCTTGACCAGTGGGGTCAGGTGTTGATAAAAGTCATAAAATGCATCTTAATAGTACTTATTTGTTAGAATCTTAGGGTTGATTGAGGTTTGAATTACACTTTTATACTTTAATAACTCTAAAGTGATGTTCTTAGATCATTAACTTATTTCGGTGCAGTTTCAGGTATTTTATGTTTGAAAGAGATGGAAAAGCTATCATTGCTTAAAGCTCGAAGATTCCATGCCTATCGGAGTGAAGGAGTGCTTTCGAAAAGACAAAATGAAGAGTTTATGAGCAAGAAGCCCTTTAGTGGAAGCCTAGGCGCCCAGAACCTCCACCTAACCAAGACTAGTGAGCACCTAGGCACCTAGAAACCAGGGCCGTGATGCCCAGAAGATTGCCCCACCAAAGATCAGGTCAAGCTGCGGCGCACATAAGTGAGAACCACGGCGCGCACACGATCCTCTTCTCTGAGTTATGACCTAATTAAGACTTTAATGATAGTTTAAACCCTAAAACACCCTTGAAACTTTTGTATTATAAATAGATCCCTTAGGGTTTGATAAGAGACATCGAAGGAGGCTGCAAATGAAAGAGAGAGCTCGACATTACGGTGTTCAAGTATGAACCCCATGGCTAACTAATCTTCAAGCAAGGCAAAGGGATGAATCCCTAGGTGTAGTTGTTCTTATTTTCCTTTCTTAATTTAGTTGTAAGGATTTATTGTTAAAGCATTGTTTATGATTTACTCTTTAAACAAGAAGAATTGAGGTTCATGTGACAGCTACACTTTGTGTTCTTCTTACCTTAGATTTTCTTAATCCGGTGATTGCATGCTTCTTCTCCATATAAGTCTAGTCAAGCTTTTCTTATGTCAAGTTGTTTGGATGTGATTAAGACCGGTATATTTATCTTTTAGGTTTGTCCATTACTGCAATATTGTCATTGAGATATATTGTCGTTTCTTGATAAACCTATAGGATAGGTCATGTGTGCTTGAATTGAAAGTAAAGAGTACTTCATAGCAATTACATTAGGGTTTACATGTGCTTTAATTGAATATTTACCGATTACTTAGTTGGGATGTGAAACTTGAAATCGAGATAAAAATAATTGAATCGAGATTGGAATGAGGCAACGAACCTAAGGAGGATTCTTGGAACCTTGTTGTTCTCCATTTAAATTCTTCATTATATTTACACAACTCCTTCACACAATTTCATTATTAAAACTCAGATTTACTTATATGGATTTTATCGTTTTGTATTGAAGTTTACATCTTTTCTTGTAGTTCATTTTTCCCTGTGGAATCGACACCCCAAAGCTGTGCTACAACTACCGCGTTATACTTTGGGTGTAATCAAATGTTAGCGCCGTTGCCGGAGAAACGAGCTTAAGTACAAGGAAGATTGTCAACTCTGAGATAAAACGGTAATATTGTTCTTTACTCTCTGTTTTGATTTTCTAATTTTTTGTTTATTTTTTTGTTTTATTTATTTTCCCCTCTAATCCGTTTAGTGTATGCTTAGACTGAGAGACTCGCGAGGTAGATTCATTAAAAGACCCGAAATAGAGTTACCCCCTGCTTCCACGTCCGTTAGTGAGACCTCGCCTAGATTATACCATAGTGCACTGATAAGTGCTTAAATAGTCATATTTAAGCCCCTTAATTTACACTTGTTAGGCTCTTTATTTATCTATTTTTATGGATTCGACTTCATTTTCGTGTTTTATGTGTTTTTTCACGAGACTTAGACAAAAAGATGATAATTTGGAGCTTTTAGAAGCAAAAGTCAAGATCTGCCATCCAGCAAGGTGCGCTCGAGTGCACCCCATTGAGATCGAGTGCACAAGAGCACGAGCACACTTGAAGAAGGCTCGCACACTTGCTCTCGAGCGAATCCTGCATACACTTGAGCGCAATCACTCTAGAGGCGACAGAGTCAGATATGGAAAGAAGTCTTCCGACTCCAAAAAGGAATTAGGGTTTCGGGACACTAAGAGGACCCTATAAATAGCCCTGTAAAACACATAAACCATACCTTTTGTTCTAGATTCGAAGTAGACAGCTTAGGAGAGGAATTGATGACTCATCTCCCGAGTCTTCTTCGGTTTTAGTTTTCTGTTTTTATTTCATTATGTTTAGAATGTTTAGTTTACTTAGCATGTGTAACTAAACTTCTATAGGGCTCGATTGAAGCCCTAGTTATGCTTTTCCACATGTTCATTCATTGATTATCTTTGCTATAGCCTTGTTAGAATATTTAACTTGATTAATACCTGTTTGTATTTACATTCCTCATATGTATGTGCCTAATCAACGTATGCATGTGGTATGGATAAGTTAGTCGAATCAATTTGGATGACCGAGTCTTGGGTTCGACATTAGTAACAAGGGATATCCACACCGGATTCCCGGGTTAATCAACATGGAAAATCGGGAGCGGACCAAGCCCTAGGTCTCATGTGGTTGCCGATCTCCATAGCCCTCATGCTCTCTTATGGAACAACTTGTTGCATAGGGAGATCAATAGCCTAAGGTGTGGATCAAGCCCTTAGGTTGGCAACCATTAGATATTCATGATAAAGCTAGAGCATTGAAGCTTCACTTAGTTGGAAAGTATAATTAGGGTGGATATCGTAGTCCTATGTTCTCATTATTGTTATTTACTCACAATCAAATTTGCTATTTCTCTTTTTAAACTTGAAGAAATTAATTCTAAAACGAAATTCACCAATCCCTATGGAAATGATCTCGCACTTGAACACTATGCTACCACAGACCTTGTGTACTTGCAAGTAAAACTATGACGATTATTTGCATATTTATTTAGGTAGATAATCACTCCAACAAGTTTTTGGCACAGTTGCCGGGGATTGCACTAAAATTTCTTTTAGAATTAATTTCTCATTTAATTTAATTATTGTTATTTCCTTTTTATTCTATTCTTAATTATTGTGTTTATCTTATTTTTCGCTTCATTAAAAACCCTAATCAATTTCCTTTTTCTCTATTTTAGGTACTCCAGGAGAGCTTTCTGTGCCACTTGCGATCGAGTGCACCTTATGTGCGATCGAGCGCAATTGAGGCAGAGAGTCATCTGAGCAGCAGTGTTTGACTACTGCACTCACATAACTACCACTGATTCATGCACAGACGTCGATCCAAACATCCGGCATTCTTTCCCCTTAATCCCAAGCTAGAGAGGACTATCCGACAAAGGTTTAGAGATAACTTAGAAGAGGTAGAAGGAGGAATCGAGGAAGAGATACCAATGGCAGAACAGATAGCCGAACAGCAACCACCTGAGCGGAGGCCGATGAAGCAATCTTTCATCCCGCAGAACCTCGATCAATCATCGTGCATCGCGTATCAACCTGAGGCAGAAAGGAACTGCTACATATCTCCGCAGATACTCAGTGCACTGACTCACTTTAGGGGTACACCTAGTGAGGATCCACATTTGCACCTTCGAGAGTTCTTCGACCTTTGCAAATTCCAGCATATCCGAGGCTTAGACCAAGAAGGAATAAGGTTAATTCTTTTCCCTTTTTCCTTAAAAAGATAATGCTAAATTATGGTATAATTCTTTGCCTGCAATTTTCATCCACACTTTGGAGGAGTTGGCTAGCAAATTCCTAATGAAGTTCTTCCCAGCCCAAAAGACGAGACAAATAAGGAAGGAAATTCAATCCTTCCAACAAAAAGATGGAGATCTATTCTTTGAGGCATGGGGACACTTCAACGAGCTACTACTTAAGCGCCCACACCACAACCTACCCCAAGATGAACTGGTATAAGCTTTCTATGAAGGTTTGAGTGATTCAAACAAAAACATTATGGATTTAGGTTGTGGAGGAGTGCTGATGGAGAATAGCAACAAAGAGGCTATGGAACTCTTCAAAACTATAAGTGAACAGACGCAGCAGTTCTCTTCTCGAGATAGACCTATAACTAAGAGTAAGGGTATGTATAAGGTAAGCTTAAATAGAGGATCATCTCTTCAAATAGCTGATATAGAGAGGAAACTTGATCTATTGGTTAAAGCTATGGCTGCTCAGAACACCTCAACGAACCCACCAGCTAAACCACTCCAGGTATGTGCCATTTGCTCACAATTTGATCATAATACTGATACGTGTCATTTGTGTTCATCTGCAGATCATGAGTAAGCCAACTTTATGGGACCAAATAATTATCCGCCGAAGAATAACCCCTATGCTAACACCTACAACCCCGGATAGTGGAATCATCCAAATTTCTCGTGGAGCAACAACCAAAATAGTCAAGAGCAGCAAAGAAACTTCCAACCAGCAGCCCAATCTGCTCCTGAACCAAAGAAGAATGACCTCGAAAGTCTTGTGAGGTAACTAGCGACTCAGCAACAACAAATCTTGAATAAACATGAATAATTCATGGAAGAGTCAAGGAAATTTCGAACTAAAATGAGGCAAATCACTGCAAAACATGATCAAGTCATTCAGAGACTAGAGATACAAATGGGATAGTTGGCCAAGGAATTGAGTAGCAGAAAGCAAGGAGAGCTCCCAGCCCAGCCACTACCTAATCCAAGAGGACATCAACAACTAAATGCTATAACTACCTTAAAAAGTGGTAAGATCATCGGCACCAATGAGCCTAGACAAGCATCTCCAGACCAAACCTCCACATCTAAGGTAAGAGAGATGGAAAAGGTAAATACACCTCCACCCTTCCCTCAAAGGTTAGTGAAGCCTAAAAAGGAAACTAAAATGATTGACATTTTCAAAACCTTGAAAAAGGTGGTGATGAGAGTCATAAAATGCATATTTACAGTACTTAATTGTTAGTATTTTAGGGTTGATCTAGGTTTGAATTGCACTTTTATACCTTAACAACTCTAAAGTGTCATTCTTGGATCATTAATCTATTTCAAGACATTTTCAGGTACTTTAAGTTCAAAAGAGATGGAAAAGCTATCATTGCTTGAAGTATAATGACTCGATGAACACCGGAGTGAAGGTTCACAAGCACTTGGAAAGGAGTTTCACTAAATTGCCAGAATTGACCGTACAGATCAATCATCTTTGCAAATTAAATTGTATTTATGTAAGAAAAACCAGGAGATGAGCCATATATGTTAAAAATATCCGGAAGTCTATTTTTTGGGGAATTTTATGACTCGTCAAAAAGATTTTCCTAGAGAAAGTTATGGTAGTTTTAGTAGACAAAGGTCTGGCCTCCAGAACAGCACCAGAAATGCCCAGAAACCTCCACATTTTGCCCAACAGCCAGCACCATGGTGCCCAGAAGCTCGCCCAGCCAAATTATGCCTAACACCGCAGCGCCCATACAGCAGCACAGCAGCGCGCACATGCTTTTCTTCTTCGAGCTTTGACCTAATTAGGATTTTAATGACTTCTTAAACCCTAAAACACCCTTGGACCTTGTGTATTATAAGTAGACCACTTAGGGTTTGTAAAAAAGACATCGATGAGAGGCCGAAGGCCAGGGAAAACATCATGAAGGCTGCCACACTCTCCCCCATGGCCAACTAATCTCCATGCAAGGTGAAGGGATGAATCCCTAGGTGTAGTTCTTATTTTCTAGTCTTGATTCATTGTAGTTTGGATTTATTATCATTAAACATTGTTATGATTTAATTTTTAATCTAATTATAAGATTTCCCCTTAATCTGGTGATTGCATCTTTCTTCTCCATATAAGTTTAGTCATGCTCTTCTTATGTGATATTGTTGAGGTGTGATTGAGTTCGGTAGATTTATCTTATAGATTTTTCCATTACTGCGATACTGTCATTATGATATATTGTCGTTTCTTGATAATCTATAAGTTAGGTCATGTGTGCTTGAAAGCAAAGAGTATTTCATAACAATTACATTAGGGTTTATATATGTGCTTTGATTGAATATTTGTCGATTGCTTGTTTGGGATGTGAAACTTGAAATCGAGATAAAAACAACTGAATCAAGAATATATTAAGGCAACAAACCTTGGGAGGGTTCCCAGACCCTTGTTGTTCTCTTTATTATATCCATCAAACTATTTACACAATTTGCTCACAACTCATATTCTTCCATTTAATCTTTTATCGTTTGTGTTAAGGTTCACACCTTCTTTTGTAGTTAACTTGTTTCCCTGTGGAATCAACACCCCAAAGCTATGCTACAACTACCGCGTTACTCTTTGGGCGTAATCAAATTTTGGCGCCGTTGCCAGGGAGATGCAGTTAAATACAAAGAAGATTGTTAACTTTGAGATATGACGATAGAAGAATTGTAGATAGTTTTTTTTTTCAGCAGTTTGTAAAGGTGGTAACTTCGTTCCTTCTTTTAGCTTGCTGTATTAATTTTCATTTTATTCCTTCATTTTATAGTATTTTTTTATTATTTATTTTATTTTATTTTGTGATCTTGCATGCCCAGATATAGAGACACTTTAGGTAGATTTGCTTATAGGCCTGTGCTAGAGACAAAATTAAATTCTTTTATAAATCCTTTATTTGACAATCCATCTAGTCTCAAAGAAATGAGTGAACATGAATATCAACCCCCTAGGACCCTTCAGGATTTCCTCGACCCTACACGCACAGCCACACCATCATGTATTATGTTTCCAGCCAATACTCGCCAACTAGATTTTAAAACAGGGATGATACAATTACTCCCTACATTCCATGGCTTGGAAAATGAAAACCCATATGTGCACATTAGAGAGTTTGAGGAAGTAGTCATGACTTTTCATAGTCAAGATGAAACCGATGACATTGTGAGGCTTAAGTTCTTTCCTTTCGCTTTGAAGGATTGAGCTATGAGTTGGCTATACTCACTTAGACCATGATCTATTGGGTCGTGGACTGAGATGACTCGGATTTTTTTTTAATAAATACTTCCCCCAACATAAGACCAATGCTTTAAAAAGGCAAATCTCCACCTTTGCACAAAAGGATAGTGAGACTTTATATCAGTCTTGGGAGAGATTTAAGGAGTTGTTGAGTATATGCCCTCACCATGGGTATGAGAATTGGCGCTTAGTGAGCTATTTTTATGAGGGACTTACATATAGGGAGCGCCAATTTGTAGAGATGATGTGTAATGGTGAATTTTTAGAAAAAGATCCTGATGAGGCCATAGAGTACCTTAATGAGGTTGCTGAAAAAGCTCACACTTGGACTGGACCTAGTTCTACTGAAAGCACAAACAAGTCATGACCTATAGGGCACCCGAATGGTGGTGGAATTTACCATCTTAGGGAAGAGGACAACCTTAAGGCCAAGGTTGAGATGCTCACTAGGGAACTAGAGGTGTTAAAGACTAAAAGCTCAAAGCTAACACAAGTAGCTAATCATCTAGCGTCTTTGAAACCATGTTTTGTGTGTGGCGGGGTAGATTATCTCGCCCAAGAGTGCCCCATATTTGCTGAGATGAGATGGATGTATGAGGAACAATGTAATGCCTTAGGTATGTACAAGAAACCTTTGGAACCCTTCTTTGATACTTATAATCTGGGATGGCTAGATCACCCTAATTTCAGCTGGAAGTCTGAAAACTAGCAGCACGCACAAACCCCTGCACCATATCTTGAACCATATCATGCACATGTATCTTTTAGGAGTTCATTAGAAGAAACTTTACATGCTTTTATTGAGGCACAAGGTAAGACTAATCAAAGACTTGAATCTTTAATTACGCAGGCTGTTGAAGAAAATAAAGAGATAAAGAGCCAAGTGTCCAAGTTAATGAGCTACTTGAGTGTGACTGAGCGAGGTAAGTTCCCTTCTCAAGCTCAGTCCACATCCCATGGTCAGCACCTGGCACAACAGAATTTGAAAGAGGTGAATGCCATTGAGACACTAAGTGGTAAGTTATTACACATCCCAACAACGAAAAAATCAGAGGATGTAGACGAAAGCCACCAAGCATACATGATTGACTTATTCATGGAAAAGGTCCAATACCTTAATCCATTGGAGTCCACCCTCACCCATGGCTTCACAAGAGCATATATCGAGCCAGAATTTGCGGATGTTACTGATGACATCCTTGAGGCCTCTCCAAAGTATACAAGCACTTAATATGGCAGTGAAGCAGTGGCTGGTGCATTCAACCTATGTTTTTCAAAGAGGAAATAAAAGCGTTTGACTGAAGATGTAAAACTTAGCGCTCATGGGAAGCAACCTATAACATATCCTTTTATTTTTTACTATTTTTCATATTTCTTTTTCTTGTTTATTATTATTATTTTGCTGTTTTCCAGTTTTACTTTTGTATTTCTTTTTCAGGGACAAAAATACGAAGCAGTTCAAATGGTGGTGCACAATTTTCAGCTTCTGCGCATTTTTGGCTACAAAAGGAATTTCCTTAACGTTTGCTTTTACATTGAGGACAATGCTTATTTTAAGTTGGGGGTGGAGGAAACATATTCCTGTTTTTAATGTTTTTCATAGAACTGTTTGGTCTCATTTTTCCCTTTTTGTTTGTTTTAAGCATGCTTTGTGTTAGCCTTAGAGTTAATTCACATGTCAATGATATGAACTTAATTGAGATAGCATATAGCATTTAGAAGAAATTAAATCTTGCTTCGGTTTGAGAATAATTTAAGTGTCAATCTTGATTTGGTTTGAGACTCTAGTTTGTGGTAAGATTGTATGATTAGTCTAAAAACATTTAGAGAAGTTTTATGTGTGATTGCTTTGTGAATACTTTTGCGGTCTCGATAAGCTCTAAAACTTATTTGATAATCACTTGAGGCGAATTCTTAGGATGCACACTACTTAGAATATGATATAGGCGATTTTTTAGCATTCCAAACTTATCATTGCTATATTTATCACTAGTCACCCATTTGAGCCTTTTTCTTGAAAAAGAATTTGAGCCTTTTTTTCTTTCAATAGCCCATTTACTCACCTTTATGAGCCTAAAATATTTTATCTTTACCTACCTTTTAAAATAACTTAGTTATACAAATTTGTTGAGAAGCACTCAAGAGGAGTAAGGATGAAAGTATGAGAAAAAAAAATATTACTACTATAGCCCAAATACATGAAAAGAGATAAGTTGGGGGTTGTGGAAAATAAAGAAAAAAAATTAATGAAAAAGGAGGTGAATGGTCTTATGTGCCAAAATAAAAAAAAAAAAGTGAATTATGGCAATGAAAGAAGAAAGAAAGAAAAAAAAATGGTGATTTGTTGAAAGAAATGCTCGAAAAATGGTTGGAAGAGTTTGGTATTGAAGTAAGGTTATCCAGTGCTTAAAGAGTTGTGTTCAAAACTGAGAGATTAAGTTCTTTTACTTGTTGAATCCTTCCCATTCTTTCTTAACCTTTACCTTAGCCTAACATTACAAGCTTAGTAAAGACCTATTAATCCAATCTAGTGTGATTTTTCTACAATAGTGGAGAGTGATTCGAAAAGTGAGCCTATGGAGCTTATTTTTGTGATTGATGTCACGCAATTTATGTTTTTAGAGGCCAAGACTTGTATTTATGATTGTTATGCATAAAATCATCCGAGTGTTCGGATTAATGGATTGTGGTAAGATGGATGTTAAGAGTTGATAACAATTTTAAGATTGATGTTTAGATTACTTTTGGACTTGGGTGAAATTTAATGATTCTATGTGCCGTGTGTTATGTGTGATTTTTGAGACAAAAGTGAATTACTCTTGGTTTAACACTAACATTGCTTTACTTTGTTTTGATTCCCACCGTAGAATTCATCTCTTGTTTTCACTTGAATTGCTAGGGACTAGCAATAAGCTAGTTGGGGGTTATGATGAGAGTCATAAAATGCGTCTTTACAGTACTTAATTGTTAGCATTTTAGGGTTGATCTAGGTTTGAATTGCACTTTTATACCTTAACAACTCTAAAGTGTCATTCTTTGATCATTAATCAATTTTGATACATTTTTAGGTACTTTAAGTTCAAAAGAGATTGAAAAGCTATCCTTGCTTGAAGTACAATGACTCGAGGAACACCGGAGTGAAGGTTCACAAACACTTGGAAAGAAGTTTCACTAAATTGCTAGAATTTCTCGTACAGATCAATCATCTTTGCAAATTAAATTGTATTGATGCAAGAAAAATCAGAAGATGAGCCATATATGCTTAGAAAGATCCGAAAATCTATTTTCTAAGGAATTTTATGGCTCATCAAAATGATTTTCCTAGATAAAGTTATAGCAGTTTTAGTAGAAAAAGGTCAGGCCTCCAGAACAGCACCAGCTAGCACTGCGGCCAGCACCGCGGTGCCCAGAAACCTCCACATCTTGCCAAACAGCCAACACCCGCAGTGCTTCTCAACCAGCACCATGGTGCCCAAAAGCTCGCCCAGCCAAATTATACCTAGCACCGCAGCGCCCATACAGCAGCACCGCAGCGCGCACACGCTTTTCTTCTCCGAGCTTTGACCTAATTAGGATTTTAATGACTTTTTAAACCCTAAAACACCCTTGGACCTTGTGTATTATAAATAGACCACTTAGGGTTTGTAAAAAAGACATCGATGAGAGGTTGAAGGCCGGGGAAAACATCATGAAGGCTGCCACACTCTCTCCCATGGCCAACTAATCTCTAAGCAAGGTGAAGGGATGAATCTCTAGGTGTAGTTGTTCTTATTTTCTAGTCTTGATTCATTGTAGTTTGGATTTATTATCATTAAACATTGTTATGATTTACTTTTTAATCTAATTAGAAGATTTCCCCTTAATCTGGTGATTGCATCTTTCTTTCCCATATAAGTTTAGTCATGCTCTTCTTATGTGATGTTGTTGAGGTGTGATTGAGTTCGGTAGATTTCTCTTATAGATTTGTCCATTGCTGCGGTATTGTCATTATGATATATTGTTGTTTCTTGATAATCTATAAGTTAGGTCATGTGTGCTTGAAAGCAAAGAGTATTTCATAACAATTGCATTAAGGTTTATATATGTGCTTTAATTGAATATTTGTCGATTGCTTGTTTGGGATGCGAAACTTGCAATCGAGATAAAAACAAATTAATCAAGAATAGAATAAGGAAACGAACCTAAGGAGGATTCCCGGATCCTTGTTGTTCTCTTTATTATATACATCAAACTATTTACACAATTTGCTCACAACTCAGATTTTTCAATTTAATCTTTTATCGTTTGTGTTAAGGTTCACACCTTCTTTTGTAATTAACTTGTTTCCCTGTGGAATCGGCACCCCAAGGCTGTGCTACAACTACCGCGTTACTCTTTAGGCGTAATCAGGTGGTAATAAATATTCCTTTATTAGATGCAATAAGACAACTACCTACTTATACTAAGTTTTTAAAAGATTGTTACACTAACAAACGAAAATTTCAGGAGCATGAGACAGTAGCCTTGACCGAAGAGGTGAGTGCTGTATTATTGAGAAAATTACCACCTAAACTAAAAGATCCGGGTAGTTTTACTATTCCTTGTAGGCTAGGTGACTAGCTTTTCAAGCATGCATTATTGGACCTAGGGGCAGTGTCAATTTGCTACCTTATAGTGTATACAAGACACTAGGTTTGAGGGAACTCCAACCAACCTCCATTACGTTATGATTGGCTGACAGAAGCATCAAACGACCAAGAGGTATCCTCGAGGATGTTTTGGTACGAGTAGGTAAATTTATTTTACTTGTAGATTTTATTGTTTTAGACATGGAGGAATGTCATATGCCTGTACCACTCCCTATCATCTTAAGGAGACCATTTATGATCACTACTGGCACAAACATTAATGTAAAAAAAGGCATAGTCACTATGAGAGTAAATGATGAAGAGGTAGAATTTAAAATATTTAATACACTAGACTCCACTAAAACTAATAATGAGTGTTATAATGTGAGCTTCATGTAAGGTATCGGTGAAAAAGTGTCTAAAGGCCATTGTATGGTTCCATTGGAGATCATCCCCAACCATGCTGACATAAGAGTGGACATTGGGCCAGATGATAACGTGATTAAAGATATTAATGGAGTTGTGCACACCATCAAGAACACACCCAAACTCTCAAGTAAGTGTAATCCCCAATTTAAAAATCTTGCACTTACTAATACTACTTCTCCTGATTTTATTGACCAGGCACCAACATTGGAGACAAAACAGCTGTCGACGGCACTGGAACTACCTGATTGGGGCCCTAAGTGCCTCCTTCAAAAGACGTAGCCTTGAAGCGACCATAGAGAGCACTTGAGCAAATTCTACTTGCATAACATATAGCTCAAGTACCTTTATCGAGGTTAGTGGTACTGAATGCCACTAAATTACGGTGTGACTGTAGCGTTATAAAAAGTTGTTTTGGTATGTTTTAATTATTCTATACATATTGTCTTGCGATCGAGCGCGCACCATATGCGCTCGAGTGCACATCCCCTACACCCCAGTATGCACGAGCGCATTACCCTATGCACTTGAGCATCATACGATCGAGTGCACTCCATAAATGCGCTCGAGCGCACTCGGGGTAGAGAGGGCACGTGCATATTATAAACAGTTTCCCTTTTTCCCTTCATTTACGCTCTAGCGCAACTTTCACTCTCACTATCGCACTCAGCCTCCTTTTGCCCTAATCTTGCATGATAACTGCCTCCAAACCACCGGTCGTCCATCACAATCACCACCTACCACCATACATCACCCTTCCACAAGCATGACCACCCTCCCCTGAATTTCTCCTAACCCTCCCCACGGTATGCAAACCGATTTTGTTCTATTTTACTTGCACACCAGCACACATAGGTTTTTCATTTATATTTTTCTCGTACTATCCATTTATCTCATGTAATTGGCTGTTCTATTTCATGCTCGCAGGAGGATAGGATCGAGCTCATAGTTTTTTCCATAGCTTCGAGTGTTTGTTGCGCGCCAACTGTTCGACCTACTGCCTGACCAAGTGTGATCGAGTGCAATACCTCTCGTGCAATCGAGCGCACAATATCTGTGATCGAGCACAATTTTGATAGTAACACAGTTTCAGATCTCAGAACATGACTTCCACATCCCGAGCTTCTAGCAGCCACCACCAGACATGCCCGCCCAGTTTTGAACAGTGTGAAATACTGTTCGAAACAACATTCAGTATAGATGCGGACTTCAAGAGTTTGGACGCCACAAGATGGGCGGTCCAAGAGTTCAAGAACCAGGGTCTCAAGCGGCTATTCAAGCCAGTCTGCTCGACAGGATACACTCGATTCGTGGTCAATTTCTATGAGAACCTGGCCTACAAGTGCACCAGGCCAGAGATTTTATCTTCCTCAGTCCATGGCAAATTCATAGAGCTGACCATGACCGACATAGCCAGCTCTTTACACTGCTGTGATGAGTCCCCACCGGAGGACAGCCACATGGAGGAGTAGCCTGATCCGTTCCCTCTATCACACATCATAGAGGATATGTGTGCGGGACAGTATGCAGACCGCCACAACAATGCAAGGAGCCGGTCGAGGTTGCCTCCCCGTTTATGGTTCATTGACTCAGTCCTGCAGTAGAACATGTGTCCTTTGGGGCACAAGAAATAGAGGCGGGATCAGTTCTTACAGGCTCTCTATGCCTTTCACCGGGGTCACTGGTACTCCATCCCAGCGGTTATATGGAGTTAGATACACAAGTTCTGGGATGGGGTGCATAACCGGCAGACGACCACAGCTAATGCGTGGGGCCTTCCTTTCCCCTTCTTACTCAGTCACATCTTCAAGAAGAAGGGGATTAGAGGCTCTTCTATTGACGGCCCGGTTAGTGACCATCTTTTCTTTGGGAGAGCCCAGTGGAGCCTCAGCCAGTCTCACATGCACCAAGGACCCCAGGTACAAATTCCAACTGTCGAGCCTATAGTGGATGATTCGATGGAGGCCATGCATTCACCAGTGAGCCCTTCATGGGAGGAGGATCAGATAGACATGGGATCTATGGAGTATCAACACCTCTTAGATGAACTATCCTCCTTCCATTGTGAGCTGTCCAACATCCATCTGGAGGATCGTGAGGCAACCCATTTCATCCATCAGCGAATAGATGGGTTAGAGGCACAGTTTACATGACAAGAGGCGATGCTACAGGCCATCCTTGACCGTCTTCCTCCGGCACCCGGTACCTCCTCGACTGCACCCACAGATGATCAGCAGTGAGAGGATACCCCGTCTGGCTGAAGATGTAAAACTGAGCGCTTATGGGAGGCACCCCAAACATATCATTTTTTTCATTTTCAGTACTTTTCATTTGTTTATAGTTATATTTATATGTCTATTATATATATTTTGTTTTCCGGAACAACGTTTATTTTTCTTTGTTAGATACTTATCCAGTTCAAGTTTAGGGGCGTGTACAAGTAAACAAGCAAGCAATATAGTTCTACATCTCTAGTAAGCTTAAAAACTAGAACACATAGTCTTGTATTAGGAATTTTACAAAGTTAGTTACCTATCTCAAGGCACCAAAGAATTCATAAGTTTGATCCAAATTTGCACAAGCACATTTAGCATGCATTTGTGTGGGGTATGACACATAATTCTTTTATATATGTTTCCATAACCTAATTGTAATCGGAGGACTTGTTGAAAAGAACACTTTGGGATAAGAAAAATAAAGAAAAATGTTCATCATGCAAAAAGTGATTAAAAAGCTTCTAATGATCATTGAAAAATTTTCGCTAAGTAACTGGGCCTCTTACCTCAGTAAGCATTGAGTGTTCACATCAAAAGGTTGGAAGTAAGCCTTTAATGATCATAATAACAAATTTCCATTAAGTAACTGGGCATTTTTCCTCAGTAAGCATTGAGTGTTCATGTCAAAAGGTGGGAATTTCATTTAGAAGCATTAAAACCTGTTAGTTCCGTAGCCTTTTTTATTCGAGTTAGTAAGTCCTTAGGGTTTCTATACACCTAATGCCCTAAAACCATCTGGTTTGGGAGTTATTGGCTAAACACTCTGTAGATCGAGGTTTCAACCCAAGAGGGGGGTGAATTAGGTTTTTAAAACTTTTTGCGGAATTAATACAAGTTTATAAAAACGAATAAGCAGCAAACAATTAAGACAAGTAATGTGATATAAATAAAAAGTTTAAAGAGAGGAGGATGCAAACTCAGATTATAGTGGTTCGACAATATCGGATTCGTTCCGACCCTACGTCCACTCTCTTCAAGGAACTCCTTGAAGTAATCCAGTAAGTAACTTAGTCATACAACTTTCCTGATGTTGTACAAACCTTACAATCCCTTCCTTTCGGAAGCTATCCCCTTCCTCTCGGAAGTAATCCCTTTCCTTTACAAAAGATGATGTAAAGTAAATAGCAGAGCAACAGCTAATGAAAGCTTATACAACTGAATAATGTCTCTCTTTCCAAGTAAAGCTTGAAGAATGGCTCAATAAGAATATTTCAAAGCTTTTTGTGTTTCAAGAGTATAATAACTTGATTGTGTGAGATCAACTCTTTTTGAAAGTGTGCAGCTCCTTGTTGAATGCTTAATAGAATGGGTTTATATAGCAATCAAATAATATGGCCATTAGGACTTTAATTTGAAAAAGATTTGCTTTAAAACGTCCAGATTTAGAGTCCAACGGTAATATTTTTGAACTACTAGTCGACTGGTTCGTGATACCAGTCGACTGGGTTCACTTGAAAAAATCTCATTTTTAGACCTTCTGGGTATCCAGTCGACTGGTATTTTTCATCAAGTCGACTGGGGACTTACTGTCCATTTTACCAGTCGACTGGTATGAATGACCCAGTCGACTGGAGACATACTGTCTCATATACCAGTCGACTGGTATATGTACCCAGTCGACTGGGTTGTCTTCCAACCCAGTTTTTCTGTTTTAATTAAAAACGTTTGTTTAAAAACAATCAGTTTAGAAAACCTTTTTTGTTCGAGCCATTGAACAAACTATTACAATGTATAAGTGAGACTTACAATGGTTCAAATATTTTTAAACCTATACTAATTCTTTAGTCTTCACTTGATACTTTGATTCGGTTCGAGTTCTTGAATTTTGATCCTTGGTTGAATGCTTTGTTGCTTACTACACTTAGTTAGTATAATAACAGTTGTGTTTTGTCATCATTAAAATACGGGTAAGGGTCAACACACTCGTTACAAGGGTCAAATAGAAAGCTCGATGGAACTCAACATGGCAAAAATCACATGATAAAAAGAAAAAGAAAAAGAAGCAAGTATTATGCCATTTTTGTTCTCGTTGTTAAGGAATTCGATAGAGGTTTGGGCATCGAAACCCTATACACTAAAATTATGTGGAAGCCCCATCTTATATGTGCTAATTCATCACACATGAATCAAACTTGCGATGCCTTAGGCCAGCCTTAGGTAAGTAACACGAGCTTTTGAAAATCTTTTTTTTTTTTCAATACAAAAATGTGTTTTTATTTCAAGCTTACGCATGAACGGTTATCACAGTTTTATGCCCAACCCAAATTTTTTGAATATCATGGAAATGAATTTATCTTTAAATTTTGTTCTAACATATTTTTTAGTTTTGTATTACTAAGGGACTAGCAATATATAAGTTTGGGGGTGTGATAAGTGCTTAAATAGTCATATTTAAGCCCATTAATTTACACTTGTTAGGCTCTTTATTTATCTATTTCTATGGATTCTACTTCATTTTCGTGTTTTGTGTTTTTCATAGGACTTGGACAAAAAGATGATAATTTGGAGCTTTTAGAAGCAAAAGTCAAGATCTACCATCCAGCAAGGTGTTGAGATCGAGCACACAAGAGCACGAGCGCACTTGAAGAAGGCTCGAGCGCACATTTGCGCTCGAGCGCATCCCGCATACGCTCGAGTGCAATCACTCAAGAGGCAGCAGAGCCACATATGGAAAGAAGTCTTCCGACTCCAAAAATGAATTAGGGTTTCGGGACACCAAGAGGACCCTATAAATAGCCCTGTAAAACACATAAACCATACCTTTTGTTCTAGATTCAAAGTAGAGAGCTTAGGAGAGGAATTGACGACTCGTCTCCCGAGTCTTCTTCGGTTTTAGTTTTCTGTTTTTATTTCATTATGCTCATAATGTTTAGTTTACTTAGCATGTGTAACTAAACTCCTATAAGGCTCGATTGAAGCCCTAGTTTTGCTTTTCCACATGTTCATTCATTGATTATCTTTACTATAGCCTTGTTAGAATATTTAACTTGATTAAGACCTGTTTGTATTTACATTCCTCATACGTATGTGCCTGATCAACGTATGCATGTGGTATAGATAAGTTAGTCGAATCAATTTGGATGACTGAGTTTTGGGTTTGACATTAGTAACAAGGGATATCCATACTGGATTCCCGGGTTAATCAAAATGGGAAACCAGGAGCTAAATGTTTTCCTCAAAATGTTTTTATCATGGAATGCTTTCATCTTGGTCTTATAGATTCTAGAGTTCTCATAAGCATCGTTTCTTAATTCCTCTAACTCGGTCAGTTGATACTTCCTAATCTTACCCGCCTCTCCTATATCAAAATTAAAAGACTTGATGGCTCAATAAGCTCTATGCTCGAGCTCCACGGGTAAGTGGCAAGGCTTTCCAAAAACAAGCCTATAAGGTGACATGCCTAAGGGTGTTTTAAAAGCAGTACGGTAGCCCCAAAGTGCATCAACAAGTCTCAAAGACCAATCTTTGTGATCCGGATTAACCATATTTTCTAAAATTTGTTTAATTTCCCTATTAGCGAGCTCTACTTGTCCACTAGTCTGAGGATGATAGGCAGTAGAAATTTTATGTAACACCCTATATTTTCGCATTAATGCTTCAAAAGAACGGTTGCAAAAATGTGTACCTTTATCACTAATTATAGCACGTGGTGTACCAAATCGAGATAACACATTTTCTTTAAGAAATTTGATTACTGTCCTATTATCATTGCTTCGGAAAGCTGCAGCCTCTACCCACTTAGATACATAATCTATTGCCACAATGATATATTGGTATCCAAAGGAAGGAGGAAAGGGTCCCATAAAATCGATGCCGCAACAATCAAAAATTTCAGTTACTAAAATAGGGTTTAAGGGCATCATATTTCGACGGGACACAGTTCCTAACTTTTGACACCTTTCACATGAGCGACAGTAGGTGTTTGCATCTTTAAACAAGGAAGACCAATAAAATCCACACTGCAAAATTTTTGCAGCGGTTTTTTTCATTGAAAAGTGGCCTCCACAAGCTTGGGAGTGACAAAATTCTAAGACACTTGAAATTTCTTCATTAGGAATGCAACGCCTTGGAATTTGGTCAGGGCAATACTTGAAAAGATAGGGGTCATCCCAATAGAAATTACATACCTCGTATAAGAATTTTCTCTTGTCTTGAGCGCTCCAGTCCATTGGTATCTCACCTGTAGCCAAATAATTTACGATGTGAGCAAACCATGGTAGAGAAGAAATGGATAGTAATTGCTCATTGGGAAAATCATCCTTGATTGGCATTTCATCACAAATGTCCTTGAAAGTAAGTCTCGAAAGATGATCAGCCACTTCATTTTCCACTCTTTTTTTGTCTTTGATGGTGATGTCGAATTCTTGTAGGAGGAGGATCCATCGTATTAGTCGTGCTTTAGCATCTTTCTTTGTAAGAAGGTACTTGATTGCTGTGTGATCTGTAAAAATAAGAATAGGGGAACCAATCAAATAAGTGCGAAATTTGTCTAAAGCAAATACTATAGCTAGTAATTCTTTTTCAGTTGTGGAGTAATTCATTTGAGCACTATTTAAAGTTTTACTAACATAGTAAATGACAAATGGTTTTCCCTCTCTTCGCTGTCCAAGAACATCACCTACAGTGTAGTCGCTAGCATCACACATGATTTCAAAAGGTAAAATCCAATCCAATGACTGCATTATAGGTGCAGAAGTAACTTTGCCGATTAGCATTTGGAATGCTTCTTGACAAGCTTCTGTCCATTCAAGGGGAGTGTCTTTAACTAGGAGGGCATATAATGGTCTAGATATGTTTGAAAAATTTTGTATAAACCTCCTATAAAAACCAGCATGACCAAGGAAGGACCTTACATCCTTTATTGTCTTAGATGTGGGCAATTTAGAGATTAATTCAATCTTATATTGATTGACCTCTATTCCTTTAGAAGACACAATATACCCTAAGACAATGCCGGATGGTACCATGAAATGGCATTTTTTCCAATTTAAAAAAAATTCTTTTCCTTCACAGTGAATTAATACTCATTCTAAATTCATTAAGCATGCTTCAAATGAAGATCCAAAAACAGTTAGGTCATCCATAAAAACTTCCATGCAACGTTCAACCATGTCACTAAAAATACTCATCATGCAGCGTTGAAGAGTGACAGGAGCATTACATAATCCAAATGGCATTCTGCGAAAAGCACAGGTGCCAAAAGAACAAGTAAAAGTGGTCTTTTCTTGGTCTTCTAATGCAATTTCTGTTTGATAATAACCAGAATAACCATCTAGAAAACAGTAGAAGGGATGACCAGCTACACGCTCAAGAATTTGATCAATAAAAGGGAGTAGGAAGTGGTCTTTTCAGGTGGCAGCATTTAATTTTCTATAATCGATGCACATAAGCCACCCGGTCACAAGTTTGGTAGGGACTAGCTCTCCTAGGTCATTCTTTACCACTGTGACTCCGGACTTTTTAGGGACGACTTATGTAAGACTTACCCATTTACTATCAGCTATAGGATATATAATACCCGAATCTAACAGTTTCAGCACTTCATTTTTCACTACTTCTTTCATAGTGGGGTTAAGCCTACATTGAAGGTTTCTACGAGGACTAGCTCCTTCATCCAAATTTATTTTATGGGAGCAGATTAGGGGACTAATTCCCTTTAAATCAGCCATGCTCCATCCTAGGGCTGATTTGTGTGCATTCAAAGTTTGAAGTAGTCTCTCACCTTGGGTCTCAGATAATTCAGAAGAAATAATAACAGGAAAGGTATCACTTGGACCGAGAAAAACATGCTTTAAGCCCTTAGGTAGTGGCTTTAGTTCGACCTTAGGTGCTTCCACACTTAAGGGGACTTATGTTTTGCTTCTTTCGGGCAGCTCCTCAAACCTTGGTTGCCATGCCCGATTGCTATAATGCTGAGATTTGTCAAAAACAGCACAAATATTAATCATATCAGTTTTATCATCAAATAAATCTATCTCAGAATTAACAAGAAAATTCTTAAGAGGATCATAATCATGAACTAAGGAAACTCCCTCATTTATGAGTGACTCAATCATGTAAAGCTGGTGGTGTTCGTCCTCATCTTTGGGTTACTTTGTAACATTGAAAATATTTATTACAAGTGTCATGTTGCCAAAAGACAGTTTCATGAGTCCATTCCTACAATTTATTAGAGCATTCGCAGTAGCAAGGAAAGGTCTACCCAAGATCAAAGGGATTTTAGAGTTAGTGTCAACAGCAGAAGTAATATCAAGAATTAAGAAATCAACAGGATAGTAAAATTTATCAATTTGAATCAAGACATCTTCTACCACACCCCAGGGTACTGGGTTCACTTGAAAAAATCTCATTTTTAGACCTTCTGGGTATCCAGTCGACTAGTATTTTTCATCCAGTCGACTGGGGACTTACTGTTCGTTTTACCAATCGACTGGTATGAATGACCCAGTCGACTGGAGACATACTGTCTCATATACCAGTCGACTGGTATATATACCCAGTCGACTGGGTTGTCTTCCAACCCAGTTTTTCTGTTTTAATTGAAAATGTTTGTTTAAAAACGATTGGTTTAGAAAACCTTTTTTGTTCGAGCCATTGAATTAACTATTACAATATATAAGTGAGACTTACAATGGTTCTAATACCTTTAAACCTATACTAATTCTTTAGTCTTCACTTGATACTTTCATTCGGTTCGAGTTCTTGAACTTTAATCCTTGGTTGAATGCTTTGTTGCTTACTACACTTAGTTAGTATAATAACAGTTGTGTTTTTTCATCATTAAAATACGGGTGAGGGTCAACAATCTCCCCCTTTTTGATGATGACAAAACTAATGATGTGAAAACAGATAAAAAAAACCAAGTGTTTGGATTTTACGAAAAATCGGACAGAGTCTTCTCTGTTTTTCGAATAAAACCACCCTGTAAACAAGCAAACGCAGTTCATATATATATTTCAACCAACCAACAATTAACTCAACCAATCAAAGAATAATTTTTGGAGCAGTACTCCCCCTAAATCTATGCGTTGGTTTCTTTTACTTAGTTTTTCTCGTTTTTCTCATTTTTCTCCCCCGTTTTGAAAATAGCAACCAAAGGGGCTAGTAATTGAAAAATAAGCTACTTATCCACTACAGTCATCTAGATAATGATTAAACAAACCTGTACGCGAAAATTTGGCTTCATTCGGATTTCGGAAGCCTTCCTGGAAGAACCGGAAGTTTTCATACAAGTCTAACCATTTTAAAGCATTTTTGTGACTAACAGTAGTTTGAAACTATGCAAACATATCAAAAATAATGTAAATAGAGATATAAAATATGACTAATGATAACAGAATATCATATACATAAAGTCAATACATGTTCGGGCTTCATAGAGCCATAAATAAGATAAAATAATACAAAATATGTCCGTGCTATGTGGTAAGAGCTGGAAAAACATGAAAATGACATAGAAACTGACTCAAGGAGCGGGAGAGTCTGAGCCATCACGAAGAAGTTCCCTAATCTCTGCTAGGGAACCCTCGGTGTGCTCTCGATGTAACTCAAAGTTGTCTCGTAGGTGATCGATGGAGGAGCTCAATCTCTGGTACTCCGACTGCATGGACTGGAATCTGGACTGCATCGTCATCTGAAGGCTCGAGATAGCCTAAAGTATATCACCGTATCCAATCTGTCCAGTACTCGAGTCACCAATCGAAGGTGCTCGGGTGTCAGTGTCCATATCAACATTCTAATTTTACAAAAACTGGCTTCACCTAGACTTATATCACCTTTTTTAGCATGGTCTCTTAAGAAATGATGTCTTATTTCTATGTGCTTTGTTCTAGAGTGCTGAATAGGGTTCCTGGTTAGGTTGATAGCACTAGTATTATCACAAAATATTGGGATGTTTTTGAGGTTCATGCTATAGTCTTCTAGTTGTTGTTTCATCCAAATTACTTGGGCACAACAACTTTCGGCTGCAACGTATTCCGTCTCGGCGATTGATAGTGCAACAGAATTTTGTTTCTTGGAAAACCAAGAGGTTAACATAGCTCCTAAAAATTGGCATGTACCACTTGTGTTTTTTCTATCTAACCTACATCCAGCAAAATCAGCATCTGAATATCCTACAAGCTCAAAAGATGATTCTCTAGAGTACCATAATCCTATGGTTTGGGTTCCTTGTAGATATCTAAGGATTCTTTTTACTGCAACTATATGTGATTCCTTAGGATTAGACTAAAATCTAGCACACAAGCATACACTGAACATTATATCAGGTCTACTTGTAGTCAAATAAAGTAAAGCAGCTATCATGCTTCTATAATGTTTAGTATCTACAGTTTTACCTTCTTCATCAAGATCAAATTTTGTATTTGTGCTCATAGGCGTTCCAAGTGGCTTTGAGCTTTCTATCCCGAACCTCTTTAGTAGGTCCTTAATGTACTTCTGTTGATTGATGAAGATGCCTCATTTTAGTTGCTTGATTTGAAGTCCAAGGAAGTAGGTAAGTTCTCTCATCATACTCATTTCAAATTCACCTTGCATGCACTTTGCAAACTCTTGACACATAGATTCATTAGTAGCACCAAATATAATATCATCAACATATATTTGAACTATCAAAGTGTCATTTTTGTGAGTTTTTGTGAAGAGTATTGTGTCTATTTTACCTCTAACAAAATTATTGCCAATCAAAAATTTGCTTAGTCTTTTATACCATGCCCTTGGAGCTTGCTTCAACCCATATAGAGCTTTAGAAAGCTTGTAGACATGATTTGGGAGACTAGGATTTTCAAATCCAAGAGGTTTCTCAACATAAATCTTTCTATAAAGCCATTTAAAAAGGCATTTTTTACGTCCATTTGAAATAGCTTGAATTTATAAAAGCATGCAAAGGCTAATAACATTCGAATAGCTTCTAATCTAGCTACGAGAGCATAGGTTTCATCAAAGTCTATTCTTTCTTCTTGATTATATCCCTTAGCAACTAGTCTAGCCTTATTTCTAGTTACCATTCCATTTTCATCCATTTTATTTCTATATACCCATTTAGTTCCAATTATTGAATGATCTTTAGGTCTTGGAACTAGTTTCCAAACATTGTTTCTCTCAAATTGATTTATCTCTTCCTGCATTGCAATTATCCAATCATTATCCTTTTTAGCTTCTATAAATGTCTTAGGTTCTACTTGAGACAAATAAGCTACAAAATTGCAAATATTTCTAATAGAAGAACGAGTTCTTACCCCTTGTGAAGGATCACTAATCACTTGATCAATTGGGTGATTATTTACATACCTCCAATCTTTGGGTAGACTTTCCTCTTGTTGGCTTGAGGATGGTTTGTCCAAATTGGGAGTTTCTATCTCTTCATTTGCTTGAGGTGGACTCTCTTTTGGGTCAACAATGGGAGTAGGAGTTTCCATTCTTGGAATAAAATCTCCATCATCTTTAAAGGAAACTTTTCTACTACTAATTGGGTTAGATTCATCAATAGTTATATGTACAGATTCTTCTCAGAGTTCTCTTATTAAAAACTCTATAAGCCTTACTAGATGTTGAATATCCTAAAAATATTCCTTCATCAGTCTTAGAATCAAATTTACCCAAGTTAGTTTTATTGTTATTTAAGATGAAGCATTTACAACCAAATTCACGAAAATAGGAGATATTGGGCTTTCTCCCTTTCCATAGTTCATATGGAGTTTTATCAAGCAGAGGCCTTATCAAAATTCTATTTAAGATATAGCAAGAAGTGTTCACGACTTCAGCTCAAAATTATTTTGGTAAACTATTTTCACAAAGCATAGTTCTTGAAAATTCTTCAAGAACTCTATTTTTCCTCTCAACAATTCCATTTTGTTGAGGAGTTCTAGGAGCTGAAAAGTTATGATTAATTCCATTTTCATCACAAAATTTTGAAAAGCTTTGATTTTCAAATTATTTGCCATGATCACTTCTTATGCTTGAAATAAAAATTCCTTTTTCATTTTGTACCTTTTTGCAAAACTTTTCAAATCCTTTGAACGCTTCATCCTTGTAAGCAATAAAAATAACAAAGGTATATCTTGAATAGTCATCAACAATAACAAGCGCATATTGATGGCCACCTAGACTAATGGTAATAATTGGACCAAATAAGTCCATATGCAAAAGTTCCAAAGGTCTAGTAGTTGAGACTACGTTTTTTGCTTTAAAAGAAATCCTAGTTTGTTTTCCCATTTGACAAGCATCGCATACTTTGTCTTTTTCAAAATTGATTTTAGGAAGTCCAATGAGTAAATATTTTCCTGAAATGATTTTGAGCAAGTTCATGTTTACATGACCAAGATTTTTATACCATAGCTATGGATTTTCACTAAAAGCAGGAAAACATTTTTCATTTTCAGAATGCAAGGATTTCAAATCAACTATGCAGACATTTTCATGTCTATGGCCAATAAATTTGATCTTATTACTCTTGATGTCTATAACTAGACAATGGGAGGTCTCAAATGTGACTTTGTAGCCTTTGTCACATAGTTGACTAATGCTAAGTAAATTTGGCTTAAGACCTTGTACTAGCAATATATTATCTAAGGTTGAGAAATCATTACAGACTTTTCCATGCTCGATGATCTTTATTTTAGTATTGTCTCCAATGGTCACAAGTCCACCATCTCTTAGAGTTAGCTCTTTAAATACGCTTTTATCACCGGTCATGTGCTTCGAGCATCCACTATCAGGGTACCAATAGTTACCTTTCTCCTTGGTGTGGAGACATATCTACATCACACAATGATATACGATAGCACTTTTAAGTACCCAAAATTTCTTGGATCCTTTCGGGTTAGTTCTAGAAACATGGTTCCTTTTGGAACCCATACTTTCTTAACAGTATATGGTGATCTATGAACATATTGATGATGCACAATCCTAGAATGATAGTAATTAAAATTTCTAGGATTTCTTACATGTGCATTCCTATAATCCTTAGGATAATAGTTCCTAGGATACATGTTTCTATGGTAAGGAGTATGAAAATGCATGTCATTTCCAGAAAATGAATGATGATGCATTCTAGGATACATGCTAGCATGTGTATGCAAATTATTTCTAGGATAACCATGATGGTAATTCCTAGGATGAGCATGAGCAGAGTTCATATGTTGATTATACATATTGTTCCTAGAATGTACATGTTGGTTATTTCTAGGATGTGTGTGAGCATTTCTAGAGTGTGCATACATATAAGCATGTGTATTTCTAGGTTGCTTTGTTTTTGTGTGAATATTTGAATTCCTAGCATTTAATGAGGGAGTGCTTTTAATCTTGCTAGGGTTTCTTGAAGTAGAGGCTTCATTCACACATGAGGCTTTCATGAATAAGCTTTCTTTTGATATTTGCTTTCCCAAATGAGAGTATCCTACACCAGATTTTCCTCCACTTAATCTTTGGGAAGAAAGCACTTCATCAAGCTTTTCTTTTCCAAGTATAAGTCTTGATATAGTGCTATTCAATTCAGAAATTTTATTTTTTAAATTCTCATTTTCATCTTTGAGAAAATCTTGAGAAGAATCATACAGTAAAAACGATAATTTTTCTTTTTCTTCTCTAAGATTTATCATCTCTTTAGAGAGAGATGATACCTCTTTCTTAAGAAAAGAATTTCTAGAATCAAATTTCTTCAATTCCTCGTGCATCTCGTTTATTACTTCTAGCAGTTCTTCACTATTGCTCACAATATTATTCTTAAAAGAAGGAGAAGATGTTACCTCACTTTCATCGTCGATTGCCATCAAACAAAGGTTGGCAATTTCCTCGTATCCGATTTCTTTGTCCGATGACTCATCTTCTTCATCATTGCTCCAATTAGTTGCTATCATGGCCTTCTTTTTGAAGCTCTTGTATGGTTTGTTTGAAACCGGACAATTAGCTCTAATGTGACTGGGCTTCTTGCAGCCATAGCACATAAGTGGTTCCTTTTTCGGAGTGGGATCCTTTGTGTAAGGTTTCTTGCTTTTCTTCAAGAACCTGTGAAATTATTTGGTGATCAATGCCATTTCACCATCTTCCTCGCTGCTCTCAGCTTCTTTTTCTAATTCCATTTCTTTGCTGCTCGTAGAAGCTTTGAGGGCAATATACTTTTTCTTCTTCTCATCATTATTGATAATGGGAGTCATTTCTTCCATCTCATACGTCAATAATGACCCAAGTAGTGTCTCAACATCCAGTTTGTCAAGATCTTTGGCCTCCCATATGGCTGTCTTCTTTGGTTTCCATTCTGGTGGCAGAGATCTCAAGATTTTTCTGGTTAGTTCAACCTCCTCAATATTCTTACCAAGCAGTTTTAAACCATTTATAATAGTGGTGAACCGTGAGTGCATTTCAGAAATAGTTTCATCAGGAGACATTTTAAAGGATTCATACTCAGAAATTAGCATGTAAATTTTTGACTTTTTTACCTCACTAGTTCCTTCATATGTAACTTGTAATTTGTCCCATATTTCTTTAGCAGAAACACATACAGATATTTTATTATATTCAGAAATATCTAATGCACAATGTAACATACTTGTTGCTCTGCTATTGAGAGACATCATTCTATAATCCTCATCAGTGTACTCAGTTTTGAGTTTAAGCATTGTATGATGAGTCTCTCCAATAGCTATTTCTTTTTTAGGAATTCTAGTTCCTTCTTCAATGACTTTCCATAGATTGTAATCTTGTCATTCAACAAAGATTTTCATTCTGTTTTTCCAATGGTTATAATTGGAGCCATTGAACAAAGGTGGTCTAGTATAAGAGTGTCCCTCAGAGTAGCTATTTGCTACCGTTGGATCAACTCAAGGATTTTAAGCCTAAATATGAGAACGAAGCTCTGATACCAATTGTAGATCGAGGTTTCAACCCAATAGGGGCGGTGAATTGGGTTTTTAAAACTTTTTGCAGAATTAATACAAGTTTATAAAAATGAATAAGCAGCAAATAATTAAGACAAGTAATGTGCTGTAAATAAAGAATTTAAAGAGAGGAGGATGCAAACTCAGATTATAATAGTTCGACAATAACATATTCGTTCTGACCCTACGTCCACTCTCTTTAAAGAACTCCTTGAAGTAATCCACTAAGTAACTTAGTCGTACAACTTTCCCGGTGTTGTACAAACCTGACAATCCTTTCCTTTCGGAAGCTATCCCCTTCCTCTCGGAAGTAATCTCTTTCCTTTCGGAAGTAATCCCTTTACAAAAGATGATGTAAAGTAAATAGCAGAGCAACAGCTAATGAAAGCTTATACAACTGAATAATGTCTCTCTTTCAAAGTAAAGCTTGAAGAATGACTCAATAAGAGTATTTCAAAGCTTTTTGTGTTTCAAGAGTATAATAACTTGATTGTGTGAGATCAACTCTTTTTGAAAGTGTGCAGCTCCTTATTGAATGCTCAATAGAATGGGTTTATATAGCAATCAAATAATATGGCCGTTAGGACTTTAATTTGAAAAATATTTTCTTTAAAACATCCAGATTTGGAGTCCAATGGTCATATTTTTGAACTACTAGTCGACTGGTTCGTGATACCAGTCGACTGGGTTCACTTGAAAAAATCTCATTTTTAGACCTTCTGGGTATCCAGTCGACTGGTGTTTTTCATCAAGTCGACTGGGGACTTACTGTTCGTTTTACCAGTCGACTGGTATGAATGACCCAGTCGACTGGAGACATACTGTCTCATATACCAGTCGATTGGTATATGTACCCAATCGACTGGGTTGTCTTCTAACCCAGTTTTTTTGTTTTAATTGAAAACATTTGTTTAAAAACGATCGGTTTAGAAAACTTTTTTTGTTCGAGCCATTGAACAAACTATTACAATGTATAAGTGAGACTTACAATGGTTCTAATACCTTTAAACCTATACTAATTCTTTAGTCTTCACTTGATACTTTGATTCGGTTCGAGTTCTTGAACTTTGATCCTTGCTTGAATGCTTTGTTGCTTACTACACTTAGTTAGTATAATAACGGTTGTGTTTTGTCATTATTAAAATACAGGTGAGGGTCAACACACTCGTTACAAGGGTCAAATACAAAGCTCAATGGAACTCAACATGGCAAAAATCGCACAATAAAAAGAAAAAGAAAAATAAGCAAGTATTAAGCCATTTTTGTTCTCGTTGATAAGGAATTCGATAGAGGTTTGGGCATCGAAACCCTATACACTAAAATTATGTGGAAGCCCCATCTTATATGTGCTAATTCATCACACACGAATCAAACTTGCGATGCCTTAGGCCAGCCTTAGGTAAGTAACACGAGCTTTTGAAAATCTTTTTTTTTTCAATACAAAAATGTGTTTTTATTTTAAGCTTACACATGAACGGTTATCACAGTTTTAGGCACAACCCAAATTTTTATAATATCATGGAAATGAATTTATCTTTAAATTTTGTTCTAACAGAGTTTTTAGTTTTGTATTACTAAAGGACTAGCAATATATAAGTTTGGGGGTGTGATAAGTGCTTAAATAGTCATATTTAAACCCATTATTTACACTTGTTATGCTCTTTATTTATCTATTTCTATGGATTCTACTTCATTTTCGTGTTTTGTATTTTTCACAGGACTTGGACAAAAAGATGATAATTTAGAGCTTTTAGAAGCAAAAGTCAAGATCCACCATCCAGCAAGGTGTTGAGATCGAGCACACAAGAGCACGAGCGCACTTGAAGAAGGCTCGAGCACACACTTGCGCTCAAGCGCATCCTGCATATGCTCGAGTGCAATCACTCCAGAGGCGGCAGATCTAGATATAGAAAGAAGTCTTCCGACTCCAAAAAGGAATTAGGGTTTCGGGACACCAAGAGGACCCTATAAATAACCCTGTAAAACACATAAACCATACCTTTTGTTCTAGATTCAAAGTAGAAAGCTTAGGAGAGAAATTAACGACTTGTCTCCCGAATCTTCTTTGGTTTTAGTTTTCTGTTTTTATTTCATTATGTTTAGAATGTTTGGTTTACTTAGCATGTGTAACTAAACTCCTATAGGGCTCGATTGAAGCCCTAGTTATGCTTTTCCACATGTTCATTCATTGATTATCTTTGCTATAGCCTTGTTAGAATATTTAACTTGATTAAGACCTGTTTGTATTTACATTCCTCATATGTATGTGCCTGATCAACGTATGCATGTGGTATAGATAAGTTAGTCGAATCAATTTGGATGACCGTGTCCTGGGTTTGACATTAGTAACAAGGGATATCCACACTGGATTCCCGGGTTAATCAAAATGGGAAACCGGGAGCTAAATGTTTTCCTCAAAATTTTTTTATCATGGAATGCTTTCATCTTGGTCTTATAGATTCTAGGGTTCTCATAAGCATCGTTTCTTAATTCCTCTAACTCGGTCAGTTGATACTTCCTAATCTTACCCGCCTCTCCTATGTCAAAATTAAACGACTTGATGGCCCAATAAGCTCTATGCTCGAGCTCCACGGGTAAGTGGCAAGGCTTTCCAAAAACAAGCCTATAAGGTGACATGCCTAAGGGTGTTTTAAAAGCAGTACGGTAGGCCCAAAGTGCATCAACATGTCTCAAAGACCAATCTTTGTGATCCGGATTAACCATATTTTCTAAAATTTGTTTAATTTCCCTATTAGCGAGCTCTACTTGTCCACTAGTCTGAGGATGATAGGCAGTAGAAATTTTATGTAACACCCTATATTTCGCATTAATGCTTCAAAAGAACGGTTGCAAAAATGTGTACCTTGATCACTAATTATAGCACGTGGTGTACCAAATCGAGATAACACATTTTCTTTAAGAAATTTAATTACTGTTCTATTATCATTGCTTCGGCAAACTGCGGCCTCTACCCACTTAGATACATAATCTATTGCCACAATGATATATTGGTATCTAAAGGAAGGAGGAAAAGGTCCCATAAAATCGATGCCCCAACAATCAAAAATTTCAATTACTAAAATAGGGTTTAAGGGCATCATATTTTGACGGGACACAACTCCTAACTTTTGACACCTTTCACATGAGCGGCAGTAGGTGTTTGCATCTTTAAACAAGGAAGGCCAATAAAATCCACACTGCAAAAATTTTGTAGCAGTTTTTTTCATTGAAAATTGGCCTCCACAAGCTTAGGAGTGACAAAATTCTAAGACACTTGCAATTTCTTCATTAGGAATGCAACGCCTTGGAATTTGGTCAGGGCAATACTTGAAAAGATAGGAGTTATCCCAATAGAAATTACATACCTCGTATAAGAATTTCCTCTTATCTTGAGCGCTCCAATCCATTGGTATCTCACCTATAGCCAAATAATTTACGATGTGAGCAAACAATGGTAGAGAAGAAATGGATAGTAATTGCTCATTGGGAAAATCACCCTTGATTGGCATTTCATCACAAGTGTCCTAGAAAGTAAGTCTTGAAAGATGATCAGCCACTTCATTTTCCACTCCTTTTTTGTCTTTGATGGTGATGTCGAATTCTTGTAGGAGGAGGATCCATCGTATTAGACGTGCTTTAGCATACTTCTTTGTAAGAAGGTACTTGAGGGCTGCATGATCTGTAAAAATAAGAATAGGGGAACCAATCAAATAAGCGCAAAATTTTTCTAAAGTAAATACTATAGCTAGTAATTCTTTTTCAGTTGTGGAGTAATTCATTTGAGCACTATTTAAAGTTTTACTAGCATAGTAAATGATAAATGGTTTTCCCTCTCTTCGCTGTCCAAGAACAGCACCTACAGCGTAGTCGCTAGCATCACACATGATTTCAAAAGGTAAAGTCCAATCCAGTGACTGCATTATAAGTGCAGAAGTAAGTTTGCCGATCAGCATTTGGAATGCTTCTTGACAAGCTTCTGTCCATTCAAGGGGAGTGTCTTTAACTAGGAGGGCACATAGTGGTCTACATATGTTTGAAAAATTTTGTATGAACCTCCTATAAAAACCAGCGTGACCAAGGAAAGACCTCACATCCTTTATTGTCTTAGGTGTGGCCAATTTAGAGATTAATTCAATCTTAGATTGTTTGACCTTTATTCCTTTAGAATAGACAATATGCCCTAAGACAATGCCGAATGGTACCATGAAATGGAATTTTTCCCAATTTAAAACAAATTCTTTTTCCTCACAGTGAATTAATACTATTTCTAAATTCATTAAGGATGCTTCAAATAAAGATCCAAAAACAGTGAGGTCATCCATAAAAACTTCCATGCAACTTTCAACCATGTCACTAAAAATACTCATCATGCAGCGTTAAAAAGTGGCAGGAGCATTACATAATCCAAATGGCATTCTGCGAAAAGCATAGGTTCCAAAAGGACAAGTAAAAGTGGTCTTTTCTTGGTCTTCTAATGCAATTTCTATTTGATAACAACCAGAATAACCATCTAGAAAACAGTAGAAGGGATGACCAGCTACACACTCAAGAATTTGATCAATAAAAGGGACTGGGAAGTGGTCTTTTCAGGTGGCAGCATTGAATTTTCTGTAATCGATGCACATACACCACCCGGTCACAAGTTTGGTAGGGAATAACTCTCCTAGGTCATTCTTTACTACCGTGACTCCAGACTTTTTTGGGACGACTTGCGTAGGACTTACCCATTTACTATCAGCTATAGGATATATAATACCCGCATCTAACAGTTTCAGCACTTCATTTTCACTACTTCTTTCATAGTGGGGTTAAGCTTACGTTGAGGGTCTCTATGAGGACTAGCTCCTTCATCCAAATTTATTTTATGGGAGTAGATTAGGGGACTAATTCCCTTTAAATCAGCCATGCTCCATCCTAGGGCTGATTTGTGTGCATTCAAAGTTTGAAGTAGTCTCTCACCTTGGGTCTTAGATAATTCAGAAAAAATAATAACAGGAAAGGTATCACCTGGACCGAGAAAAGCATGCTTTAAGCCCTTAGGTAGCAGCTTTAGTTCGACCTTAGGTGCTTCCACACTTGAGGGGACTTGTGTCTTGCTTCTTTCGGGCGGCTCCTCAAACCTTGGTTACCATGCCCGATTGCTATAATGTTGAGATTTGTCAAAAACAGCACAAATATTAATCATATCAGTTTTATCATCAAATAAATCCATCTCAAAATTAACAAGAAAATTCTTAAGAGGATCATAATCATGAGCTAAGGAAACTCCCTCATTTATGAGTGACTCAATCATGTAAAGCTGGTGGTGTTTGTCCTCATCTTTGAGTTACTTTGCAACATTGAAAATATTTACTTCAAGTGTCATGTTGCCAAAAGACAGTTTCATGGGTCCATTCCTACAATTTATTATAGCATTCGCAGTAGCAAGGAAAGGTCTACCCAAAATCAAAGGAATTTTAGAGTTATTGTCAACAACAGAAGTAGTATCGAGAATTAAGAAATCAATAGGATAGTAAAATTTATCAATTTGAATCAAGACATCCTCTACCACACCCCGGGGTACTTTGACTGAACGGTCAGCCAATTGTAATATCACACCGGTTGGTTTGATTTCTCCTAACCCCAGCTGTAAGTAAATGGAGAATGGCATCAGGTTTACACTAGCTCCTAAATCTAGCAGGGCTTGTCTAATCTCATGATTTCCAATGCTGCAAGTAATGGTAGGACAGCCTGGATCTTTGTATTTTGGGAAAATTCTTTGCTTAATTAACACACTAACTTACTCAGTTAGGAATGCCATTTTCTTGACATGATGTTTCCTCTTAATGGTGCATAAATCCTTGAGAACTTTTGCAATAGGTAGGGACTTGTTTAATCACATGCAAAAGAGAAAGATTAAGTTTCATTTACCTTATATTCTCAAGGATTTCATTATTTATTTCCAGATTTTTTTTGGATTTTAAGGCTTGGGGAAATGGTGCCTTAACAGGATTTTTGGTTACTTCAAGGTCTTTAGGCAACTCGGCTTCACTATTAGTGTGACTCTTTTCCACATCCTTGGATTTATTCATTGGTGGGATGTGTAGTGACTTGCCACTTCGGGTCACAATGGTATTTACACCTTTCAAATTTTCTTGTGCCATATGTTGACCGTGAGGTACGGACTGAGCTTGGGAAGGAAACTTACCTCGATCAGTCACACTTAAGGAGCCCATTAATTTAGACACTTGGCTCCTTATTTCTTTGTTCTCCTCAACCACTTGTGTAATTAATGTCTCACACCTCTGGTTTGTTTTACCTTGTGCTTCTATGAAAGCATGTAAGGTGTCTTCTAGAGAGTTCCTAGAGGTTGAGGGTGCATGATAAGGTGCTGGGTATGATCTAGGGGCCTGTGCATGTTACTAGTTTTCAGATTTCCAGCTGAAGTTAGGATGATTTCGCCACCCTGGATTGTAAGTGTTAGAGAAAGGTGCTTGAGGTTTGTTGTACATGCCTAAGGCATTACATTGTTCCTCGTACAACCCTCTCATGTCAACAAATGTGGGGCAATCTTGAGCAGGATGATCAATCCCACCACACACAAAACATGGTTCTAAAGGTTCGGCTTGATTAATCATGTGTGTTGGTTTTTTCGTTTTCAGTGCCTCTAACTCCTTAGTAAGCATCTCGACCTTGGCCTTAAGATTATCCTCTTCCCTAAGATGGTAGATTTCTCTACCACTAGGGTTTCCTATAGGTCGTGATCTATTTGTGCTTTCAGTAGCACTAGGTCCAGTCCATGTGTGAGCTTTTTCAACAAGCTCATTGAGGTACTCAAAAGCCTCATCAGGGTCTTTTTGCAGAAATTCACCATTGCACATCATCTCGATAAATTGGCGCTCTCTATAGGTAAGACTCTCATAGAAATAGCTCACTAAGCGCCAATTTTCATACCCATGATGTGGACACATACTTAACAGCTCTTTAAATTTCTCTTAAGACTGATACAAAGTCTCATTTTCCTTTTGTGCAAAGGTGGAGATTTGTCTTTTCAATGCATTAGTTTTATGTTGAGGGAAGTATTTGTTAAAAAAGACTTGGGTCATATCATTCCATGACCCAATAGACCGTGGTCTTAACGAGTAGAACCAACTCTTAGCTTTATCCTTCAAGGAAAAAGGAAAAAACTTGAGTCTCACGATATCATCGGTTGCATCTTGACTATGGAAAGTCGCAACTACTTCCTCAAATTCCCTAATGTGCACATATAGGTTTTCGTTTTCCAAGCCATGAAAAGTGGGGAGTAATTATATCATCCCCGGTTTAAAGTCTTGATGGTGGATGTTGGCTGGAAACATAATACATGATGGTGTGGCTGTCCGGCTAGAATGCAGGTAGTCTTTATGTGTCATAGCAATATTTTCATTAGGGTTTTCAGCCATGTTGACAAAGATTTCTAAATTTTCTGTGGCGTGAACACTAAAGTTTGATCTAGGCGAGGTTTCACTAACGGACGTGGAAGGGAAAGGTATCTCTATTTCGGGTCCCTTAATGAATCTCCCTCCCGAATCTCTCTGTCTAAGCATACACCAACAGATTTTAAAAGAAATAACTAGAATAGAACAAAATATAGGAAAAAAAATCAGAATATAAAGGAAAGATAGTACCATCTTATCTTAGAGTTGACAAACTTCCTTATAAGTAAGCGCGTTTCCCCGGTAATGGTGCCAAAATTTGGTTACGCCCAAAACAGTAATGCGGTTGTTGTAGTACAGCTTTGGGGTGTCGATTCCACAGGGAAACAATTTTAACTATAAAGAAAGATGTAAACCTTAATATGAAACGATATAATAAGTAAAGAATCTGAAATTGATGATGAAGTAATTGTGTAGGTTGTAAAATATGATAGAGGGATAACAAGGATCCAGAAATCCTCCCTAGGTTCGTTGCCTTAATCCTAACTTGATTCAGTTGTTTTTATCTCGATTGCATGTTTCACATCCCAAACATGCAATTGGCAAATATTCAATGAGAACCTATATAAACCCTAATATGATCGTAATGAAATACTTCTTATTTTCGATTCATGCATATATGATATATCCTATAGGTTTATCAAGAAATGACAATATATCTTTGTCGACAATATTGCAGTAATGGACAAACCTAAAGGCTAGATTTACTGGACTCAATTATACCCAATAATCTTGACATAAGAGAAGCATGACTAAAGTTATATCAAGAAAAAAGATACAATCACCGAAATAGATAAATTCTTATAATTAGATAAAGAAGTAAATCACGACAATGTTTGATAATAAATTCTTATTACAACTAAACCAAATAAGGGTAGATAGGGATAACTACACCTAGGGATTCATCCCTTCGCCTTGCTAGGAAGTTAGTTAGCCATGGTGTTCATGACTAAACACTTTTGTGGATGTGCTGCTGCTTTGAGTTTTCTGCCCTTTCTTTCTCAGCCAAGATCCCCTCTCGTAGACCCCAAGTATCATATTTATAGCACAAGAGTCCAAGGTGTTTTTGAGTTTTTTTTCTAATGTTTAAAAACCCTAATTAAAGTCTAACTCGAAAATGCAAAATCCGTGTGCGCGCTGCAGTGCTGCTGGGGAGCACTGCGGTGCTAGGCATGTTCTGGATTGGGCGAGTTTCTGGGCGCTGCAGTGCTGTTGAGGAGCACCGTGGTGCTGACTGGTTGTTTTACAATGGGTGAGTTGTTGGGCACCGCGGTGCTGCTGAGGAGCATTGTGGTGCTGGCCTTTTGCTGATTTTCTTCATGCTTTGCCTCTCCGCAGCTTCTCCTATTCTTCGTCGTGCATGGAACCTTGGTGCTCTTAAACAACGATCGCTTCTTCTCCTCTTTGGACTTAAAATACCTGAAATTTTACTGGAATAAGTTGGTAATCCAATAGTATTCCTTAAGAGTTATCAACACACAATAGTGCAATATAGACCGAGAAGAATCATAAAATGCTAACAATTAAGCATCGTTGAGGTGTATTTTATGGCTCTTATCAAGGTGCATTTACCTTTTCTATCTCACTTACCTTAGAGGTGGATGCTTGGTCTGGAGATGCTCGTGTAGGCTTATCACTACCGATGATCTTACCACTTCTTAAGGTTGTCACAGCATTCGGTTGCTGATGTCCTCTTGGATTAGGTATTAGTTGGGCGGGAAGCTCACCTTGTTTTCTACTGCTTAGTTCCTTGGCTAATTGCCCCATTTGTACCTCTAATCCTTGAATGGCTTGATCATGTTTTGCAGTGATTTGTCTCATCTCAGTCCGAAATTGCCTCGTTTCTTCCATGAATTATTCATGTGAAGTCATTAGTTGTTGCTGCTGAGCTACCAATTGCCTCACAAGACTTTCGAGGTCACTTTTCTTTGGCTCGGGAGTTGAGTGTGCTGCTGGTTGGAAGTTTCTTTGCTGCCCTTGACTGTTCTGATTGTTGCTCCAAGAAAAATTTGGGTGATTCTGCCATCCAGGATTGTAGGTGTTTGCATAAACGTTGTTCTTTGGCGGATAATTGTTTGGTCCCACAAAGTTTGCTTGCTAATGATCTGCAGATGAATACAAGGGACATATATCAGTATTATGATCAAATTGGGAGCAAATAGCACATACCTGGAGTGGTGTAGCTGGTGGGTTAGGTGAGGTGTTCTGAGTAGCCATGGCTTTAACCAACAGGTCTAGTTTCCTCTCCACAGCAGCTATCTGAGTAGACAATCCTCCATTTAAATTTACCTCATACATACTCTTACTTTTGGTTACAGGTCTTCCTCGAGAGGAGAACTGCTGGGTGTGTTCACTTAGAGTTTCGAAAAATTCCATTGCTTCTTCGCTGCTCTTCTCCATCAGCACTCCTCCATAACCTGAATCCACAATATTTTTGTTAGTATCACTCAAACCTTCATAGAAAGCTTGTACCAGTTCGTCTTGAGGTAGGTTGTGGTGTGGGCATTTGAGTAGTAGCTCGTTGAAGTGTCCCCATGACTCGAAGAATAGATCTCCATCCTTTTGTTGGAAGGATTAAATTTCCTTCCTCATTTGCCTCGTCTTTTGGGCTTGGAAAAACTTCCTTAAGAATTTGCTAGCCAACTCCTCCCATATGTGGATAGAAACTGCAGGCAAAGAATTATACCACAGTTTAGCATTATCTTTTAAGGAAAAAGGGAAAAGAATTAACCTTATTCCTTCTTGGTCTAAGCCTCGGATGTGCTGGAACTTGCAAAGATCGAAGAATTCTCAGAGGTGTAAGTGTGGGCCCTCATTAGGTGTACCCCTAAAGTGAGTCAGTGCGAGCATCTGCGGAGATATGTAGTAGTTGCCTTCTGCCTCAGGTTGATATGCAATGCACGATGGTTGATCAAGGTTCTGTGCGATGAAGGATTGTTTCATCGGCCTCCACTCAGGTGGTTGCTGATTGTCGATCTGTTCCGCCATTGGTACTTCTTCCTCAATTCCTTCTTTTACCTCTTCTGAGTTGTCTCTAAGACTTTTTTGGATCGTTCACTCAAGCTTGGTATCAAGGGGGAAGAACGTTGGATGCTTGGATCGAAGCCCGTGCATGAATCGGTGGCAGTCACTTAAGTGCAGCAGTCAAACACTGCTGCTCGGGTAATTCTCTGCCTTAATTGCGCTCGATCGCACAGGAGGGTGCGCTCGATCACAAGTGGCACAGAGAGCTCGCCTGGAGTGCCTGAAACAGAAAATAGAGATAATTCGATTAGGGTTGTAAAATAAAATAAGACAAAAACTAGAAATATAATGAAAATGAAATAATGATTAAACTAAATGAAAAAGTAAATCTAAAAAGAAATTTAAGCGCAATCCCTGGCAATGGCGCTAAAAACTTGTTGTTCGATTATTTACCTAAATAAATATGCAAATAATCGTACTTGTTTTACTTGCAAGTGCACAAGGTCAATGGTAGCACAGTGTGTAAGTGCGAGATCATTTCCATAGAGATTGGTCAATTTCACTTTAGAATTAGTGTTTCGAAGTAAAAAGAGAAGTAATTGTTGATTGTGAGTTAATGATAATAAGAACATAGGACTACGATATCCATCACTAATTATACTTTCCCACTAAGTAACGTGCCAATGATCTAGCCATATTATGAGTATCTAATGGTTGCCAACCTAAGGGCTTGGTCCACACCTTAGGCTATTGATCTCCCTATACAACGAGTTAGGCATGGTATATACTCTAACTCTTTTCTCTCTTAAGGGATTCGGCATGGTTGTATACTGAGTTGTTCCTTAAGAGAGCATAAGGGTTGTGGAGATTGACAACCGCACGAGACCTAGGGCTTGGTCTGCTCCCGGTTTCCCATGTTGATTAACCCGAGAATCCGATGTGGATATCTCTTGTTACTATTGTCGAACCCAGGACTCGATCATCCAAATTGATTCAACTAACTAATCCATACCACATGCATACGTTGATCAGATACACACATATGAGGAATTTAAATACAAGCAGGTATTAATCAAATTAAATATTCTAACATGGCTATAGGCAAAGGTAATCAATGAATAAATATGTGGAAAAGCATAACTAGGGCTTCAATCGAGCCCTATAAGAGTTTAGTTACACATGTTAGCTAAACTAAACATCCTAACCATAATAAAACAAAAACAGAAAAATAAAACCCGAAGAAGACTCGGGAGATGAGTCGTCAATTCCTCTCCTAAGCTTGCAACTTCAAGTCTCAAACAAAAATTATGATTTTTATGTTTTACAAGGCTATATATAGGGCTCTAAGGGTGCCCCGAAACCCTAATTTCCTATTTGAGGTCCGGAGACTTCTTTCCATAGTTGGCTCTGCCGCCTCTAGAGTGTGTGCACTCTAGTGTATGCGGGCTGCACTCTAGCACAGATGTGCGCTCGAGCCTTCTACATGTGCGCTTGATTGTTGTACGCTTGATCACAAGGGAGGTGCGCTCGAGCACACCTTACTGGATTTATAGAACTTTACTCTTTTACTCCTTAGAGCTCCAAAATGTCATCTTTTTGCCTAATCCCTGTGAAAAACACATAAAACACGAAAATGAAATAGAATCTAATAAAATAGATAAATAAAGAGCCTAACAAGCGTAAATTAAGGGGCTTAAATATGATTATTTAAGCATTTATCATTAGTTCAAACTCCTCAATGTTCCTACCAAGAAGCTTCAAACCATTAACAATAGTTGTGAAACGTGAGTGCATTTGAGAAATTGTTTCGTTATGAGACATTCTAAAAGATTCATGTTCAGATACTAGCATATAGATTTTTCATTTTTTAACCTCACTAGTTCCTTCATATGTAACCTGCAATTTATCCCATATTTCCTTAGCTGAAACACATGCAGAGATTTTATTGTATTCAGATATTTCTAAAGCACAATGTAAAATACTTGTTGCTCTACTATTGAAAGACATCATTGTACAATCCTCCTCATTGTACTCAATTTTGAGTTTAGGCATTGTATGATTGATTTCTCCAACCGTGATTTCCTTTGATAGAATTCTAGGTCCCTCTTCAATGACTCTCCATAGATTATAATCTTGTCCTTCGACAAAGATTTTCATCCCGTTTTTCCAATAGTTATAGTTAGAGCCATTGAACAGGGGAGGCCTAGTATATGAGTGTCCCTCAGAATAGCTATTTGCTGCCATCGAATCAACTCAAGGATATTAAGCCTAAAAACTGATAACAAGGCTCTGATACCAATTGTAGATTGAGGTTTCAACCAAAGAGGGGGGGTGAATTGGGTTTTTAAAAACTTTCGTGGATTAAACACAAGTTTATAGAAACAGATAAACCAACAAGCATGTAAACAAGTAATATGTGCTATAAATAAAGAGTTTAAGGAATATAGGATGCAAACTCAGTTTATAGTGGTTCGGCAATATCAGATTCGTTCCAACCCTACGTCCACTCTCTTCATGGAACCTCCTTGAAGTAATCCACTAAGAAACTTAGTCGTGTAACTTCACGGGTGTTGCACAAATCTTACAATCTCTTCCTCTCGGAAGCAAACCCCTTCCTTTTGGAAGCAAAACCCCTTCCTTACAGAAGCAAATCCCTTTACAATAAATACTGTAAAGAAAATAGTAGAGAGACAATAATGGAAGCTTATACAACTAAATAATATCTCTCTTTCAAGGTAAAGCTTGAAGAATGGCTCAACAATCTATTTTTCAAAGCTTTTTGAGTATCAATGAGTAAAAACTTGATTGAATGTTTATTCTTCTCTTTGAAATGCTCAATAGAGTGAGTTTATATAGCCTTAATGTTATATGGCCATTTTGAACTGATTTGGTTCAAATTTGTGCAAGTTGTGCTGAATTCTCGCGTCCCAACGGTCATAATTTTCGAACTACCAGTCGACTGGGTCTTAGTACCAGTCGACTGGGTCATGCTTAAAAATCACATTTTTAAGACTGTTGAAGGTACCAGTTGATTGGGTATGACTTACCAGTCGACTAGAAACCTTCTGCCCAAATTACCAATCGACTGGGTATGACTTACCAATCGACTGGGAAACTTCTGTCCAAAGTACCAGTCGACTGGTATGTTTGATCTAGTCGACCGAGGACATACTGTCCCTTATACCAGAAGACTGGTATAAGTACCTAATCGACTGGGTTGTTTAACAACCCAGTTTGCATGTTTTGAAGAGATTTTAATTTTAAAACATTTGATTAAAAGGTTATGTTAAAATACTTTTCAAAAAGAGCCATTGGACAAGCTGATTACTTGAACAAGTGAGACTTGCAACTTGTTTATAATACCTTAGACCTATACTAGTTCTTCTGTCTTCACTTGGGTTGAGTTCTTGCACCTTGATCCTTGGTTGAATGCTCTTATTACTTAATACACTTAGATAGCATCATTAGTATGATAAGAGTTGTGTTTTGTCATCATTAAAATATAGGTGAGGGTCAACAGATACATATGTCATTCAACTTGGGTTCACTCGCAACTATGTTGATCAATGCATTTATGTGAAAAGGTTAGGGGTTGATTTTGTCATTTTAACCTTATACATTGATGATATGTTGTTGATTGGAAATAACAGGAAAATGATTAACATTGTGAAGGCATCGGTGGTAAGGCAGTTTGACATGAAAGACCTAGGGCCAGCAAACTTTATCTTGGGCATGCAGATAAAGAGGGATCGTGAAAATCGAAAACTGTGGCTAAGTCTGAAGAAGTATATTGACAGTCGTGCGTTGAATGCATGGATAATTTAAAGTTTTGTTGAATTTCATTAAAATCATAGTGGTAGTTAAGGTCTTAAATACAGATCATACAAGTGCTACAGGGAGGGGGAAAAAGGAAGAAAGGAAAAAAACTGAGAAATGTAAGGGAGAGAAGTTTATAATTAGTTAGTCATAGTTACCATGTAAAGTTTAATTTCATGTTTTCATATGGTATGATATGAAATTTACCTTCAAACTCAAAATAAAATAAAATAAAATAAATAAAATTTACCTTTCAGTTTTTATTTTTTATTTTATTTCTTTTGAATTATTTGATGAGGGATTTGAACATGAGACATTCCTTTTAGAACTAGCAATGTATCTGCATCAGAGTAACTGTCAAATGGTAGGTTGTTGCTTTTCACTGTTTGCATATCTAGCCATCATGAATCCATACTTAGGGACTGAAGCATATAACATATGACAGAGTACTAATATCATTTTCACTTTTTGGGAATGAATCATCTTTTCTTTTTTCCCCCTCTTACTCTTGTTCTGGATGGGAATTGCCACTTATTGATAAAAGAGAGCTCCAAACGGCAAAGGACAAAAAAAGGGGGAGTTACATTTGGGATGCAATAGTGTTTCACTTCATGCAGTTTGGGGCTCTTTTTTGGGTTTTGGTAGTTGAAAGGATACCAAAGGAACTACATAAATGCATTTACTTCTCCTTTGATGTCAAATATATATATATATATATTCAGTGAAGTGGGTGAAATAATTAATAAATTAGATAAATAACCTACACATAAATGAGAGTTGGAATTTGAAATTTTGTGATCTTAGGGTTTTGTTGATCTTTTTACCACTGAGTCAAGGTATTTTAAGCATATCAAAAATCATTGATAGAAGCATTACTTTTTATTTTTCTTATATATGAGATAAAAGCATTACTAATACAAGCATGACATATAATTAGGGTCAAGTGCCAATTAAGTCAAATTTCATTTTTTGAAAAGGAAAAGCAGTACAAATTAGAAAATTAAATTTATGTAGAAACAAACCAGCATACATACAGAACAAATTTGGCGAGAACCTGATTTCCCCATTGATATATAAAAATAATTTGATTACAGAAGAATGTTTTTTTCATCACTGTGTCATAGCAGTAGACATATAACACTGAAAGATAATCTAAAACTACTCTACAACAGTAGTTGAAATCAATCTCTGTTAAATTCAGTTGATCAAATTGGATGGTAAGATCGTAATGTCAAATGGAGGAGGGAAGGGCATACAACTATCAGGCTCATTCTCTGACATACATAGAAATTTCACCAATTCTTCAAAGTAGTCTCTATTAGCACTTATCAATTCACCCAAAGCATCATGTTGTATTGGGTCTTCCTCACTCATCGGATTGATTCTGATATTCCAACAGGGAACTCGTCAGTATCAGTCTCACTCATCATCAACAAATTTTCTGGTGGGGGCATTGATGATTGTTGAGGAGGCAGCCGGGAAGTCTTAGTAAGCCGTCTCAGTCATCAACCATGTCTCGGTCTTTGTCAATAAATCTTGATAGTACCCTGTACCAGTACTTGATAATTCACCAATGTCATCATATTGTAATGGGCGTTGATTTATCATATTCGCTTCCAATTCAAATGGCAATAGAGGGTAAACCTCCTCATGATCAATTTTTTCAGGATGACAATCCATAATAATGGTGGAACCCCAAGTTTCTTATTGATCAGTTTGTTGAGGAGACAGCAGCAATGCATTCCACAATTCTTGATAGATCTCTGTATCGTCACCACTCTTTTTTAGAGTCTGAGTGTCTTCCATCAGGAATGTTTCAGTCTTTGCCATTAACAAAGTCTGAGTCTCTGTCATCAATGAATCTTGATTGAACCCAACCTGTTGTAATGGGTCTTGAATTATCAGATTGGATTCCACCAATTCCACAGGCAACAGATCTGTTGGGCCCATATCCTCAACATGAACAACAGTATAAACCTCCTGATCAGTTTTTTCATGATGATGATCCATAGTAACAATAGAATTCCCGGTTTCCTGTTGATCAGTTTGGGTAACACAAGGTTTTTTGCAAACTGGCTTATCTTTGGCTTGCGTTTTACGTTTGCGGTTTCTCGAAGAAGAGGATGATTCATCGACAGCAGCATTGTCTCTGATTGAGATTTAACAAATCACAAAACCACCACTTTGGCTTTGTTGATCATCAGTAAGAGAAATCTCGTGCATAACCCAATGGTCATTGTTGTTATCTTCATTCTTGAGTTCGAAAACAAAGTTCTTGTTGAACCCTAACTGAGTTTCGGTGCCGTCATCATTGGTATGGGTAATGGGATGAGAAGAGCGACCCACCCACGTTCCCTTGCCAGCAGTCCTTTGGATCATGGATTTACTCTTCTTCTTTAGCTTTGTGATCACAATAAACTTCTTACTGGACCTAGAAGAGAACATCTTCCATGGCTTCTCCTCCCTGTACACATCAAGCTCTGGTATTGGGTATGGCAGGAGCTCTCCTTTTGCCTTTCTCTTCAAGTAGTAGAGAATAAGCTCCTTATCTGTGGGCACAAATCTATACCCTACCGGCAACTCCATTATTGAAATCTCTCTCACTTTTTCTTTGTGTTAAACTTTAAAACTAACAAAAGCAGTAAAAAAACTGACTATACATGGAGAGAAATTTCACTCGCTGTTGGGCGGCACTTCCCCTCGTGGTAGCAAAACCTTTGGAGATCCACCAGAATGCTAGTAGAAGTCCTCCAAATTGCACCAAAATGGCACTTGGATTCGCACACACTAAAGATGAAGTGAAAAGGTGCTTATATAGGGAAACATCACAAATGCAATGAGTTTCCAATCCGATGTGGGATACTGCAGATTCCAACTTTTGCTCTTTGACCTTTTTCTACTAAAACAGCTGTAACTTTCTCTAGAAAAATCATTTTATTGATCCGTAAAATTTCCCATAAAATAGATATCCGGATCTTTCCAAGCATATATGGCTCATCTCATGGTTCTTCCTGAATCAATACAGTTTAATCCTAAAAAATGGCTGATCTGTCACGCTGAAATCATGCACAGCCTGGCCTTTGTCTACTGAAACTGCCATAACTTTCTCTAGAAAAATCATTTTATTGATCCGTAAAATTTCTCAGAAAATAGACATCCGGATCTTTCCAAGCATATATGGCTCATCTCCTGGTTCTTCCTAAATCAATACAATTTAATCCTAAAAAATGGCTGATCTATATGAGCAATTGTGACAATTTAGTGAAACTCCTTTCCCAGTGCTTGTAAACCTGAAAATCAACGAAAACAACTCAAAGTAACAAATTCCTAAGCTAACAAATATAAATTAAGTGGCCAAAATATGCAATATTTTGCATTTCTCCATATAAGAGGACTTTTACCAAAGTGTGGCTAATTCTTTTTGGGAGTTTCCCTTTCAACCAACCCTAGATTTTTCTTTAGAAACAAATGTGGGAGATGTATTCCGCACACATTCCCCAGGAGCACCTGAAGAAGCAAAGCTACATTTTTCTGGTGTTGGCCCTTTATAGGCATGCGGATTCCTAAGGTTAGGTAAATTTGGAAAAGTACCAAATTTGAATGTTTCAAGCAAATAATTTTGAGCATTGGGGAGTGGAGGCTTTAGAATATTTGGTTCATTAGGGACTAAAAGAATAGGTTCAGAGGTTTGAACCACTGATGATTGCTAAGAAGTGGAACCACTTTTATCAATTAGTGGCAATTCCCATCCAAAACAAGGGTAAGAGGGAAAAAAAACAGAACATATGGTTTATCCCTAGAAAGTAAAAATGATATCAGTACTCAGTCATATGTTATATGCTTCAATCCCTAAGTATGGATTCAGAAGGAAAAGGATGAGTTCCATGATGGTTAGATATGCAAGCAATGAAAAACAACAACTTGCCATTTGACACTTACTCTGATGTAGATACACTGCCAGTTCTAAAAAGAATGTCTCGTGTTCAAATCCCTCATCAAATTAATCTAAAGAAATAAAAATAAAAACGGAAATATGATAATAAATGGGAAAAAAAAGTAAAGATTAATTAAAATTTTTTTTTTTTAGTTTGGAGGTAAATTTCACACCCTACCATATAAAAACATGAAATTAAACTTTACATTGTAACTGTGACTAACTAATTATAAACTTCTCTCCCTTACATTTCTCAGTTTCTTTTTCTTTCTTCCTTTTTCCCCCCTCCCTAGAGCACTTTTATGATCTGTATTGAAGACCTGAACTGTTATTATGGTTTTAGTGGAATTCAACAAAACTTTAAACTATTCAAACATTTAATTTAGAGTGTGTTTGGTAGATAAAATGAAAAGAGGATATGATGATTTAAATTTATTTCATGGATTGAAACAAAAATTTCTTTGTTCTTTGCCCAAAAACAAGTTAAATTCCTGGGTACTAGGTAAAGTTGAGCAAATCCAGTAACTTCTCTTCATCCCTCCATCAATTACGTTGACAACAATTTATGAAAAAAAAAAAAACAGCTAAATTGAATTCATTATGCAAGGACCAAACAAATTACAGCTCTTTCAAACAAACAAAATGATGAAAACTTTGATGACATCATTAATATTTGGGGAAACTAAACAGATTTACAATGCAGATAATTATGACCAGAGGGAAAAAAAATTAGTTTACTCAATAAGATAAGGAAATGTAGCATACCATGTACAAAGAAACAAAGCTACATGAAAGTACAGCTACCAAAACATGCATTCAGTTATTCACTTTGATTTACAAATTTTTTTGGTTAGATCAAGTCTAAATTTCTTTTAGTTAGACTCGCTTGAAACTTTATTGATAATTTTAAAAAACTTTACTGATAATATCAATATAGACATGGGAGCCAAGTGGTGAAAAATTTACGGCATGTTCAGTCTAAAGCCATTTAAATTCAGCAATTAAAACATAGTGCTCATAAGGTTACGAAAGCCGATTTAGACGATATTTTGGCTAACGTTAGGTAATCATTTTAAGCATGCTTAAGCAAATATGCTTTAACTTACATAGACAAGTTAGGAGGGGAATGTCGATTTTAGAAAAGTTGAGGTTAAGTCGTAGTTAGGGCTAAGCATAAGAGATGTTTAATTTACCCAAAAGAATCCTATTCGAGAAAAATATGAGAATATTTTTTTTTTGAAGGAAAATAAAAATCAAGAAATTATGAATTATGAATAACTTGAGAAGCACATTATGGAATTTATAGACAAAAATAATATACTACATATCTTATCATAGTTAATAACCTGAAACATATCATTTCTTCATTATACAGACCATAAACGAGTTAAATTACAAATTCCTATAAGAAAAAAAAGTTTTTAGAGCTTTGAACCACTGATGATTGCTGGACAGGGAACTAAAGGAGCTCTCTCCCGAGCCTTCTTTACAACCAAGAGTACTCACGAAGAGTACTCAGTAGATCTCCCTCCATTTGACATGCTTGCAAAACATTCAAGTCACACACTAACAACCACCACATTGCTTCTACAATTGATAGGGATGGCTTAACCTCCCTAAGCACACTAATCATCTCCAGCATTGTATATGCCACCCGATGCTGCAAATCCTCAAACACATGATCTGTTGAACCATCAACTCCCTTTTCTTTCTTTCAAGATCCAGACTATCATTTACAAAGTTGGACACAAGGTCCTGATCCGCATGGTAAAAGCAACGCCTAGAAATAGACTTTTCAACAATCTGCTTAATTGCATCACCGAAAACTGTGTTCAAATTCGACAACAATAGTTATTCAAGTTGACACGCAACGGGGTCATCCCAATTGGAAAGGTCAGACTCTTCTGCTACAGATACTTGTTTACCTCCAAGTTCAAGGATTCATCCCATATTCCATGTGTCTCAGCTCAAACCCTTCAGCAGTCTATTACCCCATTGCCACTGCCTGCTGATAGTACTGAAAATCAGCCTAAAATTGAGCCTTTGGCCATCATTAGTGAGAGACACATACTCAAACAAGGGTCCTGGGTGCAACAGTGGCTCATTCAGTGGCAACACTTGCCTTTGGAAGAAGCCTCTTGGGAAGACTACTGAATTCAGAAAGCTGTACCCTCATCTTCAACTTGAGGACATAGTGTTGGGTAATGATGCCAGCAACAATAAAGGGAATATTGAGACTACTGACAGGACAAGGAGAGAGACTAAGAAGCCTAGTTGGCTTCAGGATTTCACAAGCTTTAAGAAGACTGCTAGGGAGTTTTTAATAACTAACAGATTGGGTTTAGTGATTACAACAAATTACTCATTCATAATTCTTGTTCAATAGATATTACTATAAATAGAGATGGTTTTAATGGAAAAAATTAAGAATTAAGAATTAAGATTAGCAAAATTGTTTCTTTTCTCTTTAATTTTCTTGCAGTTTTGGTCTTGGCTCGAAACAAAACTACACAATTTTTTTCTAAAAGAAGTATCATTTACCCAAAAAAATCATATTCAAGAAATATATGAGAATACTTTTTGAATGAAAAAAAATCTGAGAAATTATGAATAACTTGAGAAGAACAATATGGAATTTATAGACCTAAAAATAATATACTACTCCATATGATATCATGTCAGTTGATAACCGGAAACATATCATTTCTTCATTGAAAAGACCATAAACGAATGGGTTAAATTACAAATTTCTACAGCCAAAAACATATAAGAATGCAGCCACAACCATGAAAATATGACTCAATGACAATGGGCCTAAAATGTGAAAAAACCACTGTAGGCTACAGCATGACTAATCAAACCATAGACTATAGATTACTAAAATTTGATACTCACTTCAAATCAAATTCCACTAGAAATTTGATTGATAAGCATGAAATGCAAATGAAGACATGATATACTTATCAAATAAAGCTTTTTTACAATTATTTTCTTGCTGTAAGTTGAAAAGAATAAATTTTCATTTTCAAATATAAACATAATCTAACTTGTGTTTCTCAAATTTCTCACCTCTTTACTCTTAGGTCAATGGGGATGGCCGGTGAACATCCATTATAGCAGTATTCACTAAGCTCAAGTTATTGCTGACTCATAGAGAGAGACAGAGAATTTTACCACCTAAGTTGGGAATTCTGTAATCCTATCTTCCGAGTGCTGAATCTGGTCAATGTCTAATTTTAGGATCTCCTGAAATTGCTCATATTCTGAACACTAAAAAAGCCCAAGCAAAGAAGAGAAAAGCTACTACCCAGGAAACAAATTCTGGAAAATAATCCAATAAGCCTCTAAGGAATGAAAAAATGGAAACTTGAAACTAATTAATCATAAAGTACAAATCTCAGAGAGCTTTCTAAGTTGCGGTAAAGTTGTACCTGGTGAAGTTAGAGGATTTTTATCCTAGAAGAAACAATTAGGAGGGTAACAAAACAACAGAAATTTTCAGCAAGAAGTTCAAGACACATGTATAAGCCAAAGAAATGGAGATGAAATATTTATACATAAAAAAGGAAATCTAGTATTATTACTTGAAGCTTTAATGGAAATTGAATTGCCCCGTAAAGCATTTTGATAATTATTTTGACATGAATAAAATCCCATAATATATACATGTGGATTTCCTTAACATGACATTCCATAACATCAATTCAAGGGGAAAAATCTCAAACAATACTAATGCATGCCTACATAGATTCTAGAGAGATTTACAATCAAGATAAAAAAAAAAAAAGTGTAGCTAGATTGAGTAGAAATGTCTTTTTTGGTACTAAATTTTTCTGTCTTAAAAATAAAACAAAGAATGTTATATAAACAAAATAGAAGGTTAGATAACATTATTTTTGGGTGAATTTTTAGTACAGCTCAATATGTTGTTGAAGCCTTTGCCCCCTGCTCCCCCTCCCCTTTCTTTTTTTTCCTAAGTACATTTAGCTACACTCTTTTCTGACCACATTCCAAAGAAGATTAATGGCTGGATGATTGACAAAATATAATTAGATCAAAGTTTCCTAGAAGATCATCTTTTTTGTCAATTTTTCTCCCCTTGGGTCAACAGTTAGACAGAACCAAATGTCACTGAGATGTACTGATGCCTTGGTTACTTTAATGTGGAAACTATGGCATCCCTACACAGTTTAAGACAGGCTTGATTACTATAATAGACTAGTCATTGATTGAAAGATGTCACTTGCCCATAGAGCCGATCCGGCACTTCTATAGTTCCGAACAAAAAAGCCAAACATATGTTGCAATTGTATCATAATTCATGGGATATGACCAAGAGAATCAAGAAATTAGCAATCTGCTTTTGGCAATTGGCTAATGGGTAATCAAATCCATGGGCTAATCAAATACTTTTCTATTGCTACATATGCATGGTACCCTTCCTCTAAGACCATACACTGAGGCCCCAAGCTTCCTCAATGCTTCCGCCACATCGAAAGCAATTTCTCTCTCAACCCAAACAGCAGAGTAAATCCCTAAATCATGGGCTATATAAATGTATTGATCAAGAACATAAAATTATAAGATGAGAATGCCAAATAGATTAAACTAGAGATATGTTATTGTTAGAGTGTTGAGAGTATTAGGGTTTAAGGGTATTGATGTAATTTCATAATATTAAGTTCTCTATATTTATGACTACTAACCTTAGGGTTAGTAACCAGTTTACTGCTTACTATCTTTCTATTTCTTTTCTTTCTCGAAACCTTAATTACTGTCTAAATCCTAAACACAAACGTTAACATGGTATCAGAGCCCATGGTTTGAGACCCTGGTGGTATTCTTAGGTAAACCAAAGGAAAAAATATATATAGCTAAGTTTAGATTCTACTTTTAGTTTCTATTATGTTTTTCCAACGAATTTCTCGGTCCTCTTTAAGTGTTTTCCTTCTTCTCCAGCAACTTTTGTTTCGTCTCCGACAGGTTCAGTTTTCTTTCGTTTCGATGAGATCGTGACATCCTGTTGCCGGTCATAAGTCCCCTGTTATGTGTGGTGATGCTGCGTGAAGAAAAGAAAATTTTTGGTTTTTGTTTATGTATTGACCTAACCCGGATCCAAGTCAGATTTGCCCCTCAACCCAATCCAACCCGTTTTGTGGATTCAGCCCATATGAAACAACTCGTTCTAGTCTGTTTTGTTGTCTTGTTGACCTCTAAGTGGAGGTTCTTGTTTGTCCGATGTCCCCGGACCTTGTTCATGGATCATGTTGATCCATTATCGTTAGGTGGTACCGACATGGTGACCTAACTATTGTATTGGGCCTAGTTGCCCCGAATTGTTATGAGTTTCGCTGTTATTTGGGTTTGAATTTATTTGTAACATATTGGATGGGTATCATTGTAACAAGTTGGAGTATGCTCCAACTTGAGGGGGAGTGTTAGAGTGTTGAGAGTATTAGGGTTTAAGGGTATTGATGTAATTTCATAATATTAAGCTCTCTATATATATGACTACTAACCTTAGGGTTAGTAACTAGTTTACTGCTTACTATCTCTCTATTTCCTTTCTTTCTCGAAACCCTAATCATTGTCTAAACCCTAAACACAAACGTTAACAGTTATGAATGCACATAAACACAAAAAAAAAACAATATACTATAAAGAGGGAAGAAGTAATTCAGAAATCCCTAAAAATTAGTTCAGAGATAACGGGCAGGAACACAGTAATACCTCACAAGCAGGAAATGAAATCTGATCTGCTACATGTTACACAACCTATATACATATTGCTGCTGATTTTGGTCATGCACCAGTAAATGGAACCCACTAACAGATTCAACATCTGCATTTTCAATACTCAAGTTGATTTCTAACTTTTCCAGTCCACGAAGCTGACAAAGTATAACTTCCTTGCCTCAATAAACATCATTACAATTATGTTATATAAACAAAGAGTGGAGGCGTTGAATATTTGTTTCACCGGGGACTGAAAGAATAGGTTCAGAGCTTTGAACAACTGAAGATAGCTGGGAAGTGGAACTAGAGGAGCTCTCTCCCGAGCCTTGTTTACAATCAAGAGTATTCAATAGATCTCCCTCCATTTGACATGCTTGCAAAACATTCAAGTCACACACTAACAACCACCACATTGCTTCTACAATTGATATGGATGGCTTAACCTCCCTCGCTAGATGCTGCAAATCCTCAAACACATGATCTGTTGAACTATCAACTCCCTTTACTTTCTTTAAAAGACCCATACTATCATTTACAATGTTGGACACAAGGTCCTGACCCACATGGTAAAAGCCACGCCTAGAAATAGACTTTTCAGCAACATCCTGGCTGTAGCCACATTCAACAATCTGCTTAAACAATAGTTGTTCAAGTTGACATGCAACGGCGTCATCCCAATTGGAAGGTTCAGACTCTTCTGCTACAGATACTTGTTTAGTCTGACTGGACCCTATCCCTATTGAGCCAAGGTATCTTAGTGGGTTTTGGGATTGCTGTTGAGAAAATTCATACCGAGGGAATTCAGTCAATGATGAGGGGAGGTTAGCTGCGTTCCGTTGAGAAGGATAAGCTAATTTTCTCTTGTTCCTACTTCCTTTATCTCGGGGTGAGACAGAAGAAGCTCCTAGTTTGCTACTACTACCGCCACTACCAACCATTTCTTTAGGAACAACAAGAAGATATCCTCCAATTTCCTCACGAGGTGACTCTTTATCAAGAAATCCTATATAACCAAACAATTAATAAAACGAAAAATGAACAAAAAGAAGAATATGGAATTGATAGAAAAATCAAACACACATTATCACAATGGCAATGAACAACAAAAAACTAAGATAATCCACTGAGAATCGATGAAAATCAAACCACTCAATCCTTAATAAAGAGCAATCATAAACCGTAAAGATAAGAGGGTAACAAGAAAACCCATACCTGTATCACGCAAATTGGGCAAATGAGCAACGAAACTAGATTGAGTAGGAATGGTTGTTTTTTTTTTTTTTTGCTATTAAAATTTTCTGTCCCAAAAATTTTTTTAAAAAAAGAATGTTATATAAGCAAAATAGAAGGTAAGATAACATTATTTTTGGGTATGAATTTTTAGTACAACTCAATACCCTGCCCCCCTCCCTTTCCTTTTTTCCTGAGGACATTTAGCTGCACTCTTTTCCGACCACATTCCAAAGAAGATTAATGGCTGGATGATTGACATAATATAATTAGATCAAAGTTTCCTAGAAGATCATCTTTTTTCATTTTTTGTTCTTTTTTCTCCCCTTGGGTCAAATGTGAGACAAAACCAAAGGTCACCAAGATGTACTGATGGGTTGGTTACTATAACGTGGAAACTATGGCATCCCTATATGGCTTAAGATGGGCTAGATTACTATAATAGACTAGTCACTGTTTGGAAGATGTCACTTGCCCCTAGAGCCAATCCCGCACTTCTACAGTTCAGAACTAAAAAGCCAAACATATGTTGCAATTGCATCCTAATTCCTGGGATATGACCAAGAGAATCAACACTCGGGCCCCAAGCTTCCTCAATGCTTCTGCACATCGAAAGCAATTCATCTCTCAACCAAAACAGCAGAGTAAATCCCTAAATCACTGCCTATATAAATGTACTGATCAAGAACATAATATAAGACGAGCATGCCAAAAAAATTAAACTAGAGCTATGTTATGAATGCAGATAAACACACCCAAAAAATATACTATAAACAAGGAGGAAGTAATTAAGAAAGCACCAGAATTAGTTCAGAGATAACATGCAGGAACAAAGTAATTAATGGAAAAAAACCGATTGAAAACAAAAATAAATAAAACCAGTGAATCAAGAATCGACAAATGAACTGAGAAAATGGTAATAAATAGCAATGAACAAGCATTGCCTTTTACTCTTCCCCAATAGAGTGTTGAAAAAATTCAATTGCTGTTAACATAGGCAATGAACCCAACAATATAATAAAATAGAGAAAAGATTAAATAGAACACGATGTTTTCTGGGTTTTAAGAATTTTCTAAGTACTAGTAATCCAATCAGTTCTTTTTTTTAACAGTAAACACAGGAAAGTTTGTTAATAATGTTGAAAACCAGTACAGCATAACTACACTCCTCATCAGAATAGCATAAAAAATTACTAGCAAAAGTCCGAAGATAAACATAGCAAGCAATAAAAACTCGATCAACCTATAATCATCAGCTATGCTCTCTCAAAACACCACCTTCCGTACAACCTTTTGACTCATTCAGGAAAAAAAAAAAAACTAAATTACAAGAACCAAATATAACACAAAGTTAATCTGGAGCTTACTGTTTTTCTCAAGCATTTCAGAAAAACAATCCATATACATTGTGTGCCCACAATTCATAACTTGTGTGCCTTTAATGGAGTCAAAAAGATGCTGTCAGGAGCAATTAAAACACATAATTCTATGAATATTCAAGGATAAACCAGCCAGTTGACAAACCTCATAACATACTCATGGAGTTCTCTATGCATGAGTGATTATCGTGCAGACCCAGTACTTAGGAAGATCCTGCATGATATAACACAGTAGTTGGAACATATAGTTCTATGAATTATCTTGTGTGTCCATCAAGTCATCATTCCTCCTGTTCGGTATTACAGATTTGGACAAATGACCTAAAATATCAATTTCAATCCAATCACATTACAAATAACAGTAACAGCAATTGAATTATCTTGTGTTTGTGGTTTAAATATGAATGAGAAGTTAAAAAGACTGAACATAACAAATTCGTCACTATCTTTTGAGTTACTTGGGGCACTCTGGACCAAACAAGTGGCCAAACCCATGAGAAAAGAGAAATAATTTCAACAAAAAAATCATAACCAAAATTTCCAAACTCAAGCTCGTAACAAATCAGTCTCAGTGATAAACTCAATGCCCATATAATTATACACAAAGATTTACATTAAACACGTAAAAATTCTCACACACACACAATTCTTCCTGTTTTTATTTCAAATTCTGTGGAACCAAACATAGCACAATTAATTATAAAAGAGTAAAATTGTTATAGAAAACCCCCAAAAATTGCATTAAAGAATTGCATTGTTCAATGACTTAGCCTCTGCTTCAAGTGGTGGTGAGGTATCGGGTTTGTGAGAGAAAGGCCTGAAGAGAGGAGAGAAGATTGTGAAATTAGCGTTAGGGCTATTTAATAATGGGTGCCAGCTAGATAATTATATTAACTTTTCTTTTTATCAGAGCACCAAGAAATATATCAGTGTGAGAGAGTCACGAAAAAAAAGGAAAACACAAAATACAAACATCAAAGTCGTTCCCGCTTTCATAAAATAGGAAAACCGAGCCCTCGAAAGAAAATAGCCATTAAAAAGAGAGTAATTAGACATTACCGTCATAACTACGTCGAAACACTATTGTACTGTACTATATATATGTGTCAGGTTCGGTTCCGCTTTAATAGAAACAGAAGTCTTGCTCTTGCCAAAACAAGAGAGATATCAGAATTCACAACAGAGAGAAAAACAGAGTTCTTACGTCCGTTTTGTGCGAGAGATCAAGAATTCAGAACACAAAGAAAAAGTGAGAGAGATTTCAATAATGGAGTTGCCGGTAGGGTATAGATTTGTTCCCACAGATAAGGAGCTTATTCTCTACTACTTGAAGAGAAAGGCAAAAGGAGAGCTCCTGCCATACCCAATACCAGAGCTTGATGTGTACAGGGAGGAGAAGCCATGGAAGATGTTCTCTTCTAGGTCCAGTAAGAAGTTTATTGTGATCACAAAGCTAAAGAAGAAGAGTAAATCCATGATCCAAAGGACTGCTGGCAAGGGAACGTGGGTGGGTCGCTCTTCTCATCCCATTACCCATACCAATGATGACGGCACCGAAACTCAGTTAGGGTTCAACAAGAACTTTGTTTTCGAACTCAAGAATGAAGATAACAACAATGACCACTGGGTTATGCACGAGATTTCTCTTACTGATGATCAACAAAGCCAAAGCGGTGGTTTTGTGATTTGTTAAATCTCAATCAGAGACAATGCTGCCGTCGATGAATCATCCTCTTCTTCGAGAAACCGCAAACGTAAAACGCAAGCCAAAGATAAGCCAGTTTGCGAAAAACCTTGTGTTACCCAAACTGATCAACAGGAAACCGGGAATTCTATTGTTACTATGGATCATCATCATGAAAAAACTGATCAGGAGGTTTATACTGTTGTTCATGTTGAGGATATGGGCCCAACAGATCTGTTGCCTGTGGAATTGGTGGAATCCAATCTGATAATTCAAGACCCATTACAACAGGTTGGGTTCAATCAAGATTCATTGATGACAGAGACTCAGACTTTGTTAATGGCAAAGACTGAAACATTCCTGATGGAAGACACTCAGACTCTAAAAAAGAGTGGTGACGATACAGAGATCTATCAAGAATTGTGGAATGCATTGCTGCTGTCTCCTCAACAAACTGATCAATAAGAAACTTGGGGTTCCACCATTATTATGGATTGTCATCCTGAAAAAATTGATCATGAGGAGGTTTACCCTCTATTGCCATTTGAATTGGAAGCGAATATGATAAATTAACGCCCATTACAATATGATGACATTGGTGAATTATCAAGTACTGGTACAGGGTACTATCAAGATTTATTGACAAAGACCGAGACATGGTTGATGACTGAGACGGCTTACTAAGACTTCCCGGCTGCCTCCTCAACAATCATCAATGCCCCCACCAGAAAATTTGTTGATGATGAGTGAGACTGATACTGACGAGTTCCCTGTTGGAATATCAGAATCAATCCGATGAGTGAGGAAGACCCAATACAACATGATGCTTTGGGTGAATTGATAAGTGCTAATAGAGACTACTTTGAAGAATTGGTGAAATTTCTATGTATGTCAGAGAATGAGCCTGATAGTTGTATGCCCTTCCCTCCTCCATTTGACATTACGATCTTACCATCCAATTTGATCAACTGAATTTAACAGAGATTGATTTCAACTACTGTTGTAGAGTAGTTTTAGATTATCTTTCAGTGTTATATGTCTACTGCTATGACACAGTGATGAAAAAAACATTCTTCTGTAATCAAATTATTTTTATATATCAATGGGAAAATCAGGTTCTCGCCAAATTTGTTCTGTATGTATGCTGGTTTGTTTCTACATAAATTTAATTTTCTAATTTGTACTGCTTTTCCTTTTCAAAAAATGAAATTTGACTTAATTGGCACTTGACCCTAATTATATGTCATGCTTGTATTAGTAATGCTTTTATCTCATATATAAGAAAAATAAAAAGTAATGCTTCTATCAATGATTTTTGATATGCTTAAAATACCTTGACTCAGTGGTAAAAAGATCAACAAAACCCTAAGATCACAAAATTTCAAATTCCAACTCTCATTTATGTGTAGGTTATTTATCTAATTTATTAATTATTTCACCCACTTCAATGAATATATATATATATATATATATATATATATATATATATATATATTTGACATCAAAGGAGAAGTAAATGCATTTATGTAGTTCCTTTGGTATCCTTTCAACTACCAAAACCCAAAAAAGAGCCCCAAATTGCATGAAGTGAAACACTATTGCATCCGAAATGTAACTCCCCCTTTTTTTGTCCTTTGCCGTTTGGAGCTCTCTTTTATCAATCAGTGGCAATTCCCATCCAGAACAAGAGTAAGAGGGGAAAAAAAGAAAAGATGATTCATTCCCAAAAAGTGAAAATGATATTAGTACTCTGTCATATGTTATATGCTTCAGTCCCTAAGTATGGATTCATGATGGCTAGATATGCAAGCAGTGAAAAGCAACAACCTACCATTTGACAGTTACTCTGATGCAGATACATTGCTAGTTCTAAAAGGAATGTCTCATGTTCAAATCCCTCATCAAATAATTCAAAAGAAATAAAATAAAAAAATAAAAACTGAAAGGTAAATTTTTTTATTTTATTTTATTTTTTTTGAGTTTGAAGGTAAATTTCATATCATACCATATAAAAACATGAAATTAAACTTTACATGGTAACTATGACTAACTAATTATAAACTTCTCTCCCTTACATTTCTCAGTTTTTTTCCTTTCTTCCTTTTTCCCCCTCCCTGTAGCACTTGTATGATCTGTATTTAAGACCTTAACTACCACTATGATTTTAATGGAATTCAACAAAACTTTAAATTATCCATGCATTCAACGCACGACTGTCACTACCTAGTCCCCATTCCAGCAAAAGGGTACACGAAGGCTATGGCCGAACAAAACGTGCACAAATCCTCCTCTGGATTGGGACCCTACAAGAAGGGAAATCCTTCATCCCTTCTTTCTCATGGAGCTCATTGCATTTTGAACAGAGAACCTAATGAGCGCATGGAAAGAAAACCACGGTCATCTCCTCAGATAGGCACATTACGCACTCCCGTTCCCGTTTTATACTTGCACTCCCAAAACTATCTAGGACACTTGCAACCCCCTTGACGGCATTTGGAATCTGATTCCCCTTCACAGCCAGGTTTGCAGTCTTGCTGTCAGGTATACAACTACCACAACTTCCATCGATGCCCCTTCTAAGTGCTGCTATTTTTAAGGAATCCAACTTTAGTTTCAACTCAGACAATTTGCTCTCCCGCTCTTTGATACCTTCCATGTATTTTTGCATATCATTTTCTGCTCTCAACTTGATCATATCTTCTTCTGCTTTGCCTGCAGCTTCAAGTTGTTCTCGTTCCTTTCTTATGGAAGCAGCCTGTGCAAGTAGTTTTTCCTTTACCACCTTCTCCTGTTTCCATCTAGCCTACATTTTGTAGTTGGTCAATTGATTCCAGTGAGAAAGTAAAAGACAGTCTGTGCTTCTTTTTTTCAACAAGCAGTACTGGACAATGCTTCAGCAAATAGAAAAACACATTGAGGCATAAACAATTTAGTCCAAAAGATTCAAGCACCCTCGGTTAATACTTGAGAAATGACAAGGTTTACAATATGATGGAAAACAACAACAACAAAAACCATGTGACCCACTTTTGGTAAGGATTACTTGAATAGAAAATGTATCAGAAGTGTAGAACTATCATATGGTACAAGTAGGAGACCACTAATAGTTTTTACCCTCTGTTTTTCCCTTGTTTCTTTTCATCCACCTAAATTTTGCATTTGGGCCATAAAAATTCAATAAGTGGTTGATAAGGTAAATTCTTGATTTAACATGTCTTATCCAATGATTCATATAGGTTAGAGGAATGTGCACAGTTATGCACTTAGCCAGATTATTTTGGTTAAGGTCGAGATTTATGAGAAGTCAAGAGGCAAAACATTGTATATGAAAATACAACCATGTCACACTCTTATGAATATGTCATGTCAACAAGTATTCCATTGACTGAGCATCCTATAACTAATATCTAACAGGTACCTAGAATTTTATTCCGAAGAAGCTAACCTCAATTTGGTTCTGGTGATTCTTTGCCTTGCCTACTTCCTGCTGCAGGTCAGCCACCTTCCATTTCTCAGTCTCAAGCTCCTCCTGCAACAAGGCCTTCTGCCCATCTCGTGGAAGAAGATCCTTCAGTGCTTTTTTCTCCCTTCCTATTGCTTCCTGACAACTAACAGCAGACTCATCAGCCTCTAGTTTAGCAGCTTCCATCTCTTTCTTTAACAGAGAATTTTCCACCTCAATCTTGCGAGCAGTAGAGTTAGCTTTCTGGATCTGGTTAGTGGCGTTTTTCAAAACAGCTTCCATCTCGAACAACTTCTTCATATTGTTCTCCTCCAAGATTCGCTTCTCCTTTTTAAACTGTTCTGCTGCTTCCTTCTCTAACCTCAGTGCTTTAAGTTCAGGCTGGTCTTTGCTAAGTCTACGAGCAGCCTGCATGACCTTCTGATTGGCCCACTCAGTCCAACTTTCCAGTTCATTTTGTAGTTCCTGCACCCGAGGAACTAGCTTCAAAATCAATTCATCCTTCTTATCTCGAGGGACATACTTTCCTAGAGATTCATCATACGGAATTCCGACATAGTAATCAGGTATATTAGAAGACTTAAAAGCATTGATTTTAGGCTTCAGAGTAGGTTTCTTTTCTGAAGACGATAGTGCTGCAGAATCAGTATTTGCAGTAGGTAATACAGTGAAACCCTTTGTAGGTACTGTTGAAGAGTTATCCCTCATAGGTAAACCAGGTGAAGTATCAGTTGAAAAATGACTTCCATCTGCTAAAGGCGTTGCAGGCCCAACTTCAGTTTTTATCTTTGACGAAGCACTTTCCGTATTTACAACAGGTAGTTCAGGTGGAGGCTTCACTCTCTTTTCTACAACAAAACCACCAACAGTGGCTAGCTTCCCTGTTCTGAAAGCCCCTTTTCCCATAAGACCTGCATTTCTCCGTATGAGAGGACTTTTGCCGAAGTGTGGCTAATTCTTTTTTGGAGTTTCTCTTTCGACCAGCCCCTGATTTTTCTTCAGAGTCAAATGTCGGAGATGTATTCTGGACACATTCCCAGGTGCACCTAAAGAAGAAAAGCTTTCTTTTTCTGGTGTTGACCCTTTATAGGCATGAGGATTCCTAGGGTTAGGTAAATTTGGAAAACTACCAAATTTGAGCGTTTCAGGCAGATAATTTTGAGCATTGGGGAGTGGAGGCTTTGGAATATTTGGTTCATTGGGGACTGAAAGAATAGTTTCAGAGCTTTGAACCATTGATGATTGTTGGGAAGTGGAACCAAAAAAGCTCTCTCCCGAGCCTTCTTTACAACCAAGAGTACTCAATAGATCTCCCTCCATTTGACATGCTTGCAAAACATTCAAGTCACACACTAACAACCACCACATTGCTTCTACAATTGATAGGGATGGCTTAACCTCCCTAAGCACACTAATCATCTCCAACATCGTATATGCCACCAGATGCTGCAAATCCTCAAACACATGATCCGTTGAACCATCAACTCCCTTTCCATTCTTTAAAAGATCCAGACCATCATTTACAATGTTGGAGACAAGGTCCTGACCTGCATGGTAAAATCCACGCCTAGAAATAGACTTTTCCGCAACATCCTCGCTGTAGTCACATTCAACAATCTGCTTAATTGCATTATGGAAAACTGTGTGCAAATTAGACAATAATAGTTGTTCAAGTTGGCATGCAACCGGGTCATCCCAATCGGAAAGGTTAGACTCTTCTGCTATAGATACTTGATTAGTCCGGCTGGACCCCATCCCGATTGAGCCAAGGTATCTTAGTGGGTTTTGGGATTGCAGTGGAGACAGTTCATACCGAGGGAATTCAGTCAGGGATGAGGGGAGGTTAGCTGCATTCCGTTGAGAAGGATCAGCTATTTTCCTCTTGTTCCTACTTCCTTTATCTCGGGGTGAGACAGAAGAAGCTCCTAGTTTGCTACCACTATCGCCACTATTGACCATTTCTTTAGGAACAATAATAAGATATCCCCCAATTTCCTCACGAGGTGACTCTTTATCAAGAAATCCTATATGACCAAACAATTAAAAAAACGAAAAATGAACAAAAAGAAGAATATGGAATTGATAGAAAAATCAAATACACGTTATCATAATGGCAATGAACAACAGAAAACTAAGATAATCCACTGAGAATCGATGCAAATCAAACCATTCGATCCTTATTAAAGAGCAATCATAAACCGTAAAGAGAGTTACAAGAAATCACGCAAATTGGGCAAATGAGCAATGAAACTAGTCTCCTGTATAAAAAATACTCAATTTTATCAAAAACAAGCAAACCCAGATTTCAAAATCTAGTAAGAAACTGATTTCTAACGCAACCACTAGCCACTAAGCTCTAAAACCAAATCCTGCATGTAACTCAACAAAAAAAACCTCTATATATAGCCACAGCCCATAGTTATCCATGTAACAGATAGCACACAGACTCATTAACCCAGCTCTTATCTCCAAAACTACCATTAAATGCAGTAAAATCCACAAAATCCTCATTAATAACAGGTTAAAAAAACCAGATTCTCATTTCTTTCAGAGCAGCAAAGACAGATTTCCATACCTAAAATGAGCTGATACAAACAAGAAAGAGGCTTGTATTCAATGTACAGATAAGAAAGACATCCATTTTGGTGCGTTACAAAAAAGAGGAAGTTATGGTAAATTGTCTCCATTCTTGTGATGTGGCTCCATTGAAGAGCTGCGTGGCTTCACTGCCGGGTGTATTGTATGTGTCACTGTTGGGGTTTGGGAATGGATTTTTTAGATTATAAAACCCCCGCCTTAATGTTTAGTCCATTTTTGGCTTTTTTGGCTAACCATGGTTTTAATTTTTAATTTTTAATTTTTTATTTTTTATCAAAACTATGGTTTAACATTCAGCTACCTACTTATTGTTACTTTTTCATGTGTAAATGTATGAAATTTGATTAATATGCAAAAATTAATTAAAATATAATTTAATAAATTACTGATGCTAGTAAATTATTTACAAATTAAAATATAAATGAAAGTAATGGAAAGCAAATCAATTTTACCTAAGCATTACATATTCTTCCTATGGTTACATCCAAAATTATAGCTGAATAATAAATTAATTTTGAAAATACATTCTCTACTAAAATTTTATATGAATTTTAAGAATTTGTATACTTAATTTGGCAAATTTAGCGAGAATAATCAAATGTTAAGTGAAAATTATGAACAAAATTTTGTTGAAATTTGAGGGTTTATTCTATATTGTATGTTTCACAAGCTACATTTTTATGAATGGTAAGAATTAGGGCAGTTGGTTTTCATTTTCTTTTTCTTATTTATTCTTTTGAGGATAAATGATGTTAATAGTTTGTGTAGTTTATTTTTTTAGAAAAAAGAATTGTTTGTGTTAGGATGTATACGTTCTGTTTGGATCAATTTATAAAATCAAACTGATAGTCGATTTGCGAAATTATGTGTTTAAGGTTAAAGAAATTATGTGTTTCTATTAGTTGTTATTGAGGCAAAACCTATTTATATCTAACCAAATAGATTTGGTTCATAATTTTTAATTGTTACAAAATTATTTTATCTATAAATTTGTACTTTGATGTTATTTTTGTTAAACATGTTTTTATTTTGTAAACAATATATCATGGGTATATATATGATAAAGAGGTAAAGTTGTGAAAAATATATATTTTTTTAATTCTTATAAATACAACCATTTCATATGTAATTAATACTCCTAGAATAATAAGATATTTTTTTGGAAAGTTTATAAAATGATTTTTGTTTCATATAAAAACAAGCTAGATCAAACACTTAAAAAAAAAGTTTATTAAATGGTTTTTAATTTTAAGATACTGAAGTTAGCTTGTGTTAGAAAAACTGTTTCCACTGTAGTTTTATCAAAAGCTAAATAGTTTAATTGCTAAAGAACCCTTTCAAAAACCATTTTATAAACTATAAATTATTTCTATTGCTTTGCCAAACAATAACAAATGATTCAAAGACAGCAAGATAGAAACCAACATTTATATTTCTTTCATTCAAAATTAGCATAATATATTGCTAGTTGCAACACATTTTCAATTATTGGCCTCAAATTAATAAAGTCACTACAATGGCATTGATTTGAGGTGTATTTTGCAAGAGGCTAGTAATTAAGTTTTACTTTCATTTTCAATTTTTTTTTATTTTGATAAGTAAGAAGTTAGTGTGATTTCTGTGATAGTTTTGTTATGATAATGTAACCATAAAAGCAAATAATAATGCTTAATCATTTATGGTTTGTTTAGATTAAAATGGAATGAAAGAAAATAAATGAAGTGGTGTATGCATGTATCTTTGTGTTTGGAAGTTCTTTTTATTGGAAAGTAGATTATATGGATAGATATCAATGTCTTTATCCTTTCAAAACCTTTTGAAGAATAACAATATTGTATGAGCATGTGTTTTTTAATTCCAGAACAATATCACTTGAATTAACATAAATAAAATAATTAGTATAAAAGTAATTTTATCATTTTAAACAATATTACTTTGATAAATCATGTTCTGACAATATACTCACATTTTTTGTAAATATATATTTGTTGTTTGTTGCTTTGTTTTTTATATATAAGGCCTATATTCTTAATAGGTGGATTAATTTGTTCTAAAACTATATTGCATTCACAAACAAAGATGCAAAATGGATTGATTTCTCTAAGATTTTTAGAATGCACTCTTACTCTAATGAAAATGTAAAGTAATATTCACCAAAAAAATAGAAAATGTAAAATAATAACCTCACCATTGTCATTAAAATTTCTCCATGATTAATAATTATAGCCATATATGATTATATATATATATATATATATATATAATATCATATAATCATTAGTATTAGAGAAAATTGACCTTATTGTTTTTAATTTCTTCTGGTGCTAACTTTAACAAGTCTGAAGGAGTCAATGGAACAAGTTTGACATGAAAATAGTCTTATTTGTTTTCCAGAAGGAAAAAAAAAGAATATCAATTAAACATGTACCCAAGATGAGGACGAAAAGAAAATGTAAACCCCTTCATCTCAAGAAAGTTATATATATATATATATATATATATATATATATATATATATATGTGTGTGTGTGTGTGTGACTAAAATCATTTATTAAAAAATTAAATCTATGATCAACTAACCATTGTTGTAGCCATCGATCTTAATATGAAATCTTAAGATGAAACTGTTTTGAGTCGAATCTCATAAAACACTATATTTTGGTTTATTTTAAAATAAAGAACGTCGTGATCATTATCAATTCTCGAGCAAGAAAAAGAAAACTTCCAAAATTTTCAGATAAACTCTGATAATAAGCATTTAGCATATAAGATACTCGTAAAACTATCAATCATCTCAACAAAATTAATAAATCCAGTTTAATTTTTTTTTTTAAATAGCAAAAAATTATGATCAACTAACCATTGTTGTAGTCATCGAGCTTAAAACGCAATCTTGAGTTGAAACTGTTTTGAGCCAAATCTTGAAAATATCGAAAACTTTATACAACCTAGAAGTCGAAATATTTAAAACGTATCTGAACAGATTATAAAAGATTATAGTTACTAAAAAATGAAGCGTTACAACAAATAAAGGATGAGAGGTGGCAGTGTATTTTTGTTACTAAAAATGGAATATAATTAATAATTATATTAAATAGGCGTCTTTTTCGGTGTGCCCAAGATGCAAAAAATGGTTAAAAATATAAAAAAAATTAATAATAAATTTTGGTGCAATAACATTTTTATAGCATCTATTTAGCATTTTGTCATTATAAACTTGTAAAAAAAAATGTTTTAAATAGAATTATATCACAGTATCTCATAAATGGACTCTCATGGAGCCACATGAAGCAACTTGCTTTGCATTTTATTAAACATAGTTCTATCAATATTTTTAATTATGTTTACATTAGTAATTCTATAATTTAAATATATACATATATATATATATATATATGAAAGATTAAAGCCTCATTACAAATTTTAGATATATCATGTTAAAATGGTATAATAGCCACCTATAATTACTAGTTGAAAAAATATTAACAATTTTTCTTTATTACTAATCACAAAATAACAAAGGGGGCAAAATTACATTACTTAAACCTTTTCATAATAAAAAGGTTTATGGTAACCAAGTAAAATTAATTTAGATATTTTAGAGGATCTTATGTAAATAAAGCTTATAATTTTTTTTTCTTTTGGCAATTCAAGCTTATATGATAGCAAAACAAAATCCGCCAATGCATAGGTTATACTCACGTTGTTCCAAGAAAAAGTGGCTCACAGGAAATATTTTTAGTGGACTCGACCAAACCCCACTTGGTATGTATTTTGTTCATAATACCAACATATGAGATGCATGCAAGAACCATGTTTGATGTTGTAGACCCTTTGTGTTGGACCTACATTTGAATCCTATACACCGTAGAATTTTTTTTTACTAAAGAGATTATTTAATTAACACTACACAACTATCCTTTATAATAGAGTTGTTAGATTTTAAAAATCAAATTTAATATCTCAATGTAGTAAATTTTCTCATTACAAGTACTTTTTTGCATAATAAAATCCATCAATGCACAATTATTAACTCGTCGTTGGAAAGAGTAGCCCACATAAATTTTCTTGGTAGACTCCACTTGGGCCCATTTGATATGTATTTTATTCATTATACTGACACATGAGACCATGCATGAGCCATGTTTGTTGTTGTGGACCTTTGTGTGGGACTTGCATTTAAATCCTATAGACTGTAGATTTTTTTTATTATAAGGATTATTTAATCAACAAAACTACACATAGGCCTTTTATAATAGAGTTGTTGATTTGAAAAATCAAACTTAATATCTCAACGCACTAAATTGTCTTATTACTTTTGCATAATAAAACCCACCAATGCAAAGTTATTAACTCACCATCCAAAAGAGTGACCCACATAAAAGTTTATTAATAGACTCTACCTAGGCCCACTTGGTATGTATTTTATTCATTATATTATACCAACACATGAGATGCATGCATGAACAATCTTTGCTGTTATGGACCCTTTATGTGGGACTCGCATTTGAATCCTATAGTTTGTAGATTTTTTTTATTACAGTGATTATCTAATTAACACAACTACACAACGACCCTTTATAATAGAGTTATTGATTTGAAAAATCAAAGTTAATATCTTAACATACTAAGTTGTCTTATTACGAGTATTTTCTTGCATAATAAAACCCACCAATGCACAGTTATTAACTTGCCGTTTGAAAGAGTGGCCCACGAGAAATATTTTTTATAGACCCCATCTGGGCCCACTTGATATGTATTTTATTCATTACACTAACACGTGAGATGCATGCATGAACCATATTTGTTGTTATGGACCCTTTACGTGGGACCCACATTTGAATCTTATAAACACTTGTAGATTTTATATATACATTACTATGATGATTTAACTTAACCTTAATCTCTACACATCCACACAATGACCATTTTCATCTATAAGAGAGTTGTTTGTCTGAGTGATCAAACTTAATACATCAACACACTCAAGTATCTTATTGATGTGGGAGAAAATTCTCTTACCAATAATGCAATGACACGTGTCAGTCTCCAAGGTAAAAATGATAATTTTGTAACCATGATGAGGCAACCAATCACTTCCCGACACGTAGCAAGGGGCATAATGGTAATTTGTATGTCCAGTAAAATCAGATACTATCTCGTCGTTCTAACTTCTGGATAAACTCACATGGCAGATGGATAACTCTAAAGGAATACTACTCCTATCCTAACACTACAGTTGCTCTCCTGATCAAACTCTACTCCCATACACTATAAATAGGGGCCCTCATAAACCAAAAAGTACACATAATTTCTCAACTCACAGCCCCCATTCCTTTTGATTTTCTTCATTCTCTAAAAAAAGCCCTAAACTAACTTAGGCATCGGAGAGTCCTCTGGAGGCACAACCCCCTACCTCCGTGACTTTAGGTTTTAGCTCCGCTTCGTGTGTGTAGGTACCACTCTTCGACCATTTAGATTTCGGTATAATTTCAAAATCAGAAGATTAGCGTTAGAAGGAGGGGTCTTCTATTATAAAAGATCAACGAACTTACTTGTTATCATGCCACCCAAAAGCACTGCCATGACCAGTTCAGTCGCCACACGAATGTCTATCCGCCAACGACCAGCTAATCCACAACTCCCTATTATTTCGAAGTGCAGTGGCTCTGAGCGTGACAACGAACCATCAGACTCATGGATTGGGCATGATCCTCACCTAGATCTGATAGAACACAAGTATCAAGGGAATTTGGGAACCCTCCCTGATTCGCACCTTATTGTCCCTCAGATTCACTAACAGTTCTAGGAACTCTCTCGGCTCGTCACTGATCTCATCGCCAAGGTAAGGGGAAGAGCTAGTCACCACACACCTCTACCTCTCTTATAACGAAACTCTCTCCAGAAGACCCCTCCTAAGAGCCATCAAACCATAAGAGGTCAGTCCTCCACCGGATCCTCCTCGTACGCCAAGCAAAGGTCTCGAAACTACTCTGCCTCCAAGTTTTCATCTAGAGCAAGATCTCGAGGTTTCTCAACATTCAAAAACCTCACTGATCTTGAAAATATTGGAGGACATGGACCAAAGAATAAACGAAGACTTTATAGCAAAAAACACCAACGTCCTCAATGACCTTAGCTCGAAAGATTCGCCTTTCACTCAGGAGATCCTCGAAGCTTCTCTCCCTCGGCACTTTCGGATGCTAGTTATTAAGGCGTACGATGGAATCACGAATCTCGTAGATCATCTTCAACATTACAAAACTATCATGATGTTACACCGCCATCTTGACGCCATTATGTGTAGGGCATTTCCTCTTACCCTGGGAAAAGTTGCTAACACCTGGTGCAACCATCTTAAACCTAGCAGCATCTGCTCCTTCAAAGAGTTGAGCCACACCTTCGTATCCCACTTCCTAAGTAGCAAGGGGCCACATAAGACCTCGCAAAACCTTTTCAACATCATCCAACGTACAAGAGAAAAGCTCCAAGAATACATCTCTCGGTTCAACGTAGCTGCCTGGGAAATTCTTAACCTAGACCCTGCCATCCAGACTTTATCCTTTCAGAATGGGCTCAAATCGGGAACTTTCAGCTTCAAGTTGACTAAATACCCTCCAAGGGATATAACAACATACTTGCGTGAGTCGAGGAACATATGATCGCAAAAGACGATCAAGTCTTCAAAAGAGGAAGAGAGGGTGGAATGGACAAAAGGAAAGGGATTCTAACAAACCCAGGGAAAGCTCTATCAAGAAGTCACGCTCGAAAGGGAGGGCAAGAACCCCCTTATCTTCGAAGACTTCACTCCCTTGTGCGTTTTGAGGACGAATATATTCCTGAATATCCAAGATCGAGACCTCTTTTATTGGCCTCCAAGACCGCTTTATCCTAACAGAAACCAATCCAAGTGGTGTCACTTCCATAAGGATCACAGACATGACACGGAGGAGTGCCACGCACTCAAACAGCAACTTGAGTCTCTTATCCAAAGGGGTATTTAAGAGAGTACACCGGATCTCGTCAAGTTACGAACTACGAAGATCGTTCCCACCATCTATCTTGATGGGCCTTGGGGAAGCTATATAGAGAACGCCAAAGTCCTAATAGGAGCCCTAAGCAAAGTCCTAGAAAGACTGTCCGAGAAGAGAAGCGCCGTCGGAATAACCAATGGCATCCTCATTCCATCATTGGTACCGTCAAGACTATCTTTAGAGGACCGGTTGTGGGGGGCCAGTCTGCCAGTGGAAGAAGAACCTACGCCCAGTCAGTGGCATCAGTTAGTAAGCCCCACAAACGAATCAAAACAGACCAAGTAATAACTTTTTTTTTTGTGAGAATTTAGAGGGAGTACAGACTCCGCATGACGACACTGTGGTTTTCTCTCTAGTCATTGCTAACTACAGCATCGAACGAATTCTGGTGGACAATAAAAGCTCGACAGATATTATTTTCTATAAAGCCTTCCAGTAGATGAAGTTAAAGAATGATCAACTCAAGCCAGTGTCATCTCTTTTGTATTATTTCTCTAGGACACCGGTGTTTTTCGAAGGAAGCATTATCCTCCTAGTCATTGCAGGGACTCCACCATATATCACCACCGTACAAACTACGTTTTTAGTAGTAAGGCATCCGTCGTCGTAAAATGTAATACTTGGGAGACCAACCCTTAATGAGATGAAGGCAGTGGTCTCTACATACCATCTAAAGGTAAAGTTTTCTACTAGCAAAGGTGTGGGGAAGGTTCAAGGTAACTAGCAAGCTTCCTAGTCTTGCTACCTTAATTCTATTAAGGGCCGAAGAAAGGTCGAGGCTTCGCCCTTGGAAATAGAAGACTTGAAGGATGAATTCAAGACTCCACGAGGGCAGCCAAAAAAGGAACTCATCCTTATTCCCTTGAACGAAGGGAATTCTAAGAGAGTATTGATCAATTTTGGTTTCGTTGAAGATTTCAAAGATTCCTAATCTCCCTTCTATAGAGAAATTAGGATCTCTTCACCTAGTTGGCCTCCAACATGCCTGGGATCGATCCCTTAATTATTGTCCATCAGCTAAATGTGGACCCGAATCATCGACTCGTAGTCTAAAAAAAGAGGACATTCACTCATGAGCGACAAAGTGCTATCAAAGAAGAAGTAAACAAGCTTTTAACAGCCGATTTTGTTAAAGAAATCAGTTATGTAGAATGGATCACCAATGTTGTGATGGTCAAAAAACCTAATGGTAAGTGGAGGATTTGCATCGACTTCACAGATCTCAATAAGGCTTTCCCGAATGACAGTTTTCCCCTGCTTCGGACCGACCAACTGGTTGATTCCACCTCAATGCATGAATTTATCCGTTTCATGGATGCATACTCCGAGTACAATCAAATTTTAATGCACAAGTCCGAACGACCTAAGACCTCCTTCATCATAGACCAAGGCTTGTGCTGCTACATGGTAATGTCGTTTTGGATCAAGAATGCGGGAGCCACTTACTAGAGGCTTGTTAATAGGATTTTCAGGGAACAGATCAGGAGGAACATGGAAGTCTATATGGATGACATGCTTATTAAAAGCATCATCGCCAGGGATCACGAGGCAGACTTGGAAGAAGCATTTGGGATACTTCATAGCCACCAGATTAGGTTGAACCCAACCAAGTGCACCTTTGAAGTCACCACTGGAAAGTTTCTGGGCTTTATGGTAACACGACGAGGGATAGAGTCCAACCCCAAGAAAATATCTACGATCATGAATATGACCGCTCCTCAGAACATTAAAAAAATGCAAATATTGACTGGGCGAATAGCTGCGCTCAACCACTTTATATCTAAATCTGCTGAGAGATGTTTTGCCCTAAGGTTTGGGTTCAAGGCCGAGTACGAGGCATTGTTTGCTGGAATAAAACTCTTCAAAACATTAGCCATTGAGGCTTTAGAAGTTTATAGTGACTCACAACAGGTAGTCAACCAAATGACCAACAAATTCGAGGCCAAAGGCATAAAATCACAAGATATCTGGAGAAAGCCCGCGAACTAAGAACTACCTTCAAAAAGTTTCAAATAGCCCAAGTGACTCAAGCGGAGAACATGAAGGCTAATGCCCTTGCTCGGCTCGCTTCCTCTATACATTTTGATTTCACTCGTGCTGTCTACCTGGAAACCCTCCCAAGAGCATTGACGAAGTATGGGTTATGCCACTCAACAAAGAACAAACCTCGATGGACTCCATTCTCAGCTACTTAGCAGATGGCACAGTCCTAGATCAGAAAGGTGAGGCCAAAAAGTCATCTCCCGTGCCTCGAGGTATGCTGTAATTGACGGACGACTTTACAAAAAAAGACTTACCTCTCTGTATTTAAAATTTCTAGGCCTAACCGATGCCAATTACACCCTTAGGTAGGTACACCAAGGCATATACGAAAATCACCTCGGAGGTCGAGTAATGGATTTCAAAATACTTCGCCTTGGTTACTACTGGCCCTAGATGGGCTGCAATGCAGTCGAGATGGTAAAAAAGTGTAGAACTTGTCAAGAACATACCTATAATGACCTATCCTGGGTTGGCCACCCCCTGAGACGGTGTTGTCGCATTTTGAAAATCCCAACACGACACATATATGCAAAAAGAACAAATAACACCAACAAGAATTTTTACATCACTCCTCAACCCTCAACAGGGAAAATACATTATCCTAATCTTGACTTAAACATTATAAACAACATAAAATGCATGAATATTTACACGTAAGTGTCTTACAAATAATGATTTCGTCTGAACCTCAACTCACCAAACTATTTGTCTTGCCTGTTACCTGAACTCATCATACAATGAAAGATGAGCTTCACAAGCTCAGTGAATTAAATTTACTAGAAGTATTCAAATTGTATAAATGGTTTTTGATTATTTAATCATTTATATCTCGTACAACTTGATAATAGTATTCTACTATCACAACACATACCATAAGTCCCATTCTCTATCAATCTCTTCTTCTTATATATTGGTTCACCTTAAGACCATCAATTATCTCATAATTACCTCGTTATGAGGTGCACAACATAAAGCCTACCATTTAGGTGGTTCTTATCATATCATACTTTTGTGTTTCTTTCCCACCATAACTGTCTCTCCGTGAGACTCATTCATCTATAAATAAATTTACAATAACAAACAACACTTCAATATTTTAGTAATGCAATCAATATTTAAAACAAATGCAATGCATGAATTATTATTAGGGAATATCTTCCCATATGTCGACATGTTTTAATCTTAGACTGACTTCCTCCCGGTTCTTTCATTTCCAGCATATACCAGCTGTCATGGTTTTCATTTATTTTCAGCATATACCGGTTGTCACGATTTTTCCTTTATTTCCAGCATATACCGACTGTCACGATTTTTCAATTAGACCATCTCTCTCCCAGTTCTTTTATTTCATGCATATGCATATGAACAATGATATGAAATATGCATATGAACAAAAACATAAAAACAAACATGAATTCAAATATTTAAATTAGCTATCCTGATTATTCTCAAATTTCACTAAATTCCTCTCCTCATAAATCACATCAAATCATCAATCATAGCTTGTCAAGATCCACCAAATTTCATCTCCTCATAAATCGTATCAAAACATCAACCATAGCTCATCAATAATTTCACTTATTGCTTTTATTATTAAATCAACTTGTTATTTCAAAAATATTATTTCTCATAAAATAATTCTCTACACATCAACTATTTTTATCACACTTATCAATCATTTTTCATCTATCACAAAATCATAAGTTATTAATTTATTCTAATATTATCACTGGATATTTCATTTTTATCTTGATTACTTAAAGTAAATCTAACTCACCACGTAGCACTTAGGGCTATCCGTGGATTGATGAGTCTTAAATATTGCATATTTAAGCCCTTAAATTATATGTGTTAAGCTCTTAGTTTGTATTATTTCCCTTTATTTTATGTCTTTTCTGTGTTTTGTGTATTTTTATAGGTTTGTGGAGAAAATGAAGCATTTAGGGAAATCAAGCTTCAAGAACAAAAGCTAAGGATGCCTTGTGCGATCGATCGCACAAGACATGCGATCGAGTGCACCTGCCTACGAACGAGCGCATGGTCAACATCCCACATTGAAATCTTTGCAGTGCAGTGCACCTGCGATCGAGCACATCAGACGTGCGATCGTGCGCACAAGACCTGCGATCGAGCTCAAATGCGATCGATCGCACTATTCTACGATCGAGTGCACTCGGGGCAGTACCCCACATCGAATCTGAAACCTATAGTGCTTCAAGACTCCCCCTATATAAACACCATCTGACTTCATCATTCGGTGTGCAATTCCTAGTGCCATTTGGTGTAATCCGGTGGACGTCTGCTAGCATTATGGTGGATCCCGAAGGCTTTGCTACCACGAGGGGAAGTGCCGCCCAACAACAAGTGGAATTTCTCCCTTGTATAGTAAATATTTCTTTTCATTTTGTTTTGTTTAGTTTAAATGTTTAGCACTTTTATTATGAACTGTAGTTTCATAACTATAAGTGGCTAGAATCTTTAACTAAGGTTGAAGATGAAGCCTCGCCATTGTTTGGCATATTAGTTTCAGTTTTGTATATACAATTCTGATTTTTTTTTAGTATAAATGTTCTGTCAATTATTTGAGTAGAATCTTATGATTGATTGTGTTTAAATTGTTCTGTTGGATATTCCTTGTGTTTCATCTGATGGATACATCGAATCGTTTTCAATTAAATTGGATTTCCTTTGTGATTTGTTAAAAGCGGATACATTGGATGCCTTTGGTTTAATCGGGATATTCGTTGTTTTTTGTTTTAAGTTGGATTCATAGAATGTTTTGATAGGCTATTGTTAGAACATTGAGATATATGCTTAACTTCGGCGATGTGGATTCAGAAATCTTAGTTTTTTTATCATTTGCTTTAAACCAATTTAGTTTAAGTTTATATTTCTTTTGCAAAAATACAATTCAAAATTCGGAACTAGGTTAAGATAAGGTTAGTTTAGATAAAATTATATTTTCACAATGCAATTCCCTATGGATTCGACCTCGCACTTGCACACACTATATTGCAAACGATTCGTGCACTTGCGAGTAATTTAAAACTAATAACACCTCATTGCCTTTCCTACTCTTCTCAACAATTTTCCTCAGTTGCTGATCGTTAACACCTGACATAATATTTATATTAAAATTTATAATTTATTCTTCAATTCTCCATAATTTAAACCCTTTGAAAATTTTCACTTTGAATTCCGGGAAATTTCACGTGTGCTAAAAGTTCAAAAATAAACTTCACATTATTAACTTCTGTTTTTCTTAGAGCTTCCTGTGGCTCTCTATAAAATTCTCCCGTAAACCCCTTCAAAAATTTGCTCTTTCAACTTTTCTTTCGGTCCCCAAATGTTTAAAGAAATAGAGTAATTGAAGGAAAACCAAACAATATTTGGCACGTAATAAAATAAATTACGTTTATATATATAGTAAAAAAAATTCAATTCAACAACTTTTTTTTTTTTGCAACCTCAGCAGCTTCCCCCAAATTGTGTGCACGTAAGAGCTTTGCTGCCTTACATGTAGCAAGGCTTAAATCTCTTGGCAACCGATGGTGCCACTTGTTGCTGGTTTTTTTTTTCTTTCTTTTTTTCCTTTTCTTTTATACTGTTCACGATTTTTTTTTTTTTTTGGTTTTCCATTTTCTTTGTAACTATGTCTCCACGTGTCCAATTGTTTTTTTAAGAATTGTTTTATTTAAATAATAATAAACCTTTCACATATATTTTATGTTAATTCCATGTCATATTTATTAAATTACTTCTTTACCCTTACTTTACGAATACTGGTATTACAATTCTACATACCTTATAAAAATTTTGTCTCCGAAATTTCCTTACCTAACTCAAGAAACAATTGTGAATAATATTTCTTTGTGATTGTCTCATGCTTTCATATAATTTCTTCAATATCTTTATTCCGCTACAGAACTTGAACTAATGAAATTATTTTATTATACAAGACTTGTTCTTTTCTGTCTAAAATTATCACTGGTACTTGTATATAAGCCCAATCTTTCTGAATTTCTATAGCTTAGCTTGAAATATTATGAGATTTATCAAGTAAGCGCTTTCGCAAACGTGAAATGTGAAATAAGTTATGTCACTGCTTCAACTTTGAAGGCAAATCCAGGCTATTCACAACTAGCCCAACTTTCTCAATAACCTCATAAGGTCTCATTTACTTCAGACTCAACTTTTTTCCTTTTTTTTTATCCTCAACACACCTTTTCATGGAGATATTTTTAATTACATCCAATCACCTACTTGAAATTCAAGAGATCTTCTTTTATTATTAGCATAGCTATTCGGTCTACTTTGTGTTGCTTTACGGTTCTCTCTAACAAATTTGATCCTCTCAGTTGTTAACTCAATAATTGATGGACCAGATATATTTCTCTTTTATATTTTTTCTCAACACATAGGAGTTCTACACCTCCTACCGTACAATGTCTCAATCGGTTCCATCCCAATACTAGTTTGATACTGATTATTATAAGAAATTTCAATCAATGGCATGCAAGCATCCTTACTTACTGAAAAACTCATCACATTTGCCCTTAACATATCTTCTAGTATTCTAATAATCCTTTCTGTCTGAGCATGAAAAATTATATTAAATTGCAATTATGTACCCATGGCTTTCTAAAAGCCTATCCAAAACCAAGATATAAATCTAGCATCTCTATTTGACACTATTCTTAATGGTGCTCCATACAACCTCACAATCTCAGCTAAGTCCCTCTTCAATCCTAGCCACCAGAAATTCTGTCTCAATCCTCTATACATCTTATTGTTACTCGGGTGCATCAAATACACATCATCATGTACCTTTCTTAATATCTTTTTTCTCAACTCCACATCATTGGGAAGACAAATCTATGTTCCAATACCAAAATACCCTTATTTCAAATTTTTGAACTAAAATTGTTTTCTAGTAAACACTCAATGCTTAATCTTTTCTATCTTTTCTATCTCTTCATCTCTACCTTGCATCTCTAAAGCATTTTACTATGGATGACTGTATAACCATATTCGTTAACCATGTCCTCTATCACTGATATTCAACTTCATTCTTATCTCTTTTAAATCTATCATCAATTTCACATCAGGACTTCCAATAGCAGTTAACCTTATTGTAGACTTTCTACTCAATGCATCAGCTATCACCTTCACATTTTTTCTAGATGATAGTGAATTGTACAATCGTAGTTACTAATCAACTCCATCCACCATCTTTGCCTCAAATTCAACTCTCTCTGGGTAGGTAAGTATGTCAAACTTTTATAACCCATGAATATCTCACAAGTGGCTCCATTACAGATGATGTCTCCAATCTTTAAAGTAAACACTATAGCTGCCAACTCTAAGTCATGAGTAGGGTAATTTCTATCATGAATCTTTAATTGTCTAGAAGTATGGGCCACAGCTTTCCTATGTTACATATATCCCAATCATTGATGTGACGAATCACTATACACCACAAATCTTTCATCACCAGAAGAAAACACCAATACTGGAGTTGTAGTCAATTTCTCCTTTAGTAATTGGAAATTTTTCTCACACTTTCCTTGCCAGACAAATCTCACCTCTTTCCTGGGCAATCTATTTAATAGTATTACAATAATAGAAAAATTCTGAAAGGATCTTCTATAATAACCAGCTAACCCCAAGAAGATTCTAATATCTGTCACATTAGTTGGTCTCTCCTAACTTAACATTGCCTCTACCTTTTGTGGATCAACTACTATGCCATTTCTCAATATTACATGTTCCAAGAAGGTCATTTCTTTAAGCCAAAATTCACAATTAGGAAATTATAGCATACAATCTCTCTCTCCTCAAAATCTCCAACACAATTTCTAAATATTTTACATGCTCTTCCTTAGTCTTAGAATACACCAAGATGTCATCAAAAAATGCAACCACAAAACTATCAAGAAATAGTTTAAATATTTTATTCATCAAGTCCGTGAATGTTTTCTAGAACATTAGTTAATTCAAATGACATCACAAGAAGCTTATGACCATAATGTGTCCTAAAAGCAGTCTTAGGCACGTCTCCTTCTCTATCCTCAATTGGTGATAACCGAATCTTAGGTTTATCTTAGAAAACACTCTCATTCCTTGCACTGCTCAAACAATTTATTTACCCTGGGAAAAGTGTGTTTGTTCTTATTCAACTATCTATAATCTATACACACTTTTATCGTTCCATCTTCCTTCTTCAAGAACAACACAGAGACTCCCCAAATACATTAGATCCGATAAATTGTTTATCCAAAAATTCTTAAAATGGTACGTTCAACTCTCTTAACTCAGTGGGTGTCACTCTGTAGGGTGCTATTAGATATTTGTGATGAACTCAAAATCATATCTATAGGAAACTAAATCTCCTTACTAGGAGGCAATCTGGACAACTCTTCACGAAACACATCATGAAAATCTTTCACTACCAAGATTTCTTTTAACTTTCTATTTTCCCTTCTAGAATCTATTGTGTATGCTAAATACTCCTCACAACCCTTCTTCAACCATCTTCTAGTGGTCAGAGCAAAATAAGATAGTTCGAGAGTATTTTATGTTCTCCTTGAAAGTTAAACTCCTCATGTCCATATCTTGAACACTACATTCTTTCTGGAACAATTAACCAAAGTGTAATATATCGACAACCAATTCATTCTCAAAATTAAATTAAATTATATCATATTCAAAGGTAGTAAATCAACTTTATATGAATATTGGATGCAAAAGAATGTGTTGCACCAAGATCAGCCAACATTGATATGTCCACTTCTCTACACATAAAACACTTCAAATTTTGACAATTCTGGGATAAATATCTTATTTGAATATATCTATAACAAACTTCTGTCTCTCAATTATATATCAAATTACCACTTCCCCTTGGTGGCATACTTTCTCTGCCATGACTCCCAGTTCCCATAACCTGTCTCCCAAATCTAAGGGTTCCACCGATAGTATTTTGAGCTACAGAAGTAACAGATCCTACTTGCCTCTGACTCTGTACTTTAGTTCCATGTGACAAGGAACGCCTCCTCTGGGTGGTCTCCCACCCTGCACACTCATACTAGTATCATCTCTGGGTTCCTCAAATCTAGACTTCTTCCGCCAATTCCTCCTACCTCTAATTTCCATCATATATTTCTCAATCTGAAGTGTTATATCCACCAATCTGACATAATTCATATGCCTCATGTAAGATAGTTTTGATCAAATCTTAAAACATAGTTCATCTATGAACTTTTTACACTTCTTCTCCTCTAGGTCTGCCATTTTCGGTACAAACCTCGACAAAGCCACAAATCTCTTATCATACTGAGTCATAGTCAATACATTTGCTTCAAATAAATAAAATCTCTTTCTTGTTTGTATAAGGGAAGTATTTATCAAGGACAACCTCCTTAAACTTATTCCAGGTTAAAGGGTCTATTAATATTTGTACTTATCTTGAGAAAAATATCCTCCCACCATTCTTGGGCTTCTCTCTATAACTTGAAAGTAGCAAGGACGACCCTCTGCCTATCGGTCATTGGTAAAATATCAACAAAAAAAAAATCTCTCTACCTGTTTCACCCATAAGTCAAGCTTAAAAGGGTTTATAAATCCTTTAAACAACAAAGTATTCAACTTAACATATCTAACAAAATAATCTCTCTATATCTCATGTATAAACTCAATTTTCCCCTTTTTAACATTTATCCTTACTGCGTTTACAACAACCTTAGGCACTGCCCTACCTTGTTCATCAAGTCTATGCTATACACTATTAACTCTATAATCTGTTACATTCATTTTCTCAAGAACATGTGTAAGAGCTTATCTTAGCTCATCTCTTTCAACTTCAAATTCTCTCACACCTTTACTAGTATTGATTATACTATCAACACGTCATCTTCTACGAACTACAGATTCAGACTCAACCTCAACTTGTCAAAAATATTGGGGGCTTACCACGCCCTATCAAATCAACAACTCTAACTCAAGCTTTAGTACGTCCACATGTCATCCTTAGACTATTAAAATATAATTTATTTTAATCTTCCACTTTATTACTTTTTATGCAGTCTATAGAATCATAAAAACTAATGCTCTGATACCATAATTATAACGATCCATCCTGGGTTGGCTACCCCCGAGATAGTGTTGTCACATTTTGAAAATCCCAGCACAACACATATATGTAACAAGAACAAATAACACCAACAGAAATTTTTAATCACTCCTCAACCCTCAACAGGTGAGATATATTATTCTGATATTGACTTAAACATTATATACAACGTAAAATGCATGAATATTTACAAATAAATTTTTATTTTATTTTCTCATTAGTCTGAGGATGTGGACACGTACGTGGCTTACAGATAATGATTTCGTCTTAACCTCAACTTACCAAACTATTTGTCCTGCTTACTACCTGAAATCATTGTACAATGAGGGATGAGCTTCACAAGCTCAGTGAATTAAATTTACTAGAAGTATTCAAATTGTATAAATTGTCTTTCAATATTTAATCATTTATATCTCAAACAAATTGATAATAACATTCTACTATAATTACACATACTATAAGTCCCATTCTCTATCAATCTCTTCTTCTTATATATTGGTTCACCTTAAGACCACCAATTATCTCATAATTACCTCGTTATGAGGTGCACAACATAAAGTCTACAATTTAGATGGTTCTTATCATATCATACTTTTATGTTTCTTTCCCACCATAACTATCTCTCTGTGAGACTCATTCATCTATAAATAAATTTACAATAACAAACAACACTTCAGTATATCAATAATACAATTGATATTTAAAACAGATGCAATGCATGAATTATTATTAGGGAACATCTTCCCACATGTCGACATGTTTTTATCTTAGACCGGCCCCCTTCCGACTCTTTCATTTCCAGCATATACCGACTGTCACATTATTTATTTTCAGCATATACCGACTATCACGGTTTTTCAATTAGACCGACCCCCTCCCAGTTCTTTTATTTCATGCATATGCATATGAACAATGATATGAAATATGCATATGAACAATAACATAAAAACAAACATGAATTCAAATATTTAAATTAGCTATCTTGATTATTCTCAAATTATTATTTGAAAAATTCTACTAAATTCCTCTCCTCATAAATCACATCAAATCATCAATCATAGCTTGTCAAGATCCACTAAATTTCATCTCTTCATAAATCGTATCAAAACATCAATCATAGATCATCAAGAATTTCACTTATCGCTTTTATTATTAAATCAACTTATTTTTCCAAAAATATTACTTCTCATTAAATAATTATCTACACATCCACTATTCCTATCACACCTATCAACCAATTTTCATCTATCACCAAAGCATAAGTTAATAATTTATTCTAATATTATCACTAGATATTTCATATTTATCTTGATTACTTAAAGTAAATCTAACTCACCATGTAGCACTTAGGGCTACCTGTGGATCACCTCCTTGCCTTTCCTGCTCTTCTCAGTAATTTTCCCCGGTTACTGATCGTTAACACCTGACATAATATTTATATTAAAATTTCTAATTTATTCTTCAATTTTCCATAATTTACACCCTTTGAAAATTCTCACTTTGAATTCCGGGAAATTTCACGTGTGCTAAAAATTCAAAAATAAACTTCACGTTATTACCTTCTGTTTTTCTTAGAGCTTCCTGTGACTCTTTATAAAATTCTCTCGTAAACCCCTTCAAAAATTTGTTCTTTCAACTTTTCTTTCGGTCTCCAAGTGTTTAAAGAAATATAGTAATTGAAGGAAAACCAAAAAAGATTTGGTAAGTAATAAAATAAATTACGTTTATATATATATAGTAAAAAAATTTCAATTCAACAACCTTTTTTTTTTGTTTTTTTGCAACCTTAGCAGCTTCCCCCAAATTGTTTACACGCAAGGGCCTTGTTGCCTTACATGCAACAAGGCTTAAACCTCTTGGCAACAGGTGTTGCCACTTGTTGCCAGTTTTTTTTTTCTTTTTCCTTTTCCTTTATACTGTTCATGATTTTTTTTTGGTTTTCCATTTGCTTTGTAACTACGTCTCCACGAGTCCAGTTTTTTTTTTATTCAAATAATAATAAACTTTTTCACATATATTTTATTTTAACTCCATGTCATATTTATTAAATTACTTCTTTACCCTTACTTTACGAATATGGGTATTACAACACCTCCATCCCCCAACGGCTAACCAATCTCCTGACATCAATTGCCCGCCCTCTTTTCTTCGCCATGTGGGGAATGGATATCCTTGGCCCACTCCGGGAGGCACCGGGGCAAAAGAAGTATCTGATAGTAGCCATCGATTACTTTATCAAGTGGGTCAAAGCCAAACCCCTCGCAGGCATTTCTGACTGTTAGACCCAAGGGTTCGTGTAGAAGTCGATTGTCTGCAGATTCGAAATGCCTAGGGTATTAGTCACCGACAATGGTACACAATTTGATAGCACCAGATTCAAATATTTCTGCCAAGACCTCTAGATTGAACAAAGATTTTCCTCGGTAGGCTATCCCCAGGCCAATTGACAAGCCAAAGTAACAAATAGAACTCTCCTGTAAAGCATCAAGAAAAAGGCTTGATGATGTCGATCAACAGTGGGTCAATCACCTCCCATATGTCCTTTGGGCCTATTGGACCACTACTCGAACACCCACTAGGGAGACCCCATTTTTCTTGGCTTATGGATCTAAGGCTGTAATACCCCTCGAGATAGGAACACCATCTTTATAGATACAGAACTACAATGAAGCTGATAACGAAGAGGCACTCAAGATGAATGCTGACTTGATTGACGAGGCTAGAGACAAAGCTCAAATCAAGCTTACCGCCTACCACCAGAGGGTAGCAAGGTACTACAACTTCTGAGTCAATGAGAGAGCTTTTAGATTGCATGGTATGGTCCTGAGAAATAATAAGGTATTTCACCCCCGAAAAACGAGAAAACTCCTCCCAAATTGGGAAGGTCCCTACCGCATCAAGAGAGTTTGCCTAGCGGGCACGTTCGAGCTTGAAGACTTGGACAGTAATCAGTGCCACGGACTTGGAATATGGAGAACCTCTGCAAGTTCTACTAGTAAGGCCCCTCTGAGGGTTCCTTAGCTATCACCAATTTAGTTTCACCTATCTTAGTTCGCTAAGTATTGACGTAATACTTATTCTTAATAAAACGGGTCATTTTTCGCCAAGTTTTAGTCTCTACTGCACCGAAGAAAGAGTCCAAGGTCTTCTTCTCTCGACATTCTATTTTGATTGCAAGTAAGGGAATAAAATACTTAGAAAAATGGGAAACAATAAGGGTTATCTTCATTAACTTAGAAAAGTTTGTACAAAGCGGTACTAATAGCCAAAAGTAAAAAAAAAAGAAAAAAAAATCCTACTCTATGTCCACCTCCTCCTCCTCAGTAGTAGAGGCCTGGCCCCCATCCTCAGCAGCAGGGGTTGGGTCCTCGTCGTCAATGTTTTTCTCATCAGAGAGGATCTCCACCATGGAGAAGTCTTGGCTTGGGTAGGCAGCCAAAGTCTGTTGTTTGGCCTCTTTAAAGCCCGTAAGATAGAAGTTGCCAACTGCCACCTCCACTGCCGACATAAACTCCTAAGACTCATTGAAGTCAGCCAAGGCCCTCTTGGTAGCCTCTTTTTCATCCTAGAGTTTACCCAATTCTGCCTCAACGGCTTTTCGCCCCGACCAAGCCTCCTCCATGTCCTCTATCAACAAGGCTTTCCCCCTCTCTAATCGGTTAATCTCCACTACTTGCCTTGCGAGAGACTCCCGCAAGGTCTAGATGAAGTTGTGGTAATCCCCGAAATTCCTATCCAGGTTAAGGCACCTATGGGAGAGGACCCCCAAAGCTATTCTCGACTGAAAAACTAAAGCAAGATTAAAACCTATCATATTTAACAGGAATATCATAATGAAACTTAGAGGACCATAGGATACCTGAGAGGCCAAACCCTCGACCATCATAGCCAGGCTATCAACAGGCTCCTAGGTTAGTCTGCCCATGTCTTTTGGAATGATTCCCCAGATTAAGAACTCCCGAGTAATGTTGGCACTTCTGAAGCACGAGTCTCCAACCTTCACGAACCAGTCCGACCTGAAGACATCTAGAGGGTGGGCTTAGACTGGTGTAGTGACCCTTATGGGAGGAAGAAATGGGGTAGTTCCTGCATCATCCTCCCCCACGATGGGGGTAGGAGGAGAAGTATAGGAACTTCCCACATTGGCTTTCTTCAAAGAAGACTGAGCCACCAACTCTAGAGCCTCCTCATCTAACTTTCTCTTCTAGGACAACTTGGCTACCATCCGAGCAACTTTAATAGCATCCATGGCTGTAAAATATAACAAAACATTAGTATAAGAAACAGAGGAAAAAAAAAGCAAGTGCAAAGGAAAAGGACTCGAACATATCTATTCGTTTGGACCCTTAGGGAAAAGCTCGAACCTAGCCAACTCGGCGTTCTGATAGAGGAACTCAACTGCAATCTTCCTGCCAATCATATCCTGCAGGTTATCTATCTCTCTCCTGAAAAGATCAGGTTTTTTATTTGACTTAATTTAGTCCAAGTCCCATTGGGAAGGCAAGTCGAAGCCTCTCTCACTCTGAACATAGAAGAAACTATTCTTCCAATGCTTAATGCTCGAGAGAGTCTTCTCCAATAACCCTCTTTTTGGCCTAGAACTCAGTACTACACACCCGTTATCCTTGTGCCTACTAATCAGAAAGAGGTTCTTGAATACATTCGTGTTCATTACCCCTTTCACCTTAATATTAACATAGATAAATTCCATAAGAAGGCGTACGAAATTTGGTATAAGCTGACACAGGGCAATCCCATAGTATATAAGCATCGTGCGAACAAAAGGATGGATGGGGAACCTAAGCCCAGCTTTAAGGTTATGTTCATACACACGCAATTCATTCTCCTTCAAGTCATCACATACACGCTCCCCAACTCCAGCATTCCTAAGTTTGAACTTATCAGGGATCCTATACGTGACTCTTATCCTCTCAAGCTCATAATCTGTCAGCTTATTAGGGGAAAGGTTGGCCGCAAAACCTATGTTTGGCCTTTCATCCTCTTCCATCTCCTCTTGAAGCATGAACAAGGCATGGTTGCCCTTGGAGGAGGAAGAAGGTGACTTGTCTCCCTCATACAGAACCAAGGAATGATAGTCTCCTGAAGAGACTTTTACCTCAGCTTCTAGGTGATTATTACTACTACGGCTATTATCAGCACTACTACCTCTACCTTCCCCACTACTTCTACTACAATCACTACCACTACTATTATTGCTATCACTACCACTACTTTTATCGTGGTAAATATCGAAAGAAGACATGAGTATAGGAGAATAGGATTCACTGGTCAAGGGCTCTGAGAAGTTTCAAGTATGCCGAGTACTGAGCTCTTAAACTTCCAAACTCCAAGCTCTCATGTAGATAGACACTCAAAGAACCCAAACTCCCAAACTCCGACCTCCCACGTAAACAAACACTCCGAGATCTCAAAACTCCAAAGGCTCTTAAAACTCTAAAGGCATTCAAAACTCTAAAGGCTCTCAAATTTTTTTATAACTGGCAATGAAGTGAAGAAAAAAAAAAAAAAAAACCTCTCCCTTTACATAGAGCTCCTCATATATGGAATGAGGAGGCATCATTTACTTAGTCATATTCTCGAACATCGAAGCAACACTTTCTCTGTAATCAAGAAAAATATCGCCTCTTGGGAAACTCTAGGATGCGCGCCGCCTCTTTTCAACATTTAAGAAGGCAACTTAAGGTATCCTCCATTAATGGCCAAACGATGAGCCAAGAAGACAGGGCCAGATGCGGGAGTCAAACTCAAAGCTTAGCATTTTGGGCGCAAAACTAAACCCTAGCCCATTACAACAAAGCCCACAAAAAAAAAAAAACAAAACCAGAAGGGGTATAAGGACTTATGAAAGTCACTTTATATAACTAAGTTCTATCTCCTCGGAAGCAACCCACACTCGCCAAAGACTCCGAGCAGTTGGAGCACATGTCCAACTCTTCGGACTTCTCCAAAGACTTCAAGTAGTTGGAGCCCATGATCAACTCCTTGTGCTTCTCAAAGACTCCGAGCAGTTATAGCCTATGTCCATCTCCCTGTGCTTCTCAAATACTCCAAGCAGTTGAAGTCCATGTCCAACTTCTCGTGCTTCTCTAAAGACTCTGAACAGTTGGAGTCCATGTTAAACTCCTTGAACTTCGCCAAAGACTCCGAGTAGTTGGAGCTCAGGTCCAACTCCTCGGACTTTTCCAAAGACTCAGAGTAGTTGGAGCCTATAATCGACTCCTTGGACTTCTCCAAAGACTCCGAGCAGTTGGAGCCTATGTCTAACTCTTCAGACTTCTCTAAAAATTCTGAGCAGTTAGAGCCCATGTCCAACTCCTCGGACTTCTCCAAAAACTCCGAGCAGTTGGAGCCCATGTTCAACTCCTCGTGCTTCTCCAAAAACTCTTAGTAGTTGGAGCCTATATCCAACTCCTTAGACTTCTCTAAAGATTCCGAGCAGTTGGAGCCCATGTTCAACTCCTTGTGCTTTTCCAAAGACACCGAGTAGTTGGAGGCCATGTTCAAATCTTAGTGCTTATCCAAAGACTCTGAGAAATTGGAGTCCATGTCCAACTCCTTGGACTTTTCCAAAGACACTGAGCAGTTGGAGCCCATATCCAACTCCTCGTGCTTCTCCAAAAACTCCAATCAGTTGGAGTCCATGATCAACTCCTCAGAATTCTCTAAAGACTCCAAGCAGTTAGAGTCCATGATCAACTCCTCGGACTTCTTCGAAGACTCCGAGCAATTGGAGTCCATGTCCAACTCCTTGGACTTCTCCAAATACTTCGAGCAGTGTTGATTGAGGGTTAACTCCTCGGACTCCAATCACCAAGACTCCTAGCAGTGTTGATTGAGGGTCAACTCCTCAGACTCCAATCACCAAGACTCTGAGTAGTGTGACTGAGGGTCAACTCCGCAAACTCCAATCACCAAGACTTCAAGCAGTGTTGACTGAGAGTCAACTCCTCGGACTCCAATCACCAAAACTCCGAGTAGTTATTCACTGAATGTCAAAGGCCTCGAATCAATCGCCAAATTCTGAGTCGTTTCCCAAACACCTCGGAGTGTTTCAGCAAGACTCCATAGGTGACTAACCTCCTTACAATTAGGTTCGAACCACTGCCTCAACCCTATGCTATCTACTTTCTCAAGTATATAAATGTACTTAAGGAAGTGGGGGACATCTGATGTGGGAGAAAATTCTCTTACCACTAACGTAATGACACGTGTTAGTCTCTAGGGTAAAAATGGTAATTTTGTAATCGTAAAGAGGCAACCAATCACCTCTTGACACGTAGTAAGGAGCATTATGGTAATTTATATGTCCAGTAAAACCGGATGCTATTCCACCATTCTAACTTCTGGATAACTCACACGACAGATGGATAACTCCAAAGGAATACTACTCCTATTCTAACACTATAGTTGCTTTCCTGATCAAACTTTACTCCCACACACGATAAATAGTGGCCCTCGTAAATCAAAAGGTACACACAATTTCTCAACTCACAACCCCTATTCCTTTTGATTTTCTTCATTCTCCAGAAAAAGCCCTAAACTAACTTAGGCATCGGAAAGTCCTCCGGAGGCACCACCCCCCTGACCTCTGTGACTTTAGATTTTAGCTCCGTTTCATGCGTGCATGTCCCACTCTTCGATGGTTCAGATTCCGACAGAATTTCGGCATCAACACTTATTATGAGTAATATAAATAATATTATTTTTTTTGCATAAATTTTATAGACTTATTTTGTAGATTGTATCTTTTTTTCGTAGTTTATTTTACACATGAAAATATAAAAATAGTAAAAATCTTAAATTGTACTTATACTAATTGATTTTAAAATTTTAAAATATTTAGCCATAAAAATAATGTATTAAAAGTTCAGTGATAGGATTTTAAAAACAATTTTTTAAGTAGGACTTAAAATCATAACATTCAAAAGTTCTAAAATAAGTCATTTATAATGTTTTGTAACGGTTTCGATGGTTACCATAAGAAAAATACTAGCCCTACAACACGAATAATACGCGTGTTGCATTGATTTTTTTTAATAATATTTTATAAATTTATGTTGGAGGATGGTGTTATTGGTATTCATTTTGTTTGTTTAAATTACAATAATGTCTTTGATTGAAGCTATCTGATTTTAAGAATGCAATTTAATCATGGATATTATTGTAAATTTCTGTATCAAAACAAATTACGAAGAACATCAATAACAATTTTTGGAGTGTCAATAATATTACCCTATGTTGAAAATTGAAATCAAATAACATACTTTATTTTATAAACATTTTATTTACGTTAGGTTAATGAAATTCAAATAATTTAAGATATCACATGACATGTATTTAAACATGACATTTGTATACATATACAAATCCATTCAAATCTGAGTATACAATAACTGAATAGAATTATTGCATAAATTTCGATTTGATATAATCAATTTGGTTTCTATATGATCTCAAAATTAATGGTAAAAAAACCTATTTAGAATACTTGATGGGTTAATTAGGTGAAAGATTTCATTTTGTCTACATTGTTTTCAAAAAAAAAAAAAAAACATAAGCTGGAATTAAAAGTTATTAATGAAAAGAAAGTAATTAATACATTTATTATTAAATCAAGGGGTAATCGTCAACAAACCTTTGATTGAGCTATGATTCCCTATGAATGTGGCTGCTTACGCGGTGTAACCACAATTCAAACATTATTCCTTTATTTATTTATATATATATATATATATATATATATATATATATATATGAATGTGGTTAAAAATGATTAAGTGAAATAATTAATAAAAAATCTAAACATTTTCTAATGGTATTTAATGATACTAGTTCACAGGACACATGTATTACACGTGATAAATATTACGCTTGATTAATTTTTTAATACGTAATTAAAAATAATAAGTAGTATGCTTTGAGTTTGATAAAGAAAAAAAATAAGATATGAAATTCATCAAAATTTATAGTATTAAAAATATTAATTTTTTTAATGTAAACAATACCTTTCATAAAATAAAAATGTAAACAAATCTAATACACCGATGAATTTATTAATGTGATAAAAATTAAAATGAGCATGTAAGTACATAACAAATATTTGAAATAAATCCCTATTATTACTTTTTTTTTAATTTAACTTATCTGATTATATAGTAATAAATTATCTTGTTGGAAAACTTGTTTATAAAATAACGATTTTTTCTTGTAAATAGTGTGTTTACATTGAGTCTCTAAACTTTTCTTTTTACAAAAATCTCCAAACTTTATATAATAAGAAATATAAATTTTATTAAAATTTATACAAAATCAAATGTATTGATGAATTTATTAATGCAATGAAAATATAATGAAATATCAAATAGATAATTTTTTATTGAATAGTTTTCAATATAAACAATTTATTTACATAGTAACATTTTTTTTTACTAAAAAATATGTTCATATGGATCAATAATGTTTTTTTTTATGGTAAATGACTTTCTTATATAGAGTAAATTTTTTAAAAAATATATATTGTTTTATTGGTTTAATTGCATGATAATTTATTGTCTATTAAAGGCTTGTTTTACAAAGCAATAATGAATTACTTGTAAAATACATTCTTATATACAGAATCTGAATTCAATGAGAAAAAAAAATTAATTAACCTAAAAAATTTATTATGTAAATGCTTTTTTTCTAAAAAAAATGTTTTACACCACATTTGAACTCTTAGTCTAACATGAATTAGTTGGAACCTGATATAATATTTTACCTCAATTTGTATTGGTAGTCCCTACTCAAATTTGACAGATGATTTCCGAGGAAAGATTTATCACATTTAAAAACCTCCACCAAATGCTATGAAGCTAAAGGGTGTTGTTAATGTTCGTTTCTCGGAATGTGTTGGATCAAACTTTGATTGATGGGTATGGAAAGATGAGCTCATTTTTGTTTGTGCATGCATTGAATGTGAATAAGTAATGAGTACATTATATCAATTTTCTTATTCTTCTTTATACATTATGAAAAAATGAAATAAACAATAGTACAATTTAATTTTGATAATAAAAATGATATTAAATTTTTTTAATATTAAAAAAATTAATAATTTTAGTATTGTAAAGAATTTATTAAATCAATAAAATATCATTCTATATTATTTTTAATCAATTTAATGAACTTATTTACATTTTAATTTATTATTTTTGAAAAAAAAAAGTTACATAAAGTAGTAAATAATTAAAATAGAATTTATTTTTTTATAAAAAAAACTCAATCTAATAAATAAATCTTAAGTGAGGGTATTTTTGTTTAGTGAATGTTTTACACCATATCTATACTTTAATGAATAGTGTAGACCTATATTATCAATCTTTTTTTTCCTTTCAATTTGATGTATTTATTTACATATTAATGAATTGTTTTTTAAAATTTTGTTTATAAGGATAATGAAATTTTTGCACATGACTTGCTTATAGTAAAACTAAAACTTATATATATGAAGAAAAAAATGACAATTTAATGATTTTAATTACATAACAATTTATTGTTTGTGGAGACTTGTTTATATGGAATAATTATGAATAGTTTGTAAAATAATTATTTGTATAGATTAAAATTAAATCATGATTTTATGCAGAGAAAGAAAAATTCAATACAATAAATAATAATTAAGGGTTTAGTGAATACTTTAAACAACTTTTTATACTTTATATGAAGTATAGATATAGATGATCTATTTTTTTAAAATGTTTTTATTTAATTTCATAGGAATTATTATTGTATTGTTTGTAGGAAACCTTTTTATATAGAGCATCCTGTAACATTTTGTCAACTAATACTACCTTATATTTCAACGGCTAACAATGTATATTTTCATGCTAGAAAAATGTTTAATAGGTTGTTCTGCTTATCAATACTTCCAAACATATTTGTGGACGTGGTGATGTTTCAGAATAATCTAAAAATATTTGTTGATGATAATATTCAATTTTAGATTAGATTAATGAAGTTCATCTTAAAGAATTACTATATGAGAGAAATAAAATGTTTGCACCCTTTTATATATATATATATATATATATATATATATATATATATATATATTACAAATAAATTTATCTTGTTTAAGTTTTTAAAGCTTTAGTGAATTATGTTTTATATAGTCCAAAAAATCATACTGTTTAAATTTGGTATTTAATTTCATTCGAAGTATTAAAGAATTGTTTGCAGGTTTTTTTATATAGAGTTTCTTTTAACATTTTGTCAACTAATACTATCTATATTCCTCCATAATGGTTACAAATGCATCTTTTTAGGCTGGAAAATGCAATAAGTTTTTATACCTACTTCTTAATGCCTCAAAACATGTTTTTGGACGTGGTGATTATCAGGATAATCAAAAAATGTTTGTGCACATGGTATGATTCAGTTTTATTTAATATTAACTTAGATGAATGGAGTTTATCTTAAAAGAAATTATTGTATGAAATAAATAAATTGGTCTCACTCTTATACATATATATCATAGAAATTAAAAAAAATTATATAAGAGAATTAAAAAGTTTGCACTCTTATATATATATATATATATATATATATATATATATATATATATATATATATATATATAGATTATGAATATTTTAGATAGATTATAGAAGGTAGATATATATAATCTTATAATTTAATTTTGTTGAGAATCTAATTTAAGTTTATCTAACTATCTATCTTGATTAAATTTTTTACATAGGGCTCCAAAGTCTTTATATGTTTTATTAGACTGGGCTTTATATAGTCAAAAAAATTATGAAATCAATATTACATAGCTTAAATAAAAGTATTTTTGTTCAGTGAATGTTTTACACCTTATCCATACTATTATATAAATATTATAAAATGTATTGTAGATATCTTAGTTCTATGTGTGTGTGTGTGTGTATATATATATATATATATATATATATATATATATATATATATATATATTATCAATTACTCTAAAAATGAATATTTACACAGAACATAACAAATTTTATTATTTACAAAAATTGATAGCACTATATATATATAACTACTCTAAAAAAAATGAAGATTTATACAAACCATAACAATTGTATTATTTACAAGAAATTATAGCACTATATAACTAATATTTCTCGATGAAAATAAAAATGAATTATCAATTTATATGAAAATAAAAATTAGTCAAAGGTTGGATAAAGCTGCACATAGAAAAATATCGAATTACCGAACCGAATTTTTTGGTTCGGTTATTTGGTACACGATATTATTTTTTTAAAAGAATTTTGGTAATTTGGTTTGATATTGTTCGATTTTTTTTATATTCAGGTAATACCAAATGACTGAGTTTTTTTATTTTAATAAATTTGAAATGTAATGTTTTTTTAAAATATTTTAGTAATACCAAATTATCATATTATATTTTGATAATACTGAATCACCGAAAATTTAAGAAAAAGATATTTAATATTTTTTTATAAATTATTTTATTTTTATGTTTGATTACCAACTGATTTGTACCTCTAAATTGGATGTGAAATACAGTCAAATCAAATCTCACAAAATCATCAGTTATACAGATTGAGATAATCAACCCATGTATACAAAAATTAATATTCTAATTAAAACTATATTGACATAGAGAAAAAATTATATACCTTCTCCTTATTCAAAATATGCATTTTTTTAGTCTACACATAATAATTTTTCTCTTTCCGTAACGATACTATTTTTCCTTTTTCAGAAAAAAGTAATGAATAAATTAAAATATTTGAACAAAGTACAACCATAAGATTATTATATGGTTCTCTATTAACATGTTTTTTTTAACACAATTATCTGGTTTATATGGAGTTGAATAATAGTATTTTTTCTTTTAAAAGTTTTACACTCTACTTAATCCAAATTATAATAGAAAAATAGAAAGTTATAGCAATCCAAATTCTAATAGAACAATAGAAGATTATATCATTCCAAATTCTATTAGAATTACGATATATTTTTATATAGTCCAATAATCATAGCATTAAAACTATGTCGATTAAATAAATGTATTTTTGTCAATCAAGACACATTTTTGCACTTTTATGTGTGTGTGTCTATATATATTATAGATTTTCATTATTTTCTTTCAATTTATAAAAAAATACTCTTTTATATAACTCAAATATATGTATATATATATATATACATACATATACATTTTAAATACACACTCACATTCATATATTTGGAAATATATTTTGTAAAATATATTAATTTTATTATTTTAATGATATTTAAACAAGTTTTGAATTAAAATTTTAAAAAATTAATATATTTAATTGAACGTTTATTATATATATATATATAGTGTCTTTACTCTTTAAAATTAACATGAGTTGAACATAAGAGAAATAAATAGAGTGGATGTAGTGAGTTGGAGTCAATTGAGTTACATATATAATTTTATTTAAATATTTGGTTTATATATTTAAATAGAGATTTATGAAAAATTTATATTTCAATATGTTCTATGTGACACTGTATGACATGGCATTGTGCGAGTTGAGATTTTCAAATTTTTTAATTGAATTTTTTATAAAATTATGTTAGCTGACCCGAGCTAACCTAAGCCATATATCTCGAGACCCTCACCACTCCGAGAATTGGTGAGATCCCAGTGTTACCGGTGGTAGAAGAACATGGATGGACTCAATCCTCTAGTACTTGCGGGATAGAAAGCTCCACGAGCGAAAAAACGAAGCAAGGAAGCTCATCTCCGGTGCATCCCTGTATGTGGTCATAAGTGGGCAGCTGTATAAGAGAGCCCTTACCATGCCTTACCTAAGGTGTCTTAGCCCTGTTGAAGCTGATTATGCTATTCGGGAAGTCCACGAGGGGATATGCGAGAATCACCTCGAAGGCCGGGCTCTAGCCTTTAAAGTGCTCTAGCAAGGATACTATTGGCCCGGTATGAAGAAGGACACCATAGATTTGGTCAAGAAGTGTAGAAGCTGCCAACAGTACTCTCTTGTACCCCGCCAACCGGCCAAGCCTCTCACCTCAATCACAAGCCCCTTTCCCTTCGCCATGTGAGGAATAGATCTACTCGGTCCTTTCACCAGAGCATCCGATCAAAGAAAATATCTCATCATAGCTATCGACTACTTCACTAAGTGGGTCGAAGTGGAACCACTGGCCAGCATAACAGATCATCAAACCCGAAACTTTGTCTGGAAGTCCATCGTATGCCGGTTCGGTATACCCTGGATATTGGTCACTGATAACGGCAAACAATTCGACAGCACCCGATTCAGAACGTTCTGCGAAGAACTCCACATCGAGCACTGATTCTCATCCGTTGGGTATCCGCAGCCCAACAGACAAGCCGAAGTGACCAATAGAACGGTCCTTCAAGGTACCAAAAAAAGGCTTGATGAAGTTAATAAGCGATGGGCCGACCAACTTCCCAACGTTCTCTGCGCATACCGGACAATCCCTTGAACGCCAACTGGGGAGACCCTGTTCTTCATGGCATACGGCTCTGAAGCGGTCATCCCTTTGGAAATCGGAGTACCGTCGTTGCACTTGCAAAACTTCAAGCAAAATGACAATGAGGAGGGCTTACGAATGAACGCCGATCTTATCGACGAAGCTCGAGATAGAGCCCAAATTCGTTTAGCCAGCTACCAATAGAGTAGCCCAGCATAACAACTCTCAGGTCTAAAGTTAAAGTTTCAAGTTACGCGACCTCCTCCTCCGAAAAAATGAAGTGTCTCACACCCAGGAAATGGGAAAGCTCGTTCCGAATTGGGAAGGCCCGTATCGAATCAGGAAAGTGTGCCGAGCCGGCACCTTCGAACTTGAGGAATTGAGTGGCGAACCCATCCCTTGCACCTGGAACGCGGAGAACTTTGCAAGTTCCATCAGTAGCGTATCTCCAAGCATAACTCGCCTCGGCTAGTTAGTGAAAGTTGTAAAAAACATGAACGAAATAAAAAAGACAAGTTAAAAACCAAGGCTTCATTGGTTAAGTGCAAATTACCAAAAAAAAAAAAAAAAAGGCTCTACTGGCCCCGATCTACACAAAGATACACAAAAAACCAAACTAACTATCCTAGTCTTAGAGGGACGCCCCCCCCTCAAGCGCGGCCTCGACTCAGCTGTCTCCTCCTCCTCGTCACCAGTATAAGCCACGGCCCCCTCATCTTCTCCGGAGCTCCCCAGCTCGAGACCAGAGAAGTCAACTCTAGGATAGAGGGCCTCGACCTTCTTCTTGGCCTCGCAGAAGCCTTCAAAGAATTGGCAGCCGTTCTCCTCCACTAGTGCCTCTCGATAAGAGGAATAGTCCCTATAGAAAGTCAAGGCCTTCTCCATGGCCTTCTTGGTGGCCTCAGCGGCTTCATCCTTCGCCCGCCACTTTGAGGCAAGAGCGTAGGGCGTCCTCTTCTCCGCAGCCTCCACCTTGGTCGTGTCAGCTGCTTCCAATGACCCCTGGAGCTACTGGACAAGCTCACAACTTTCATCCAGCCTTTGCTGACACCGCCCCAACTTCTCTACTGTATCTATGCTCCGACACGACAGCACGGCAAGGAGCATGCCAGACTAAGGCAAAAACAAGCATCATTAGGCAAAGCAAATGACAACTAAAGAAGAGCCTAAGGAAATAGAGTGGAAAGATTTCTCACCTGAAAAGCCAGTCTATCAGCCGCAGAACAGAGCCCCTCGATGGGCTTTCAAGATAGCTCAAGTATATCTCCGGGGGGGGGGGGGGGGAGGAAGGGGATCTCCATGATGATATGCTCTCGGGCCACCCATGGATGAGCGAAAACCAAGTCATCCACCTTTAGAGCCCAACGGGGCATGAAGACTCTGACGGGTGAAGAGACCCCTCAGGATGAGGATGGGGCCTAAGGAGGCTCTGATGGAGGCACAACTGGGGAGACTCTTGGTTCTGGGGAAGACCTCGAGGGACTCTCTATCACAAGGGGCACAGGGGAAGATGCCCACAACCTCTTCTTCAAGCCTTGGACTAGCACTGGCTCTTTCCCCTACGAAGCCCGCTTCTTTTCTTGGGCAATCTTCGTAGCCCGCTCCTTAGCCTTAGCTGCCAACTCCATCTCTGCTCAAAATGAAGTGTTAGTATCAAGTCAAAACGAAGTGTTGGGCAATCTTTTTTCAATTTTTTTTAATTGAATTTTTTTATGAAATTATGTTGGGTGACATGAATAATTTAATCATTTCCCTTAATGATTGTGTTGTGTTAATTGTTTATTGCTGAAATTAGGTGGTAATTGATTCTTTTCTTCATTTATGTTATTTTAGCCTTTTGAACAAATCTCTCTCTCTCTCTCTATCTTTTTCAAACAGCGTCTCTCTCTCTCAAATAGCATTGTGTGTATGGATTGATCTAAAATCCAACCCAACCCAATTAAACTGGGTTAGAGAAATCTCATCTCAACCCAATTCGTGAACCCATTTAATCTCGTCCTAACCCAATTCATTTTGATTCGTTTGGATCGGTAGTTTAATTTTTTTCACTTAAAAATTAATTCAAAGATATTACATAAGAAAAAAACATTCTATTACAATAAGTTCATCATTTATTAGATCCAGAATCCAATCCATATATACATGAATTCATTAAATCTTACAAATTCATCACTTAACACAAAGTTCAAAAAATATTAATTTTACATAAACTATACAAAAAGAAATAAAAACTAGATTTTGGAGGTGTTTGATAAATCAAATTCTTCAAAATTCAACACTAGTATAGACTTGGCCCTAGATGCTACATGACCAAATTCTTAAATCGTATCAAACACGTACATGAGACAAAATACATCAAGTGAATGAATATAAGATAAGAAAATCATTTCAACAAGCTTTTGAAAACTATTCTGAAAGTCTAAAAACATTACTTTCACGATAACAAACAGTACTTTTACAACTAAAAAGTATTAAAAAATAAGTACGGTATATAAATAGTTACATATAATAAATATTAAATATATGTAACATATAATTATATAATAGCCGAGTTACCAGTTTGGATCGAGTTAAAATTTTTTGAACTCGTGACCCAATTCAGTCCAATTCAATCCATCACACTGGTTTGGATCGAATCTACGGGTTCATCGAATTTCATGTTCACCCCGAGCATCCACTACTGTTATTTCTCTCTCCATATAATTGGGTTACTGGTTCCTCTCTCTTCAGCCTTTGTCTATACATAAAACAAACAGCGTTCACCACCACCTTTTCTCTCTCAAAATATTTGAGTAGTTGGTGCTCTGTAATCAACTTTTGTTTATACATTAAGGTAGATTTTATGGTGCCCTTAATATAAAAAAAAAAGATAATTTATCTTATATGGTAAAAAATCATATTTGATGATAAAATTTATACTTTTGATGATAAAGATCATATTTTTGGTGATAAATTTTACCATTAAATATAATGTTTTACTGGATCACGATCCTCTCTACTTGAAAATTGAAACGGAGTCAAGTTTATAGTGAGATTAAACGTCGCATTATCAAATGGAAAATATTAAATTATTTTATGGTGCTTTTATCCAGCCACAGTAGCAGCTAGAACAATCATCTTCATATACGTTTTATGATCCAAAAATATGTTATGAAATGTCAGAGAAATATGCTAGCAATGTAATTTGACGGTTGTACACGTATGGTCATAAGATTAAAAGTATTATTATTATTTTTTATTATGTTAATCTCATATTTTGTTTAATCCCATTGAAAAGCAGATCAACACGCGCGTAGCGCGTGTTGAGATGCTATGTTCTTTAATCCGATAGAAAAATAGATCAACACAAGTTTCATTATTTTATTTCATCCAATTGAAGAGCAGATCAACACGCGCGTAGCATGTGTTGAAATGTTAAGTTGTTTAATCCAATAAAGCAAATTTGTCTAATTCATATATTTTATTATTTTAATTTCATAGAAAAGTAGATCAATATACGTTACCATGCTAGCTTGATAACCTCTTGCCTTAATGGTTATTTTTAGAATTTTCCACATAAAAAACCCAGGGTTAAATCTCTCTTGCCACCAATGCATCCTAAAAAAAATGCAAGAGAAGATGGAGAAACTTATGTACAATGTTAGTAATTGGTCCAATTGTTTCTAGATAAAGTGAATGTTTATGTTAATGCTAGATATTTAGACCCATGAGGCACAAAGTGCAAAAGGTTCAAGTTAAACTTAGGCAGAATATACAATAAAGCTCATTAATATGTTCCACATTGTTTTTCTAATAAACTTTTTGGTCTTTGAATACCACCTGTAACCATAGCATAAGAGTTGACTTTATTTTATCTTTATTTCTCTAGTCACTCAATTCTGTAAAGCATAAAAAATGACAAAGATATGAGTTATTTCTTTGTATATTAAGGTAAAGCATGCCTCCACACATTGTTCTTCACATTTCATAGCTTAGTTACCACAAAAATAATTTGTAATGAAGTTCCTTATTGATATATGATACAGTCAATAAAGGCGCCCACCAATAAACTGATGACACGTGGAGCCACTCTTTCCCAATAAACTGATGACATGTGGAACCACTCCTCTCCAATAAGCTGATGACACGTGGAGCCACTCCTCCCCAATGAGTTGATGAAATGTGGAACCACTCCTCCCAATAAACTGATGGCACGTGGGATGACCTCCATCCTATAGCAGGATGATACACAGAGCGGGCAGGTAACACAACCGTTGAAAGTAAGTGTGATTAAGGGATTAAGCTCCGTCTGAACACGCGACCAATATCTCTCAGCAGAGAAGCAAGATCTTGGGGATTTCACCATCCTGGCCACATGACTGGCCCGCCTTAGAAACCCTATAAAAGGCCCAAAGGTACGCAAGAGATCATCTTCGACTTTTACAGTCCCTTTACAAAAGATTCAGATTATAACTCTCCCATTGTCTCAAAATCCCATACTAACAAGAATGTCAGAGTTGTTAGGCTATGTGTGGAGCCTAGTGGCTTTTTTATTTTGTCTAATCTGGTCTTTTCAGCACTGTTTGGTATCTGTTTTATTTTAACCTGGAAATATAAGGGTTTCATCTTATTCTTCTGTGTAAGTGAGTGAGTTGTCTTTAGTTGGGAATAATGTGAGGGGTGTCTAGGGGTGAGACCTCCTTGTATTGTTCTTCAAGACATAGTGAAATCGCTGCAACTCCGTAGACGTAACCCGAGTTTGGGTGAACCACGTAAATCTGTGTGCTATGTGTTTGTCTTTGATTTATTTCTATTTTCTTCTCTATATTCACATCTCAAGATCCATAGGGATAAGGTAGTTTAACCCTAACAACTTGTATCAGAGCTATCATTTTTTTGAGTGGGAGCGATAGCCGGAGAAGAAGGAAATACGACAAGAATCGAGAAATTCAATGACACAGATTTTGGGTATTGGAGGATGCAAATCGAGGATTATCTCTATGGGAAGAAATTACATTTGCCTCTGTTAGGGGCAAAGCTAGACAGTATGAAAGAAGACGAATGGATTCTTCTTGATAGACAGGTACTGGGAGTTATTCGATTAACTCTATCAAGATCAGTTGCGCACAATGTTATGAAGGAGAAGACCACCAAGGATATGATGGCGGCTTTGTCCAGTAAGTATGAAAAACTATCGGCTAACAACAAAGTGCATCTGATAAAAAAGTTGTTCAATTTGAAGATAGCGGAAAATACCCATGTTGCGCAGCATATGAATGAGTTCAATACAATTGTTAATCAATTGTCCTCTATTGAGATTGATTTTGATGATAAGATCCGTGCTTTAATTGTTTTGGCTTTTTTTCCAAACAGTTGGGAAGCCATGAGAATGGCAGTGAGTAATTCTGAAGGGAAGAATAAACTCAAATATGAAGATATTCGGGATTTGATTTTAAGCGAGGAAGTTCGCAGGAGAGATGCGGGTGAAACCTCGTGTTCTGGTTCCGCTTTAAATCTTGAGGCAAGAGGTAGAGCACATGATAGAAATTCTAATCGGAGTAGATCAAAATCTAGAAGAGGAGGTAGGAGTAAATCTAGATCTAGACGACAACTGGAATGCTGGAATTGTGGCAAGACTGGCCACTTCAAGAAAAATTGTAGAGAATCACAGAAGAAAAAGAATGAGAACAATGTTGTAAATGCTGTGACAGAAGAACTACAGGATGTCCTATTACTTTCTGTTGACAGTCCCATTGACTCTTGGGTTTTGGACTTAAGAGCTTCTTTCCATACCACTGCACGCTGAGAAATCATGGAGCACTATGTGACAGGTGATTTTGGGAAGGTATATTTGGCTGATGGAGAAGCCTTGGATATTGTGGGTATGGGAAACATTTGCATTAAATTGTCGAATGGGTCTGTGTGGTTGATACAGAAAGTGTGACATGTTCCAAAATTGATGAGGAACTTGATCTCTGTAGGACAGCTTGATGCTGAAGGTCACACGATCACATTTGGGGCTGGTACTTAATGGATTATAAAGGGAGCCATGGTAGTGGCTCGTGGAACAAAAATGGGTACTCTGTACATGACCTCAAATGTGAGAGATACTATTGCAGTGGTTGATGCAAAAGTTGATACAAACCTATGGTACCGCAAGCTTTGTCGCATGAGTGAAAAAGGAATGAAAGTGATGCTGTCTAAAGGGAAACTGCCAGAGTTTAAATCCATTGACTTTGATTTGTGTGAGAGCTGCATTCTTGGGAAATAGAGAAAGGTCAGTTTCTTGAAAGAAGACAGAACTCCAAAGTCTGAAAAATTAGAGTTGGTACACACAGATTTGTGGGGAGCTTCCTCGGTTGCATCTCTTAGAGGTTCACAGTATTATATCACATTTATTGATGACTCAAGCAGGAAGGTATGGGTTTATTTTCTGAAAAATAAATCTGAGGTATTTGACACTTTTAAGAAATGGAAGGCCATGGTTGAGATTGAAACAGGTTTGAAGGTAAAATGTTTAAGGTCTGATAATGGTGGAGAGTACATAGATGGGGATTTTAGAGAATTTTGTGCTGCTAATAGGATTAGGATAGAGAAGACAATTCCCAGGACACCACAATAGAATGGCGTGGCTGAACGCATGAACAAGACCCTCAATGAGCGTGCTAGAAGTATGAGGTTGTATGCTGGGTTGCCAGAAACCTTTTGGGCTGATGTAGTTAGTACAACAGCTCACTTAATAAATCGAGGACTGTCAGTTCCTTTGGATTGTAGGATACCTGAAGAGGTATGAAGTGGAAAGGAGGTAAACCTTTCTTACTTAAAAGTTTTTGGCTATTTATCTTATGTTCATATTGACTCTGATGCTTGCAGTAAACTAGATGCTAAATCCAGAAAATGTTTCTTTATTGGCTATGGTGATGAAACTTTTGGTTATCGGTTTTGGGATAATCAAAATCGAAAAATCATTAGGAGTATAAATGTGATTTTCAATGAACAGGTTATGTACAAAGACAGGCCAAGTGCAGAATCTGTTGTTACAAGGCCAGAACCAAAAAAGTCTAAGTTTGTTGACTTGGATGAATTTTTTGAGAGCACGGTGCAGAGTAGGAGTCAGGAAAATGATAAGAATACAAACCCATGGGTAGAACAGTGTACGCCCATAAGTGCTGTCCAAAGGTCTTCTAGGAACATTAGACCTCCACAGTGGTTCTCACCATCCTTGTTCTATATTTTGTTGACTAACAGTGGTGAGCCAGAATGTTATGATGAAGTTTTGCAGGTTAAAAATTCTAGCAAGTGGGAGTTGGCCATGAAGGATGAGATGGACTCACTGATGACAAATCAGACATGGGAACTAACTGAATTGCCAGAAGGGAAGAAAGCTTTACATAACAAATGGGTGTATAGAGTAAAAGAAGAGCATGATGGTAGCAAGTGCTACAAGGCCAGATTGGTTGTGAAAAGGTTTCAACAGAAAGAGGGTGTTGATTACATAGATATTTTCTCTCCAGTTGTGAAGCTAACAACAATCAGGCTGGTATTGGGAATTGTGACTGCAGAGAACCTACATCTTGAGCAGTTAGATGTGAAGACAGCATTCCTTCATAGTGATTTGGAGGAGAATATTTATATGCATCAGCCACAAGGATTTGCAGTGCAGGGAAAAAAAAATCAGGTTTGCAAACTGAGAAAGAGTTTGTATGGGTTGAAACAAGCTCCAAGACAATGGTACAAGAAGTTTGACAGCTTCATGTGTAGCATCGGGTTCATAAGGTGCCAGGCAGATCATTGTTGCGACGTTAAGAGTTTTGACAACTCTTATATTCTATTATTGTTGTATGTGGATGATATGCTCGTTGCAGGGTCTAACATTGAGGAGATTAATAATCTCAAGAGGCAGTTGTCAAAACAGTTTGCAATGAAGGATTTGGGTGCTGTAAAACAAATCCTTGGTATAAGAATCATCAGAGACAGAGTCAGTGGGACTTTGAAACTTTCACAGACAGAGTATGTGAAGAAAGTTCTCAGTCGATTTAGCATGGATAGTGCTAAACCAGTGAGCACACCTTTGGCTAGTCATTTTAGACTATCTAAGGATCAGTCACCAAAGACAGAGCAGGAACAGGACTACATGAGTACGGTTCCCTATGCCTCAGCTATTGGAAGCCTTATGTATGTCATGGTCTGCACAAGACCGAACATCGCACATGCAGTGGGAGTAATGAGTAGGTACATGAGTAATCTGGGAAAACAACATTGTGAGGTAGTCAAATGAATCCAGAGGTATTTGAAAGGCATTTCAGATACATCTTTGTGCTTCACAAGGGCAGGTTTAAAACTGTAAGGTTTTGTGGATGCGAATTTAACTGGTGATGTTGATAGCAGGAAGAATACTACAGGGATTATGTATACTTTGGGTGGTACAGTTGTAAGTTGGGCTTCTAAGTTGCAGAAAATCGTTGCTCTCTCTACTATAAAAGCTGAGTATGTAGCCATAACTGAAGCTGGGAAGGAGATGGTTTGGTTACAGGGTGTAATATCCGTATTCATGAATTAAGGATAAAGAAGTAATTTGATAAATATGTCATGAATTTTAATTAATATATTTATGCGAAGGATTAATATTGAATAAAATAATTTTTTTATAAAAAAAATGTGAACAGTAAAATATGAATAGTAAATCGTGAATAGTAAAAAAAATCTGGGACGTGAAAGTCCCAGACCAAAGACAAGAATAAATAAAATAAAAGAAAAAGAAAAATGAAAAAGGAAAAAGTAAAGGAAAAGAAGGAATGAAAATATAAAAAAAATGGTGCTTCCACCATTACTTAGTGGAGGTTTTTTTTTTAAAAAATAATAATAAAAAGAGACAAAACAAAATGATGAGAGAGTTAGGTGGGAGGGGGGTGGCTGCTGAAGACTAATAAAAAGAAGAAAAAAAAACGTGGAGTTTGTTTTTAGAAAGTAGAAAGTTAGGTAGAGGGGCTGAAGCTCATATATATATATATATATATATATATATATATATATATGTGTGTGTGTGTGTGTGTGTGTGTGTGTGTGTGTGTAGAAACTGAAATCGTTCAGTTTCTTTCTTTCAAATTTTTGTATTCTCACAATATTTGGAGACCCAAAGAAAAGTCAAAAGAGAAAAATTTTGAATGGATTTTCTACGGAATTTCATAGAGGATTATGAGAAGCTATCAGTAATTATGAGGTAATAGTATAATATTTATTTTTGAATTTTTAGCATATATAAAATTTCCGGAGCTTAAAGTGGGAATTTTCATAAGGAGTGGTTTACGATGAATTTAAGAAATAATTAGAAATTTAATATAAATATTATGTCAGGTGTTGACTATCTACAACGGGAGAAATTTCTGAGAAGAACAGGAAAAAGCAAGAAGGTGACCCACGAGTAGCTTTAAATGCTACGGGGTGAGTTGGATTTACTTTAAGTAGTCTAAATGAAAAATAAATTATTTGGTGATAATATTAATTTTAATTATTTAAATATGCTTGGGTGATAGATGAAAAATTGATTTATGGGTATGATAGAAAATTTAGACATGTAGAAATATTTTTCGGTGAGAGATGATATTTTTAGAAATCATAAGTTTATTTGAGAATAAAAGCAATAAATAAATTATTGATGAGATATATTGATGTTTTAATACGAGTTATGACGAGATGAATTTTAATAGATCTTGACAAATTTTGGTGGATGATTTGAGGTGAATTTTAGTAGATCTTGACAAATTTTGGTGGATGATTTGAGATGAAATTTAGTGGATCTTGACAGAGTTTAATTGATTATTTGATGTGATTTGGGAAGAGAAGAATTTAGTAGAATTTTTATATAATCTGATAAAAATCAGGATGATTGGATGTAAGAAATTTTTAAAGAAACTTTGTTATATAAAATTTGTGGATAATCAGGATAGCCAAATTAAGTAGTTTGAATCTTTATATTGTTTTTATATTACTGTTTATATTACCGTTTCATATCATTGTTCATGCGCATATGCATTTAATAATATAACCGAAAGAACCGGGAAGGCAGCCGATCTAATGAAATAACCATAACAGCCGGTATATGCTGGGATGAAAAGTGAAAACCGTGACAGCCGGTATATGCTGGGATGAAAATTGAAAACCGTGACAGCCGGTATATGCTGGGATGAAAAGTGAAAACCGTGACAGCCGGTATATACTGGGATGAAAAGTGAAAACCATGACAGCCAGTATATGCTGGAATTAACCGGGAAGGCAGCCGGTCTAATGAGAATAAAAGAACCGGGAGGGCAGCCGGTCTAAGATAATAACAACCTGTCGACAGGTGGGAAAACGTTCCCATCATAATCATTCATGCATCTACATCTGTTTTAATTATCGTTGCATTTTTTTGAGATGTAGTATATTAATTGTGAATTAAATTATAGATGGCTGGGTCTCATAAAAAGAGACAGCTATAATGATGAGATTTTTGAGATGATGGGATGTTGTATATTAATTGTGAATTAAATTATAGATGGCTAGGTCTCATAAAAAGAGACAGCTATAATGATGAGATTTTTGAGATGCTGAGATGTGATACTTTTTGTGAATTTAATTATAGAAGGTTGAGTGTCATAGAAAGAGACAGTAGGGTGATAAGACTTATCTAAACGATGGATTTTTTTTGGATATGAATCTCATTACGAGGTAATTAGGATATAATTGATAGTCTTAAGGTGAACCAATGATTGAGAAAAAGAGATTGATAATAGAAAGTTATCATCAGGTTATGCGAAAAATAAATTTTAATATTAAAGGATTATTGATGGAGTTTGGAATACTTTCAGTAAATTTAATTCACTGAGCTTGTGAAGCTCACTCCTCACTGTACAATGATTTTCAGGTAGCAGGCTTGGCAAATAGTTTGATGAGTTGAGGTTCAGAAGAAATCATTTTCTGTAAGCTACGTACGTGTCATCATCCTCAGACTAATGAGAAAATAAAACGAAAAATTTATTTGTAAATCCTCATGCATTTTACGGATTGATGTAAATTTCTATTAGTAATATTTATTTTTATTGTTGCATATATGTGTTGTGCTGGGATTCTAAAAATGTGATGACATTGTTTCGGGGTGGCCAACCCGGGATGGGTCGTTACAATTTTGGTATCAGAGCATTAGGTTTTATGATTCTGTAGACTGCATAAAAAAGTAAGAAAGTAGAAGATTAAAGTAAATTATAATGAACGGTCTGAGGATGATACGTGGACCCGCTAGAGTTAGATTTAAAATTGTTGATTTGAAAGGGCGTGGTAGGCCCACAATATTTTTGATAAGTCAAGGTTGAGTCTGAATCTGTGGTTCCTAGAATAGAAAGTGTTGATAATATGATTGATATTAGTAATATAATTGAGGTATAAGAGAATCTGAAGTTGAAAGAGATGAGTTAAGATAAGCTCTTACTCATGCTTTTGAGAAAATGAATATATCAGATAATCGAGTGGATAACTTATAGCATAGACTTGATAAACAGACTAGAGCAGTGCCTGACGTTGTTAATTCAGTAATGGTAGACACTTAAAAAGGGGAAAAGTGGATTTATGCATAAAATGCATAGAGATATAAGTAAGCTAAATGCATTGTTGTTTAAAGGATCTATGAATCCTTTTACACCTGAGTTTTGGGAGAAACATGTAAGAGACATTATTTGGTATTTGACCAGTAAGTGATAGACAGACGATTGTTTTTTTTTACTTCGTTTAAGTTAGAAGGAGAAATTTTAGAATGATGGAAGGATATTCTTTCCAGGTAAGTACAAATTTGATAGACCCGTAACCTGAAATAGGTTTAAAGAAGTTTTTTTTTCTTGATAGATATTTTTTTTCCTTATATCTCTAGAGCTCAACCAGATAGAGATATTATTTATTTGGGGTAAATGTGTTAACTGTGGCTCGTTATGATAGCAGATTTATGGTTTTGTCAATGGTTGTAAAAAAAAAAAAAAAAAAAAAATTGGCAAACCAAGAGGAGAAGAACTATAAGAGGTTCAAAGATTAACTATATTTTAAGGTTTGATCGAAACTATCTTTCATGAGGCATATGAATTATGTCGGATTGGTGGGTATATTATTTCAGATCTAGAGAGATGTGATGGAATTTAAGGGAAAGAGAAAGAGTCGTTAAAGAGGCTTAGACATGAAAGTTATGGAGGTAGTGGCAATATGATTGTATAGAGTAGAAGACCACCCAAACGAAGAGTTTCTTGTCCCAGGAAACTGAAGAAACAGAGTCAGAGGAACTCATGACCTGTTACTTCTGTAGCTCAGAATACTATTGGTGAGACCATTAGATTTGGGAGACAGATTATGAGAACTGGAAGTCATGGTAGAGAAAGTAAGTATGCTACCAAGTGGAAGTGGCAATCTGATGTATGATTGGGATATAAAAGTTTATTATAATCAGAAAAGATATTTATCCCAGAATTTTCAAATTTTGAAATACTTTATGTGTGGAGAAGGTGGACATGTCAGTGTTGGTTGACTTTGAAGCAACTCATTCTTTTGCATCAAGTATTCATATAAAATCTATTGAAGAATTTATTAGTCCTTGGATTGCAAAATATCCTTGTTAAAGTTCTCATTTGAGATAGAGTAATAATCATGAATATTCATGAGGGATTGTGTGATTCGTACCAGTGACAAAAAAATCTAAAGTTGATTTATTATCTTTGAATATAATTTATCTTGGGAAATAATTGGTTCTCGATGTTTTATGTCTGGATTGATTATTCCAGAAAGAAGGTTCAAGATATAGACGTGAGATACTTTTAACTATCTTATTTTTGCTCTGGACAATAGGAGATGATTGAAGAAGGGTTTTAAGGAGTATTGGACATATATCATGAATTATAAAAAGGAGATAGTGATGAAAGAATATTCTAAATTAATTTTTGATGAGTTGTTTAGGTTGCCTCCAAGTGGGGAGATTAAAGTCTCTATTGATGTGATACCAGGATTATCACATATATTTAATAGCACCCTATAGAATGATGTCAGCTGAATTGAGAAAGTTGAACGTACTGTTTTAAGAATTTGTGGATAAACAATTTATCTGTCTTAATGTATTTAGGGAGTCAGGTGTTGTTAGTGAAGAAGGAAGATGGAACGATAAAGATGTGTATAGACTACAGATAGTTAAAAAAAAAGAATAAATACATTTTTACCAGGATAAATGAATTGTTTAAGCAGTTGCAAGGAGTGAGAATGTTTTCTAAGATAAACCTGAGATCAGGTTATCACCAATGGAGGATAGAGAAGGGAGACGTGCCTAAGACTACTTTTAGGACACATTATGCTCATAAGCTTTCGTGATGTCATTTGGATTAACTAATGTTCCAGAAACATTTATGGACTTGATGAATAAATATTTAAACTGTTTCTTGATAATCTTATGGTTGTGTTCAGTAATGACATTCTGATATATTCTTAGAAGGAAAAACAACATATGGACCATTAAACAGTGTGCCAGAGATTCTAAGGAGAGAGAAATTATAGGCAAAGTTTCTAAGTGTGAATGTTGGTTGAAGGAAATAACTTTCTTTGAACATATAATATTCGGAAACGGCATAACAGTAGATCCACAAAAGGTAGAGATAATGTTAAGTTGAGAGAAACCAACTAATATAACTGATATTAGAATCTTCTTGGGATTAGCTTATTATTGTAGAAGATTCTTTCAGAATTTGTTTATTATTGAATTGTTGTTGAATAGATTGACCAGTAAAGATGTGAGATTTGTATGGTGAAGGAAGTGTGAGAAAAATTTTCAATTACTAAAGGAGAAATTGACTACAGCTCTGGTATTGGTGTTTCCTTCTGGTGATGAAGGATTTGTGGTGTATAATGATAAGTCGTATCAATGATTAGGATATGTGTAACATAGAAAAGTTATGGGCTATACCTCTAGGAAATTGAGGATTTATGATAAGAAATTTCCTTACTCATGACTTAGCGTTGGCTGCTATAGTGTTTACTTTAAATATTGGAGATATCGTCTTTATGGAGCCACTTGTGAGATAGTAAAGTTTGACATACTTACCTAACCAGAGGGAGTTGAATTGGAGGCAGAGATGGTAGATGAAGTTGATTAGTAACGATGATTGCACAGTTCACTATCATCTAGAACATACGAAGATGATAATTGGTACATTGAGTAGAAAGTCTACAAGAAAGTTAACTGCTATTGGGAGTCCTTATATGAAATTAATGATAAATTTAAGAGAAATAAGAATGAAGTTGAATACCAGTGATAAAGGATCATGGTTAATAAATATGGTTGTACAGTCATCCATTATGAAATGTTTTAGAGATGTAAGGTAGAGATAAAGAGACAGAAAAAGATTAAGCATTGAGTGCTTACCAGAAAGCATTTTGAGTTCAAATATGAAATGAAGGTAGTTTGATGTTGGTACATGGATGGTGTCCCCAATCAAGTAACAAAAAGAAATATGGAGGATTGAGACAGAAATTCTGATGGTCAAGATTGAAGAAGGATGTAGTTGAGATTGTGATATTGTATGGAGTATCATTGAGCATAATGTTAAAGAAAGATACTAGATTTATATCTTGGTATTGGGAGAGGATTTCAGAAAGCCACGGGTACACAGTGGTAATATAATAAATTTTCATGCTCATATTGGATTTTTAGAATACTAGAAAATATGCTAAGAACAAATGTGATAAATTTTTCAGTAAATTGATATGCTTACATGCCATTGATTGAAGTTGTTTATAATAATCAAGTATCAAATTTGTATTGGGATGGTACTCATTGAGACATCGAAAGATATGAGGTATAGAACTCCTATATGTTGGGAAGAAATGAAAGAGAAAAATATATCTGGTCTATTTATTATTGAGCTAAAGATGATCAAATTTGTTAGAGAAAACCGTAAAGCAACCTAGAGTTGACCTCTTGAGTCTTAAGTAGGTGATTGGGTGTATTGAGAAATATCTCAATGAAAATGTATATTGAGATTTAAATGGAAAAAGAAAGTTGAATCCGAAGTATGTGGGACCTATGAGGTTGTTGAGAAAGTTGGATTAGTTGTGAGTAACTTGAATTTGCCTCCGGAATTAAAACATTTATATAATGTATTTCATGTTTCACTTTTAAGAAAGTGTTTACATGATATTTCAAGCTAAGTTATTGAAATTCAAAAAAAAAATTGACCTATATACAAGTACCAGCGAGAATTTTGGACCAAAAAAAAAAAGAGTAAGTCTTGTGTAAAAGAATAATTTCACTAGTGTAAAATTCGATGGCTGAATAAGGATGTTGAAGAGATTTCATGAAAGCGTAAGACAAGTATGAAGAAAGATTATTTATATTTTGATTATGGAGTAAAGTAAAGAAATTCCGAGGACGAAATTTTTGTAAGGTGGGTAGAATTGTAATATCCGTATTCATGAATTAAGGGTAAAGAAGTAATTTGATAAATATGTCATGAATTTTAATTAATATATTTATGCGAATGATTAATATTGAATAAAATAAATTTTTTTTAAAAAAAAATGTGAACAGTAAAATATGAATAGTAAAAAAGGTGAATAGTAAAAAAAATCTGGGACGTGAAAGTCCCATACCAAAGACAAGAATAAATAAAATAAAAGAAAAAGAAAAAGGAAAAAGGAAAAAGTAAAGGAAAAGAAGGAATGAAAATATATAAAAAAAAATGGTGCTTCCACCATTACTTAGTGGAGGTTTTTTTTTTAAAAAAAATAATAAAAAGAGACAAAACAAAATGATGAGAGAGTTAGGTGGGAGGAGGGTGGCTGCTGAAGACTAATAAAAAGAAGAAAAAAAAACGTGGAGTTTGTTTTTAGAAAGTAGAAAGTTAGGTAGAGGGGCTGAAGCTCCTATATATATGTGTGTAGAAACTGAAATCGTTCAGTTTCTTTCTTTCAAATTTTTGTATTCTCACAATATTTGGAGACTCAAAGAAAAGTCAAAAGAGCAAAATTTTGAATGGATTTTCTACGGAATTTCATAGAGGATTATGAGAAGCTATCAGTAATTATGAGGTAATAGTATAATATTTATTTTTGAATTTTTAGCATATATAAAATTTCCGGAGCTTAAAGTAGGAATTTTCATAAGGAGTGGTTTACGATGAATTTAAGAAATAATTAGAAATTTAATATAAATATTATGTCAGGTGTTGACTATCTACAACGGGAGAAATTTCTGAGAAGAACCGGAAAAAGCAAGAAGGTGACCCACGAGTAGCTTTAAATGCTACGGGGTGAGTTGGATTTACTTTAAGTAGTCTAAATGAAAAATAAATTATTTGGTGATAATATTAATTTTAATTATTTAAATATGCTTGGGTGATAGATGAAAAATTGATTTATGGGTATGATAGAAAATTTAGACATGTAGAAATATTTTTCGGTGAGAGATGATATTTTTAGAAATCATAAGTTTATTTGAGAATAAAAGCAATAAATAAATTATTGATGAGATATATTGATGTTTTAATACGAGTTATGACGAGATGAATTTTAATAGATCTTGACAAATTTTGGTGGATGATTTGAGGTGAATTTTAGTAGATCTTGACAAATTTTGGTGGATGATTTGAGATGAAATTTAGTGGATCTTGACAGAGTTTAATTGATTATTTGATGTGATTTGGGAAGAGAAGAATTTAGTAGAATTTTTATATAATCTGATAAAAATCAGGATGATTGGATGTAAGAAATTTTTAAAGAAACTTTGTTATATAAAATTTGTGGCTAATCAGGATAGCCAAATTAAGTAGTTTGAATCTTTATATTGTTTTTATATTACTGTTTATATTACCGTTTCATATCATTGTTCATGCGCATATGCATTTAATAATATAACCGAAAGAACCGGGAAGGCAGCCGATCTAATGAAATAACCGTGACAGCCGGTATATACTGGGATGAAAAGTGAAAACCGTGACAGCCGGTATATGAAAATTGAAAACCGTGATAGCCGGTATATGCTGGGATGAAAAGTGAAAACCGTGACAGTCGGTATATACTGGGATGAAAAGTGAAAACCGTGACAGCCGGTATATGCTGGAATTAACCGGGAAGGCAGCCGGTCTAATGAGAATAAAAGAACCGGGAGGGCAGCCGGTCTAAGATAATAACAACCTGTCGACAGGTGGGAAGACGTTCCCATCATAATCATTCATGCATCTACATCTGTTTTAATTATCGTTGCATTTTTTTGAGATGTAGTATATTAATTGTGAATTAAATTATAGATGGCTGGGTCTCATAAAAAGAGACAGCTATAATGATGAGATTTTTGATATGATGGGATGTTGTATATTAATTGTGAATTAAATTATAGATGGCTAGGTCTCATAAAAAGAGACAGCTATAATGATGAGATTTTTGAGATGCTGAGATGTGATACTTTTTGTGAATTTAATTATAGAAGGTTGAGTTTCATAGAAAGAGACAGTAGGGTGATAAGACTTATCTAAACGATGGATTTTTTTTGGATATGAATCTCATTACGAGGTAATTAGGATATAATTGATAGTCTTAAGGTAAACCAATGATTGAGAAAAAGAGATTGATAATAGAAAGTTGTCATCAGGTTATGCAAAAAATAAATTTTAATATTAAAGGATTATTGATGGAGTTTGGAATACTTTCAGTAAATTTAATTCACTAAGCTTGTGAAGCTCACTCCTCACTGTACAATGATTTTCAGGTAGTAGGCTTGGCAAATAGTTTGATGAGTTGAGGTTCAGAAGAAATCATTTTCTGTAAGCTACGTACGTGTCATCATCCTCAGACTAATGAGAAAATAAAACGAAAAATTTATTTGTAAATCCTCATGCATTTTACGGATTGATTTAAATTTCTATTAGTAATATTTATTTTTATTGTTGCATATATGTGTTGTGCTGGGATTCTAAAAATGTGATGACATTGTTTCGGGGTGGCCAACCCGGGATGGGTCGTTACACAGGGTCTCTTGGATAAGTTGGGTAAGAAGAATGTGAGGGGTACTCTACACAGTGATAGTCAGAGTGCTATTTTTCTTGCTAAGAATCTAGCGTTTTATTCCAAGACGAAGCATATAAAGTTGAGATATCACTTTATTCGCTCTCTTCTCGACAGTGAACAATTGGTACTGGAGAAGATTCATGGAACTGAGAATTCAGCAGATATGTTGACTAAGGGTGTCATTATCGAGAAATAGAAGCTGTGCTCAGCTTCAGTTGGTCTTCAAGCTTGAGGACAGGTGATGCAGGAGGATCTGAGTCAGATGATGCTGAGTTATCAGATAGCACGTTGTTGGCACTGAGATACCTTGAGTTGGCAGATCGGCACAAAGATAGTAAGTGGGCTACCTAGACCGGTTTACATCATTTAGCGGGCCACAAGCTTGGATCGGGTCCCGGAGACCCTAGTTTGATTAGAAACAAGCTTCCGGACAAAACTCAGATCTCTGAGTGTTATCGTTTTTAAGCCAAAAAACGATGTTTAGGCCCTCAATTTGGCAGTTTTCAGTTTTTAGGAAACATTTTATTTTTATTTGCAATTACTTCAAATTTGACCTTAATTTAATTTTTCTATTTTAGCTTGACCTTATAAATAAGGTTTTAGGGTTTAGTAAACATTATTATTGATTTGCATAATTTTGAATAAAACTCAGAGTTGTTCCTCTGTTTTTTAGGGTTTTTTTCCTCGTGTTATTTTATTCCCTTTGAATTATCTGTTAAAAACTAGCCTGCAGAATAATCGCTATTCTGCCCGGCGTCAACAGGTGAATGAGTTGCAGCGATGGTTGCTTTGTTTGAAGGCATGTGGTGATTGGACCAGTCTCCAAGTGGGATATTGTTAGGCTATGTGTGGAGGCTGGTGGTTTTTTTTATTTTGTTCAATCTGGTCTTTTCAGCACTGTTTGGTATCTGTTTTATTTTAACCCGGAAATATAAGGGTTTCATTTTATTCTTCTGTGTAAGTGAGTGAGCTGTCTTTAGTTGGGAATACCGTGAGGGGTGTCTAGGGGTGAGACCTCCTTGTATTGTTCTTCAAGACATAATGAAATCGCTGCAACTCCGTGTACGTAACCCGAGTTTAGGTGAACCACGTAAATCTGTGTGTTGTGTGTTTCTCTTTGATTTATTTATATTTTCTTCTCTATATTCATATCTCAAGATCCGTAGGGATAGAGCAGTTTAACCCTAACAGGAGTGTCCTCGGAGGCATCACCCTCGCTCTCCTTCGACGACTCTCTAAGTTCACCTGTCCTCTTGTGCAAGTTCCTAGCCTCCAGCTCAACAAATTATTTCAGGCATCAACAATATAATTATTTCATAAATTTGTAATTGATATATTTGTAGTTACAGAAGCATTCTCTATGGTCACACTCGTTTTTGAAAGGTAAAGATTCCTTTTGGTGTACATAGCTTCATTGAGCAGACCTGTATACTCCACAGAAAAAGACAAAAACATCCAAGCAGACTTCCCCTCAAACTTCAACAGAATGGTAGATATCATCAAGTAGTGAACGGAATGTATATTTGATATCCCATCTTAGCCTATAATAGCATTACCTTATGTTCCTTGGGCTTGTCTAGTTCAGCAGAGTCTTCATAAGAATCATACTGAACAGATCAACAGAAATACCTTTTAAAAATCGATCCATCTTTCACTATAATTTTTCCTGAAATCCCAAATGAAACAACATATATCATGTCCTGATCAACCTAAAATATTCAAGAAAATTCCATACATTATGTTTAATACCATACCTGCAAATTTCCTCCAAAATACAAACACAAACTCTGGAAAGCTTCGAGTCACAACAAAAAAATTGCACCGGATTCACTTCTCACCAATTATGCAAGTTAGGGTCTTGTTGATAATGTTTACGAGTTCTGCAGTAGTCATCTTACTGTGTGCATGACCATACACTATAAAGTGTTTGACTGCCACTACACTCCTTTTGATCAAAGGATCCTCATTTCTTCTTTTCATATGGAGGGTTCTACCTTATCTTGGTTTCAGTGGACACATAAGGGAGGCCTCATTCATACTGTCAAACCACCACAACAAAGACCTGTTCCACACCAGCATAATTCCCAAGTTCCTATCAAGAAACTGAGTCTTGCTGAGATTAATATTAGAAGAGTAAAAGGCCTTTGTTATACTTGTCAGGAGAAGTATCATCCAGGCCATAAGTGCAAAAGTTCTTGACTTTGATTGGTGATCAAGAGGATGATGTAGGCCAGGATACTGTAAAGTACACTACACAACAGTTCATAGAAGATGATAATCAATTGCTTTCTGAAATTAGTCTGAATGCATTGACTGGGCAACTCAGCCCTAGAACACTTAGGTTGACTGGTCACCATGGTGTTTTTTCATTTCAAATTTTGATAGATAGTGGAAGCACACATAATTTCATACAGGAAGAAGTAGCTATGATATTGGGGTTTCCTATTTTTCCATCAAAGTTAGTCATGGTATATGTGGGCAATAAGGATTTCTTGTGCTATGACAAGGTTTGTTCTCATGTGTTTCTCACCTTGCAGCACCATTAATTTGTGATAGATCTCTTTGTATTGCTTATTCAAGGGGCAGATATAGTTGGCATGGACATACAGTACATCTCCAAAGAGAATCCTGCATTCACACACACACCCTATTTCTTCTGAACAACTTTAGAAGTTGGCTCTCCTATGATAACATTGTCTTTTATTTCCAATTAAAATTGTAGACCATTCCTCTCTTCCAGCAGCCACTCCTATACCCCACTCCATAGATCAATTGTTACAAAAATTCCAGAATGTCTTTCAAACTCTAATCTAACTGCCACCTTCCAGACCCTTAAACCACCAAATTCATTTGACCCCTGACAGCAAACCTGTGAATGTTAAGCCTTGTAGACACCTTTACTTTCAGAAGGGAGAGATAGAAAAAATAGTAAAGGAGATGGTGACCAATACCGTCATCAGGGACAGTCAGAGCTCCTTCTCTTCTCCAATACTTTTGGTTAAAAAGAAAGATGGTTTATAGAGGTTCTGCATTGACTACAAAGCTCTTAATGCCATTACCATTAAGCACAGGTTTCCAATACCTACTATTGATGAGTTACTAGATGAGTTAAGTAGGGTAAAAGTCTTATCTAAGCTAGACCTCAAGGCTGGCTACTATCAGATCAGAGTTACACCGTTAATATTGTCCAGTAAAAGTCACACTTGAATCCTTGAATTCAAAAATGTAAGAAACAGTTGTGATAAAATTCAATGTCCTTGAATTCATAATTATTATTATTTTTGTTGGAATGGGACTCATGTTAGAATAAAAGGGTAGTGCACTGCAGCTTATACACGAAGACAACTCTTTGTAATTTTACTTAAGTTTCTTTCTTAAAAGATTTATCGAACTTGTAGAGCTGCAAAATTATAACTTCTTTTGTTGTTTGTACTTTATTCAGGGGTTAAGCAGTGGAGTCGTCTTCCTTTTGTCTTGACATTAGACTCTCACAAGCTTAAAAACATTTTGTTCTAAGTATAACTTTGGATCCTATAAAGGCCTACCAATCATTTAAAGTTGATAATATATGCAGTCTTGTTCAGAAGTTTTATTCTATAGATTAAATTGAGTTTAAAAAAAAAGCAGTTAAAATTTTAGGTGTGACATTGTGAACTTATGTATTTTAGCCAACCAGATTTGAAAACTTTTGCATCATTGCTAATGTATGTCTAGGATTAGTAGAATCGGAACGTAAGTTTATCTGAAAGATTGTTTTTATTTATTTTGACTATTCTTGTTTAATTTAACAATTATTTAGCGAAATTTTTTTAACCTTGAAAATTGTTAAAACAAAGGGTTCGCAATAAGATAGACTATAGAGGATGACTTTCTTATAGATTAACTGATTGTCTATAACTAAATTAAAATTATAATAAAAATGTGCTGAAAATATTATGATCGACATGATTATAGATATTTTTTACTCAATAAAAGAGTTACAAGCACAATTTTAAGCACCAAAACTTATGAAGTTGTTTTTAAAGTAAATAACATCGGGGACAAAACTCTTTTTATCGACCATATACATTAATGACTAATGTATATATTTTGATTGAGATATTACATGTTGTTCCTTTTGGTATCTAGAATCATGTACTTAGTTTTATTTTTTGGATTAAAATGTTTATAATAATATGCAAAAACAAAATTTTATTTTAACTTTGTTAGCTTCGGTCCCCCCTAAAGTAAAATCCTGGCTTTGCCCGTCTACTTGGGCCATTTCTTTACAAGTTCAAAGTTTTGTTTCTGAGTGCACATGTAATACCCGTATTCGTAAAGAAAGCGTAAAGAAGTAATTTAATAAATATGACATAAAATTAAAATAATACATATATGCGAAAGATTTAATTTTTATAAAACAATTCTAAAAAAATTTGTCTTGAAAAAGGAAAGGAAAAGGAAAAAGAAAAAGTTTTTCTACTTTTCTTTTAAAAAAAAAATGTGACAACAAATGTTGCCACTTGTTGCCAAAAAGGGAAGGCAGGCTGCATGTAAGACAACCATGCCAAATTCGTGGCAACTTTGGGGAGGTGAGTGCTGAGTGTTTTGAAGAAAATTTTCTTATAAATATTATAGTTTTAAGTTTTTATTTTTAATTTTATTACTTACCAAATCTTGTTTGGTTTTCGTTCAACTACGATTTAAATTACTCACCTTCTTTAAACAATTGGAGACTGAAAGAAAGATTAAAAGAGTAAAATTTTGAAGAAGTTTACAGAAGAATTTTATAGAGAGGCACGAGAAGCTCTAAGAAAAACAGAAGGTAATAATGTAAGTTTTATTTTTGAAATCTAGCATAAATGAAATTTCCCGGAATTCAAAGTGAGAATTTTCAAAGGGTGTGAATTATGGAAGAATTGTAGAATAAATTAGAAATTTAATATAAATATTATGTCAGGTGTTGACGATCAGCAACCAGGGAAAATTGCTGAGAGGAGCAGGAAAGACAAGGAGATGATCCACGTCTACCTCTAAGTGCTACGTGGTGAGTAGATTTACTTTAGTAATCAAGATAAATATGAAATATATAGTGATAATATTATAATAAATTATTAACTTATGATTTAGTGATAGATGAAAGTTGGTTGATAGGTCTAATAGGAATGGTGGAGGTGTAGAGAATTATTTTATGAGAAATAGTATTATTGGAATAATGAGTCGATTTAATAATAAAGGCGATAAGGGAAATTCTTGATGAGCTATGGTTGATGATTTGATATGATTTATGAGGAGGGGAAATATAGTGGATCTTGGCGAGCTATGGTTGAAAAATTGATGTGATATATGAAGAGAAGAAATTAGCGAAATTGATCAAATAGTAATTTAAGAAAATGTATGATAGCTAAATTAAATGTCTGAATACATGCTTGTTTTTATATTATTGGTCATATGCACATTTTATATCAATGTTCATATGCATATGCATGAAATAAAAGAATTGACCTGCCTGTCAAAATTAAAAACCGTGACAGTCGGTATATGCTGGAAATAAATGAAAACTGTGACAGCCGGTATATGCTGGAAATAAATGAAAACCATAACAGCTGGTATATGCTAGAAATAAAAGAACCGGGAGGGGGCCGGTCTAAGATAAAAACCTGTTGACATGTGGGAAGATGTTCCCTAATAATAATTCATGCATTGCATTTGTTTTAAATATTGATTGTATTACTGAAATGTTGAAGTGTTGTTTGTTATTGTAAATTTATTTATAAATGAATGAGTCTCACAGAGAGACAGTATGGTGAGAAAGAAACATAGAAGTATGATATGATAAGAAATATCTAAATGGTAGACTATATGCTATGAACCTCATAACGAGATAATTATGAGATAATTGATGGTCTTAAGGTGAACAAATATATAAGAAGAAGAGATTAATAGAGAATGCAACTTATGATATGTGTAGTGATAGTAGAATGCTATTATCAAGTTATATGAGATATAAATGATTAAATATTAAAAGACTATTTATACAAATTGAATACTTCTAGTAAATTTAATTCACTAAGTTTATGAAGCTCATCCCTCATTGTACAATGATTTCAGGTAGCAAGCAAGACAAATAGTTTGGTGAGTTGAGGTTCAGACGAAATTATTTTCTGTAAGCCACTTATGTGTCCACATCCTCAGACTAATGAGAAAATAAAAGTAAAATTTATTTGTAAATATTCATGTATATTACGTTGTATATAATGTTTAAGTCAATATCATAATGATGTATCTCTCCTGTTGAACGTTGAGGATTGATGTAAAAATTTCTGTTGGTGTTATTTTTCTTGTTGCATATATGTGTCGTGTTGGGATCTTCAAAATGTAACAACACCGTCTCGGGGGTGGCCAACTCGGGATGGGTCACTACAGCACATAAATTGGACTACCTTTGTATCTTGCAAAGAGATCGTTAGAGTCATTTGTGCCACAGTAGGGCAAAATTACTTCTTAAGGGCAGCAAATTCATTTTCATGCTTCAGTTTTTTTGTTCAATTTTAATATCTTTTGAATTTTATCTTGGAGGTAAATTTTGGCTACCACTTTTTGTTCAGTTACTTTGTTAATTATTTGCCCATCCCACTAATATTTTCCAATAAAGTCAAGATGATGATGTAAAATGTATATTTGCTAGGCTGTCAGGAATTTAAACAATGTATTCCCAACTCTTTGTTAAATGGTTGGTTCACATTAAAAGTTGGGTGGAGGTCAATGATTTTGTAGAAGCGACAAAAATTAATTATGAAGAATTATAGCAAATATACATTTTTGTCTTTAAGTAATATTTACTCCTTAAGTACATCAGCAATGCACATACTAGACTACCCTTTCTTAGCAATTGTTTTTTTTTTTTTAACTTGAAGATCAAGAGTATTGATGAGAGTCATAAAATGCATCTTAAAAGTATTTATTTGTTAGTATTTTAGGGTTGATTTAGGGCTAAATAACACATTTATGACTTAATAATTCTAAAGTGTCATTCTTGGTTCATTGATTTATTTCGATGCATTTTCAAGTATTTTGGGTTTAAAAGAGATAGAAAAGCTAACATTGCTTAAAGCACGAGATTCTATGCATATTGTAGTGAAAGAATGGTTTCAGAAGGGCAAAATGAAGAGAAACCCATTTCTAGGGTTCCATGCTGTGGCGAGCCAAGGTTCGAGCCGCGGCCACCAGAACCATCAGCTTTTGAGCTAGAGGCTGGACTAAAGGCTGTGCAACGTGGCCTAGACCAGTGTGAGGCGCGGCCTCCAGAGCCTCTAAAAAGTCAGGATCTAGGGTGGTGCTGTGGCGAGGAAAGGTTTAGCCGCGACACTAGCGCAATCCTCTGTTTCTATTTCACGACTTTATTAGGGCTTTAATGACATTTTTTTACCCGAAAATACCCTTAAACCTTTTAGAGTATTAATAGAACACTTAGGTTTGATTGAAAATGAGGCTGGAATTAGGAGAGCTACCATATTCTTCTCCATTTTAGGTGATCAAGCATGAGCCTAATGTCCAACTAATCTCTAAGCAAGGAAAAATGATAAATTCCTAGGTGTAGTTGTTCTTATTTCTATTCTTGATTCAGTTGTATGGATTTATTGTTAAACATTGTTTATGATTTACTCTTTGATTAAGTAAGAATGAGATGATTTACTCTTATCTGGTGATTGCATCTTTCTCATCCATATAAGTCTAATCAAGCTCTTCTTATGTCAAGTTGTTAGATGTGATTGATTTTGGTAGATTCATCTTATAGGTTTGTCCATTACTGCAGTATTGTTATTGAAATATATTGTTGTTTCTTGATAATATATAAGATATGTTATGTATGCTTGAATCAGAATTAAAGAGTAATTTGTAGCAATTACATTAGGATTTTTATGTGCTTTGATTGAATATTTGTCGATTGCTTGTTTGGGATGTGAAACCAGCAATTGAGATAAAACTATTGAGTCAAGATAAGGATAAGACAACGAACTTAGGAAGGATTTCTGGAACCTTGTTATCTCTTTATTGAATCCTTCGTTATATTTTCACAACTCTCTCATACAATTTCATTCGTAAAACAAAGATTTATTTGAATTTCATCGTTTCATGTGAAGGTTAACACTTTCTCTTGTATTTCACTTTTCCTCGCGGGATCGACACCTCAGCTATACACAATAATCGCGTGTTAGTTTGAGTGTAATCAAATTTTGGTGCCGTTGCCGGGGAAACACGCTTAAGTACAAGGAAGATTGTCAACTTTGAGACAAGACGATAATATTGTTCTTTGCTCTCTGTTTTGATTTTCTAACTTTTTCTGTTTTATTCATTTCCCCTCTAATTCCTTTGGTGTATGCTTAGACTAAGAGATTCACAAGGTAGATTCATTAAAAGACCTGAAATAGAGTTACCCTCTCCTTCCACATCCGTTAGTGAAACCTTACCTAGATCAAACCATAGTGCACACCCAAACGAGAATTTAGAGGATTTTGTTAACATAGCCGACAATCACAATGAGAATGTTTCTAGGACACTTAAGGACTACTTGTATCCTAGCCGAATGGCCACACCATCTTGTATCATGTTCCCCCCTAATGACCAATAACCTAAGTTTAAGCCGGGCATGATTCAATTGCTACCAACCTTCCATGGGTTTGAGAATGAGAGCTCCTATGTCCATATTAGGAAATTTGAGGAAGTAGTAGCATCCTTTCATAGTAGGGCTGATATGGTAGACACCATCAAACTTAGGTTTTTCCCCTTTTCACTTAAAGAAAATGCCAAGGTTTGGCTGTACTCATTAAGGCCTAGGTCTATCGGTAGTTGGGATGAGATGACTCAAGCCTTCTTCCAAAAATATTTCCCAACCCATAAGACCAATAACTTCAAGAGACAAATCTCAAACTTTGCACAAAAGGAGAGTGAAACCTTATATCAAGTTTGGGAACGTTTCAAAGACCTTTTGAATTTTTATCCACACCATTGGTATGAGAGTTGGCAGGTAGTTAGCTATTTCTATGTTGGACTTCTAAGTAGAGAAAGGCAATTCATAGAAATGATGTGTAATGGAGATTTTCTTCAGAAACATCCTAACCAAGCCATAGATTTTCTAGATGACTTATCGAAAAAGCCCATACTTGGATAAGACCGAATGCCATGGAAAGTACTAAGAGAAATCAAACCGCTGGAATTTATCGACTTAAGGAAGAGGATAGCCTTGAAGCCTATTTAGAGGTCCTAACTAAGGAAATTGAAGTTTTAAAAACCAAGGATGCTAGAGCCCCCGAACCGGTTGCTAGGGTAGAGTCCCATGAACCTTGTTTTATATATAATAGGGTAGGTCATGTACCTAAGGATTGTCCAGCCTATTTTGAGATGAAGGGAGAGTGTAATGCTTTAGGTATACCCTTTAGGAAACCATACTCACCCTACTCTAACACCTACAATCCTGAAGGGAGAGTGCATGTTAAAATTAACGTCCCTCTTCTTCATGTTATAAAACAGGTTCCCAACTATGCTAAAGTCATTAAGGATCAATGAACACTCAAGAAGAGGCATAATGTGAAGAAGACGACATTCTTAACGTAACAAGCAAGTGCGGTAATTGAGAGAAAGACACCACCCAAGTATAAAGATCCGGGCTGTCCAATGGTGGCTTGCCAAATTGGAAACAAATCTTGTGGCCAAGCATTGCTAGATTTGGGGGTAGTGTGAACCTCATGCCATACTCTATTTACTTGTAACTCGGTCTATATGAGATCAAACCCACTTCCGTGGTACATCAACTAGTAGATCGATTGGTAAGAAAACCAAGAGGCATTTTGGAAGATGTTTTATTGCAAATTGACAAATTTTATTATCCTGTTGACTTTTTGGTTTTAGATACCATTTTTATTGTGAATATGGAGTCAAAAATTCCTTTGATACTTGGAAGACCATTCCTTGCCACCACCAATGCCCTCATTAATTGTAGGAATGGCCTAATGACATTATCATTTGGAAATATGACTCTAGAGGTGAATATTTTTCGAGTTTCAAGGAAGCCACATGAAGAGGATGAGTGTTTCGACACTTATATGATTGATGAGCTTATTTTGGAGGATGAGTACATTAAAGATAATTTTAACTCTTTGGAATTCCTTCTTAATAATTTTGATTTTGAAAATTCTTCCATTTATCCCTATGCCATTAATGTTGTTGATGTTTTTGATAAGTCACAGGGATTTATGAAGAAATCATGGCAACCATGCTTTGAGGAGTTGCCTAAAGAAAGGGAGGCACCCAAACCCTTTTCCGAGGAGACAACAACACTTAATTTAGCTCTATTGCCCAAAGGACTCAAACATGTTTTTTTAGGCCCAGGTGATACCTTTCTGGTTATTATTTCTTCCGAACTTAGAGATGTGCAATGTGATCAATTGTTGAATTTGTTAAGAGAACATAAATTTGCTCTAGGTTGGACCATGGCCAATATAAAAAGTGTTAGCCCCTTAATTTGTTCCCATAGGATTTATCTAGAAGAAAGAGCTAACCCTCGTAGAGACCCACAAAGAAGGCTAAATCCAACTATGAAAGAGGTAGTTAAGAAACAAGTCTTAAAACTGTTGGATGCTGTTGGTATTTTGTCCGAGGTTTAAACAAGAAAATGGAAGAATAAATTTAGCAAGTCAGCACCAGGTCAGGCCACGGCCTAGCTCCTTCCAGGCCGCGGCACCCAATAAGGAGGAGTGCAAGGAAGAAGGGCAGGCCGCAGCACAGCCTCCCCCAGGCTGCGGCGCACAGAGTGGCAGCAAGTGTGCCCTGCTCCAGGCCGCAGCACACCTTGTTCCAGGCCGCACCTTCAAGGCACACATGGTCCTTTTGGTTCAGCCTTGTGTTAGGTGCATGAGACATGTTTAAAATGCACAACTTTACTAAGTATTGATGAAGGGCTATGGATGATTAGTCCTCAAGATCTAAGGGTGGATATTGACCTTCAAAATTGGTCAAGAAGTTGGTGCACTATATAAAGGGTCACCTAGCTTCATTGTAAAAGATGGCGTAAAAACTGGTGATTGAAAGGGAGATCAATTGTAATAGTGCAAATACACAAAATAAGAGAGACTCATTTGTAAGGCTGGCTGTTTAAAAGAGAGAGAGTAGAATAGAAAGGGGATTCAAGGGCTTGTGAGGGGAATTTTCTTGGGAAAATTCCAGGGTTAGTTCTTATCACTTTCTTCTTCTTCTTCTTCTTTATTCCTTTAAGAACTTGTGAATTCTTGGAAGAGTGTTACTGATTGTAAATAACTCCATTGATAAGATAGTGCAAAGAGCTCGGAGGAGCTCACGAGGACGTAGGCGTAATGCCGAACTTCGTCAACAAATTTCTTGTGTTATTTTCTTTCTTGCTTTGATTAGTTGCTGTCTACTTTCTTTATACAAGTCACTCTAGACTTGGGTGTTTGAAAGATCACCTCCTGGGCATCATCCAAGGTGGTTTCCCAACAGTGGTATCAAAGCTTGCACAACTGGGTATCGGAGCGAGAACATAATGCATCGGAGCAAGACTTCAAGAATCAAAGAACAAACTTATTAGGTGATTCAAGAACGGAGTAAAGATCAAGATCAGATCGTGTTCTTAAGGTTGATTCAAGAACGTTATTGAGATCAATCTTCGATTGTGTTCTTGAGGTTTAGAAGAAGTTGGAAAGCATTTGTGGGTGCTGCAGAAATCAAGGATCATCTCAGCAAGATGGGTTCAAATTTTGTTGTTGAGAAGTTTGATGGAAAGGGAGATTTTTCCCTGTGGAAGCAGAAGATCAAGGTCGTTCTTATGCAACAGAAGGTGGACTTGGCTATTGGAGAAGATGATGTTTTTCTAGCAAGTATCACAGAGGACCAGTGGATTAAGATGACGAAGATGGCATACAACACCATTTTCTTGCACATGTCGGATAGTGTCACAAGGGAGTGCAGAGACTCAGAAGATCCTGCAATCATATGGAAGAAACTAGATGAGTTCTTTCTTACCAAAACTCTCCCTAACAAGATTTATTTTCTTAAAAGAATCTTTGCTTTTAAAATGGATCCTAATAAAGAGTTGCAAGATAATTTTGATGTCTTTAATAAACTAGTTCAAAATTTGGCTAGTTATAGTATTAAATTCCTGGATGAACAATTGGCTGTTATGTTATTAAATTCTCTTCCTGATTGTTTTGATAGTTTAATTAATGTAATTGAATATGGAAGATATACATTAACCAAGAAAATTATAGTCAATTCTATAAGGGCTCATGATTTCAAATCCAAGAGTAGGGAGGCATCAAGTGGGGAAGGGCTATTCGTAAGAAGAAGGCCAGCAACTCGAAATGGCAGTAGCATTCATGGTAACTACTAGGAGAAATCAAGAAGTAGAGGGCAGAGCCATAGGAGATCGCAATCCAAACTGAATTTTGGAGGAAAGCGATGCTTCTATTGCAATAAAGAGGGTCACTTCAAGAAAGATTGCAAGAAGAGGTTGTGGGATGAGAGAGAGAGAAGCCATACCAACACTGGAGAAGCTTCAGTTGCCAAAGGAGAACAGCAAGATGATGTTCTTGTTGTGTGCTCAAATGTGAGCAGGAGGCAAGGCAGCGAGAAATGGATTCTGGATTCCAGGTGCACTTATCAAATATGCCCTCACAAGGAATGGTTTAAGAATTTCAAGGAGACCAACGATGGAAGAGTTTTCTTGGGGAATGACAATTCTTGCCAAGTGAGGGGGATAGGAGACATCCAGTTGAGGATGTTTGATGGAGTCATAAGGCTGCTGCGAAATGTAAGGTATCTCCTGGATTTAAGGAGGAATTTGATCTCATTTGGGCAGCTGGATTCCATGGGGTATACATACAAAGCTGAGGGAGGAAAGATTAAGGTTTGATAGTGATCAAAGAAACAATCAAAGATGGACTTTATGAGATGATCAATGAGACAGAAATCAAGGATCAAGTAGCAAGCTTGATGGCTGAAATGGATAAGGCAGCACTTTGGCACAATTGCTTGAGACATATGAGCGAAAAGGGGCTCCAAGTTCTTAGCAAGAATGGTCTACTTGGTGGTGACAAAGTAAAGAAACTTGATTTCTGCGAAAGTTGCATTCTTGGGAAGCAATATCGGGTCAGCTTCAACACCGGAGTGCACAAGTCTAAGGGGATTCTTGACTACATCCATGCAGATCTTTGGGGACCAGCAAGGACACCAACACAGGGAGGTAATCGTTACTTTCTATCTTTAATTGATGATTATTCAAGAATGGTTTGGGTTTATTTGCTTAAAAATAAATCAGATGCTTTTAATAAATTTGTGGTGTGGAAAAAGTTGCTAGAGACTCAAACGGGCAGGGTAGTTAAGGTTTTAAGAACCAATAATGGCTTAGAATTTTTTAATAAAGATTTTGATAAATTCTGTGAATTAAATGGCATTCTAAGACATATAATGGTTGTGAAAACCTCTCAGCAAAATGAAGTTGCTGAGAGGATGAATAGAACCCTTTATGGAAAAGGTTAGGTGCATGTTAATTGGGTCCGGTTTACCAAAATATTTTTGGGGAGAAGCTGTATCTACAGCTGCATACTTGGTTAATAGATCACCCTCTAGGTCTTTAGACCTTAAGACTCCCATGGAGATGTTGAGTGAAAAATCTCCTGAGTTGAACAACCTTAGGACTTTTGGATTTGTTGCATATGCACATCAAAAGGATGATAAACTTAACCCAATGTCTAGAAAATGTGTATTTCTAGGGTGTGGTGATGGTGTTAAGGAGTATAGGTTGTGGTCCTTAGAACCAAAAGGAATGAAACTCATAATAAATAGCGATATTATTTTTAATGAATTATTATTTCCCTATTTGGAGAAAACTAACCCTGTAGGGGCTAGTGAGCAAACTAGTCTGGAATTTGTGGAGCATCTCATCAAGGAGAATCCGGTTCAAGTAAAAAAAAGAAGGCAAGAGGGTTCGGACTAGGTAGAGCCCATTGAAGAAGGCCAAGCTCAGGACATGCAAGAGGAGGCTGAACTGGAAGGGGATGATGCAGCAAGTCTGAATGACTACCAGCTCACAATTGACCGAAAAAGGAGGGTGGTTAGACCACCTTTGAGATATGGTTTTGCTGGTGCTAGTGTAGCAGCTCCTTGGACAGAATGAGAGGTTGAACCAAAAACTTACATGGATGCCATGGAATGTAAGGAGTCATCAAAGTGGCAGCTAGCTATGGAGGAAGAAATGGATTCTTTGAGGAAGAACAACTCTTGGGTATTAGTGCCCAAACCAGAAAAATAGAGAGTTGTGGATTGTAGATGGATCTATAAGATCAAAGAAGGGAAAACTCCAGGGGATGAAGTCCGGTATAAAGCTAGACTGGTGGCGAAGGGGTTCACACAAAGAGAAGGCAGAGACTTCAACGAAATATTCTCACCAGTTGTGAAATACAAGACGATCAAGATAGTGTTAGCATTGGTAGTCCAATTCAATTGGGAAATTGAGCAGATAGATGTGAAGACAGCATTCTTACATGGAGAGCTTGATGAGACCATTTACATGAGGCAACCTGAAGGCTATGAGGAAGGAAAGTAGGAAGATTTGGTGTGCTAACTGAAGAAATCTCTATATGGCCTGAAGTAATCACCTCAGCAATGGAATAAGAGGTTCGATTCCTTTGTAACTAGTCTGGGTTTCATGAGGAGCTACTATGATTTGTGCTTGTATTATCCTCATCTATATTGATGATATGTTGCTGGTTGGGATCAGAATGGAAAGAATAGAAGAATTGAAGTCTCAACTCAGTGAGGAGTTTGAGATGAAGGATCTTGGCTATGCACAAAAGATCCTTGGGATGTGTATAATCCTGGAAAGGGAGAGAAACAGATTGAAGATCTCTCAAACTTCCTATATAGAGAAAATAATATCTAAGTTATCTATGGAAGATAACAAACCAGTGAAGGTTCCCCTTGTTAGTCATTTCAAGTTCTCCAGCGATCAATGTCTGAGATCGGAGGCGGAGAAGAAGGAAATGGAAAAGTTTACTCTAGTGTGGTTGGTTCAGTAATGTTCACCATCGTAAGCACTAGACTTGACATTGCTCATGCAATAAGTGTTCTCAGCAGGTTTATGAGTAATCCCAAAAATGAGCATTGGCTTGGGATGAAGTGGTTGCTGAGGTACTTGAAAGGAAGCCCAGATGTGGGGCTGGTTTATAAGAAGAGGGGTAAGTCCATCTGCCTTGAGGGTTATACTGATTCGGACTATAGAGTAGACCGGGATAAAAGAAGATCGATTACCTCCTACTTCTTCAACTTAAACAGATGTTGTGTAAGTTAGAAGGCTCAATTGCAGCCAATGGTAGCACTCTCAACAACCGAGGCTGAGTACATAGTGGCTACAGAAACCATCAAGGAGGCTATGTTGTGCAAAGGGTTGCTAGAAGAGTTGAAGGTACTAGAGGAGCATGTTGTGGTGTATTCGGATAGCCAAAGTGCATTACGTTTGTGCAAGAATTTGGTGTTCCATAAGAGGACAAAGCACATGGATGTTTGATGCCATTTCATTCAGGAAAATATTACGAAAGGATGCATCCATGGGGACAAGGTAGCCACGGAAGAAAACCCTGCGGATTTAGGTTCTAAAGTTCTACCTCTAAGAAAGTTCGATCATTGCCTTGGACTTCTTAGGATTGGAGTCGGTTGATATGGTGACTCAAGATAAGTTTGGATACTGAGTTCTTTGCACAATGGGTTCGAGTTTAAACGCTTGGACAAAGGTAGAGATTGTTGGTATTTTGTCTGAGGTTTAAACAAGAAAATGGAAGAATAAATTCAACAAGTCAGCACTAGGTCAGGCCGTGGTCCAGCTCCTTGCAGGCCGCGGCACCCAGCAAGAAGGAGTGTAAGGAAGAAGAGCAGGCCATGGCACAGCCTCCCCCAGGCTGCGGCGCACAGAGTGGCAGCAAGTGTGCCCTGCTCTAGGCCACAGCACACCTTGTTCTAGGCCGCACCTTCAAGGCACACATGGTCCTTTTGGTTCAGCATTCTGTTAGGTGCGTGAGACATGTTTAAAATGCACCTTTATTAAGGATTAATGAAAGGCTATGGATGATTAGTCCTCAAGATCTAAGGATGAATATTAACCCTCAAGATTGGTCAAGAAGTTGGTGCACTATATAAAGGGTCACTTAGCTTCGTTGTAAAAGAGGGTGTGAAAACTGGTGATTGAAATGGAGATCAATTGTAATAGTGCAAAGACACAAAACAAGAGAGACTCATTTGTAAGGCTGGTTGTTTAGAAGAGAGAGAGTAGAATAGAAAGGGATTCAAGGGCTTGTAAAGGGAATTGTCTTGGGAAAATTTTAGGGTTAGTTCTTATCACTTTCTTCTTCTTATTTTTCTTCTTTGTTCCTTTAAGAACTTGTGGATTCTTGGAAGGGTGTTGCTGATTGTAAAGAATTCCATTGATAAGATAGTGCAGAGAGCTCGGACGAGCTCACAGGGACATAGGCATATTGCCGAACCTCGTCAACAAATTTCTTGTGTTATTTTCTTTCTTGCTTTGATTGGTTGCTGTCTATTTTCTTTATACAAGTCACTCTAGACTTGAGTGTTTGGAAGATCACCTCATGGGCATCATCCAAGGTGGTTTCCCAACAGATGCGGGAATTATATATCCAATATCGGATAGTAAGTGGGTTAGTCCAACCTAAGTAGTTCCTAAGAAATTCGGGGTGACCATTGTAGAAAATGAAAAGGGAGTGTTAGTCGTAACTAAGGTAGTGATTGGGTGGTGTATATGCATAGATTATAGGAAACTTAATTTGGCTACTCGGAAAGACCATTTTCCTCTTCCATTCATAGATTAAATTTTAGAACGGGTGGCTGGTCATCTTTTCTATTATTTTTTATATGGGTATTCAGGATATTACCAAATAGGAATTGCCTTAAAAAATCAAGAGAATACCACCTTTACTTGTCCTTTTGGTACTTTTTCTTTTTGAAGAATGCCTTTCGGTTTGTGTAATGCACCGGCTACTTTTCAAAGATGCATGATGAGTATTTTCAGTGACATGGTTGAAAAATGTGTGGAAACGTATATGGATGATTTAACTGTGTTTAAAACTTCTTTTGATTCATGTTTATCTAATTTGAAAAATGTTTTGTGCAGGTGTGAAGAGAAAGGGGTTGTGCTTAATCGGGAGAAGTGCCATTTTATGGTGTCCTTCATAATAGTCTTGGGCCATATAGTGTCTGAAAAGGGGATATAAGTAGATAAATCAAAAATCGAATTGATGTCTGACCTACCCACTCCTAAGAATATTAAAGATGTTAGGTCTCTCTTAGGGCATGTTGGGTTTTATAGAAGGTTTATTCAAAATTTTAGTGATACCTCTAGACCCTTATGTAACCTTTTGATAAAGGATGCTGAGTTTAAGTGGAGCCCCGAATGTGAGCAAGCCTTTAAGACACTTATCTCTAAGCTTACAACCGCCCCTATTATGCAATCAATGGATTTTGCCTTGCCTTTTGAGATTATGTGTGATACCAGCGACAATACTATAGGGGCTGTTCTAGGACAAAAAAGGAGGGAAAACCATTTGTTGTTTATTATGCTAGTAGAACCTTAAATCATTCTCAAATGATGTACACCACAACTGAGAAAGAATTACTAGCAGTAGTATTTGCATTTGATAAATTTTGCTCTTACTTGATTGGTTCACCTATCACTATATTCATAGATCACTCCACTCTTAACTTTTTTTTTCTAAAAAATGGATGCTAAGGCCCATTTGATACGTTTGATTTTGCTTTTGCATGAATTTGACTTGACCATCAAAGACAAGAAGGGGGTGGAAAATGTTGTAGCTGATCATTTATCTCGCTTGGACTTTAAGAATGATGCTAACATTTTTCCCATTCGGGAAGCCTTTCCGGATGAAAACTTATTTTCTGTCCTTGGTCACACACCATGGTATGTCAACATTGCAAACTACTTGGTTTCCCGTCAAGTCCCATCTACATGGAGTGCATAAGATAAGTGTAAGTTTTTTACTGAGGTAAAGAATTTTTATTGAAATGACCCTTATCTTTTTAAATATTGCCCCAACCAAATAATAAGAAGATGCATTCCGGATATTGAAGTTGATAGTGTGTTAACTTTTTGTCATTCTATGCTTGTGGTGGCCACTTTTCTATTAAAAAGACAGCCGCAAAAATTTTGCAATGTGGTTTTGATGAGAGTCATAATATGCATCTTAACAGTACTTAATTGTTAGCATTTTAGGGTTGATCTAGGTTTTAATTGCACTTTTATATGTTAACAACTCTAAAGTGCCATTCTAGGATCATTGATCTATTTTGATGCGTTTTCAAAAACTTTAAGCTCAAAAGAGGAGGATAAGTTATCATTGCTTAAAGCACAAAGACTCGAGGCATACCGGAGTGAAGGTGTGTATTTAAAAGGACAAATGAAGAGAAATTAAGTCTTGAATGTGTGCACTGCGGCCTGAAGATATCCAAGCCTCGGCCTCCAGAACTAAAGCAAAAGAGCAAGAAAAAAGCTTCAGTGGAAGCCGCGGCCTGGACTAAGGATGGCCGCGGCCTCCAGAAAGGGGAGAAAGCCAAGCCTAGGTAGAGCCACTGCACAAGGAAAGGAGGGCCGCGGCCTCCAGAAAGGAAGAAACCAGAGACTAGGCAAGCGTTGCGGCGTAAGGAAAGGAGAGCCGCGGCGCCCACCCGGTCCACTTCTCCGAGATATGACCTAATTAAGACTTTTTAAGCCCTAAAACACCCTTAGACCTTGTACATTATAAATAGACCACTTAGGGTTTATAATTAAAGGAGGAAATTAAGTCTAGAAAACTCAAAGAAGCAGCCACATTCTCCTCCAACAAAGTGTTCAACCATGAGTTCCATGGCGAACTAATCTCCAAGCAAGGCGAAGGGATGATTCCCTAGGTGTAGTTGTTCTTTATTTTCCTTTATTGGTTCAGTTGTAATTAGGATTTATTTCCAAACATTGTTATGGGTTACTCTTTAATCTAATTATAAGGTTTTCTCTTAATCCGGTGATTGTATCTTTATCCTTGATATAAGTCTAGTCATGCTTTTCTTATGTCAAGATTGTTGGATGTGATTGAGTCCGATAGATTCATCTTTTAGGTTTGTCCATTACTGTATATTGTCCTTAATGATATATTGTCGTTTCTTGATAAACCTATAGGATAGGTCATGTGTGTTTAAATCAAAAGTAAGAGTAATTCATATCAATTACATTGGGGTTTATATATGCTTAGATTGAATATTTGTCGATTGCTTGTTTGGGATGTGAAACTTACAATCGCAATAAAAAGAACTGAATCAAGATTGGAATAAGGCAACGAACCTAGGGAGGATTCCTGGAACCTTGTTGTTTCTCTATCATAATTCTCAATTTATTTTCTCACAATTACTTCGTTATCAAAATTCATATTTTCTCACTTGATTATTATCGTTTGTGTTTAGGTTTACGTCTTCTCTTTTAATTAACTTGTTTCCTTGTGGAATCAACACCCTAAAGCTGTTCTACAACTACCGCATTACTCTTTGGGTGTAATTAGGTTTTTATTAGCCTACTTTATTCAAGGATGCTAATGAGTTTTGTTGATCATGTGAAAGATGTCAAAGGTTAGGTTCATTGTCCTGCCATCATATGATGCCTCTTAACCCGATCTTAGTGGTGGAATTCTTTGATTGTTGGGGGATAGATTTTATGGGACCATTCTCACATTCTTTTGAGTATCTTTATATTTTGCTTGCCTTTGATTATGTTTCTAAATGGGTTGAAGCAATACCTTTCCGCACTAATGATAATACAGTTGTTGTTAAATTTTTAAAAGATCATATTTTATCTAGGTACGGTACTCCACGTGTTATAATTAGTGATCAAGGTCATATTTTTGTAACCGTTCTTTTGAGGCTTTAATACGCAGGTATGGAGTCACCCATAAGGTTTCTATAGCTTATCATCCACAAACCAATGGCCAAGCAGAACTAACAAATAGGGAGATTAAACGAATACTTGAGAAAACGGTAAATCCTAATCGAAAAGATTGGTCTTTGCGCCTATCGGATGCACTTTGGGCATACCGGACAGCATACAACATGGTTCTTGGAGCATCTCCTTATCGGTTGGTATTCGGCTAAACATGTCATTTGCCGGTAGAACTTGAACACAGAGCATATTAGGCTATTTGAAATTTTAACTATGACTTGAAGATGTCCGGTGAGGAGAGAAAAATGCAACTTTGTGAACTTGCAGAGTTAAGGGATGATGCATATGATAATGCTAAGGACTTAAAGTCAAGAATGAAAGCGGTGCATGATCAGAAAATACTCCGAAAAAATTTTGAACAAGGTAATAGAGTTTTTCTGTATGACTCGCGGTTACATTTGCATCTGGGAAAATTGTGATCACGATGGAAGGGACCCTATGTTGTGAAGAGTGTTTTTCCCAATGGAGTAGTTGAGGTTGGAGATCCTTCGTATGGTCGTGCATCTCGAGTTAGTGGCCAAAGGTTGAAGCTCTATTTGGAACATGAACGTGTTAAAGATATCCCCAAAGAGATCTCTTTGGTGGCCCCAGTTTATGCTTCTTAATCAGGTACTTTCGTTTCATTGTACATTAGTTTTAATTTTGTTAAGTCTTTGTTAATTTTCTAATTTTTGTTTTTTGTTGAGTCTATCTTAGTTTTAAGTTTAATTTTCATTTTAATTTAATTTAATTTAATTTTTAGTCTTAGGTTTATTTTTAGTATTTTTCCTTTACATTTTTTATACCCTTTTATTTGTATAGCTCATTAGAAGTCCACGTCTCCCAATGCACGCCATGGCCCAGCCTATGTCATGCCTCACCCAATCAAGTCCATTAAAAATCCATCTCCCAGGTTGCGCTGCACCTCAGCCTAGCTCACACTGCGGCGCACAATAAGGCACATTTGGGATTTAGGTCTTTGCACCGCGGCGCGAGTAAGTGTGAGTCGCGGCGCACACCCATGACCTGCACCTTAAAAAGGCCATTTTCCCCTCTTCTTCTTCATTTTCCTTTGAAAACAAACAGCCCCTCTTCTACTCTCTCTCATCCTCTCTCCAAATCCACCCTTACTCATCTCCTTTTTCTCATTATTTCTTGATTCTAACACAATTCCTTGAGGAATTTCTCACTTATATTGCAGATTTTGCTGCAAATTTCTCCAAAAAGCTTTGGTTCTAAGAGGATTTTAGGATTTCAAGAGGATTTCAAGTTTGTGGGTCTTCTCTCCAACTTTGGGTATCAAGTAAGATCAATTTCCTTCTCTTTGTTGTGGACTTGTGATATTTGAGTGGTTGCATTTGATTTAGTTCTCTTGTCTTAGAACAATTAGTTCAAATGGCACCTAAAACTAAGAGACAAAGGAGGAAACAACCTCAAGAGTATGATGAGAGTAAATTTGTTAGTTATAATGCTAGTGAGAGGTATGTTAGTTTGATGCATGCTAGGAGACTCATTCCTGAAAGAGGTTTCACTATCACATAGAGGGGAAACCCAACTTTGTTTAGGATGATTAGTGATAAGAATTGGGGTGCATTTAGGAGACAACCACCTAATTCCATTATTAATGTGGTTAGAGAGTTTTATGCCAATGCTGAAGAGCATAGAAATGGTAAAGTGATTATTAGAGAAAAAATAGTTTCCTTTGACAGTGCATCTATTAATAGATTTTATGGACTACCTGACATTGAGAACAACGAATATACTGCTTATTTGTCTAATGTTGACTATGATGCGGTTTGTAACACACTCTGTATTTCGAGCATGACTTGGAAGATGTCAGGTGGTAATCCTAAGACCTTGCCCAGTACTTCTTTGACTGGGAATGCTCGGGCTTGGCAATACTTTGTGTGTCAGAAGATGATGCCCGCTACGCATTATAACGATGTTACTGTTGAGAGGGTTGTTCTCATATATGCTATTTTGATGGGTATGACGATTGATGTGAGCAAAATAATGTTTAATTCTATCATCCATATTGTGAGACAAAAGCTTGGTCTATACTTCCCTTCTTTGATTACCCAGTTATGCATCTGAGTCGGCGTCTAGTACAGTAGTGATGAGGAAGCACAGCACCCAAAGAAGCCTATCAATGATGGAATGCTCAATATGATTAAGGCAACAAGGTCGCAAGCTCCGGGAGAGGGAGTAGCGGTTGCTGCCCCCCTTCCACCTCCTAGGTCTCTGACTGTTGCAGAGCGGCTTGAGCATTTAGAGATTCAATTTGATGAGCATCAGAAATTCTCACAGGATAGGTTTGATCGTCAGGAACGATTCTTGGCCAGGCAAGCAGACTATCAGGCGGGGGTTTACTTTTCTTTTGGTCAGATGTACTGATAGACGCTTAAATATACATATTTAAGCCCCCTTATTTACACTTGTTAGATCCTTTATTACATTAATTTGGTATCTTTTACTCCATTTGTGTGTTTTACATGTTTTTATAGGGTCTTGGAGAAAAAGAAGCAGTTTTGGCTCTTTAAGGAAGAAATCTAGAAGCCCTGGAGCACTTTCTGGACAAAGTGCGATCGAGCGCACATGCAGTGCGATCGAGCGCACATACGGTCGTGCGCACACTTTTAGGATCGAGCGCACACTGCGATCGAGCGCAAGGACACATGCGATCGAGCGCAAATGTACAGACGTGAATAGTAAACTGCAGAACTCTATTTTGGAAATAACCCTATTTTGGAAATAACTCTATTTTGGAAATAAAGGAGTTTTGTATTTTAGGAAAGTTTAGAAACTCATGAGTCTATTAGGACTTCTCAAAGACCTATAAATACACTTGTAACTCACACACAAAAACACACACCTTAGATAGTAAACACTTTTCTCTTTTCTTTTACTTGGAGTGGAGAGCTTGGGAGAGAATTGACGCCTCTTCTCTCGGGTTTATTCTTCTCCCTTATGTTTAGTTTAATTATGTTTACTTCAGTTAGTATGTGTAACTAACTCTCTTATAGGGCTCGATTGAAGCCCTAGTTATGCATTCCCATATTTTTATTCATTGATTAAATCTTTGCATAGCTTATTATGTTACTTAACTTGATTAACACCTGTGCTTATTTACATTCCTCATATGTATGTGTAAGGCCAACGTATGCATGTGGTATGGATAGGTTAATTAGATCAATTTGGATGACCGAGTCCTGGGTCTAACATTAGTAACAAGGGACCATCTTATCCGGATACCCGGGTTAATCAACATGGGAAACCGGGAGTAGATACCATGCCCTAGGTCTCATGTGGTTGTCGATTTCCACAGTACCTATGCTTTCTTAAGGAACAACTCAAGCAGATACCATGCTGAATCCCTTAAGGAAGAAAAGAGTTAGAGTAGATACCATGCCTAACTCGTTGCTTAGGGAAATCAATAGCTTAAGGAGTAGATACCATGCCCTTAGGTTGGCAACCAGTAGGTACACATAATATGGCTAGAGCACTGATACTTTATACAAAATCGGGAATGTATGACTAGTGGTGGATATCAAAGCCCTATGTCTTTATTATTATCAAATCACCCTTCAGTTTATTATTTCTATCTTTTTACATTGCAATTATAATTCTAAATCGAACTTTACCAATCCCTGTGGAGATGATCTTGCATTCGCACACTATGCTACACTATTGACCTTGTGCACTTGCAAGTAAAACAAGTGCGATTATTTACCCATTTATTTAGGTATATTATCGCACAACAAGTTTTTGGCGCCGTTGCCGGGGATTGCGCTAAAAGTTCCTTTTAGGATTACTTTCATTTTATCATTGTTATTATTTTATTTTTTACCATCTTTTATCAAAACTTAAATCAAGTTGTTTCTGTTTCAGGCACGAAACCCTACTTGCACTTTCTGTGGAAATTGCGATCGATCGCAATCTCCTGTGCGATCGAGCGCAATTTGGGCAGAGAGTACCCGAGCAACAGAGTTGCACTGCTGCACTAAAACTGGTTTTTCTGCTTTATGCACGGACTTTGATCCCGACATCCGGAATTCTTTTCCCTCGATCCCGAGCTTGAACGGACCATCCGACAAAGGCTTAGGGACAACTTTGAGGAGAACAAAGGAGAAGTCGAGAACAAAACACAAATGGCAGAACAGCTCGAAAACCAGCAACCACCTGCACGAGTTCCAATGAAGCAATCCTTCATCCCTCGGAACATCGATCAACCATCATGCATCGCATATCAACCTGAGGCAGCGGGAAATTATTACATATCTCCTCAAATCTTGAATGCTTTGACTCATTATAGGGGCACTCCTAACGAAGATCCACACTTGCACCTCCGAGAATTTATCGATCTTTGCAAATTCCAGCATATTCAAGGCCTAGATCAAGAGGGAATCAGGTTAATTCTTTTTCCTTTTTCATTAAAAGATAATGCTAAAATGTGGTATCATTCATTGCTTGCAGACTCCATCCATACTTGGGAAGAGCTATCCAATAGATTTCTAAAGAAATTTTTTCCAGCCCAAAAGACAAGGCAGATTAGGAAGGAGATTCAATCATTCCAACAGAGGGATGGTAACTTTTTTTTCGAGGCATGGGGACACTTTAATGAGCTGCTACTCAAATGTCCACATCACAACTTACCTCAAGATGAGCTGGTCCTGGCTTTCTATGAAGGTTTGAGTGGCATAAATCAAAGTATAGTGGATTCCGGTTGTGGAGGTATGCTGATGGAGAAGACTAGTGAAGAAGCCATGGAGCTGTTTGAGACTTTAAGTGAGCACACCCAGCAATTCTCCTCGAGAGGGAGACAAGGAGTAAAGAGCAAGGGCATGTATGAAGTTAACTTACTCGGTGGAATTCCAACTCAGATAGATGGAATGGAGAGGAAACTAGATATGCTTGTAAAAGCCATGACTACTCAGAACACCTCACCGATTCCACAAGTCACACAACGCAAGGTATGTGCATTATGTTCTAAATTTGATCACACTACTGAGACCTGCCATTTGTATTCATCTACAGATCCCGAGCAAGTGAACTATGTGGGATCGAACAATGCATATGCAAATACATACAACCCTGAATGGCGGAACCACCCCAACCTCTCATGGAGCAACAATCAAAGTAACTTGAACCTTCAAGGGAACTGTCATAAAGCAGCCCAACCAGTTCCAGAACCCAAGAAGGATGATCTAGAAAGTCTTGTAAAACAATTGGCCACTCAGCAACAACAACTAATGGCAATATTGGTAACTTCACAAGATCAGCAAAGACAAACAATTGCAAAGCATGAGCAAACCATCCAAAGGCTGGAAGTACAAATGGGGCAAATGGCTAAGGAGTTAAGTGGAAGACAGCAAGGAGAACTTCCTACACAAACACTACCAAATCCAAGAGGACATCAGCAGCTGAAAGCCGTTACAACTCTCCGGAATGGGAAGATAATAGGAGTTAATGAGCCAGCTCAAGCATCTCAAGCTAAGCCATCCACATCCAAGGTAAGTGAAGTAGAAAAGTGGAATGCACCACCCTTCCCTCAAAGGTTAGTAACACCAAAGAAAGATAAATTGTTTGATATCTTTGAAACTTTGAGAAAAGTAGAAATTAACATTCCCTTATTAGATGCAATTAAACAAATCCCTTCCTATGCTAAATTTTTAAAAGATTGTTGCACTAATAAAAGAAAGTTTCAAGAACATGAAACAGTGGCTCTAACTGAAGAGGTAAGTGCGATTTTGTTAAGAAAACTGCCACCAAAACTAAAAGATCCGGGTAGTTTTACTGTTCCCTGTAGGATAGGTGATCAGTTGTTTGAGAAAGCATTACTAGATTTAGGAGCAAGTGTCAATTTGCTACCATACACAGTAGTTGAAAAGCTAGATTTGGGGGAGCTTCAACCAATCTCTATCACTTTGCAATTGGCAGATAGAAGCATCAAAAGACCTAGAGGTATACTTGAAGATGTATTGGTAAAGGTAGGAGAGTTTATTTTGCCTGCTGACTTCATTGTGTTAGATATGGAAGAATGCCCTATGCCATTACCTCTGCCCATCATCTTAGGAAGACCCTTCATGAGGACGGCTGATACAATAATTAATGTAAAAAAGGGTATTGTAAGTATGACGGTAAATGGTGAGACAATAGAATTTAATATATTTGATGCAATGAAATTACCCCAAGATGATAATGATGATGAATGTGTTGATGAATTTTTTATGCAAAGTGCTATCAAGCAAGCTTTTCAGGTCTATCACATTGATCCATTGGAGGCCGCCCTCACCCATAGCTTCACAGGACCTGATATTGAGCCAGCATTAGAAACTGTCTATGATGATATTTTTGAAGCTGTGCACCTCCTTGAAGCCTCTCCAAAGTACCCAAGTAAGTTCACTCCTCCGTTTGAAAATCTTGAGCATACTAATACTACTTTTCTCTCATCTATTGTCCAGGCACCAAACTTAGAATTGCAGCAGTTGCCTGCAAGAAATCAAACCTTCACAGCACATGGACACAAAGTCACACCACACTCAGAAATTATAGTGCAACCAAGGGATGAAGATTTAACGCCCCAAATTGTTCAGTATGCAACAGCAACCAGAGCACCTAAGCCACATGAAGTGACTTTTAAGTACTCTTTGCCAAAAGACTAAATGATGAAGCTACTATAGAGAGCATTTGAGCAGTTCAGACTTTGATAAACGTGTAGCTCAAGTGCCTCTATTGAGGTCAGTGGCAGTAAGACCCCTGAGTACGCACTCTCTGCCACAAGTGCGATCGAGCGCACTTCACAGTGCGATCGAGCGCACATTGGACAGCAACTTACCATGATGCCTAAACTGTCAACCTCCACCTCCTGCACACGGTTCCTTCTCGACTGCACCACTTGGAGACCAGCAGTGAGAGGGTACCACGTCTGGCTGAAGACGTTAAACTTAGCGCTCATGGGAGGCACCCCAAAGCATATCCTTTTCATAGTTTATTATTAGTATTTCATAGTTTACTTTTCTATTGTTGTTTATTACTTGTTTTCCATTTTATGTCTGTTTTTTCTTTTTCGAGGACAACGTGAGTGCATCAAGTTGAAGTTTGGGGGTGTGCTACGAGCCATGTCAGCCATCAGTTCTCCATCTCCCAGGTCAGCTCCTTCCATGCTATTCACACATTGGGGACAATGTGAAATTTAAGTTTGGGGGTATGGGGACACATTCACACACTCACTATGTCCCATATTTTTTTTGTTATTATTTTCATAGATAAATGCTTGTTCATTATGTCCAATAAACTTTTTATGATCTAAACAAAATGTTATGATTTGTCTTCATCAGTGAGCTTAACACTTTGAACATATAGGTCAATAAACAAGTTTTGAACCTAGATCACTGCCCTTTTGGCATTTAAGAATTCACAAGTTTAACTTGAACTATCACGAGCACATTAGCACATAGCTGTGTGGGGTATGACATGTTATTTGGATTGGTATGGTTCTTTTGCTTGACTGTGAACTAGATGACCTATTAGATTGACATTTTGGCATATAAAAATAGAAAAGATTGATTCGTGCTCAAAAAGAAAAAAAAAATGCTCCTAATGATCAATAAAAACAAATCTTCCGCTGAGTAACTGGCCCTCTTGCCTCAGTAAGCATTGAGTGTCACGTCAAAAGGTGGAAAATCTTAAGTGATCATTAAAAAGGAATTTTCTGCTAAGTAACTGGCCCTCTTGCCTCAGTAAGCATTGAGTGTCACGTCAAAAGGTGGAAAATTCTAAATGGTAGCATAAAAATCAGTTAGTTTCGTAGCCTTATTGACTCGAGCCAGTAAGTCCTTAGGGGTGTTTTTACACCTAATGCCCTAAAACCATCTGGTTTGGGAGTCATTGGCTAAACACTCGTTACACGAGTCAACAAGAAAGCTTAAAGAGAACTAACCTGGCAAAAATCTCGCAAATAAAAGACTATGCCATATTTGTTGACTCTAATAGGAAGTTTGGTGAATCTTGAGTCATCGAAACACTACCCATTTGAATATCTTGGAAACTCAATCTTTTATGTGCTAGTCACCACACACTAAAGTCAAACTTGTGATATCTTAAAATACCTCGTGAATATGATTTACGTTCAAAACTCTTATTCATTGCAGATATATGTTTACACTTGTTAAGCTTGCTCATGAAGCGCATCATAGTTTTGTGTAAAATCTATATTTTTGATTGACACTATGAACATTGGATTTATCTATATTTTCGTTTTAGTTTTTAATTTAGTATTGCTAAGGGACTAGCAATATGTAAGTTTGGGGGTGTGATAGACGCTTAAATATACATATTTAAGCCCCCTTATTTACACTTGTTAGATCCTTTATTACATTAATTTGGTATCTTTTACTCCATTTGTGTGTTTTACATGTTTTTATAGGGTCTTGGAGAAAAAGAAGCAGTTTTGGCTCTTTAAGGAAGAAATCTAGAAGCCCTGGAGCACTTTCTGGACAAAGTGCGATCGAGCGCACATGCAGTGCGATCGAGCGCACATACGGTCGTGCGCACACTTTTAGGATCGAGCGCACACTGCGATCGAGCGCAAGGACACATGCGATCGAGCGCAAATGTACAGACGTGAATAGTAAACTGCAGAACTCTATTTTGGAAATAACCCTATTTTGGAAATAACTCTATTTTGGAAATAAAGGAGTTTTGTATTTTAGGAAAGTTTAGAAACTCATGAGTCTATTAGGACTTCTCAAAGACCTATAAATACACTTGTAACTCACACACAAAAACACACACCTTAGATAGTAAACACTTTTCTCTTTTCTTTTACTTGGAGTGGAGAGCTTGGGAGAGAATTGACGCCTCTTCTCTCGGGTTTATTCTTCTCCCTTATGTTTAGTTTAATTATGTTTACTTCAGTTAGTATGTGTAACTAACTCTCTTATAGGGCTCGATTGAAGCCCTAGTTATGCATTCCCATATTTTTATTCATTGATTAAATCTTTGCATAGCTTATTATGTTACTTAACTTGATTAACACCTGTGCTTATTTACATTCCTCATATGTATGTGTAAGGCCAACGTATGCATGTGGTATGGATAGGTTAATTAGATCAATTTGGATGACCGAGTCCTGGGTCTAACATTAGTAACAAGGGACCATCTTATCCGGATACCCGGGTTAATCAACATGGGAAACCGGGAGTAGATACCATGCCCTAGGTCTCATGTGGTTGTCGATTTCCACAGTACCTATGCTTTCTTAAGGAACAACTCAAGCAGATACCATGCTGAATCCCTTAAGGAAGAAAAGAGTTAGAGTAGATACCATGCCTAACTCGTTGCTTAGGGAAATCAATAGCTTAAGGAGTAGATACCATGCCCTTAGGTTGGCAACCAGTAGGTACACATAATATGGCTAGAGCACTGATACTTTATACAAAATCGGGAATGTATGACTAGTGGTGGATATCAAAGCCCTATGTCTTTATTATTATCAAATCACCCTTCAGTTTATTATTTCTATCTTTTTACATTGCAATTATAATTCTAAATCGAACTTTACCAATCCCTGTGGAGATGATCTTGCATTCGCACACTATGCTACACTATTGACCTTGTGCACTTGCAAGTAAAACAAGTGCGATTATTTACCCATTTATTTAGGTATATTATCGCACAACATGTACCAACACCTTGCCTCCACTGGTTGTGATATGGATCATTTTCCCACCTTGCCACCCTATCCGGGTTCATCTATTGATCCAGCTCCAGATGAGGATGAAGAGGAGGACGATGACATGGAGGATTAGCTTTTGGGTTGTCTTTTGTTTATTTCGTTTTATGTTGTTTTATTTTATTATCGGATGACTGTATTAACTTTTATATTGGATTAACTTTTTGTTGTCTTTATTTTTCGTACTTTATTTAGTTTTGATGTGCTAACCTAACATTCGGTGGGAATATTAATGTTACACCGTAGTTTCCTTCTTTTTGTTTGTTTTGTTCTATGTTAGAGATCAAAATTTCAAAAAGAGGAATAGTATGGAGTTCGAATGGTCGTGCACAATTTTCAGCTTCCTCGCACTTTTGGTTAAAAATAGAGTTTCTTTTACTTTTTCTTTTACATTGAGGACAATGCAAATCTTTAGTTGGGGGTGGAGGAAACACACTTCTTATTCCATACCATTGAATTGTTTGGTGTTACTTTCCCTTCGTTGTTTTAATTTGTTTGTTAGGATAAACTGTTAAAATTTATATATATATATATATATATATATATATATATATATATATATATATATATATTTTGTTCTTGGTATACTTTGTGTTAGCCTTGGAGTTAATTTACATGTCAATGATATGAGTTTAATTGAGATAGCATATAGCATTTAGAAGAAGTTAAATCTTGCTTCGGTTTGAGAATAATTTTAAATGTCGATCTTCATTTGGTTTGAGACTCTAGTTTGCGATAAGATTGCATGATTAGTCTAAAGCGTTTAGAGAAGTTTTATGTGCGATTATTTTATAAATACGTTTGCGGTCTTGACAAGCTCTAGAACTTATTTGATAATCGCTTGAGGCGAAATCCTAGAATGCACACTACTTAGGATATAATGTAGGCCATCTTTGGACCATTTGAGCCCTTTTTTCTATAAAAAAATTGAGCCTTGTTTCTTTCAATAGCCCATTTACGTACCTTTATGAGCCTAAAAATATTTTATCCTTACCTTTCTTTTAAGATAACTTAGTTTATACACATTTGTTAAGAAGTACTTAAGAGGAGTAAGGATGGAAATATGAAAAATTTATTACTACCATAACCCAAGTACATTAAAGGAGATAGCTTGGGGATTCTAAAAAAGAATAAAAAAAATTAAAAATGGAGATGAATGGTTATGTGCCAAAAAAGATAAGTGAATTTTTGGCAAAGAAAGAAAAAAAAGATGGTGAATTATTGAGCGAAATGCTCAAAAAATGGTTGAATGAGTTGGGTGTTGAAGTAAGGTTATCTAGTGCTTAAAGTGGTTGTGTTTAAATTAAGAGACTGAGTTCTTTTACTTGTTTAATCCTTCCTGTTCTTTCTTAACATTTACCTTAGCCTAACGTTACAAGCCCATTAAAGACCTAGTGATCCAATGTAGTGTGATTTTTCTATATTAGTGGAGAGTGATTTGAAAAGTGAGCCTATGGAGTTTGATTTGTGATTGATATCATGCAATTTAATATGTTTTTAGAGGCGAAGACTTGTATTCATGAATGTTGTGCATAAAATCATCCAGGTGTTTGAATTAATGGTTTGTGGTAAGATGAATGTTAAGAGTCGATAACGATTTTGAGGTTGATGTTTGGATTGTTTTTGGACTTGAGTGGTATTTAATGATTCTATGTGTTGTGTTATTTGCAATTTTTGAGACAAAAAGTTGAATAACTCTTGGATTATCGCTAACATTGCTTTATTTTGTTTTGATTTCTAGTATAGATTTCATTTTATATCTTTTTCACTTGAATTGCTAGGGACTAGCTATAAGCTAGTTGGGGGTTATGATGAGAGTCGTAAAATGCATCTTAATAGTATTTATTTGTTAGCATTTTAGGGTTGATTTAGGGCTAAATTACACATTTAGGCCTTAATAATTCTAAAGTGTCATTCTTGGTTCATTGATTTATTTCGATGCATTTTCAAGTATTTTGGGGTTAAAAGAGATGGAAAAGCTAATGTTGCTTAAAGCACAAAAATTCTATGCATATCGTAGTGAAAGAATGGTTTCGGAAACAAAAAATGAAAAGAAACCCATTTTTAGGGTTCCATGCAGCGATGAGCTAAGGTTCGAGCCGCGGCCACCAGAACCATCAGCTTCTGGGCTAGAGGCTGGACTCAAGGCTGTGCGCCGCGGCCTGGACCAGTGTGCGTCGCGGCCTCCAGAGCCTTTAAAAAGCCAGGATCTAGTCGTGGCGCGAGTGCGATCCCCTGTTTCTGTTTAACAACTTTATTAGGGCTTTAAGGACATTTTTTACCCGAAAATACCCTTGAACCTTTTGGGGTATTAATAGAACACTTAGGTTTGATTGAAAAGGAGGCTGGAATTAGGAGAGCTACCACATTCTTCTCCATTTTAGGTGATCAAGCATGAGCCTAATGTCCAGTTAATCTCCAAGCAAGGCAAAAGGATGAATTCCTAGGTGTAGTTGTTCTTATTTCTATTCTTGATTCAGTTGTATGGATTCATTATTAAACATTGTTTATGATTTACTCTTTGATTAAGTAAGAATGAGACGATTTACTCTTAATCCGGTGATTGCATCTTTCTCCTCCATATAAGTCTATTCAAGCTCTTCTTATGTCAAGTTGTTAGATATGATTGATTTCTGTAAATTCATCTTATATGTTTGTCCATTACTGCGGTATTATTATTGTAATATATTGTCGTTTCTTAATAATCTATAAGATAGGTCATGTGTGCTTGAATCAGAATTAAAGAGTAATTTGTAGCAATTACATTAGGATGTTTATGTGCTTTGATTGAATATTTGCCGATTGTTTGTTTGGGATGTGAAACCAGCAATTGAGATAAAACTATTGAGTCAAGATAGGGATAAGGCAACGAACTTAGGAAGGATTCCTGGAACCTTGTTATCTCTTTATTGAATCATTCGTCATATTTTCACAACTCTCTCATACAATTTCATTCGTAAAACAAAGATTCGCTTATTTGAATTTCATCGTTTAGTGTTAAGGTTTACACTTTCTCTTATAGTTCGCTTTTCCTCATAGGATCGACACCTCAGCTATACACAATAATCGCGTGTTAGTTTGAGCGTAATCAAGCATCAAGTTGTGTAATAGCATAGCACAATTGTGCAAAGTGGAAGCAAAGAATATTAAACATCATGTGCATAAAACATGACCACTTAACCAAGGGTATTTTTGTTAGAAACTTTTAAATTTCTGAAATCAATTATATTGGTTTTTCCAATAGTCATTATTTGACTATTTTAATATAGCCAATAAATTGAGAGTTACAAATTTTATAATTATTTCTATTTTAAATTTTGAATTAAATTATTAGGATCATTTATGCCTATAAAAATCAAAAGCAATAAATACAAGTTTGCTAGAAATTAAAAGTTGAAGGTAGAATAGCATGGAAACTCGATTTATAGTGGTTCGGCAATATCGAAATCACTATCGACCCTATGTTCACTCTTGAAGGCTCTTCCTTGAATGTTTCACTAAATCAAACAAGTAACTTCCAACGTGTTGCTCAAACCTTTACAAGTTTCTCTTACTAAGATTTTCACTTAAGTGTTTAACACCTAAACGCTAACAAGAGTACACCAACTCTTTTTCTTACAAGATTGAAATGAATGAGAAGATTTTGGAATACAAGAGAGAGTAAAATTAATGCATACAAGTCAAAGAATTTATCTCTCTATCTAACAAAGCTTAAGAATGGCTCAAGAGTAAATTTTGAAAGCTTTGAAGAGTAGTAAATGAGCTTTTAATGAAATTAAATGCTCTAGATGGTTAGAAATGTTCATTTACGATGGGTATTTATAGTCTTAACTCTAATTAGTCGTTAGAGACATTAAATGGTCATTTGGTGTATTTAATATTTTGTTTTGCACCTCAAAATTTCAAATATAGACATTATAATCGAGCATGCAATCGACTATGGCTTTGTCCCAGTCAACTGTTCACTTCAGAATTTGAAAAGTTGAGGCATTAAGTAAGGTATCAATCGACTGTGAAAATTTTACTATTTCTCACACAGTCGACTATGATTGCTACTATAAAAAATTGGAGTTGACCCAAGAAGGACCTCTAGTCGACTGTGGTACCAACACAGTCGACTATGGTCACCCAAAATCAGTTTTTCCTTAAATCAATTTTATACAAACTTTTGGAAAAATGATTTTTGGAATTTAATGCAAGATTTTTTAAAACAAATTGAGCTATTTGAAAGCTAAATAATTGAAAGGGAGATTACATAGAAATTTAACTACCTTAACACTTCTAAGCTTGAATAACTTTGTCTTTGAAACTGCCTTAAAGGATTGAAACAAGTTGTGCGCAACACAACAAGCATGCATGCACAGCTTCCTGAGTGCGTAAGCATCATCTAATACTCGTACAAAGAACCTTAAAGAATAAAAATTTAAAACAAAAAAAAGTTAAATCAATTTAATATAGTTTTGTCATTATCAAAATCATTATGGGGTCAACAATCTCTCCATTTTTTATGATGAAAAAACCATTTATTAAAAGGATAATTTTAAAGTCTAACTGTTTGGTTTAAAGAAATTTTGATAGAGTTTCCTCTATATTTTTAATAAAACCTTCTGAAAATGTAAGGTAGCAACCAAACAGTAATTGCAAAGCATAAAAGTTCTTCCCTTTCTAGATATAATGAATAGTGTAATTGTTCTTAAAAACTAACTTATTTCTCCCCCTTTTTGACATTATCAGAAAAAGAAAAGTGATAAACAAGCTCCCACTAAGAGGTAGCAGTAGTAAATGACTAAGTATTAAAATTCTATGGAAAAACAGGTGAAGTTTCCCCTGTTTTTCCATATAACCTTTTGTGAAAAGAAATAAATAGATAGATATATCTAAACAACCACAATCATTCATAATAAAAACCACCGATAAACATCCATAAACCATCTAAAAGAGTTAAGCATAACTAATAATCATAGAATGCTCCCCCAAGCAAAAAATAAAAACTAAAAATGCATGCAAAAAATAAAAATGTCCTTACAAAAGTTATAAGAGTTGAAATGTTTATAATGAGAAAGTAAATAAAGGAGCTAGGAAGAACTAAGAATCAAGGTCAGAGTTGTTAGCCATAAGCTCCCGGAGGTCCTCAAGAGATCCCTCAATGCGAGTCTTGAAGATCTCCAAGTCATCCCAAATGGAGTGAACTGAAGCCTCCATGCTAGTTTGGAAAAAGTCAAAGTCAGTCCTCATGGCTTGAAATCCCGATCCAATCTCAATCCATAATCCATTAACAAAAACATAGATATTCGCCAAGGCTTGAAAGTATCTGCATTGGCATCTAAACCACCTGTTGATGCCAGAGCAACTGCACCACCCTCATGTCCTCCAACCTCTTGCTCACCAACCTCATCACCACCAAGCTCCTCATCATCACCTTCATCATTGTCACCCTTTCCTACCAAAACATTAACCTCAAGTTTGGCTTCAATATTACCCTAATGAACCTCAAACTTCATCCTCTTTAGGGTAGAATGATCAAAAGTATCAGCTCGATCCATATCTTGAGATTCATCAACAGAAATAGGGCCTTAAAGTGAGTTAAGATATTTGTGATAAGCATACCATAAGGCGAAACACCCTTAGAATTTTCAAAAGCTTCTATCATTTTACTCAAAATCAGTGGGTGCATATTAAATCAAGTTCCAATCTTCAAACACCATAACCGTACCACATCTAACTTAGAAATGTAATTGTGGTTGTCCGTCCTAGGATTAACACAATAGTTGTTGATCAAGTGCATCATTCTAGAATCAAGAGGCAATACAGAATAATTATTGAATGTCTTGGCATGAAAAACATACTTAGAGTCATCTCTAATTACCTTGCAGGCGTCTGTCAAAAACACCAAGTCACCCCTCAACATACAGCCCCTCATTTGAAATTTTCAAAATAGTCCTCAACTGTAAAGACCCATCCCGGGTTAGCCACTCCCTAAACAGTGTCGTCACGTTTTGAAATCCCAGCACGACACATATATGCAATAATAAAAAAACAACAACTGAATAATTTACATACATAAATCCTCAACTCTCAGTAGGAGAGTTACATCATTCAGATCTCAACTGAACAACATATACAATATATTATGCACGAATATTTACAAATATTTTTTTTCTTTCTCATTAGTCTGAGGATGTGGATCACGTGGCTTACAAAAAATGATTTAGTCTGAATCTCCACTCACAATTCTATTTGTTATGCCTGCTACTTGAAATCATTGTACAATGAGGAGTGAGCTTCATAAGTTCAGTGAATTAAACTTACTACAAGTATTCAATTTATATTATTAGTCTTCCAATATTCATTCATCTATATCTCATAGATTTTGATAATAACATTCTATGATCACTACTCATATCAAATCTCCATCCTTTATAAATCTCTTCTTCTCATATAATTAATCATCATCTTGAGACTATCAATTCTATCTCATAATTACCTCATTATGAGGTTCACAGCATATAATCAGTCACCCAGATATTTATCATCATTTCATATTTCCATATTTCTTCTCAGCAAAATTGTCTCTCTGTGAGACTCATTCATCTATCAATAAACTTATAATCATAAATAGCACTTTAGCATCTTAATAATAAAAACAATATTTAAAACAGATGCAATACATGAATTATTAATTGGGAATATCTTCCCACATATCGACATGTTTCAGCTTAGACCGGCTGCCCTCCCAGTTCTTTAATTTTATTTAGATCGGCTGTCTTTCCAATTCTTTTATTTCCAACATATACCGGCTATCACAGTTTTCATTTAGATCGACTGCCCTCCCGATTATTTTATTTTCATTTAGACCGGCTGCCTTCCCGGTTCTTTTATTTCATGCATATGCATATGAATAATGATATGAAATATGCATATGAACAATAATATAGAAACATACATGTACTCAAACATTCAAATTAGCAATCCTGATTATTCTCAAATTATTATTTGAAAAATTCCACTAAATTGCCCTTCTCATAAATCATATCAAATCATCAACTATAGTTCGTCAAGAATTTCACTTATCACCTTTATTATTAAATCGACTCATTATTCCAATAATATTATTTCTCATAAAATAATTCTCTATACATCCATTATTTCTATCATACCTATCAACCAACTTTCATTTATCACCAAATCATAAGCTAATGATTTATTCAAATACTATCACTATATATTTCATATTCATCTTGATTACTTAAAGTAAATCTAACTCACCATATAACACTTAGAGCAACCCGTTGATCACTTCCTTGCTTTTTCTGCTCTTCTCAGCAATTTCCTCCGGTTGCTGATCATCAACACCTGACATAATATTTATATTAAAATTTTTAATTTATTCTTCAATTCATTCATTATTCACACCCTTTAAAAATTCCCACATTGAATTCATATTATTACCTTTTCTTTTTCTGAGAGTTTTTTGTGACTCTAAAAAATTTTCCCATAAACCCATTCAAAATTCTACTATTTCAATCTTTCTTTCGATCCCCAAGTATTTAAATAAATAGAGTAGTTTAGATTTGAGATTCAAAAAAACCAAATAGGATTTGGCAAAACCAATAAAACAATTCAATATAAATAATAAAATTTTACGGCGGCACCGTTGCACCGTTTTTTAACAATTGCACTCATTGTCCACCAATTCTCATTTTAAAGATTAGTGTCACTTAAGGCAACACCTGTTGCCACGTTTTTTTTTTTAAAAAAAAAAAAAACTTCTTTTTCTTGTTTTTTTTTCCTTTGTCTGGACGCTTCAATTTTTTTATTTATTTATTTTTTCTTTTTCCTTTATCTTTTTCTTTACACCACCACGTGTATGTTTTTTTTTTGTTTTTTTTCAAAAGAATTATTTATTCAATAATAAATCTTTCACATATATATTATTTTAATTCCATATCATATTTATCAAATTACTTCTTTACCTTTACTTTACGAATACAGGTATTACAATTCTATCCACCTTACAAAAATTTTGTCCCCGAAATTTCCTTACCTAATTCATAAAAGAGTTAGGAGTATTCTTTCTTTATTCTTGTTTCATGCTCCCAAGTGATTTCTTCAACATTTTTGTCCCGCCATAATATTTGAATCAAAGGAATGACTTTGTTGCGTAACCCAAGTGATTTCTTCAACATCTTTGTTCCGTTATAATATTTGAATCAAAAGAATGACTTTATTGCGTAAGACTTATTCCTTGTTGTCAGAATTCTGACTAGTACTTGCATAAAAGTTAAATCTTTCTGAAGTTCTATCAATTGATTCGAGATACTATAGGATTCATCGTGTAAGTACTTTCTCAAAAGTGACACATGAAACACATTATGTAATTGTGTTAACTCTGGAGGCAAATCCAATCTATATGCTACTGGTCCAACTCTCTCATTCACCTCATATGGCTCCACAAATCTCGGACTCAACTTTCCTTTCTTTTTAAGCCTCAGCACACCCTTCCACTAAGATATCTTCAAAAATACCCAATCACCAACTTGAAACTCGAGAGGTCATCTTCTATTATCAGCATATCCCTTCTATCTATTCTGTGCTGCTCTAAGGTTCTTTCTAACCAGTTTGATCCTCTTAGTAGTCAAATCTATCATTTTCGGACCAAATATCTTTCTCTCTCCAACTTCTTCCCAGCATACTGGAGTTCTACACCTCCTACCATATAAAGCCTCAAATGGTGTCATCCCAATATTAGTTTGATACTGATTATTGTATGCTAATTCAATCAAAGACAAATAAGCATCCCAGCTCACTGAGAAACTCAATACACTTGCCATCAGCATATCTTCTAGTATTCTGATGATTCTCTCTGTCTGCCCATCCGTTTGTGGATAAAAAGTTGTATTAAACTGCAATTGTGTACCCATAGCTTCTTAAAAACCTCTCCAAAATCTAGAGGTAAATCTAGAATCTCTATCTGATACAATGCTCAAAGGTACTCCATGTAATCTTACAATCTCTGCTACATACAATTCAACCAAATTTTCAGGACTCCAGGTAGTTTTAATAGGAAGGAAATGTGAAGACTTAGAAAGTCTATCTACTATAACCTATACTACATTAGACCCTTCTAGGTATGGGGAAAACCAGAGACAAAATCCATGCTCACATTCTCCCATGGCTACTCAGGTACTGGAAAAGGTTGTAATAAACCTGTTGGATGTCTATTATCAGACTTCACCTGTTGACAAGTCAAACAACTAGAAATATGTTCAGCTACATCCTTCTTCATCTCTGACCACCAATAATTCTGTCTCAATCCCCTGTACATCTTATTATTACTCGGGTGCATGAAATATATAGAATTATAAGCCTCCCTTAGTATCTCATTTCTCATTTCCACATCATTGGGAACACAAACTCTATGCCCCAATACAACCATATCATCTTCTCTAATTCTAAACTCAGTTGGCTTCCCACTCAATACTTCCTATCTGATCTTCTCTATCCCTTCATCTCTACCCTACATCTGTAATAAACGATCAATAATAGAAGGTTATACCACCATATTTGCCACCAATACTCCTCTATCATTGACACTCAACCGCATCCTCATTTTTCTTAATTCTATAATCAAGTTAGTATTATGACTCCCAACAACAGATAATCTCCTTGTAGCCTTTATACTCAGTGCATCTGCTACTATATTAGCCTTTCCTCGATGATATTGAATTGTATAGTAATAATCACTAATCAACTCTATCCACCTCCTCTGCCTCAAATTCAACTCTTTCTGGGTAGGTAAATGCGTCAAACTTTTATGATCAGTAAAAATTTCACAATTAGCTCCATACAGATGATGTCCCCAAATCTTCAAAGCAAAAACTATGGCAGCCAATTCTAAATCATGGGTCGGGTAATTCCTCTCATGGTTCTTCAATTGCCTAGATGCATAAGCTATAACTCTTCCACGTTGCATCAACACACATCCCAACCCCTGATGTGATGCATCACTATATACCACAAATCCTTCATCACTAGAAAGAAGCACTAATACCGGGGCAATAGTCAATTTTTCTTTTAACAGCTAAAAACTCCTTTCACATTCTTCTGACCACCTAAACTTCACTTCATTCCTGGTCAATCTAGAAAATGGTCCAGTAATCATAGAATTTTTTTTGATAAACCTCCTATAATAACCAGCCAACCCTAAAAAGCTTATAATTTTAGTTACACTAGTAGGTCTTTCCTAATTCAACACTGCATCTACTTTCTATGGGTCAACTACTATTCTCTCTCCCGACACAACATCCTCCAAGAAAGATATTTCACTCAACTAAAACTCACACTTAGAGAACTTTACATATAATATCTCTCTCCTCATAATTTCCAACACTATCTCTAAATGTTGCATATGCTCATTTTCATTCTTAGAATATACCAAAATATCATCAATAAACACAATCACAAATCTATCCAAGAATAGTTTAAACACCTGATTCATTAGATCCATAAATGTTGCAGGTGTATTAGTCAACCCAAATGGCATGAGTAGGAACTCATGATGGCCATAACGTGTTCTAAAAGCAGTATTAGGCACATCCCCCTCCTTTATCCTCAATTGATGATAACCTGATCTTAGATCTATCTTAGAAAACACCCTAGCTCCCTGTAACTGTTCGAAGATCCTTGGTAAAGAATATCTATTCTTGATGGCGATCTTATTCAACTGTCTATAATCAATATACAATCTCATTGTCCCATCATTCTTCTTGACAAACAACACGGGGGCTCCTCAAAGTGACATACTAAGTCGAATAAACTGTTTATCTAGCAACTCCTGAAGCTAAACTTTCTACTCTCTCAATTCAACTGGTTCCATCCTATAAGGTACAATAGATATGGGTGCTGATCCTGGAATCACCTTAATAGAAAACTTAATCTCTCTATTGGGAGGCAAACCAAACAACTCTTCAGGGAATACATCAGAAAAATCTTTTACTACCAAGATTTCTTCTAACTTCCTACTCTCCTTGCTAGAATCCACTACATATGCCAAATACCTCTCACAACCTTTCTTCAATCATTTACTAGCAGTTAAGGCAGAAATAAGACAGTTAGCAAGTATCTTACATTCTCCCTAAAAATTCAACTCTCTCTGTCCAGGTATCTTGAACACCACATTTTTCCTAAAGCAATCTACCCAAGCATGATATGCATATAACCAATTCATCCCTAGAATTAAATCAAAATCTGTCATATCTAAAAGCAATAAATCGACTTCAAATTCTCTATCAGCCATATTAATCACACAACTTCGATAAATTGTCCTGATAATAACTTTATCCCCAGTAGGAACCTCAACAACAATAGCATGCATCAAAGGACTAACACTAGCATCAATAGATTTCATATAAACAATGGATGCAAAAGAATGAGCTGCACCAGGATCAATCAATAATCTAGCAGGCCTATCAAGAATAGATACCATACCCATAATAATATCAGGAGTGGTTTATGCATCCTGTTGGGTCAATGCATAGACTCTGCTGTCTCTGGACTGTAATTGGCTACCATATCCTCTCTCAGTTACTGATCCTCAACCTCTGCCCCGTACACTCCTTGATCCACCACCTCTCACCACCGGTTTTCTCCCAACACTCCCAATGCCAGCATCAGTAGATTTCCCCATTGGACAATCTACAACAACATGTTATCCCTCACCACATACAAAGCATATATGCGTAGGGCAATTTCAAGACATATGCCACATTTGATTACATCTAAAGCAAACCTTTAGCTCTCGATTATACATCAGATTACCACCTCCTTTTGGTGGTATACTTACTCCTCTACTATAACTCCCACTTCCCATAGCCTGTCTCCCGAATCTAGGGGTCCCACCAGTATTACTCTGAGTTATAGAAGCAACAGATCCTGCTTGCCTCTGAATCCGTACTATAGTTCCTTGTGATAAGGAATGCCCCCTCTAGGGTAGTCTCTCACCCTGCATACTCATACTACCACCACCTCTAGGTCCCTCAAATCTAGACCTCTTCAGCCACTACATCCTACCTCTAAACTCTATCAAATCCTTCTCAATTTGTAATGCTTTATCCAACAGTATAGCATAATTTCCAATGCCCATATAAGAGAGTTTAGCCTGAATGTCATAGTGTAATCCTCTGTATTCACTAATTCAGGTAAAAACTTTGACAGGGCTATGAATATACTATCATATTCAGCCATCGATAAATTACCCTGCCTTAAATGAAAAAAAATCCCTCTCTTATTGTGCCCGAAAGGTATTTGGAAAATATTTCCTGAAGAACTCATCCTTAAACTTACTCCAAGTTAAAAGTTGTTATACCTATGTTCTTACCCTGGGCAAAATATCATCCCACCATTGAGAAGGCTCACCTTCTAGTATAAATGAAGCAAAAGCAATCGTCTGTCTATCTGTCACTGGTAAGACCTCAAAATATTTCTCGACATGTCTAATCCACTGCTTAGCTTCTACAGGATTTATAGATCCTCTAAAAATTGGGGTTTAAACTTAAAATATCTCATAAAACAATCACCTTGCATCTCGCGTGCAAACACACCTTCTCCCTCATGAACCTCTTGTCTCACCACATCAGGTTCTATTCTACCCATATTCTCTAATCTCCTATGTAAATTATCAGCCCTTTCTTCAACTGCATTCATCCTCTCTATTGCACCATCAAGAGCTTCTCTCAATTTATCCCTCCTAACCTCATATTCTCTCCGAACTCTACTAGTACCAGCTGCACTATCAATATGTTCCCTTGTAAGAACCACATACTCAACTTCCCCCTCTACTTCAGGTCTTCTAAATATTAGGGGTCTACCACGTCCCCTCTAATTTAGAATTCTACCTCTAGCTCTAGCACATCCACGTGTCATCCCCAGAGTCTGCGTTAAAATATAGTTTATTTAGATCTTCCACTTCTTTAAGTTCTTATACAGTCTACATAATCATAAAACCTAATGCTCTGGTACCAAAATTGTAATGACCCATCCCGGGTTGGCCACCCTTGAGACGGTGTCGTCACTTTTTGAAATCCCAGCATAACACATATATGCAACAATATAAAAACAATAACTAAATGATTTACATACATAAATCCTCAACCCTCAACAGGTGAGTTACACCATTTAGATCTCAACTGAACAGTATATACAATATATTATGCATGAATATTTACAAATATTTTTTTTCTTTCTCATTAGTCTGAGGATGTGGACCACGTGGCTTACAAAAAATAATTTAGTCTGAATCTCCGCTCACAATTCTATCTGTCCTGCCCACTACCTGAAATCATTGTACGATGAAAAGTGAGCTTCATAAGCTTAGTGAATTAAACTTACTAGAAGTATTCAATTTATATAATTAGTCTTCCAATATTCATTCATTTATATCTCATATATTTTGATAATAACATTCTATTATCACTACTCATATCAAATCTCCATCCTTTAAAAATCTCTTCTTCTCATATAATTAATCATCATCTTGAGACTATCAATTCTATCTCATAATTACCTCATTATAAGGTTTGCAGTATATAATCAGTCACCCAAATAATTCTCATCATTTCATATTTCTTCTCAGCACAATTGTCTCTCTGTGAGACTCATTCATCTATCAATAAATTTACAATCATTAATAGTATTTTAGCATCTTAATAATAAAATCAATATTTAAAACAGATACAATACATGAATTATTAATTGGGAATGTCTTCCCACATATCGACATGTTTTAGCTTAGACCGGCTACCCTCCCAGTTCTTTAATTTTATTTAGATCGGTTGTCTTCCCAATTCTTTTATTTCCAACATATACCAACAGTCACAGTTTTCATTTAGATCAACTGCCCTCTCGGTTATTTTATTTTCATTTAGACCGGCTGCCTTTCCGGTTCTTTTATTTCATGCATATGCATATGAATAATGATATGAACTATACATATGAACAATAATATAAACAAACATGTATTCAAACATTCAAATTAGCAATTTTGATTATTCTCAAATTATTATTAGAAAAATTTCACTAAATTTTCCTTTTCATAAATCATATCAAATCATCAACCACAGCTCGTCAAGAATTTCACTTATCACCTTTATTATTAAATCGACTCATTATTCCAATAATATTATTTCTCATAAAATAATTCTCTATACATCCATTATTCCTATCATGCCTATCAACCAACTTTCATTTATCACCAAATCATAAGTTAATGATTTATTCAAATACTATCACTATATATTTCATATTCATCTTGATTACTTAAAGTAAATCTAACTCACCATGTAGCACTTAGAGCAACACGTGGATCACTTCCTTGCCTTTTCTGCTCTACTCAGCAATTTCCCTTGGTTGTTGATTGTCAACACTTGATACAATATTTATATTAAAATTTCTAATTTATTCTTCAGTTCATTCATAATTCACACCCTTTGAAAATTCCCACATTGAATTTCGAGAATTTCATGTATGCTAAATTTTAAAAATAAAATTCATATTATTACCTTTTTGTTTTTCTGAGAGCTTTCCGTGACTCTCTATAAAATTTTCCCGTAAACCCATTCAAAATTCTACTATTTCAATCTTTCTTTCGGTCTCCAAGTGTTTAAAGAAATAGAGTAGTTTAGATTTGAGATTGAAGAAAACTAAACAAGATTTGGTAAAACTAATAAAACAATTCAATATAAATAATAAAATTTTATGGCGGAACCATTACACTGCTTTTTAACAATTGCACTCAGTGTCCACCAATTCTCATTTTGAGGATTAGTGTCACTAAAGGCAACACCTGTTGCCACGTTTTTTTTTTATAAAAAAAAAAAAAAAAACTTTTTCTTTTTCTTTTTCTTTTTTTCCTTTGTCTGGACACTTCAATTTTTTATTTATTTTTTCTTTTTCTTTACACCACCACGTGTCTGGTTTTTTTCTTTTTTTTCAAAGAATTATTTTATTCAATTATAAATCTTTCACATATATATTATTTTAATTCCATGTCATATTTATCAAATTACTTTTTTACCCTTACTTTACGAATACGGGTATTACATCAACACACCAAGGGTCACTTTAAACGCAATCCCCATTACCATAATCCTAAAACTAAAGGACTCACTTGAAACCCTCACCAGATTAGCATAAAGTTGATGTACATACATAGGGTAAACACTATCTCAAATAGTCATCACTGGTAACCATTCAATATTCTTGAAAAACAGTTCAACATCCAAATTATTGAATTTAATAGCAGTAAAACTCATATAGCTACCCCTAACAATAGTTTTAAGGCGAATAATATCATCATACCTCTTCATGGTTTCTGGGTTCCTAAAACTTTCGCATTAAAATCATGTCTGGCCTTTTTTCTATATTCACTTGCGATTTCTTTTTCTATTTCCTTTGAGGAACCTATTTTAGATCTCTTTCTAAAAGGATTGGAAGTAAGCGATTTTGTCCTTGATTTGGACAAAATTTTGGGTAAAATAAGGAAAATATATGATTTTAGGAGGTGGGTATGTAATACATGTACCCTTAATGTAAGGGTAAAGAAGTAAATTGTGAAATTATTTTGTAATTAACATGCATACATGTGAATTGAAAAGTTGAGTTTGAAATAATTTTTTAACAAAGATGTTGAACGAAATTGAAAAAAAAAAGTTAGAAAATTTTCAAAGAAGAAAGGTAAAATTTTTCAAAATTTTAAATAGGGAACGGTCGACTGGTGACCCAATTGGTCAGCCAACCGATCGGTTGGTGAGGGTGATCAGTCGACTGATTAGTCGATTGGTAAGGGTGAACCAGTCAGCTCACGATTTGAGGAATTGTTTGAATGGCGGTTGGCTAGTTTAGGGTCAGTCAGTTGGTTGGCGACCCAGTCGGTCGGGTGGTCGACTGGTGCGGGACAAACCGATCGACCAGATGGTCCGTTGGTGACCCAACTGGTCGTTCGGTCGGTTAACTGGTCTGGTTTGGTGCTTTGACTTATAATATTTCAAAAGTGCTTTGGTAACCAACCGGTCGGCTAGGTGGTCGATTGGTTAGACAAAATATTTTCATATATAAAGGATTTTGATAAATTAAAACTCATTCTGTACATTTTTAATTTTTTTTTCTCTCTCTACAAAGCACTCTATCCCTAGAAAAGCTCTAAAACACTACAAAAAATTAAGGATTTCATAATCCATCATTGGAAATTGATTGAATCACGGAAGAATTTCAAGAAATTTGAGTAAAAAAGCTTTGGAAAGGTAATTCGATAATTGTATTCAAAGATTTTGATTCTAGAAGTTTAGTTCTTCTATTTTCTTAAAAATATATTTGAATTGGATTCAAGCCAAAAAGAAAAAAAGATTTTCATCGAAACTTTGAATTTGAATGAGACATACATGAATATTCATGAAATTAACCCGGTATAGGGTATAAAATTTAAATATAAGATAGTGAGATTGATGAGAATTTTATGGCTACGTGGTGGTCAGTAATCTGGTGAAATTGTTGAGAGGAGTAGAAAAGGCAAAGAGGTGATCCACGGATAATGTTAGTGCTACATGGTGAGTTTGATTTACTATTAGTAAGCGAGAAGAATACCATGAATAAAACTTAAAATAAATGATATTATATAAAAGGTATTGAATATATTATGTTTATATATTAGTTGATGTGATATATGTTATGAACATGAATTTGATGAATTAGAGAAAGAAATATCTTTTAATAATATATAAGTTTAATGAATATGGTATGATTATGAACTTGATGAATATGAATTGATGTGAGATATGAACTGAGGTGATATATGAAAATGAATATGAACTTGATGTGATATAAGAATTGATATGATATGTGATATGAGTATAAAGTTGATGAATTGAAGAGAATGATATTTCTTAATTATATATGTATATTTGATTGGATGGATAATTATTTTGACTTGGTTTCTTTTGATGTTGTGAATTATCTAATATGATTGTATTCTTGTATGTGTCTATACATGCATAGTAGGATCACAGAAAAGGAAGAAAGTGATTCAAGTTAAGATCACAGAAAAGGAATGGTGTGATCCAAAATGGGGCTAGAACCATGGCTAATCCCAGAGTTAGAGTGCCGACACATGAAGAGATATCCCTATTGATATACTTGTAATAGTACATATATGATATAATATGATGATATATGAGAAGAGACATGAAAATTTGAAATGAAGATTTATGCATTTGCATTCCCTCATATTTATTTAGATATTGAAACATCAAGATGATTATAAACATGATGATGAACTGAATGTAAATCTCATGATGAGGTAATTGTGATGAAGAAATGATAAAGATGATATCAGAAATGACATCTATAAGTTGATTGAATTGTTGATGGAAATATATGAGATTATATAAGGAATGACATATGGATGATGATTGAAATACATGAGAATTGATGAATGAATGTAAGCTTTGAATTATCTATGTAAATTGTGATATTAAATTATGACTAGAAGTATACAAATCAGGTACTTCTAGTAAATTGAATTTCAATGAGCTTGTGAAGCTCATACCCCAATATTTAAATAAATTTCAGGTCGTGGGCAGGACTAGTAGATTCTTGAGTTGACATTCAGAGTAAATATCTAGGTAAGTCCTCGTGGTTAGCATCCTCAGACAATAAAAGAAAAATAAAAGAAAGAAAGAAATGAAAGAAAATAAAAGAAAAGAAAAGAGAAAAGTAACTATAAAAAGTGTATCGGTCCTATACATGTACATGCATCCTATACATGTACATGCATAGTTGTAAATGTTTGTATCTTTTTATAAGTGTTGTAAATGAAAGAGTTGTATCTCCTCTGTAAAAAAAACCGAGGCAAATGTTGTAATTACTTTCAAATAATTAATGCAATAATTGTTACATATACATCATGGTTGGATCTAAAACGTGACGACACCATCTTAGGTGGGCTCGCCCGGGATGGGTCGTTATAGGGTAAGTGAAAAAGTGAGAGATTATGAAGAAATGTTGAATAAATTTGAGGAGAGGAAGAGAGGTGTGCGATTAGGGATTAAATTTGGGGGAAAATGAGAAGTGTAGATCTAAAGAGAATATTTATAGGCTCAAGTATCCAGTTGATCGGAAGTTCCAGTCTATTGGGTGCTAAGTTCTAGAATTTTTAAAAAACACCAGCACGGGTTTACAATAGACTATAAGGGAGGGGATAGTTGATTGGAGAGGCAATTCTGGAAAAATTTAAAATGGGTTCGCAATAGACACAATCTTTCATCCAGTCGACTATGAGGAGTTATACAGTTGACTATACTCCAATTTTAACTCCAATCTTACCACTGAAAAACAACTAGCTGATATTTTTACTAAACCCTTAAATGAAGATAGATTTTTTACAATATGAATGGAGTTAGGCATGAGAAATTATGTGTGATTGCTCTTTAATTTTATTTGTTTCCATCACTTGTATATTTTCCATTGAATGAATGAAGATTAATTCTCAGTTTAATGTTCTCTCTCTCAAAAATGATATAAAGTAACTTTTCCTTGCAAAAATATCCCCTTTTTGAGTATGATCTCTTATAAAGTGATGTCTAATCTCAATATACTTGGTCCTAGGATGTTGAATTGGATTCTTAGTTAAATTAATAGCACTAATGTTATCACATAAGATAAGAATATTTTCAAAACGCATGCCAAAATTTTCAAGTTGTTTTATCCATAAAATATATGCACAACAACTACCAGCGGCTGCATATTCCACTTCGGCATTTGATAATGCAATTGAGTTTTGATTATTTGGAAACTAAAAGGTTAACATAAAACCAAGAAATTGGAGTGTTCCACTTGTACTTTTTCTATCTAACTTACAACTAGCAAAATCAACATCCGAATATCCAATTAAGTTAAAAAAAAAAAAAAGATTCTTTAGAATACCACAAACCTAAATTTTGAGTTCCTAGCAAGTATCTTAAAATTATTTTAATAGCAATTAACTGAGATTCTTTCAAATTAGATTGAAATCTAGCACACATACACACACTAAATATAATATCGAGTCTACTTGTGGTTAAATAAGGTAAAGCTCCTATCATGCTTCTATATTTCTTAATATCAACACTTTTACCTTTCATCCATGTCAAGTTTTGTTGAAGTGCTCATTGGAGTCCCAATTGATTTTGTATTCTCCATCCCAAACCTCTTTAGCAAATCCTTTGTATTCTTGGATTGGTTTATGAAGATTCATGCATTTGTTTGTTTGATTTGAAGACAAAGGAAGTAATTGAGCTTTTCCATTATGCCCATCTCAAATTCACCTTACACATATTTAGTAAAATCTTCACATATGATCTCATTAGTAGCACCAAATATTATATCATCAACATATATTTATACCATGAGAATGTCATGCTCATGAAGTTTTGTAAAAAGAGTAGTTCCATTTCTTCCTATTGTAAAATCGTTATCAAGTAAAATTTTGCTTAATCTTTCATACTATACTCTAGGAGCTTGCTTCAACCCATTGAGGGTTTTAGAAAAATTATAGACATGGTTTTAAAAGTTGGGATTTTCAAAACTAAGAGGTTATTCAACATAAACCTCATATTCTATGAAATCATTTAAAAGTGCACTTTTCACATCCATTTGAAATAATTTGAAGTTCTTAAAATATGCAAATGCAAGCAACATGCAAATGACTTCAAGTCTAGCTACAGGTGCAAAAGTTTCATCTAAATCTATTCCTTCTTCTTGATTATAACCTTTTGCTACAAGTCTAGCTTTATTTCTATGACTACACCATTTTCATCCATCTTATTCCTATAAACCCGTTTAATTCCAATTACTGAATGATCTTTAGGCCTAGGTACTAAAGTTTAAACTTTACTTCTTTCAAATTGATTTAATTCGTCTTGCATAGTCATTATCTGATTTTCATCATGTTCAGCTTCATCAAAAGTCTTAGGTTCAATTTGAGATAAAAAAACTACATAGTAGCATACATTCTAATAGAAGAACGAGTTCTTACCCCTTGTAAATGATCACCATTCCCTTGATTGATTGAGTGATAATTCATATACTTCCAATCTTTAAAAAGACCATCTCCTTATTGACTAGTTGAAAGTTGATCAAGTCTTGATTCACCTTCTCCTTAAACCATTTGAGGTTGATTCTCCTTGGAGTCAACAATGGAAATGGTGGTCTCCAGTCTTGGTATAAAATCTACATCATCATAAGAAAAAAAAAACTCTTCTTATACAAAGAGGGTTGGACTCATTAAATGCGACATGCATGGACTCTTCAACCACTAGAAGAAAATTCATTCACTGATCTTACCATTAAATTTCATAACTTATCTTTATTATTATTCAAGATAAAACACTTATAACCAAAAGCATGAAAATACATTTAGCTTTTTATCCTTTTATATTTCATATGGAGTCTTCTTGTGTATAAACCTAATTAAAACTATGTTTAAAACATAGCAATCAGTGTTTATGGCTTCCGCACAAAAGTATTTTGGAAAATTGTTTTCACAAAGAAAAGTTCTAAAATTTTATTTTTTCTTTCAACAACAAAATTTTGTTGGGAGTTCTAGTAGCTGAAAATTTATGATCAATACCATAATCATCACAAAATTTTGGAAAAGTTTGGTTTTCAAATTTTTTTCCATGGTCACTTCTTATGCTAGAAATAGCAAAACATTTTTCATTTTGAAGCTTTTTGCAAAACTTTACAAAACCTTTGAATGTTTCATCCTTATAGGGCATAAAAATTACAAAAGTATATCTAGAATATTCATCCACAATAAAAAGAGTATATTGATGGCCACCTAGCCTAACTATCCTAATTGGTCCATACAAGTCCATATGTAAAAGTTGTAATGGTCTAGAAGTTGAAACAACATTTTTTGATTTAAAAGAAATCCTAGTTTTGTTTTTCTATTTGACAAGAATCAAAAAATTTATCTTTTTTAAATTTAATTTTTGGAAGGCCAACAACCAAATATTTTCTTGAAATAATTTGAATTCAATTCATGTTCACGTGGCCAAGCCTTCTATGCCATAACCTTGAGTTTTAACTAAAAGTTGAAAAACATTTATCATTTTCCGAAGGCAAAGATTTGAGATCTATTATATAAACATTTTCATGTTTTTTACCAACAAATTTGATCTTGTTATTCTTGATGTCTATTATAAGTAAATGAGTGAACCCAAATATAATTTTATTGCCTTTATCACATAATTGACTAATGCTAAGTAAATTATTCTTAAGTCCTTGAACAAATAAGATATGATAAATGTTTGAAGAATTTTTACCAACTTTACAATGTCTAGTGATCTTCCTCTTGGTGTTATCTACAATGGTAATATGTCCACCATCCTTTGGAGTTATCTCCAAAAAGTTGCTTTGATCACTGGTCATGTGCTTTGAGCATCCACTATCAAGGTACCAATGATCTGCCTCCATCTGTGTATGAAGAAAAATTTACATCACACAAGGATATACAATGGAACTCTTAAGTACCCAAATATTTTTATGTCATTTAGGGTTAATCCTTAAAAATACAAATCCTTTTGGAACCTATACCTTCTTAATTCCATAATTATTATGATATGGATGATGCATGATCTTAGAATGATAATTTCTAAGATATCTAGAGTATGCAAATCTATCATTCCTTGGATATGAGAATCTTACATTCCTAGAATATATGTTTCTAGCATTTTAAAAATTATATGAATACATGTTTCTAGGATTTGAATGATAGTCATTTCTTGAGTATGCATTCCTACCATTTTCAATGGAGTTTTATGAACATTACTAGGCATAAGAGAAGTTGAAGCTCCATTAACATTTGTTGCTTTTACAAAGATGATTCCATTTGATTTTTTTTTTTTTTTTTTTTTGCCCATTGGAGAGTATCCCAAATTGAATTTTTCTTCAATCAATCTTTGGCAAGCCAACATTTCATCTAGTTTTTCCTTTCCTCTTCCAAGTTTAGATAAAGTGTTGCTCAACTCAATCACTTTGTTTTTCAAAACTTCACTTTCATTTTTCAAACACTCTTGTGATGAGTTTTAAGCTCTAAAAGGTTTTCATTTTGTTCTTTTAAAACTTCCATTTCTTTATAGAGGGAAAAAACTTCCTTTTTAAGAGCAACATTTTTGGCATCAAATTTCTTAAGTTTTTCGTGTAATTTATTAATTGTTTCTTACAATTATTCATTCACAATTTTATTATCATTATCAACATTTAAAGAATTGGTAATCTCATTTTTATAATCAATTGTCATCAAACAAAGATTGGCAATCTCTTGGTAGTCAACTTTTTCATCCGAGTTCTCCTCTTCATCATCACTCCAAGTAGTAGCCACCATAGCTTTCTTTTTAAAGTTCTTGTATGTTTTTTTTTTTGCAAAGGACAATCTGTCTTGATGTGTCCGGGCTTCTTGCATCTGAAACACACAATTGGATCTTTCTTGGTTGAATCATCCTTAGTGTTAGGATATCTTATATCCTAATATGTTTAATTTTGATGTAGATAAAACATGTTTAATTAACTAACAAAGTTAATTTAAGTGTGCAGGTTTAAGTGTTTATTTTACAGGAACCAATCAAGCCTTATCAATGACTTTATTCTCATGTGTAAAATATTGTGCATGAATTTATTGCAAACAAGGAAAGTTTTTAACTAAAGCAAAAATAAAAGATATTGTGGCAGAGAAGTCATTGGTGGAATGGTGGAGTCAAAGAACATAAGAAGTCGGGACCACCCAACATGGGAGCAAAGCAAAGTGCAAGTATGCTGGCGGTTTAATTGCACAGCCAAATGATGCAAGCAAATGGTCAAAGAAGCTGATGTGGCATAAAAGATAGAAGTTTACTTTTTAGTTATCAGAGTTTTCGTGAACCTTTTAGAAACAAGGTTTGATTTTGATTTAATGGTGGGGCCCACCATGTGAAGACAAGTTGATTAAAAAATAGAAGAACAAAATAGTAATGATGGATGAGTGGGAACAACAGTTGTCTCAGACTAGAACAGACTCACACACGGCAACATAACAATAAACTAAAGTATTGCACTAGCAGAGAAGTACTCGACTAGCTAGTCGAGCAGTAGCATAGCTAGTTGACTAGTTATTTAACCAGTAGGAGAGCCAGTCGACTACCTGGAGAGAAGTACTCGACCAGTGGTGGAACTAGTCGACCGGTAAGTCAACCACTCTAAGTTTCAGTGTTTTATAAAGACCAATCAAAATACTCAATCTATTGAGGAGAAGATCAGTTAACTAGGGAGTCGACTGGAGGTGACTGTTAGAGATTAGAAGATCTACAATAAATAGGATATCGGTCTGAAAAGGAATTTTTTATAGTGCCTTTTTGGAGAGCTTGGCTGAATGGAGTTCAGCACCAGAGCATGAAGAAACAATTCAGTCTCAGTTTTATATAGAGCTTAAAGATTTAGTGTTTACTATTTCAGTAGTGTTTAAATCAGTAGAGTATAAAAGTTAGAGTTTGAGAGAGATTTCTTTTGTAAGGTTTTCTTGCTACTCGTAAAGCAAGATAAGGTGTAAGGGTATGCTTGGCACCAAAAAATCCAAGCCAAGTGTAATCGTTGAGATTAGTGGAACTTGGTAGACCGGGAGGAAGGTCTATTGAAGAAATGGACATAGGCTCAACGCCGAACCACTATAAATCTCTGTGTCTCTCTTTTTCTCTCTCTGTTAAATTTTTAATTGCTTAATTTTTGTGCAAATTGTATTTTTTTTCAATTATTATATTTCTTGACAATTGGTATCAGAGTAGGTCTCCACAACAATTGACTAATTGTCAAGGAGTTCCTGAAAAGATACACGCATACGCCTCAACTGGGTCCAATGATATTGATCAATTCGCTACGTTTAACCCTCCCATATTCAATGGGTCGAACTACCCTTTTTGGAAGAAAAAATAGATGGTCCATATCAAGAGTGTAGACTCAAACTGTTGGAGGCTCATCAACAAAGGACTATATAGACAAACCAAGAAGATTGGTGAAGTAGAAATTGAAAAAGATGAAGATGAGTGCATTGAGGCTAAGAATAATCAAAGAGAAATCAATAACAAAGCCATGCACCTCCTGTACTACAGGATCAATAAGAACCAGTTCAACCAAATCCAATCCTACGAGAAAGCCCAAGAAATTTGGCTAAAGCTGGAAACAGCCTTTGAAGGTACAGATAATATCAAATTAACTAAAATCTCTATTTTGATGTTTGTTTTTTATGGTTTCAAGATGAATCTGGGAGAAAGCATATCAGAATTAACCTCTCGATTCACCGAAATATTAAACGATTTGAGAGAGTTAGGAAAAGAGATCCCACGGTGTGATCAAGATGATTATATCTTTACCAAGAAAATGGCTACCCAAAGTTTCAGCCATTGAAGAGTCAAAAAAATATACAACAATGAACCTGGAAGATATTGTTGGCATCCTAATGACTCATGAGATCAACTTGAAGGTGCTAAAGAATGATGAAGACAAGCAAAGAAAAATAATCGGATTAAAAGCTATCAAGGATGAAGATGAAGAACTGTCTGACTTAGATGAAGAAATAACAATGCTCACAATAAGGTTCAAAAGGAACCTAGAGCGACACAAAAGAGATTCAAAAGGAAATTCATCAAGAAAAAGAGAATGAGTCTACTATGAATGCAACTAGACAGGTCACAAAAGATCTTATTGTCCAAAGCTGAAAAGTTAAAAAAGAAAATGACTAGTAACAATCTGGAGCAATGGTGAGTCTGAGGATTTAGATCTCAAAAGGCAAGTTACAAACCTCTGCATCTTTGTCTTAAATGACAAGAACTGTTTACCAAATGAGGGAGATGAGACAATTATTAAATCTGGTAAAGGTTTAGTGTCAAATTTTTTAATCTGTTTTCATTGCACGTTTAATTTTTGTTTTGTCTGCGTATTTTTATATCCCACGAGTTTAGGGGGAGTTTGATTTAATCGTTTATCATTCTTATTATTTCATTCGTTCAGGGGGAGTTTAAAAACCAATCTTTTTTTATTTTTGACAAAAAGAGGGAGAAATTTAATGTTTTGTTTAACAATTTTATCTACATCCAAAATGGGGAGATTGTTAGGATATTTTTTTATCCTAATATGTTTAATTTTGATGTAGATAAAACCCGTTTAATTATCTAACAAAGTTAATTTAAGTGTGCAGGTTTAAGTGTTTATTTTATAGAAACCAAACAAGCCTTATCAAAGAATTTATTCTCAAGTGTAAAATATTGTGCATGGATTTATTGCAAACAAGGAAAGTTTTTAACTAACGAAAAAATAAAAGATATTGTGGAAGAGAAGTCATTGATGGAATAGTGGATTCAAAATCTCATATGGGAAGTGAGGACCACCCCACATGGGAGCAAAGAAAAGTGCAAGTATGCTGGTAGTTTAATTGCACAGCCAGATGATGCAAGAAAATGGTCAAAGAAGCTGATGTGGCATAAAAGATGGAAGTTTACTTTTTAGTTATTAGAGTTGTCACGAACCTTTTGGAAACAAGGTTTGATTTTGATTTAATGGTGGGGCCTACCATGTGAAGATAAGTTGATTAAAAAAAGAGAAGAACAAAATAGCAATAATGAATGAGTGGGAGCAAAAACTGTCTCGAACCAGAACAGATGCACGCGTCACAGCACAAGAATAGACCAAAGTGTTGCACCAGTAGAGAGGTAGTCAACTAGTTAATCGACTAGTAGCAGAGCCAGTCGACTACCAAGCAGAGTCAATCGACTAATGATTTGACTACCTAGAGAGAAGTAGTCAACTAGTAGTGGAACTAGAAGTTTCAGCATTTTATAAAGACCAATTGGAAGACTCGGTCTACTGAGGGAAATACCAGTCGATTAGGGATTCGACTGGAGGTGACCGTTGGAGATTAGAAGATCTTCAAAAAACAGGATATCAGTATGAAAAGGAATTTTTCAGAGTTGCCTTTTCGGAGAGCTTAGATGAAGCTATATTCATTGTTGGCTGAAGGAAGTTCAGTACAAGAGCAAGAAGAAACAATTCAGTCTCAATTTTACACAGAGCTTAAAGATTTAGTGTTTACTACTTCGATAGTGGTTAAATCAGTAGAGTGTAACAGTGAGAGTTTGAGAGAGATTTCTTTTGTAAGGTTTTCTTGCTACCCGTAAAGCAAGATAAAGTGTAAAGGTATGCTTGGTAACTGAAAATCCAAGCCAAGTGTAATCATTGAGATTAGTGGAACTCAGTAGACTAGGAGGAAGGCCTATTGAAGAAGTGGACATAGGCTTATCGCAGAACCACTATAAATCTCTATGTCCCTGTTTATCTCTTTGTTAAATTTTTAATTGCTTAATTTTTATGCAAATCATATTTTTTTTCAATAATCATATTTCCCAAAACTTAGTAGGGCTTTTTACCATTCTTCTTTCCTCTTAAGTACTTTTGAAATCATTTTGTAATGAAATCCATTTCTCCATTCTCCCCACTACTTTCATTCTCAACTTATTCTACTTGCTTACTTATGGTAGTATTGAAAGTACTGATCTTCTCTTTCTTGGACTCATCATTAATATTCCTATTAATAACATTCATTTCATGAGTTAATAATGAGCCAAGAAGAGTATTAACGTCGAGGTTGTCTAGATCTTTAGCTTCCTCAATTGCCGTCATCTTCAACTCCCAAGCCGTTGGTAAAGCTTCGAAGATTTTTCTTAATAAGTCACAGTTTTCGTTATTTCTACCAAGAAACTTCAAATATTTTGACACCTAAACACGTTACCTAAACATGTTACTTAAACAAACAACTTCCAACATGTTACTTAAACCTTTACAAGTTTCCCTTACAAAGATTTTCACTAAAGTGTTTGACACTTAAACACTCACGAGAGTTACATCAACGTTTTTTCTTACAAGATGAAAATGAGTGAGAAGATTTTGGTACAAAAGAGAGAGTATAATTAATAGTTACAACTCAAAGAATTTCTCTCTCACAAGAACAAAGCTTAAGAATGGCTCAAGAATTAATTTTGAAAGGTTTGAAGAGTAGTAAATGAGCTCTGTAGAAAGGCTCATTTATGATGGGTATTTATAGTTCTAACTCCAATTAACCATTAGAGACATCAAATGACCGTTTGGTACATTTAATGCTCTGGCGTACACTCCAAAATTTGAAATATAGACGTTATAATCGAGCATACAGTCAATTGTGTTCTTCAGAATTTGAAAAGATGAGGTATCAGGTAAGGTTACAGTCGACTGTAGGTTCTGTCTAGTCGATTGTGGAAACTTTGTTGTTTCTCACACAGTCGACTATGACAGTCTTATAGTCAACTGTGTCAGTCTTACAGTCGACTGTGATTGCTTCTTTAGAAAACTGGAGTTGACTCAAGAATGACCTCCAATCAATTGTGGTCACCTAAAAACAATTTTTCTTAAATCAATTTTGTACAAACTTTTGGAAAAGGATATTTGGAATTTAAAGCAAGATTTTCGAAAAAAAATCAAGCCATTTGAAAGCTAAGTAATTAAAAGGGAGATTACATAAAAAAAAAAAAAAATTAACTACTTTAACACTACTAAGCTTGAATAACTTTGTCTTCCATAAAGAATTGAAACTAGGTGTGTGTGAGGCAATGAGCATGTGTGCACAACTTCTTGAGTGTGTGTGCATGATCTTATACTCATATAAAGAACCTTAAAGAATAAAAAAATCTTAGACAAAAGATAGTTGAATTAATTTAATATAGTTTTTTCATTATCAAAATCAATGTGTGGTCAACAATACTAAATGTTTGAGGTGAATTGTCCGAATTGAAAACTAGTAGGCTCAGTTGTAGTTAGGTCTAAAACATAAGCATGAATTTGTAATTTACCTTTCTTTTTTTTTTTATTTCTCTAGTCTTTCTTCTTCAACCCTATATTCTGGGGGTGAGCATGGAACTCGATTGACCCGCGAACCCGACCCAAATCGATATAAGGGATTGGATTGGGTTGGGTTGTGTCTTTTTAGAGATTGGGTTGGGTTGGGTTGAAAATATTTTGAACCCAGTGGGTTAGGTTGGGTCATGGGTTCAAAATTTTCAACCCGACCCAAACCAGTAACTCGGTCAAATTTATAATTATATATTTTATATTTATTGAATATAAAATAGTGTATAAATAATTATAGTATAATTGTAAAATATATAATCATAAAATGTTCATTCTAATTACTACTAGTGTGTAAAATTATAGATAGCAAATACTCCAATGTCCAAACAAGTCTCATATTTTTCAATTACTAGATTTTAGTTTCGAATATTTACACTAGAAACAAATACTGATTTTGAGTTATGAAATAGTTTTCATAATTATTCTTAAGCATAATTTCAATCAGAATAAATTGATGCACAATTAACTTATACTAACAAAATTTTGATTTCTTGTACCGTTGTAACTATAAAATAAACATAGAAATTAACACTAACCTACAAGATTCCAGTCGGGATCAATATATGCAGATATACTTTTACTCCAAAAAGATGTACCATAATGTTGATGTAAGAAATGTTGAATATATAATAAAACTTAGTAATAACAACTTGTTGAGAGCCTTTCATGCACACGTTATTGAACCATTCAATTTGCCTCTCTGTGACTTTTTAAGAGCTCTAATACCGCTTCAAAGTGTATTAAAGCATAGTCCAAAAATTAGATTGATTAGTGAAAAAGCACTAACACGGCCAACAAATGCTGAGTTACTAAAATATATTATTAGCAACTGTCCAGAAATTCAGATTTCCTTCGTAATTGAACAGTCTTCTAAAGTAAGTTAAATTCAGATCAACTAAAGTGGTTCCTAGTGTAACATTCAGATGAAGATTGTGTTTTTCAATATAACGATGAATCCATATTCTAACATCAAGAGCTTCAGGTTGTGAGCATGCAGATAAGCAATTGACCATGGTCACTTCATCAGGCTCTATATTACTCGCTTGCATTTTATGAAACAATGACAAAGCATGCTTACCAAGTTTGGCTTCAATGTAGCCTCCAATTATGGCATTCCATGGCACAACATCCTTCTCTTGCATGTCATCAAAAAACTTCTTAGCAGTATTCAAAAAATCAAATTTAGCATAGCTTACAACCATTGTAGTCCATGAGACAATTTTTCTCTTTTCTATGTTATCAAATATTCTTTGTGCTGTCCGGCACACATATTTTACTTGTAATATGAATGGATTTAGTTTTGGATTTAATAGAATATTTTTTTTGTTATGTAATATGTATGGTTTAATTATTTAGTAAAAAAATATATCAACCCGGTGATCCAAACCGACCCAAACCAATTAGAATGAGTTGGGTTAGGTTGGGTTGGGTTGAGATTTTTTCAACCCAGTATGAATAGGTTGAATTGAAATTTTAGGATAACCCAAACCAAACAAACTCATGCTCACCCCTACTATATTCTAGTAGGAAATTTGAAGGAAAAGAAACAATAGCTACATCTTGGCATCATGCATTTATCACCAAATCATGTTGTGCCTCTGCTACTTTAAATAGTGGAAAATACTTGTAGACTATGCGCTTCACCGAACCTGCCTCAATTCAGGCCAAACTTGATTTTCCATTATTAATTATCGTCAATCTTCAATAATGGATTTTATTTACATTCGACACCGAAATTCTGAAGAACGTATTCTCAGTCTTTCACTATTATTCATTTATATTACTTATTCAACAAAGCTCGTAATGTTAAAATGTATAATTTGACTTTAGGTATGTAAATCGCTTCATGTGGGCCGTGAAGAACAATATGAAATTCCTGTATTGCAAGAGATGATAGATGGCATAATACAACAATAAAGGCACACTATATATAACATTCATTAAGTTTTTTTTTTTTTTTCCTTGCCAAAGCAATTTCAGGATGGACCCAAAGAATAGTGATGATTGGACCCAAACAGTGACGCATAATTATTTTCCATTATTTATATCATCATAAGATTAACACGATTTGGTGAGAGTCGTAGCAATAATGCAAGGTTGAAGCAGAAAGACTAGAGAAATAAAAAAAAAATGATTTGGTTTGATTGATTTTCTTTTTTGCGAGGTAAATCAATAGAAGGTTTTTTAAACAGTACAAACAAACATAAAAAAAAAAAAAAAAAAAAAGATCATAAGTTAAGGGAACATATTTAAATAATCACATTTAAAAAAAATTTACTCTAATTTTAACATTTCGCATTCTGACAATATCGTCATCCCTTTACTTTATTGTAGTGTGCTTTTCTAATTGCTGCACTTAGCTTCTTTTTCTTTTTAAATCAGAAGAAAGCAAACTACAAAGCCCGCACAAAGCTAAAGTCGTACAATACAAAAGATCAGAATCTAGTCCCAGGCTGGTGGGGAGGCAAACAAAGAAGAAGGGCATGGGCCAAGTTTGCTGCTTTGTGGCTTTAGCAACCTAATCAGCTACGCTATTGGCTGACTGACAGGTCAAAGAGAATGTGAACTACAAATTGGAAGAGATCAATAAACCAAGAATTTCCCGTGATTCTATTAGACGGGTTTGACCGGTAGTCCTCTCTCGCTATTCACATGGATAAAAAATTTTCTCATACTCGATTTTATACCCGTCCAGTGTACATTCATTTTTTCATTCCTATCGTTATTACGGGTAGGGATGCTCATTGAATAATTCGTACTAGTTTTATTTGATAAAAAAAAAAAAATTGTCAGTATATTTCAATTATCCAACAATCTAACATAAAAAAATCATAAAATAATTAAGTTAAGATAAAAAAAATTAATAAGCTATATATATTCAATGGAAAAATTAATTTTAAATATATAAAAATATATATTTTTAAAATATATTGATATCATGGGATCGGATACTATTATTTTTGCATCTGTTTTCATATTTGATGGGTATTTAAACTTTTTATCCACATTTGAATCAAAAAAAATAACTTTCAAATCATTTTTATTAGAGTTAAATGTTGTGAATATCAACAAGTAAATTTACCATCCCTAATTTTAGCTTGGTGAACTGAATCCTCTCTTGGCCTAAATTTTCAATGTCAACCATTTTTTGCCAAAGAAACGGTGGCTTGGACATATCTTTATCCGCAATCACATATTTGTTTCTCCAACCCTCAACAACATGTAAAAATATATTAAAAAATATTAATGAGCAAATTTATAGGCAAGTTGTTCATCTACTAGAGTAATAATAGTGCATACCAGAAAGCCTCCAAACTCAAAAGCTGATATCATCCCAACAAAGAGTAGGTTTGGTGGATGGCGATACACTTTACTCCGATGAAAAAAAGACTTCTCAAAAGAAAAAGAGATTTTGGACGAAGATGATTCCTTCGATGGCAAGTGCCACGTGGCAAGACCTCGCTGCTTGAGCCGGCGTCAATGGCCTTTTGACTTTGTTTTTGCCGGCGAACACCGTGTGATGACCATACAAAATCACAAAATACCAAAAGGATTATGTTCAAAAAAAGGAGTACTTACTACTCCATTAAACTAAAATATGCTATCACAAATAGAAAATAGCAACACGCGATTTAATGCCTGTTCTCTGAGGTCACGTTGAGAATAGATTTAATTTAATTTAAATTTGATTTTTTTAAGCATCTTTAATGTAAAAATTTAAAAAAAAAGTAAAAAATTTAATCTAGATTAAATAATATTCAAATATGACCTAAGTGTACAAATTAATAAAGACTAATGTTTCTGTTGCTACAAGTCCAAACTCAAATCAAAGAAAGAAGAAAAAAAAACTTGTTAAGTGACGACTACGATTTTCTCCCTTTAATAATCAAAAGGGAGATAAAGTTTATAATAAAATTTAATATTATATTGATAAATTTAAATTTTAATATTTTATATTTAAAGATATTACAATTAATCATAACATAAACTTAAATTTATTTTAATTTTTTAATAAAAATATAAATGATCCGGTAAAAAAATACCCACGATTTTTTTTTTTTTTTAATTCTTCTTCTCCTTTTATTTTGTCCTTATTTGCACTTGGCACCCTTTTAAAACTAGAAAAGGCAACAACAAAAAAATTTCCTCTTTTCAACGACGGAGTTGGTTAAAAGCCCACAATCCCAGCATTTATTGTCTTCTAAACTATGGTCCATGCCTTGTTGGTTTCTTTTGATCCAATATTCTTTCCTTTTCTTTTTAGTTTTTTTTCTCCATTTTCATGAATTAAAGGAAGAGGGTACTTTTTTTTTAATTTTATACAGAGAAATCACGGGATTGCCATGGACAAGCATTATTACTTCACTGCTATATGTACGTTTCCTTAATAATCCCCCAACAGTGTTCCGTTTAAATATTACTCTCTGATTCTTCTAATTTGGATATGTCGTTTTTGGTTTTTGGGTTCGTGTCAAAATGAGTCTACTCAGTGTATTATTGCAGGAATCGGTAGAGAGAGAAGGCGAGGCAACAACGATTCTGGGCTTGCTTACAGAGCGGATGGACGGTCTCGATAGAGGGAGGCGGAGGAGAACGCTAAAAGAACGGCTAGGAATTAAAGGCATGGGCTGTTGTGGCCCCACCTGGGGTTTCGGGCGAACCACCATCAGTGTAAGAGAAGATGAAGAAGAAGATCATGAAGAACAAACAGAGGCAATAATAATAATCACGGATCAAAATCGGGCAGTAAGATCGGATCCGGGTTGTTTTGGTCCGGTCCCGATAAATTCAGGCATGAACCTGGCGGCGGCTTTGGCAGCAGAGCGTCATTTCCGGGCATCGCATGAACCGGAGGGGACAGTGGTGGGGCCCAATAACATAAGTGGGGCCACGGGGAGCGTGCCGGGAACGCCTTTGAGGATGTCGTTGATGAGGCTTCTGGAGGAAACGGGCGGTGGTGATTGTGGAGACGGAAGGGAGAAGGAGAGGGAGGGAGGAGGAGGAGGGGCGTCGGGGAATGATACGGTGTGCTGCGTGTGCATGGGGAGGAGAAAGGGCGCAGCGTTTATCCCATGTGGGCACACCTTTTGTAGGGTGTGTTCGAGGGAGCTGTGGTTGAACCGAGGCTCTTGTCCCCTCTGCAACCGTTTGATCCTCGAGATTCTCGACATTTTCTAAAAATCAGTACATCCATGTGATCGGACTCATCACTGGTAATGATTATGGTGATAGTGATGATGGTACATAAAGATTAGTGAGAAATTATTTTGATTGGATCAATAAAATCAAGTTTAAAATAAAATTAAATATTATATTATCAAATGAAAAATATTTAAATTTATATTTTTGTTAATATGATATTTAATTTTAACAAAAATTTAACATTAGTATCGTGATTTTTGACTAGATAAGACTTTCCTCTTGTAACAATTATTCAACTTTTAAAAAATTTCATTGGGCAAGTGAATTTTTAATTTTTGATGTTTTACTTGAAAATGATCATTTTGATTTTTACATGTATGAAAATTGTCCAAGTCTACTAAGTAGTATCATCGACTAAATAATTATTTTTGTCACTCAAATTTGACATTGTAACATTTTATCATTGATATTCGAAAGTGTGTAAAATAATCATTAATTTTAATAAAAATAAAAATAAAAATAAAAAGCAACTACAGTTAACGTTTTCGTTTAGTACCAATCGAAAATGTATTCTGGTTTATAAAAAGTTAACGTGGAGCCTAGAAAGCAGTTCAATTGAAAAAAAATATTGCAATTTAACTACATGTCTTTTATTCATTGACTAACATATAAATAAATTTTAAAAAATTAAAATCTTAATAAAATAATTTGCAAAATTAAGAAAAAAATTGAAAATAAAAATAAAAATTAAGCAAAACAAATTCCATTACCTTCTCTTTTCTCGTCACCCAAACAGAGCATCACTGAAACCACCATTAAAAACTTTTTATTTTCCTTTGCTTTCTAGACCCCAAACTAGATATTTCGAAACAAAAAACAACCCATCTTCTTCACTCACCTGATTCACCATGACACACTGACGAGCCACTGAGATTACCCCCTACATGTGCCATCAAAGAAACCGCCAAAAGCAATGAAGTCGTACCAGAGATAACAGAGGAAGACATAAATCTTTCCAATCAGCTCCAGAATGCAACTAACCAACCCGTTGCCCACTTTACGTCCTCTCTAATGTTCAATTAATTTTAGAATTCTATTGTTGCTCGTTAAAGCGATCATTTTACTAATTCTAATAAGACCAACCAACACACTGAAAGAAAGAAAAATTATAAACTGAACAACGGAGCAACCTTGCTGCAACATTGTATTATCTTAAACAATATGTTCTTTATTTAATCAATAATTAAATATATAATCATAGAACTTTATATATTTTCATTTTGGATAATTACCAAACTTATAAGATAAGTACCAAACTTTCCTCTTTCCTCTTTGACATACATAACAAAACCACCCCAATTATTGCTACTTTCACTATGATTAGGTGCAAAAGAAATGGAATGATAATTGCAAAGATAGTTATGATTAGCGTAAAGCATAATAAAAAATTTAAAATATCGATGATTATCATAATGTTTAAAAATACCAACAAAACTTATTTTCTCTCAGTTTTCTTGCTACCCAAACACCATAATATCCTTTTTCTTTTGTTCAAATTCCAGAAAGAAAAAAAAAAAAAAAAGCTTCACAATTCTCCATCATCATCCTCTTTCTTCCTTATCTAATTGATTCAATGAAAAAAAAAAGAATTTTGGAAAACCAAATAATGGAAAAAAAATATTGAAGATCTGATTTGGAAAACGAAAAAAAAAAAAAATCCAAAAATTCTTTCCCTCCTCCTCGCGCGACACAGCCAGACCTCGTCCTCCTTCTCGCGCGACACAACCAGACCTCCTCTTCCCTCTCGCGCGACACAACCAGATCTGTGCCGCTCTAGACCTAGCGGTGATGTTCCGACATTTTTACAGCACTGACCAGATCTAGATCTGCTAGGGAAAAAGAAGAAAAAATATAATGCCTACGTAAAGTTGTTTGGTTTCAAAGAAAATGAAAGAAAACTCTTTCTAGATTTCGCAAGAAGAAAAAAGATTGTAAAGTTTTTCTGAAATTTTTCACAGAAAAAAGATGTTTTTTTAACATTTTTATGAACACAAAATTGCAAAATTAATTGCAAAATTGCTCATGCATTCCTGAACGTGCACTCTGGACAATCTGATTATTATGAACACAAACACTCTCATTGGCATTTGGGTCGCTCAATAATAGTTGGACGGACATTCTAAGTTAAGATGCAATGTATGTGTATATGCAAATAAAGAATACATAAGACATGCACAATTAAATACATAGATGAAAATCCATACACTAGTCTCCTAGAATGTCTTTTTTTTTTAATTATGCCTTAAACCACTTACTACGTAATTCCAGGTATTTAGCTTAATATTTATCTAACTTGGTATTATTAAATTAAAATAGCCAAATCTAAACTAACATGTGGCACAATGCTTAGGGTAACACTAAGTACACTTAAATGATCAGAGATAGAAAGAGTTAAATGACTAGAAAGATAACTTGATGGAATGGTATAAATAACCCTAAGTAGTTTACTATTCATTTTCACATAATTGCAAGACAAGTTTATAAGCCTAATTCAACAATAATTGGAATTAAAGAAGCATAATAGCTACTTCATATGAATATGGTCTCTCCCATCAGCTTTTTCTACAATACTTAACATGCCACATGGTCCAACCAAACAATTAACTTGCCTAGGCTCCATAATGTGCATATTGCATGAATTCTACAAGAAATTAAGGTATCCACAAAAGCAAAAGTTAGATGCTCATACATTTCAGGTAAGTTTCAATGATGGGAGATTAGAGGGTAGTAGAGGGTAAGAGGTGGGGTGTGCACCCTCTTCCCTTGTTTGTGAGTTTCTTTTAAATGAGGGGAGAGGATTTAGAGGACTACGCTTAACCCTTCAAACCCCCTTTATCAATTCCTCAAAATAAATAAAAAAAAATACATAAACTTTCATTTCCTCTCTTCTCCTTTATATAAAACATCCAAACAAAAGAAAAGAATAATCATCAAAATCCTCTGATTCCCCTCTACTTCCATCCATACCCTGTCCTTTCCTCTCCCATTAAACATCCAAACATAGTGTAACTACATTTAGTTTCAGGATGTGCAGCATACTCATCATTTACCACATCTAAGTCATGTGAAGTGGGAACAGTCCTAGAACACAAACATGTGTGTGTGTGTATAAACACAAGCATTTCAAATTGATTCATAGAAAGAGTTAAAAAATGATTAAGGAAGGTTTCTTTGGATATCCCAAGTTAGACCACCTAAAGAATTTAACAGAAACCTAGTTGGCTTCTTCAAAGCATTTAATTATACAAGAAACCAAACTAAATATCAATCCCAAACATCTAATTGAAAGATTAATCAAACTAGTCATGCCTTGTTAGGTTTTTGTCTAAGAATTAAAAATTGAAGATTTCAGCTTCAGCAGCATTTGGCGCCTAGGCGCAGACCTCAATGCCTAGGCGCAAGCTTTGCATGCCTAGGCACGACCAACCGCACCTCGTCTACCCGCAAGTGTGGAAGTTTATCATCCTGGAGCGCGCCTAGGCGCGGACCTTTGAGCCTAGGCGCAAGCTTTGCGCGCCTAGACGCGAAGTCTACTTGAAACCAGTTTTGGTTGAAACGCACAAGTTCACTTAGACCATTTAGAGGGTCATAATTGTTTGGTTCTCAAGATCTAAGCGTTGAGATTGGTTTCAAGTTGGTTATGGTAGTTATTGCTCTATATAAAGAGTTATCTAGGAGCAATAACAACAAGAAGAAGGAAAAAGAAAGGAAGAACTTGTATCAAATACACAAGTGTTCTTCTCATTCCAAGATTGGCTGGAGTTTAGAGAGAAAGGCTCTCAAATCTTCAGAGGTTTTTCTAGTGAGAGAGTGTAAGAAAGACTGGGGTTTTTAGGGCTTTGTAATTGGGATTTTCTTGGGGAAAATTCGAAGGAAACACTTAGTTCTTATCTCTTTCTTTTCTCTTATCTCATTCATCAAGAACACATGGTTCTTGAAGAGGTGTTGCTGTAATTGTAAGAACTCCATTGATTTAGTGCAGAGAGCTCAGAGGAGCTCACAGGAACGTAGATAATTTGCCGAACCTCAATAACAATTGCTTGTGTTTTCTCTTTTGTGGTTTGATTCTTGTCTTGGTCCAAATCATTCTACATTTGGGTGTTTGAAGGTCACAACCTGAGATTCTTAGGTGATTTTTCAACATGCCTGAATAGGCATCTAAAGCTTATAAAAGAATGACAACTCAAATAATATGTTTGAAAGGCATACTATGGCATCCACCAATCATTTTTTTCCCGTCCCCCCACCTACTGAGAATCTAAAAATATTTATCAAATTCATGAGAGTTGCACTTAAAAATAAGGTTTTCCATAATTCAAACTGTGGTGTTGGCGAAAAGGAAATCCAGATGGTAGCAAAACAAACTACTGTTGGAAATAAACAATAATAAAAAAAGATGGCGATCAAGCTCCCTAAGAGACTTGAACCTAGATCTATGAAACAAACTTCAACGAACGTTACCACAGGCACATTCAACCCTCATTTGTACTGAGAATTCCCATTCTTTATTCCAGTATAGGATACCGAATGATACTCTCAAGGAAAAAGGAAAACCAAAACCTTAAACCAATAAATACAGCAATTTTTCTGGCAACCTTCAAAAAGGTTGAGTAGATGTTTCTGGCAAGAGCAATGAAACAGGAAGGATAGATGGTTCTCCCAATTTTTTCATACCAAAAAAGGCAGTTCACTTCAACTACCAGCAAAGAGAATGGCAAAATATGAGAATATTACCTCTTGGGGTTAACGAAACTACAGTGGCACTACAACTTCGCGACTCAACTATATAAATATCAGCATGCATTAATTTAGCAAACACTAAACAAAATGATAATGTCATTTTTGCATTGCAATTCAAAAGTACTAAGAGAGAAAGTAGCCAAACTTCTATCTTATTCAAGAAAACCTACTGGCTTCTTGCTAGGCAGGCCGCTATTAAATCCATATTCCACCCAATCCAAGGGTCTTATTCTTTCATACAGAGCCACTTCTATGAAAATCCAACATTAAGATGTGGAGTCCAGAATGTATACGTGAATGTATTTCAACTGTGGCCTCTTTTCTACTGACCGTATTAGAGGATACCAAATTTGCTATGTGTTAGATAAGACTAGAGGAAAGTGAACATAAATATGTCACAATTATATTTAATATAATAATATTTCTTGAATATTACCATAATAGGATCCATTAGAGACTAGCTCAGAGGGACTGTAAGATGGAACTGTCAGTTCAAATTCAAAAGGTTTGGCTCCTCTTGCTTGTATCTTGCACCTCACCCACTGACAACAATCTTGCATGTCAAGTTCTGTACCTCTATTAATTGAAATACAGAGTTACCAGCAGCTTGTAGTATAATAAGAGTTAAAAGCAGGGTATATAAAAGTGGCACTATCAAATCTAAGTGTTAATAAAGCGTTTTCAAAGATATACACACCCATGATTTGCATTTCTTTTGGACAAAGGGAAGATAGAGTTGAATTTTAGTGTTATTGCCAACCACTCTTCATCATACTGTATCTCATAAGGTCCTGGGCTCCGTTTCAATTTCAACAATCTAAAAATCAGTGAATGTCAGAATTGATGACGTTAGCTTTCCCAAGATAAAGGCCATGCAGACAACAAGAATTACAAGAAATACCTGTACAAATTTCGGGCCTGGAAGGCACTTATCAAGCGCAAGAAATTTTGTTACAGGGCCACCTTCTCCATGTTTAACAAGAGTAGAGAATCTACAGTGTAGGTGAGCTGAAAACCAATAAGGGGGCTTCAGTTTTTCCAGCAGTTGAGTAGCAAGTTTACTTCCAAGAGTTCTTTCTTGAATCTATGAAAGTTTTTCAACCACACAAGTAGCCTTGATAAGTCATTAAAAAATCAACACAATATTATTATTAGGTAGATGAAATAAAACAAATCAATCTCTTGGGGACTTCTAGCGCATGATGTCTTATATGTCATTTACAACTACTACACTGAAAAAACTATATTTCAACTTATAGATCTGGATAGGACATTTTTTAAGCCAACAATCTGTACTTTAAGGAAGCATGCTATTTGAGATACTACATCAGGCAGAGAAGAGAAGGTGCACAATAAAAAAAAACAAAAAAACTACTATCTTTCTTTTCTGTTTTTCAGAATTTAATTTGTAATTTTGACTTCTTTAGGTATCAAAACACTAGAAGATGCATTTTTCTTGTCTTTTCTTCTTCTTTCCTTTAATCCCAGCGATTCAATTCAAGCCAAAAGACAGATTATACCAATCATCAAAATCCTCTCATTCTCTGTTGATGACAGCAAAGAACTGAAGGGAGTTGAAGATAAATTGTATGAGATCGAGTATGGTGACACTAGAGCAGCTCGATGGGACGAAGTTAAAAGCCTGAAAGTTAAGAATGTGATTGGCTCTGGACTCAGCAGGAGAGAGTTTTCAATGGAGCCCTTATTCGAAAATTGTTAATAAGTGGCAGTTTCACAAGTTCAACAAAGAAAAAGGAGAGTGGATATCTCTTGAACCAGGAATGGATGAACAGTTGCTTTCATTTGCTCTATGCTTGACCCTAAATCTAAATTAAGCCCTAAATCTATGAAGAAACGAATAAGTAGAGTTAAAGAGAAATTTGCCTCCAAATTTGGTTGATTGACGAAGCGACGGTGGCGGGCCAGACAGCGTGGAGGGAGCAGAACAACGGTGAGGTAGAGGGAGCAGAACGGCTATGAGGCTTTCGTCGAGAGAGAGTGAGGGAACTTGTCTGAATGGGTTTAGGGTAGAGGGAAAATTAGGCTTGGGCTCAATTTGGGTTTAGGGGGAAACAATTGGCTTGGGCACAATTTGAGTTTAGGATAGTGGGTTGGGCTTGACCCAAAAAACATTTGGGCTGATCTTATTAGGTTAAAAAATAAAACCCTAAACTGTAATTACCATAGTCTTAATCAACTAACACTAAATTATCTAATTCTAAACCCTACATCCTAATGCCTTGTTTGGTAAAAGTAAAAGAATCAAGTTTGTAATGTTATCGAGGTTGTAATGGAACCAATGCTGGAATCCTATTACATTTTTTCGGTTAGAATATGGAAAAAAAACCTTGATTTGAAACTGAAATCGATTAAATTATTTGGTTAACCTTCGTACCATTGGAATGAATTTGAATAAAATTGACTAAAATATCTATGAGAATAATATATATATATATATATAATCATAATAATTATTATATTACATCAATATTTAATTAATTTATATTTTATTTATCGGTTTATCGATTATTAATATATCCTAATTTGTTAATAATATAATTAAAATAATTTTATTGTTATTTAAAAAAACAATTTATTTTTTTTAAATACATTTATTATCACCGTTGGAATATTTTGTCTTAACCGACCGAAATTAATTCGATCGGTTAATGTCGAAATAATTAGTTTAATTCAGTCGAAACGATTAAATAAAATTTGACTGAAAATTTTGATATTTAATTAATTTATATTTTATTTATATATTTATCAATTATTATATATAAAAGAGATTTTTAAAATAATTTTTTTCTGTTTTAAAAATAAAAAAACAATTTAAAATATTTTTAAAATGCATTTATTATCATCGACGAAATATTCTATTTTAACCGATTAACCGATCAAAATTAAATTGATCAGTTAATTCGATCAAAATGGTTAAATAAAATTTGAGTGAAAAAAAAATATTTAATTAATTTCTATTTTATTTATTTATCAATTATTAATAAATAATAATTCCTAAATAATATAAAAGAGATTTTTAAAATAATTTTTATTTTTGTTTTAAAAATAAAAAATAATTTAAAATATTTTTAAAATATATTTATTATCGACCGACAGAATATTCTGTTTTAACCGACCAAAATTAATTCGATCGATTAATATCGAAATAATTAAATTAATTTAATCAAAACGATTAAATAAAATTTAACCAAAAAAAGAGATTATAAGTTTTAATGTATAAATCGAACCGATTATTTCGACCGTTTGCTCACCTCTGTATGTGTTTGTTCCCTAAAATGCGTTGCAAACATATCCCTTATTTCCTTTTAACAACAAATTAAAGATGAAATGTAATATTTTATCTGTAAGTGTGTTATATATTACTTCTTAATTTTTGAATAATCATATTCTTTTCTCTTTTTGTTAGGAGTATTCCTAAATAATTTTGATGTGAAATAATCTGTCCAATCTTCATATTCAAATGGGATAATGAACTTGCTTAACTGTCACTAGCTAACTTATTTGGTTGGTTTAATAAAAAAAATGAAAGTCAACGTAAAGGAATTAACAAATTTATATATTAGGGTGTGCTTAGGTTTTAGAAAATGTTTCTTACCATAAATATGATTGGTAAAGTGATACTAATTCGTAAATAAAATATAAGGTATTTTTAAATATATTTATTAAAGGTATTCATTAAATATATTTATTTCGTTGGTGATAATTAATTTTTTAATATTTAAAAATAATAAAATAATTTAAAACAGATTTTTAAATGCACTTATTATCACTGACGGATTTTTACATCGGTAATAGTATTTAAATGTGTTACATATCACCGATAGATTAATTCCATTGGTGATAACTAATTTTTTTTATTTTTTAAAAATAATAAAATAAGTTAAAATAGATTTTTAATGTATTTATTATCACTGACAATCCGTTGGTGATAGCACTTTTAATAAAATAAATTAATTAAAATTAAAAAAAATGAGTCTGAAAAACATGCTATCATCGACGACAAAAAATCCGTCGTTGATACCGCTTTTTCTTGTAGTGTTTTAACCTTTTTTATGATGGCAATTACTCAATGACATGCATTAACAAACGTATATATACTTTTTAATTTATGCACACACTGATACACACGTGCATGCTTTCTAGATAATGGTGGATTCGAATCGAGTCCAGCACGAGTTGAGAGAAACTCAAGCTCAACTCGTGAGTAAAAAACTTATTCGAATTAAGAAAATTGAACTTGAGCTCGACTCGTAAGACGAAATTTAAATTCGATTTCAGCTCACGAACCAGTTCAAACTCGAGCTCGAACCAAGCTTTTCGAAATAAAATAAAAAATATATGTGTTTTGAAAAAAAAATTATGATATGATAATTATCATGGAGTTACACATTTTGTTCACTGTATCAGTATAAAGTTTATTCCACGGTGAACAAATTAAAACGTGTAGTTCTGTTGAATGAATTAACTTATCTTATAGCAAGAAGAGAAAACATTGTGAACAACGTGAGATAATCACAACTAAAAGGAGAAGGCATATGATTCATTCATGAGCAGCAGGCTTGAAATGGATGTTTCTTTGTTATGCGTATTTCTTCGTAGGAAGAAAAAGCTTCTTTTAGTGGGTGAGTGTTTGATTTGGCATCAAATTTCAACGTTCTACAGAAATCTGTATTAATCAAAGAATCACCGTCAATCTCTTAATCCTTTTAATTGATGTTTGTTCCACTCAAGATACTCAGAATAGGTGAAGTTTGCAATCCTTATGTTTTGTGCTTGCATGGGCTCTATAAGTCACTTTTTGTTGTAAACAGCTGGAGTATAATAAAAAATTGATGATGTTTCATAATTTTAGCAGTAATATTATTTTTTTATCTTATATCTATACTTACATTATTATTAAAATTCTTTAAAATTATTAATAAAGTTTTGAATGGATCTAAAATATTGTGGTCTACTCAAAAAATGTTGGTTTTGTAAGCTTTTTCACAAACCATTAATTCTTTTTAGGGAAAAAAATAAATTTACCCTCGAGATTTTATTGTTGTGTCTATTTTACCCTCAGTTTTCAATGAATGTCAATTTATCCATGAATGTTTTGTTTCAGCTTAATTGGAACTTCTATCTAGATCCGTTCATTAAAATTGATGTAAGATAATAAGAATTGATGGTAAATAATACACGGATTTGGACGGAATACTCAATTCAATCGAAATAAAACATTCAGGGTAAATTGATATTCATTGAAAATTGAGAGTCAAATAGACACAACGGTAAAATCTCGAAGATAAATTTATTTATCTTTCTTTCTTTCTAATCTTAAAAATCAAAAGAGCATCAAAGGTCAACTTGTGTCCAAATTAATGACATTTTCGTATTATGTCAAATTATTCATATTTTAGATCTTATCCGATCAAAAATTTTTAACTTTATGAGCTTTTCTACAAATCATTAATTCTTTCTGATTTTAGAAATCAAAAGAGCATCAAAGGCTAATTTGTATTCAAATTAATGATATTTTCATATCATTCCCTACTTCCCTTCCATGACAACTTTTTCGTTTTTAGGTATAAGCCTGCGCAATACTTTCTAACAATGTGAAGATACTCTTCGATCATTTGAAGAATTTTTTTTCAATTGAATTATTTGGTAAATATCATATCAACATCATGAATTACGTGTCATTCATTAAATGATGTATTTAAAAAAAAAATTTCTAAATTACAGAAAAAGATCTTAATCTTTTCTAACAACATTAACACCCCCTCGCTCCTCAAAACTATTTGCTTCAATTTACAACTTCATTGCTTTTATTTATGTCAATATTCCCTAGAACTTTAGAGTGATGTGAAAGGAGTTAACAAAGGAGTACAAAATCCTTTGCGCGCCCACTTTAAAGTTTCCCATTCATTTAGTGCTAGTGGCTAACAAAAGAGAACCGAAACCCACCTTTCTTATTCCTGCTGAAATTCGTTGGACATGTGACCAAATGAATTGTTTGTTTTTCAGATGGAGCTTCATGCAAGAATCTGATGCAAGTAGATCGTTAAAACCCGTTCAGTAATTCATGTTTCGATCAAGCCAACCTTATAATTAATTTCCTCCTCTTTTTTATCTAAAAAAAATTATAATTTTTTTCACAAACAAATAACCAGCCAACAAGATGACTATAACATAATCCAATCGATAACCAATTTAAGGAAAAAAAATATTTCTCTCCAACAACCTAGGCACGTGAGAAATATTTTCTGTTAACTAGATATCATAAAGAGTGTGGGTCACCGGGTCAATGGTTCTATACTTGTATGTCAAGCGGTTGAACCAGACAATAACTAAAAAATTAAAATTATATAATAGTTTTATTATTATAAAAATATAAATTTTGTTACATTAAAATTTTATATTAATTTTTTTTGTAAAAATAATAGTATTATATTTTTAATCACAATCATAGTTAAATTTAAATGAAATTTGATGATCACTTATTTTGAAAGAGTCACTTTGAACTCATATAAGAATATATAATTTTTAGAGTTTATGTATTAATTCTTATAGTCTAATAAGATATATAAATAATTATTTATTATTTTTTTTATGATAATAATAAAGTGAAGGTCTAATATTTGGATTATGATTTACATGTCCCTTCTATTTGATTAGGAAAAAGAAAAAGAAAATAATGTGTCTGTGGCCATTAGTTGGCATTGACTAGTATTAAAAAAATTTAGGTCAAAAATCTTCATAAATTTAAAATCGTGGTAGCATTATAAAATATTATGTTTTTAACATATAGGTCTCAAGTTTGGATCTTTTCACCCGTACTCAAAAGTTGAATGTTGTAAACAAAAATTACACTGGTCAGACTTCGCGATCAACGGTTCATTCATCGAATCAATCAGATCAACTGGCTCGTATATATCCCCTGAGCAAAATAATCCAATTTTAGAATTAAACAAGTCAAACCTTTGGGTCATCGGTTCATTAGTTGGATCAGTCGAGTCAATTGGTTCACATTGTTTCACTGTGTAAAATAGTCCAGTTAATTAGAAAACCAGACGGTTAAACCTTCAAGTCTTTGGCTTATTGGTGTTGTGGGTAAATCCACTATCCAATCAGAGGATCACACATAGCTCAACAAAAGGCAAGAATTATTTTACAAATTATAGGGAACGTATGATAAATTCTTGCTCAAAGGCAAAAAAAAAAAGTAATTTTACACCAAATTTTTAATCCAATCTTAACCATGGATCAGATAATCATCCAATGGTTGAAAGAAGGTTATCTTTAATATTGGATCAACCTCCTCACTATACAAAGGAGGCTTATAATTTCGTTTTCATGTTCGAAAAATCTAGAGTTTCTCGTAAAAACTTCGTCTCTTTAAATAGTTCATGTTAATTTTCATTTATCTTAAATCTATTAAATGTATTGATTTGAGTGTCGAATAGTTTCTTTAAAGATTTAACTTTGGATCCTCATTAAGTGTCTTTTTAATTGTTGGATAGATATCTTCAGTAACCCACTAACCCTCGCTCACACGTTTTAGAGATTCTTCATATGATACACAATATTATCATATTACTCATTTAAAATGAAAAAAAATATTTAATACATTGGACAACTAATCTACACATTAGTAAAAATTGAACTTGAGTTTTAATATCGGTAATAATAGTTCTTTTCGAATAAGATTAAAATGTTAAAAATGGTGGATTTATCAATAATAAATAAATCTGTGGAAAAAGTATAATGAAAGCTGATCTCATTCAAGAACAAAGTTGAACTACTATAAGCTCGATGACATGGTCAAACAAATTTTCTGAATAGATTAACTTGCACAGCAATTTTAGTCAAACGAGGTTTCAATATAGCCTAGTGTTAATTAATTTGCTGATTCAAGTTTGCTTAATTAATTCCCTTTCTCTTATAAAAAAAAAAAAATTCCTTTTCTAGTAAAAAAATTGCCTAATTATAATGCATTAATCTTGGGAGTGAAACACCAACTTATCAAACGACTTAGGGCATAGATAAATGTTTCACCGTGAGGGTCCTAGGTATCTTTCATCTTACGCCGCAAGATCTACAGCCTTTGTCCGTGGTCCCAAATTTAGACCGTGGATTGATGTCGACCCTTTCCACTTTCTTGGGCCACAGAATACCAACACTATTTTCAGTGACAGTATAGTAAATATAAATATTATATATTAAAAAAATGTCTGCTAGCTTACAACTCTTTTTTTTTTTTTTTTAATTTAGCAATTTACATTAACTTTTTGTATATCGAAATATCTTCAATAATTTAAATTTTTATAATACATATATAAAGATATTATAATAATTTTATAAATACATCTATTTAATTTTTTTATCTTCGAGTTTTTTTGATACTATCGAGCTTAGTCGAAAAATCGCACCCCAATGTCGTTGGAAAGTTTTTGTCTAGATCTACCAATAGGATCCAGAAGCTCTCGTCACCATTGACTCTCCACCTTCATGTGCTGTCGATAACTCCATTGTAAATTGAGGGGACATTTTTTAGATCTACACCATTTGAGATGTATTTTAAAAAACTGACGCCATCATTAAATTAAAAATTGAATTTTTAATCAGACTGTGAAATATGGATTGAAAGGCTATTGGAATCCGGCTTGTGAAGCCACACGTTGAGGACGTTCACCTTTTGCGAGTTGGCCTCGCCCCAACACTCACCATTTTTTAAAATTTTTTTTATTAAATTATTAAAATAACTTTAATTTTTTGTATGTGTTCAATAGTATTCTAGTCTACAAAAGTTGGTGTACATAGCTAAATTAGAACCAAAGGGCTTTGGTTGTAAGTTAGTATCCCTCTTTATGAATTTGTCCATTTAGAATACAAGTTAGCATTATACTTTAAATTTTTTTTACCACAATATCTTTGATACATCATCAAAGTGGTGATTTTTTTGGCATATATTATTTTTTCTCTATTATTATCTATCCAGAAAAACGATGGCGCATGAGATGCATGTGTCTGATTGTGGTGAACTTACACTATCGCTGCTTGATGGTTCGTTTGTTTGACAATTTTCAGTTCGATGTGGTGGTGGTGATTTTCGGTAATACTTGTAAAAAAAAATGTAGATTTAAGTCGAGTCCCTTCCATTTACACGAATAACACGTGGGGGTGACCAAGCCAATGGAGAGCTGTGCAATCAGTGCTAGATTGTAGATCATCGGAAGCCGATTCTAATAGTATCGATGATGCACTTTTTCGATCACCCATGGATCGTAAGTCGCAAATTAAAAAGTCTTCAAAAGTTAAATAAGTTTATTAAATTATCGTACAACCCTTATAGGTTTACATTATCATCAATGACATTTTCTTTTCACAAAGTAAAAATAACTTTTTTGTATTTTTTAGTCAAATAAATAATTTTTCATACAATTGAAGAACATTGCTTTTTTCTTTTCTTTACAAGAATTAACAAAAAAATGTATACTAATTTCAGTTACAATTGTTCTTTATGTGTTTTTATATTTTTTAATTGATGTATGATTTTCTTATTTTCAATACTATTAAAAAATATTTATTTTAATATATGTAACAAATCAATCATTCAGCCGTTGATCTCTCTATACGATTATGCATTCAATTCTTTATAATACTTATCCCAAAATGTTGAATAATTTAAACATAAACACTTGTTTGGAAAATATTATTATTTTTCAAATAAGATAAAGTTTTACGGATGAGGTAATTTGTGAGCAATTCACATTTAGGCTAAATAATTTACACAAACCCAAATTTTTTTAAATGAATGAAAAAATTACATTAAGTTTAGATAAATTTTAATACTAGGGGATAAATTTTTTTTTTTTTCAAAAGTTATGTGAGGACGGGTGATCCACTGCCCCTAATATAGATCCGTCCGCGGACTGTTTCAAAAGACTAAGAGAGCCATGGCTTAAGTGCTTAACATATCTGGTTAATAGGTTTTCTTTTAAAAAATTACTATTACAGCGAATCAATTAAAAGTGAGGCATCTTTTAACATGGGCATATTAGAGCTATAAATTTTTTATCTCTAAAAAAATCATTATAGTTAAAACTGTCGTCATTTATGTGATGCGTGCATTTGGTTTTAACGATTATTATTTTGTTAGGAGCGATGATATCACGAATTCGATTTTTTAGAATTAATATGAAATTAAAAAAATTAATTAATAATAAAAAAATTAAATAATAATTTTAATATTTATTTTTTAAAATTTTTAAATAATTATTATTTAATTTTTTAATAATTACATTTTATCAATTTTAGGATAATTTTTAAAAATTATTACCATTTTTTTTTAATGATGATATTAAGCTCATTAAATGAACCATCAAAATCGATTTCCGTTGATTCTCTTGAGCAAATTCTTACCATGCGTGCAAATTCAAGTTTTAACTTACTATCATTTTTACTTTTAAAAGAATCATTATTTGTACGCTATGATTCTTTTTGTTGGCATAAAAGTCACTATTGTTCTTCCAATTAAAAAGAAGAAAAAAAAAATCATTATCGTTTCTTTTCATGAAAAGAAGAAAGCTTTCCCTGTTTCTGTTAGGAATTTGGGAGGAATACTTGTATAGATGAAGTTGTCACTTTATTGGTAATTTTCACACATGCAATGAATACATTATCAAGATGATTAATTGTGATTCATCAACACATGAAATGTTATCATAAATTAATCGATCACGATCACGATAGATTATATATGTCACAAGTTAATCCTCAAATTTCCTATAAGAAACAAATTAATTCTGAAATAGATTAATTGCCAATTCATAAAACATATTCCACAAAAATGATTAATAATTTGTTAATATGTTTAAAAAATATTAATGAATTTATAGTGACTAACAGCTAATAATTTTATGAGTGATGATATTATTATGAACCCGGTTCTGTGGGAGTTCATTAGTAATCACATGGAAATTGAATAATAAATTCAATTTTTTAATTTTTTTAAACAATTACTATTTAATTTTCTCATGATTATCAGTGAACTTTTTTTAATTTCATGGGAGTTATTAAACCAGACCTGTGGTATAACTATTGATAAACAGAATCGGATCCCTAGTATCACCCCTTGTAATCTTATAATATAAATGTTATTAAGTATTAAATAATGTTTCTTTGACTCATTTTTTTGTTTGTTAATTTATGTTAGTTGTATAGAATTATGGTCATCAAAATCGCAGCTACAACTCACAAATTAGTTTTAATTTCAGCAACTGGAATGTAATTTTTACTTGGCACAAATTTGTATTTCATTATTTTCAAATTTGTTGAAATGACATTAACATATTAATTTTTAAAAAAATCTATGATTCACCTTAAAATATCAATTTCGCATCATCAAGCAGTCCCAAAATGAATTTATTTGAAAATTAAAATTTTAACTAGATATTATTTTTCATGATAACCAAAGTACCATAGTGTTAAAATATTTTCAAGTGATAATGATAAGTTTAATAATTCTATTTATCAATTATTCATCTCAAAAAATTTTATGACATAAATTTTTAAGTTATTTGAATTCATATTTTCTATAAAAAAAAATAAAAAACATGCATTATCATTTTAATTTTCAAAATAGAAAATTCGTCTTTGATTTTCTTTTATGATGGTCTTTGATATTCATTTATTTGAGATGTGAGATTATTTAATTTTATAAAAAAAACATATCAACAAATTTTTCTTTTAAAATATTTAATTTTCTTTTATGACGGTTTTTATTTTTATTTTTTCGAAGATGCGATAAACAATGATATCATAATATTTTAAAATATAAAATATATGAAGTAAAATTTGTTTTATATCATATAATATAATATAAATCCATTTAAAATACACTTTTAACAATTTTTGAAAAAAGAACTACGATTTTTTTTTTAAAAAAAACCTAAAAATCATTGTTAAATACGTTCCATCCCTAATACCTTTATTTTTTAAAAGTAACATTTATGATACCTAAAAGTACTTTGGTCATATGAAAAGTAATATCCAGTTAAAATTTTGATTATTCAAAGAAATTCATTTTGACGCTAATTGATGATGGAAATTGGTATTTTGATACGAATCCTGAATTTTAAAAAGGTTTAGTATGTTAGTGTCATTTTAATAAACTTGAAGGTATGAAAAGTAATATCCAGTTAAAATTTTGATTATTCAAAGAAATTCATTTTGACGCTAATTGATGATGGAAATTGGTATTTTGATATGAATCCTGAATTTTAAAAAGGTTTAGTATATTAGTGTCATCTTAATAAACTTGAAAGTAGTGCAGTATAATTTGTTTTTTATACTATTATATTTCTCAAATTTGTTCTTCCTTAATTTTACACAGTATTATATATTGCATTGCATTATTACATTAAATTAAATAATGTAATCTAAAACATAATTTCAGACAAACCCATGCTTTGCACAGACTCATAGCAGATATATATTTTCTAATGTTGCATATGTTGGGAATTGGATAGAGATGTGGCCAAACTGGTAAGGTATGGGATCCAATAACAAAATATACCATGTGCATCAAGTACCAACAGGAATACTTTCACAGAATCTGGGTCTCTTTTGCTTCCATTAATGCCCTCAAATTAGTGTACATTTATAGGAGACAATTTAAATGCTTATTTGGATCCTCTTTATATTTGCATTTGCAATAACAAAACATACCATATGCATCAAGTACCAACAGGAATACTTCACAGAATCTGGGTCTCTTTTGCTTCCATTCATGCCCTCAAATTAATGTACATTTATAGGAGACAATTTAAATGCTTATTTGATCCTTTTTATTGGCAATAAAGAACAGATTGTAAATTTCGAGCCGAATAACGTTTCGTTTTATATGTTTTGATTTTGATTTGTTTCAGTTTTTCGTTTCGGTACTTTGTTTCGGATTTAATGATACTTTCAAGTAAGTAACTGTATTTAAAAAATATATACAATTATATAGATATAAAGCATAATAAAACTATCATTATTCAAATATATGATAAAGATGATGTATTAACCAAAACTAAATCATAAATTCATAATTACAATCTAAAATTCAAATATTAATACAAATCATCATTAAGTATATGCTATTTTAAAAACTACTAATCCAAAACAATGTTAACTAAAAATATTTAGCATTTACATATCAAAATTTATAAATTTAATTAAATACGTCATTGTCAAAAAAAATAATGTAAAAACAAATTTAAACCAATGGGGAGGATAGAAGAAAACTTATAAATAAATAAAAATCGTATAATGTTATTGTTAATGTCGAAAATTTGTAAGATGAGCTCACCGATCCTTGTGCACATGAAGAAGACATAATAATTATTTTGCTTTCTCTTACTTTAGTTGACTAACTTGGGTGTCGGAAAGTCCTCTCAGGGCATCATCTTTGGGGGATTTTTAGTTTATGTGTTCTTCATGTGCACATTGGTTTGTGAGCTCGTCTGACATATTTTCAACATTAACAATTATGTTTCGACCAAAATAAGGTGTTTTGTCATTAACAAAAGTGAAAATTCAAGAAGTCCAATTGTCAAAATTAAAATTTTAAAGATTTAAATGTAATTTAAATTTTTTATATTTGTTATGGGCATGTTTGCAAGGCTGTCAATTATGTGGCTCCTGAGTTAGCTCAACAAGTTAGGTTAATTTCTGATATTTTTATTTGGATTTCTGTTTTTTTGTTGTTGTTGTTGCTTATCTTTAGAGATATTTCAGATTTAATAAAAAATGGTTTATTTTCATCAAAAAGATATTAATGTAACGAGTTAAAACTTTAGGCTCTCATACCACACAGTCTTATGTTCCATTTTCATCACTATATATGTTATTTTTTCAATTTATTGATTATTTCTCTCACTATAAAACTTGTATTAGTATTGTCAGTTTTTATAATAACATTACTTCATTAAAAAGAAAAAAGAAAAAATCAGTTAGCTAGGTGGACGGGAGACTTTGAATTATTTGAAGATTGCAGACCAAGGAAAAAGTATGTAAAGAATAAAAGAGAAAAATTAAATTCATAGAATGTGGAACATGTGATATGCTTTGCTTTCAAGAGTTAGTGCACTTATTCTTTCACCTGAAATTAGTTGATGATATATATATATATATATATGTTGGTTAAGAAACATTCATCACTTTGCGGATCAGTATCCTTGTATAACATTAGGGTTTGTTGTATCATTACTAGGAGGGATGGCAATGGAGCGGGCAATGAGTGAAGTTGGATTCTCTATTCCCATCTTCATTAAGCTTGTGGGAAAAAAAAAATTTCTCCATCCTTGTCTTCGAGGATGAAAGGGAGAAATTTTTTTTCCCAATCTCGGTTCTCCATGGAGAATCGGGTCATCGTGGAGAATTTTTTGTAGCAAAACTCAAGTCATAAGACCATGTAAAATTTAAACTATTTTAAGCCAATAGCCCATAAAAAGAGGATTTTTAAAAGTCCAAGTTGGGTAAGACCGAAAATTTTAACACTTTGACTTTTTAAAGTCTAAGTTGGTCTTGTAGGCATTAAGAAATAGAGTGCTATAAAAGAGGAAATGCAAGCCGTATTTATAAAAGATAAAGTGCAAGTGGTATTTATAAGAAATGAATTTAATAAATTATCATTAAGACATAAATTATCATTTAAGTTAAAATATTTGAATCGAAATTCAATAAATTCATTTAATGAAAAAATATAAATTTAAGATGAAAAATATAATATATTATTTATAGGGTTCGAAGAATTCGGGACGGGGACCTATATTCCATCCCCGTCCCCACCAGGGCAACGGGGAAATAATTTGTCCAATCTCCATCTTCGTCTCCAAACGAGACGAAATTTTTTTAAAATTAGGACAGCGTGGGATGAGACCCGCGATTTTGAACAAAATTATCCTCCCTAATCATTACCTACAAGGGGGGGGGGGGGGGGGGGGGGAAGAAAAATTTGCACTGAGTATTAGTGCTCCAATTATTAAGCATGCCCAACTTTTCAATCTGTCTATCATCTAATAAAAAAAATAAAAAAAAAAGACTTATCTAATGACCTAAATTGACAATTTATATAGGAATGATGAGCTTCATTGACTAACGTTTTTTATTTGAATTTTTTTTTCGTTTGAAAATTAAAATGAGAATCAAGTTTATAATTAGATTATATATTATTATGATAAATTTAAACTTTTTCAATTTAATGATATGATATTTAACGATCACTATGAACTTGACTCCATTTACATTCTTAAACAAAGATAATCCAAATCTTAAAATGATAATCTAGTATCTCATTAGAATGTTAAGCAACTTTAATGACTTTCTTGTTCGGGAGAGTTTATATTTTAGGTTATATTTATTATAAACAGAAATTAACCCAAACATTCTTTAAAAAACAAATAGTTTATGTTCATTAAAATTTAAATTTATCTAACAAAAACTGTTTTTAGTATTTTATTGTATTTTTATTAAATACTAAACTGTTTATAGCTTCACAACTATTTTATTATAAATCATTTTTAAAAAGTAAATTACGTTAACCTCCCTAAGGTTAGTCCATGATTATACTTACATCAAATAGTTTTTAGAATATACATTTACTTACATGCCGTTAGCTTTTCATTAGTCAATTGTTCAAAATTCAATCAAATCTTATGTCAACTCATCAAAACTTATTAGACACTTGACTTTACCCTTAATAATTCTAAAATTTAGTCAAAGTTTGGATGCTACTTGGATAAAAGATTTGATTGAATTTTGAAATTATTAATTAGGGTAAAGTCGGGTTTCAAATAAGTTTTGATGAGTTAATGTAAGGTTTAACTATATTTGAATAATTGACTAACGAAAAGCTAACAAAAAGCTAACAACAGATAGATAAATATATATTCTCACAATTAGTTAAGGTAAGTATAACCATAGACTAATCTCATATAGATCAATGTAATTTACCATTTAAAATACTATAAACTAAAATATAAATGATTTTTACTGTTATATCAAACGTGTGTGATTGTAGTCTAATTCTACATTTTTCTTTCTTGAGGGTAATTTAGATCAATTTTCAACACCCACATTCTTAATTTTATTTACTTACCATCTAAATATCCTAATGTTTGTTCCTTGAAATTGTACCATATATATGAAAATTGCTCCAGCATAGTCAAATGACATATATTTCATGGTTGAATCTATGTCACTGACAACGAAAAGACAGATTAGAATATTTTTCTATATTTGCATAAAAGACGACGCTTGTAGGTCTGGCACTAACGTGACACTGCATATGAATTGACCGAAAGTACGAAGTTATTTATGGAAAGGGTACAACTCTTGTCAACTTATGAAGCCCACAGCTTTCTCTTGGGTCCTGGTTAAAACTTAAAAAACTTATTTTAAGTAGAAGCCCGTTGTTTTGGTAACTTCAAAAACCATTAATGTACCGTTTGATTGGGTTTTTAAAAAATAAAGTTAAGTCGAATATCTTGAAATTTAAAATTTTAATTTTAAAAACTTGAATTTATATCAAATATAAAAGTTTTATGATGTAGTTTTTTTATTAAATGTTAAATTACTTTTATTTCTATATTTGTTTCACTAAAAATTCTTTCATTTTTTTTAACTTTAAACTAAAACTACAACTAAATTGAATGATATTTAAACTTGCAATGAAATGACCAATTATTTTTGAGAATGCTGATGCCAAAAAAAAGGTAAGGGTATAGTTCTTATAAAAGATCTCAATAGTGGTCATGTTCATATATTCACGTCAGTTTGGTACACAAACATATGTAAAGAAAGCTATTTGGGATTTGGTTCTCCAGAAAGGACCCTCTGAAGTAAAAAAAAAAAAAAAAAAAAGCTGTAGAAATACTGAAGGGAAAGAGAGAGGGAGCCAAAGTAGTTCTGGTTATTAAAACTTGTCCTTATAATGTTTGGATCCTTTATATAGGCAACTGATGATTGGTTTTAGATGGGCTCCACTGATGATGTTATCACGTTTCCTTAGTTCTGCCAGACGTGACTTGTGCGTTTTTGAGTGCATGGGTTGGCCTTCGAGGATAGTATCCCCATGTTTTTAGGCCCTCCAAACGTGATCTTAACGTCTTGGAGTGTATGAGTCCACTGTTAGAGATGATAGCACACGCCTTTAAGTCTGTAAGTGTAACAACTTATCCCGGGTTGGCCCACCCCAAGACGGTGTTGTCATATTTTGAAAATCTCAGCATGACACATATATGCAACAAGAAAAATAACACCAATATAAATTTTTACATCAATCCTCAACCCTCAACAGAGGAGATACATCATTCTGATATTGACTTAAACATTATATACAACATAATATGCATAAATATTTACAAATAAATTTTTATTTTATTTTCTCATTAGTCTGAAAATGTGGACACGTACGTGGCTTACAGAAAATAATTTTGTCTGAACCTCAACTCACCAAACTATTTGTCCTACCTGCTACCTGAAATCATTGTACAATGAGAGATGAGCTTCACAAGCTCAGTAAAATAAATTTACTATAAATATTCAATTTGTATAAGTAGTATTTTAATATTTAATCATTTATATCTCATATAACTTGATAATAATATTATACTATCACTACACATATCATAAGTCTCATTCTCTATCAATCTCTTGTTCTTATATATTTGTTCACCTTACGACCATCAATTATCTCATGATTACCTCGTTATGAGGTTCACAGCCTATAGTCTACCATTTAGATAGTTCTTATCATATTTCCATGTGTTTTTTTCTCACCATAACTGTCTCTTTGTGTGACTCATTCATTTATAAATAATTTACAATAACAAAACAACACTTCAACATTTTAGTAATAAAATCAATATTTAAAATAGATGCAATGCATGAATTATTATTAGGGAACGTCTTCTCATATATCGACATATTTTTATCTTAGACCGGCTGCCTTCTCAGTTCTTTTATTTTATTTAGACTGGCTCCCTCCCAGTTTTTTTTTATTTTCAGCATATACCAGCTGTCACGGTTTTCATTTACTTCTAACATATACCGGCTGTCACGGTTTTTCATTTAGACCAGCCCCCTCCCGGTTCTTTTATTTCATGCATATACATATGAACAATGATATGGAATATGCATATGAATAATAATATAAAAAAAAGCATGTATTCAAACATTTAATTTAGCTATCCTGCCTTTTCTCAAATTACTATTTGATCAATTTCACTAATTTCTTCTCCTCATATATCACATCAATTTATCAACATCACTCATCAAGAATTTGATTTATCACAATCATTATTAAATCGACTCATTATTCCAATAATATTACTTCTCATAAAATAATTCTCTATACATCAACTATTCCTATCATACCTATCAACCAACTTTTATCTATCACCAAATCATAAGTTAATGATTTATTCAAGTATTATCACTATATATTTTATATTTATCTTGATTACTTTAAGTAAATCTAACTTACCACGTAGCACTTAGAGTTACCTGTGGATCACCTCTTTGCCTTTCTTGCTCCTCTCAACAATTTTTTTCGGTTGCTGATTGTCAACACCTGACATAATATTTATATTAAATTTCTAATTTATTCTTCAATTCTTCCATAAATTACATTCTTTGAAAATTCTCACTTTGAATTCCAGGAAATTTCATGTATGCTAAATTTCAAAAATAAACTTCACGTTATTACCTTCTATTTTTCTTAAAGCTTCCCGTGATTCTCTATAAAATTCTCTCGTATTTTGCTCTTTCAACCTTTCTTTCAGTCCCCAAGTTTTTAAAGAAAGAGAGTAATTTGAATCGTAGTTGAAAGAAAACCAAACAAGATTTGGTAAGTAATTAATAAAAAAAAACCTAAAATTATATATATATATATATATATATATATATATATATATATATATATATATATATATATATATATGTGTGTGTGTGTGTGTGTGTGTGTGTGTGCAAGCTTTTGTTAAAAAAGAGCTCAACACTCCCACCCTCAATTGCTGCCACGAACCAATGTGTTGGCCAACATACACAACCTCCCTTTTCTCTTGCCATCTGCTGCCATGTTTTTTTGTTTTGTTTGTTTGTTTTTTTTACTTTTACTTTTACTTTATCTTTTTCATTTTCTTCTTCTTCAACTTCATGCATTCCATGAAATTTTGTTTTGTTTTTCTATTTTCTTTGTAACTACGCCCCCACACGTCTAGTTTTCTTTTAAGAATTATTTTATTCAATACTAAATCCTTCACGTGTATATGTGTGTGTGTGTGTATATATTTATATATTATTTTAATTTAATGTCATATTTATCAAATTACTTCTTTACCTATACTTTAAGAACACGGGTATTACAGTAAGTCCATCATTACACCTTGGGAGTCTTACCCTTACACCACTTTAGGTATACTAAACATCATTATCTTGTAGCCACATGTTCAAATTTTATTGGAACAGGTATTTTTACCCATATCATATGCCCATCGCGCTCTTGAAAATTGGGAGGGTTTTCAAAGGGAGCAAAGTTCTTTATGCTTCCCTTCTCTTAGTGTAGATTTTAGGGGTTCCTGTAGAATTGGATGGAATTGTGTGGCTATGGGAGCCTTAATTCCTCTTTGGTTCGGGCTTCATAGGCTCAGTGGAATTGTGTGATTGTGGGAGTCTTGATTCCACTTCAATAAGAATTGTGTGGTTGAAACATTAATTCCTTTTCGGTTCAAGCTTCGTAAACCTTAGTGGATTTGCATGGCTGTGGGAGCCTTAATTTCATTTCTGTAGCTTTGATGGTTGTTTAAGGTTTATATTAGATATCAAACTCTCTAAGTTCTACAAAACAGTTCAGTAGTCTTTTCGAGATGTCTGGCTTATGCAGTACTTGCCTCAGCGGTTGATCAGTTAGGACTATGATGGTGTGTGATTGGAACTACGATCCTAGTTGCCTTGATGTAATAAGGATAGTGTAGGCCAATTTCTCGATAGGGAGGTACCGAGTTTTTGCATCTTGGAGGGCCCGAATGACGTAGTAGATAGGACTTTGTCTCCTATTTTTTTCTCGTATCAAAATTGAAGCAATGGTTACGGGGCCCACTGCGATGTAGAGAAACAAATCCTCTCCTTCAATAGGTTTGGTCAGGAGAAGGGGTGAGCTAAGGTAGTCTTTGAGTTCTTCGAAGGCTGCTTGGAATTCTTTAGCCCATTCAAAGTCTTTGGCCTTCTTTAGTGCTTTGAAGAAAGACAAGCATTTCTTGATAGATTTAGACATAAAGCAGTTAAAGGAAGTAACACGCCTTGTTAGATTTCCATGATGTTATAAAGGGGACTCATCCAAGATTGATTTGATTTTCTAAAAGTTGGCTTTTCTTCCGCGGTGTGTTACCATGAACCCAAATAATTTGCTTGAAGTGACTTTGAAGGCATATTTCCCTGTGTTGAGCTTCATTTGGTATTGCTTAAGAATTTCAAAGGTTTCTTTGAGGTCGGATATATGTTATGTTGACTACGCAATTTTGACGAGCATGTCTTCAAAGTAGACTTCTCTGTTCCTTCCGATCTACTCTTTGAAGAGTTTATTGACCAATCGTTGATGGGTTTCCCTGACTTTTTTTGAGATCAAATGGCATGACCTTGTAGCAATAAATACCTTTGTCAGTGATGAAGATAGTTTTTGACTAGTCAGACTCGTGCATGAGGATCTGATTATAGCCTTAGTAAGCGTCCATGAAATTAAGTAATTCATAGCCTTAGTAAGCGTCCATGAAATTAAGTAATTCATATCCCGAAGTGGCATCAACTAACTGGTCTCAGTAGTGGAAAGATATCCTTTAGGAATGCTTTAATGAGGTCGGTGAAGTCGATGTAGATCCTCCACTTTCCATTTGCTTTCTTCACCATTACCACGATGGTGATCTAATCATAGTAGTTGGCTTCCCGGATGAATTTCAGCTGCTAGAAGATTATCAACTTCTTTTTCAATGGCTTTTGGTCGCTCAGGGGTGAATAACCTCTTTTTTTGCACTATTTCCTTATTTTTTGGATCCACGTTCAGCTTGTGAACTATGATTTCAAGATCGATCCTAAGCATGTCAGATGTTGAACAAGAGAATACATCTTGATTTTTTCGGAGGAAGAAGACCAATAGGGTTTAGAGTTCTTTGGATATGTTAAATCCGATTTGTATGGTCTTATGACCTTCTTCTTCATTCAAAGGGACAATGATTAGCATTTTTTATGGGTTAGCCCTCAGAGCTTTGAGTTCGTCCCTTAGATCTTCAATTTCCAAAGGTAAGGCCTTAATTTTTTTGTGCCCCTTAATGGTGCTAAGGTAACATGATTGGAATGTTGTTTGGTTTCCTCCAACTTCTCCGACGTTGTTTTTGGTGGGGAACTTCATCTTAAAGTAGTAAGTGGAGATTACCACTTTCATGGCATTTTGGCTTAGTCTCTTAGGAATAGTGTTGTAGGAGGATGGCTGTTTTTTGACCATGAAAGATATCATGATCGTGGTTTGTTAAGGAGCTGACCCTGCAGTAACTTGTAAGACGATGCTGCCCTCTAGGAGTATTGGTTCTCTCGAGAATCCATAGAGTGAAGAGGTTACCGACTTGAGCTGGTCGTCATTAAGCTTTATCTTCTAGAATGTGTCATATTATAGAATGTCAGTCGAGCTCCCGTTATCGACCAAGATTCTTTCTACGTTGTAGTTTTCAATCACTAGTGTGATGACCATAACATCATCATCGGGAGTTTGTAGCCATTCCAAGTTATTATCAGGGAAAGAATCAGTTGATTTGTCTTAATCTTCTTGTTCGGTACACTGACAAAGAGAAATAATTTGGTATAGGTATTTTTTGCTTGTAGGGATTGTCTGCCAGCTGCTAAGCCTTCGAAGATGGTTTTTATTGTGCTGTCGATGGTGGTTTGATATTTTATATAGCCCTGTTAGCGTCTTTCATTCCAAACCTTTCTCTTTGAACTCTCCCTAGGGCTTTGACTAGGACCTCGCTTGGGGCTACACCTAGGGCTGCATTTGGGGGCATGTCTAAGATTTCACCACGATCGATCCCTTTTGTTTCCTCGGAATGCTGGGGGCCAGATGTATTCCTTTAGGTATCCTCTTTGGATCAGAGATTCTATTTGATTTTCGAGTGCGTGGCATTCCTCTGTGTCTTGCTTGTAATCGCTGTGGAAGCGGCACCATCTAGTTCTGTCTTTGTTTGCGTTGGTGTTCAGGAGCTTTGCGGACCAACGAAAAAATCACGATCTTGGATGTTCATTAGTATGTTCCTCCTAGGGGTGGTGAGTAATGTGTAGTTTTCTAACATCTGTGGAGTCTTTTTGTTCCCTTCTTTGTGAAGTTTCTTCCTCGGTTTGGCTAATTCCTTATTTCATTTTTCTCTACCTTCTTCTCGTTCTCTTTGAAAAGTTTAATCTTTCTCGGAGAGTATGTATTCCTTGGCTCGAGCAAGGATTTTGTTCATGTCATTAGCTGGGCATATAGTAAGTTTAGAGTTGAAGGTTCATGATCTGAGTCCATTCTTGAATGCAACCGTTTAGATTTTTTGGTATAGGTCAGGAATTTCCCACGTTGTTGAATTAAAGTGTGAGATATATTCGTTAAGCTTCTTACTTCTTTATTGGATGATGTTGAAAAGGCTCTTAGATGTCTTCCTCAAACCTTTACTACAGAGGAAGTGCGCGGCAAAAACGTGACTTACTTCTTTGAAGGAGCTGATACTACTGGGTTTCAAGTGAGAATACCAGGTGCTGGCAACTTTCTGTAGCATTAACGGGACTGCTCTGCACAAAACTGCATATGGATGGCAAAATCTTGGTTTTGTATAGTTGGAGATGTTCCATAGGGTTAGTGGTGCCATCATAAGCCTTAATGATTGGCATCATGAAGTGTCGAGGAAGCAGTATGTCGAGGATTCCTTGTATGAATAATGGATTCCTTGGAGTCGAGTTCGTCCAGGATATTGGTTCCTCGATTTTTAAAGGTGTCTCTTATTTGTTTTGTTCATCTCTTCTGGCGCCTCCTATCATTACAATATGAGGTTTGGACATTGCAACTGAAGTTTTGGTGCCTCTTTGGCCGAGTCCTATGCTGTAATATCTGAGGCTAAAGGGGAGGAGCCTGCCCCCTGAGCCAGGCAGTTAGGTTAGCCACTAGTTGGGTGAGTTCCACTAGTTGTCCTTAAGTGACTAGAGCATCTAGTTTTGTGTGGTTTTGATAGTGGACGAAAATATTTAATTGAGACCACTGAGTCTGTTGCGACCGCTCGTTGGATGATTTGTTGGGATCTTGGTTGGTTGCAATGTGTTCGGAAATTATTGGGAGCTCAGAGCCTATGCGTTGGTTGCGGCTGGTTGAGATTCGAGTGGCGGCGGCAACAATAGCTACAACGGTAGCATATGTGGTCGCAATGTTTTTGGATATGTTTTTAGGCGGCATCTAGAACATATGAGTCTTGTTGTAATTTCTCACGAATGGCACAATTATGTTGATGCTGAATTTGTGATGGGTGATCCTTTGAACATTGTGGTGCACTTGCACACACTAGAAATACAAAAAAAGCTAAAAAATCGTCAAAGGATCAGAAAGGTTGTGCCTCTAAAGAGACTTTCTGATGCTTAAGTTAGTAGTCTAAAGGCTTAGAGAGAGTATTGAGCAAGAAAGCTAGAAAATTTTCAGAGTTATGTTTCTTTGTGTATCTAATGTATGTAGACTAATTCGTTAGGGTCTGAGTTAGTAAAAACCTTAGTTTAAACTTGAGTTTTGACCTTGCGGTTACATGTATCAAGTGATTCAATTTGTGGTAAGGGTTTTCTTCATGTTTCAGTAGATAGAGATATGAGGAGAGAAAAAGTGTGTTAGTGAGAGACAAAGTGAATGATTGACCGTGAGTGTGATTGTGTAAACAATGTATGTTTTTATGAGGGGCAAGCATGTCCTTTCATATTTTCTGTTAATACATAACAAATCTATCAGAGTTAAATATGGTCAAAGTAGGTAAGTGTATATTTCATAAAAACAAGTATCGCAAGTGTAATCATGAACTAACCTCAAGTATGCTAATGTAATTTACCCTAGTCTTTAAAAAAAAAAATCTAAATTCCTTTTGTCTCATAATTTTTGTCATGTTGTAATATTCATTTGGTTAAATGATTAATTTTTTTTTGTTAATGTTAAATTAACTGCCCTAAATTAATAAAGTATCCAATTTTTGTAAGTACACTTTATAGAGTTCATAAGTTTTTTAAAATTATTTTTAAATCAACAAAATATTTTAAAAAATAAGAGTCAAAATTGGTTTAAAAAGTCAAAACGAACAAAAATTATGAGATGATTAGAGTAATTTGTAAGAAAGTACTTTTATTATTAAATTTAAAAAATAATCTTAATTTAAAAATAATCATTTTAATTTTGACTTGAAAAAGTTTATAACTCTTTTTTAAGTTTGTCAACGCGTCGTGATTTTGTATGAATGTTTCAATTGTGTCAATCAATTCTTAAATGTAAGACTACCCATTCAATTATGGTTTTTGATTTATAATCTATTATATTAATTTACACCAAAAGCTCTTATTTAGTGTTCACCTCTTAAAATATTTAATAAATTCATGCTTAAATAAATAACTAAATATTTAAACATAATTAAATGTGTAACTCAATTTACTCAAAGTCTCTACATTTTCTCTTACGTTTTTCTATCTTCCATTATCTCGTCCAAATTTAATTCTCCACTCTCTTTATCTTTCTCATATTCAACCCACGTTAATTCTCTTTTTCTCCTCGTTTGTTTATTTCTTGGTAAGTTATTTCAATTCTTTTTTTATTCTGTCTTGATTACTCTTTCCTTTTCTCAAGATTTTTTTTTGCAGAATTCGGTTCTCTAATTAATCTGTAACAGAAAACTATACGTGAATTATTATTATTATTGATTGACATGTTAATAAGTGAAAATATAATTTTATTTTTATTATTTCATCACATAGAAGTGTCTGATGAGATATTAGTTTTGCTGACGGAAATTTTATACTCCAACAAGGGCCAACAAAAGCAACAAGTCAGCAAATGATTTTCTTGGGGGAAAAAAGAGAAGAAAAAAACACCAAGTAAAGGAGAGAGAGAGGAATTACTATTAGCCGACCAATTCCACAAAAATTAAAACAAAAAAATGAAATGAAAAAAGAAGAATAGAGATAGGCAGCCCACTGAATGCTGTAGCCCCGACGAACTACAACAGCGGCAGTCTGCTGGATCCACTACGTGCTTCAACAGTGGCATCCCGCTGTTGGGATTTGTGCAAGAATTAAGAAGAAGATTTAACAATTTTCTCTTTTGGTTGTTTTTTTGGTAATTTTTTTTTAAAATTGGATTTTATGCAAAGAAGAAATTCAACAATTTTCTCTTCTTTTTTTTTTCTTTCAATTTTTGAACTTTACTATTTTAGGGGGGATTCGAAGTATTTTCTTAAATTTCTTAAATACGGGTTTTGTATCATAAATGATTGCTAGGGTGTTTTAGTATAAAAATGGTAATTTTCTTTTTATGGTTAAATTTATAGGTAAATTTTTTACTGTCAAAAATATAAATTTGCCACAATAAATATGTGATATCACAACATGTATAAATAAGAGACATTATTGTTTTTTTAAAGACACGATAGACTTCACCTTACCATAATTAAAACATTAATATGATGTTCAGGATTCGATTTACACAAATTGAAATGAAATTGAATCGAGGCTTAAAATTACAGGGTTAATATTAAAATTTACTCTTTACAATTTATCTGGAGCTTAATTCGTTTGTTTCTTTAACATGTTATGTACCCTAAATTTATGAATTAAGGTGATATTGAATATGTTCATTTTAACCATTGTATATAATAAATTATTTTAACTTTAACAATATTCAAAACAATATTACACTTACTTTTACTGGCAAAAAATTCTTTCTCTAATGCTTTCTTATGGTACCTATTGACCTCTATTCACATAAGAATTTTTCTTTCTTTTTTATTTCATTCTATAAATATTATTTTTAAAAATATTTGATTTAATTTTTATTTATAAAAAAATTAAAACCGTTTCATAAACTATTGATACGTCTTTCATTCCGATTCGATTCAAAGACCTGTTTTCGATCCAAAATATTTTTCGAACAAATTGAAGAGAAAAAAATGAGATTTAATTTATAAAGCGGTATAAAGTTGTTGTTGGGGTTTTGGAAAACGATTAGACGATTTTTTAGTATTTATTCTTTTGATAACGATTTTTTGTTTGTTTGTTTTTGTCCATGGATATGTGATGCTCCAAGATGAGAGTCAAGTCTTGGTATCCATATCGGTTGAAAATGATGCAATTCGGCTGTTTTAAAGTGATTATCACCTCTACTTACACAATATGTTTTAAAGCCGTGAGATTTGGTGTGTCAAAGCGGATAATATTGTGCCAAGCTAGAGGTCGGACCGTTATAGTGGTATCAGAACCAATTCTCGAAAGTTCAGTTGGTGATTTTAACTAGTGGATTGTCGGATGTGGACCGCAGGACCTTATGCACAAAGAAAAAGAGATTGTGACGCTTCAAGATGATCGTAAAGCACAATTGTAACAAATGAGAGGTCGGGTCGTGATAACCTATATATAGGATTAACCAACCTAACCACATAAATCTTATGTATTTTTTTGTATACGATTGTTTTGATTTCATTTCATTACTTTATTTGGTTATCCTGTTACAACATAATCTGATCTTCCAAACATAGTCTTAAGATCCATGATTCGTAAGAGCCACATGATGGTAGTGAACTTCTTTTCCTTTTGCCTTGTCTTGCTCTCGATTCATATAGCTCTGTAAATCTTTTACTGAGTCCCGGATTGATCAAAAGAAAACTCTTTCTTACAAACTTCACCTTTCTTTGTTTTAGCTTTACTTCTCGATCAATCATATTATCTTTTATGGCATGCCTTGCTTTTGTTTCTACTCGATATGGCATGATGTTATTACCATAATTAAAGAAAAAGAATATTGTAATTGGAAAGAGAACCGCAAAGAAATTTAGTGTGACGTGTGAGAACTACTTTGATGAATCATGAATGTTTACGTACGCAGGGTAATCATAATCGTTTTTTAACTTTCCTTTTAAAAAAAATAAAAAACTGAAATTCACCGGACTCAAAACATGAACATCAATATTTAAGAATATAAAATCTTACTAGAACTCAAAATTCAAAGGCACTTGAGTTGCAAATGACTCGAAACGTGCTATGAATTATGAATTATTTATCAACTTCTATAAGTTGCATATGTTGACGAAATAATTTCTCATATTTGATAATCTTCTTTAATTTCAATTGAAAGACCCTTTTAAGAGTATCAATCGCAAACAAATATTCTAATAAAATCAAATATATATTGAAAAATATTAACCACAAGTTAATATTATGCAATTAAATTGATTTAGACTAAAATGTCTCGAAATAGTTACTGCATCATGTCATTAAAGTAATTACGAAGATTTTTAAATTTTTTTACACGTGTTTTTTTTTTTTTTACTTTCCTCACTTGCCGAGTCAATTAATCGAAAACGATGCCCACGCACAGGAGCGCAGCTCATCGACACGTGGGAACATATGCAATGGATTTCGGCCTAATCTTGTTGACTCTAGTTAATAAAAACTAATACAATTATATTACTATTCAATTTCTCTATTATTATTAATAAGTTTTTTTTCGATTATATGTTAATTCTAACAAAATCAATTCTATAATCGAAACTCTGAGTACTCATATCATATCACCAAAGTATGCATTTTATGAAAAAAGTATTTTAACGTATATAAATATTTAGGCAACTTGGCGGCATGAAATGGCTCCTCCCTCCTTTTGATCTTCATTGATGGAGTCGGCTGATATGGGCATATTCACATCAGAAATCCTAAGATTTGGTCAATTTTTCTTTTTTTTAAAAAGAATTTTAGCTTTAAAAATTAAAATTCTCTAACTCATGGTAGTAGATTAAAAACCTAATAAAAGCATGTCCATAGCTAACACGCGGTACGTTATAATGATTATAATAAAAGTACTGAGGCAGCTATGAGGCACCTTCCTAGATACCTTTGTTTTTCCCCTTAAATATATCTATATTCTATATATATTATATGTATCCGTAAATGTACACGCATAAATATAATATATATAGTTATTGGTCGACGTAGATATCATCATCAAAGGATTTGAAACAAATTACGAATCCTAATTTACCTAAGACTTTCTGAGCAATGAGTCGCTAATTGATGGTTTTTTTTTTATTTAAAATCCCTCGAAGTGAGCAATCATCCATATTCAAGACTCACGTAGAGGTTAGAAATAGATAGATTGGCTGAGGTGTCGATCGGGTTTTATAAATAATAAATCATAAGAATAAATTAAAAATATTTATTTTTTATATTTATATTCATGTTTTAATAAATAAGTAATGATTCAAAAATTGATATTAATAAAAAAAAATTATTTAAGTGAAAAAATAACAACTCAAGTTAGATACGAACCGAATCTTAAGAATAATAAACGGGTTAAAAATATTTATTTTTTAACGAATTATTTTTGATACTTATACTCATATTTTAATAAACGGATAATAAACAAAAACGATTAAAGGATAAAAGTCTTATATGTTGTCTCACCATACCAAGTTAAAAAAAAAAAAAAAAATTCGAAAGTTGTACTCTAAAAAAATAAAAAAAATACAGCAAGAATATATATATATATATATATTTTTTTTTTACCTAGATAAGAATCTCTACATAAACAAATTATGATGACGGCCAGGGAATCAAAAGACAAAAGATGGGTAGGGGTCCACAGATATGTGATCTACATAGAGGCTCCACGAGTCCTTTTTTTTTTTTTTTTAATTTAGATTTTCCACTTGACAATTTACTATTAATGTTCTTATTCCCTTTTTTAAGTTCCCCACGCAATATATTCGTTTTTTTCCCCTTCCTAGTTTGCCATTCCTTTAGTGCCTATAAATTGCAACCTCCACATTACCCATTACACATAAGAACCTATCTACTGGTCACATTAAACAGACAGAAGAAAAATATACACTTTAGTGTGAGAGATCAGGGAAGGAAAGAGAGAAATTAACAATGGAGAATTTCCCAGTTATTGACTTGTCAAAACTTGATGGTGAAGAGAGAGCACCAACCATGAATTTGATCAATGATGCCTGTGAGAACTGGGGCTTCTTTGAGGTAAAAAGAAGATTCAATTTTGTATATTTACTATAGTGATTACCAAATTTGCAATTAATTGATTATTTTAATTTTTGTGAATTAAGTTGGTGAATCATGGGATATCTCATGAGTTGATGGACACTGTGGAGCGGCTAACAAAGGACCACTACAGGAAGAGTATGGAGCAAAGGTTTATAGAAATGGTGGCAAGTAAAGGTCTTGAGGCTGTTCAGTCTGAGATCAATGACTTAGACTGGGAAAGCACTTTCTTCTTGCGCCACCTCCCTGATTCAAACATGCCTGAAATTCCTGACTTTGAAGAAGACTACAGGTGTCAAACAAAATTAATTATTAATTACTCCATAATCTCATCTTCTTAATTAATTAATGAATCACTAGAAATTTGGAGAGTAATCTGGGTTTAATTGATTTTAAGTGTGGATTTTCTTTTTTGTTTTAAAACATATGCAGGAAGACAATGAAGGAGTTTGCAGTGGAATTGGAGAAGCTAGCAGATCAACTATTGGACCTGTTATGTGAGAATCTTGGGTTAGAGAAAGGGTATCTAAAGAGAGTGTTTTATGGGTCAAAGGGCCCAACCTTTGGAACCAAAGTCAGTAACTATCCTCCATGCCCTAAACCAGACCTTATCAAAGGGCTTAGGGCCCACACTGATGCTGGTGGCATCATCTTGCTCTTCCAAGATGACAAGGTCAGTGGCCTACAGCTCCTCAAGGATGGCCAATGGCTTGATGTTCCACCCATGAATCACTCCATTGTCATCAACCTTGGTGACCAACTTGAGGTATATTTATTTTCATTCGATGTTAATTATAACATACAAGGCAAATGCTTTAGAGTTCAGTAAAGATCTAGAGCCACCTGGATCAACAGTTAATGAAATTCTTTCTTATAATGTTAAATGCCAATCTATTTTCCCGTCCAGTGTTACAAATGGATGGCCATTCCTCAAGCACTACTCGATTTCGATAAAGAATTTAAGCTGTTTAACAATATAGAGGATTCCCCTTGTTTTTATTTTCCTTAAATTAACTAATGCCATGTTTTTAATTTGATGATTAATTTTTCTCTTCTACTTAATTTTATATAAAGGTGATCACCAATGGCAAGTACAAAAGTGTGATGCACCGAGTGATAACTCAAACAAATGGTACTAGAATGTCAATAGCATCATTCTACAACCCAGGCAGTGATGCTGTTATCTATCCAGCACCAGATTTGGTGGAGAAAGAAGATGACAACACCCAACTTTACCCGAAATTCATTTTCGAGGACTACATGAAGCTCTATGCTGGATTGAAATTCCAGGCAAAGGAGCCAAGGTTTGAAGCCATGAAAGCCATGGAACCCACTGTAAACTTGGATCCTATTGCTACTGTTTGAGACCCGTAAGTAGTGACTGAAAAAGAATTGGGTTTGGTGTGCGTGTTTATGTTAATAATTAAGCACCAGTCTACTGATTAAAGTTATGGTATAGTTTAAATAAGCCGAAAAGAGTTCCTGTTTGTGTGTAATCTCTTGAGATGCTTGATGGTGGGTTCTATTGTAGAAAGTAACCAAATATTCCTGTTTGATATGAAATATATTTATTAAGAAGTTAAGCTTTTATATTTTGTCTGCTCCTTTATTTTAAGCCTTGTTCAATTCTGTTGATTGATTGGGTGTCAAGAGAGAGTTGACCAAATAAAAGTATCCATTTGTAAATGGTAGTTAGAAACATATAAATCAACTTTCCACTTTTATGGCAAAGAAAGGGTCCGGATGATTCATCTCTTTTTCCATCAGGAATGTTCCTTTGATCTTAAATCTACAAGTGTGCTAACCTCATCAGAACGTTTAATATCAGAATGAAAAAACAACTTCTGCAAGTGGAACACAGATAAGATCCACCAAAGATGTACTCTGCATGATCATCATAAACTAGTGTTATTCTACCACCAAAAAGGTGCACAAAATGATAAAAATCTTCTCAACTTTGAAACCATAAAGTGAGTTCCCCAGCTAACGGACCAGATTCTTGTATTAAAAGTGAAGACATCAAATCAAACCTTATTTTCTTGCTTCAGGGAGACATGCATGTTATTAAATTTAAAGGACTACAGGCACTGCTTTGTTCCACACACAATAACAACATTAAGAGAAAACGGATTCTTTGATCTCATTAAGATCATATTACTGAAGCTTGTCTAACAACTTTGATCAAAATGCAAGAAATCATCATCATCATACACAAGCTATCCAGCACAATGTTATCTTTTGACAAACTTTGTAGAATAATGCAATATAAAAAATTCATTCATGTAAAGATAACCATACTTAAATTTTTATGAGAAGGTTTTTTAGCTGCCAATTTCATCATATAGTAACATTAAATTTCAACAGCTACAACTGATCTAAAAGTCAAAACCAATACATCATTTACTAACAAAAAATTGAAAAGATAAAATAAAACTAGCTTCTAGAAGACAAGCAGAAAAACATGGTAAAGTGGTTCAAGGTAATTTTTGCCTTGAACCACTTTAAGCAAATGTGTCTAAGCATGCTTAAAGTGGTTCCCAAGCGTCGCCTTGGATTCATGTTGGTGTCCTAAATAGCTGAATTTAATTCAACCTAGCTAAGTAATGTTCCACTTGGGTATTTTCATTCAATCTCACAGAGACAAACCCACATATTCTAATTATTTCAACAACAAATTGTCATCTACAGTAAGTATTATCTACTAGCACAATGAGCAAGTCACATCCGTAGGCATTTGAGGACCCATTAAATTCAGAATAAGGGAACATTCAATTAGACCCAATTTCATTACCATCTGCTTTTTTTTCTTTTGATATGTAATTTCATTACCATCTCCTATAAAGAAATCATAATCATGTAACCAAATTGAACCCATCATAATTAAGTGCTCCAGCCAGAAGTTCGACATACAAAGTTAGTCAATAAACAAAATAAATAACTAAAAAGCAACATAAAAATAACTCTCATCGACATATCCCTTAAGCATCAAGAATGCAGTTATAGACTACACAACACCAAAGATGGGTGGTGAAGCCAAAAGTCCGAACCTAAGCATGTAAATTTTTTTAAAGAAAATTCATCATATGCAAACTGTGTAAAAAATGTCACCTTAAAGGCTGACACGACAACCTTAAACTCAAAATCTTTTGAGTACACCACTGTTTAATGTTGGCACCCAAATTTTCACTTCGGACAGGACTTCCAGCAATGAAAAACAGGACCTCCAGCAATGAAAAGTATTCACATTTCCAACCTCTGGATGAGAAAAAGCACATTGATTATCCAACTGATACCCATGATCACCAACAACATAGATGAAAATTCAATGAAGCCACCATGCACATAGAGAATTCTCCCTCTTAACTCTCTGATGCTTGATTAACCTCATCCTTCTTACCTGCTTCACCAGTCACATCAGTGTTCAGATTTTTGAACCTAACCTTTTTCTCATCTCCTTCCAAGGCATTTTCATTGGAGCAATGATTCTTCAGAACCGTAGAAATGTCAGCCTCAGAAGCTCCAGCGAGCTTAAAGCGCTCAACTGCCGCATCAAGGTTCTTATTCCAACCACCCAGCCCTAATTTGCATTCAACTTGCGATCGCTCAAAAAGCATATTACCCCAGAAGAGATGTATTTGTGATCTCATCACAGCTGCTTGTTCTGCTGCTTCATCGGCTGAAATCTCACCCTGGCCAACAGTTCCAGAAGGCTCACCTTCAGCAGCACTTCCTTGTTTCTTCCTTCTCTTCAATAATTCTTCCTTCTTGTTTGCACTTGGATCTTTAAGCTCGTTCATTCTCTGCTCTTCCAGCTTCTCCCACATCTCTGTTGCAGCTTTCATCTTCTCCTCTGCACTGTCAAAAAGTTGAAGCGTCTCCAATGGATCCCATCCTGAGAGATCTACTTTCTTAGCAAGTGTAAAAGACCAATGAAGTTTCGCCATTTCAAATTGCTGCTGCCCCAGGGCCAGCAACCCCTCGTAAAAGTCAGGCTTGATGAGGAGTGCTTCCTCATACTTTTCTCTAGCCAAAGAATATTTTTCCTTAACCCAGTCATAGGCCACCTGAAGCTGTGCTGCCACTACATCCTTTCCAGCAGACTCATCCAAGGGAATCCGTTTCCTCGCAGCACACATATGAACATTACCCCAGTTGAAGAAAGCCAAAGCAGCCACCTCCTGGAACTTTGCAGCAGCCTTGTCAAAAAGGCTTTGAGCTTCTTCACTTCTAACCGACTCCTCAAGAGCCTCTGAACAGAGCTCCATCCCCAGCTCATGTAAGTCGATATGAGCATCTGGGTCAATACCAACATGGGTGCGGAAAAGCTGAGCAAACTCAAACAACCAATCATCCATCTCCACTTCCTTGGATTCAGGATCTTCTGAAGCCCCTGCTTTCTCCTTTTGAACTTCTTTAGCTGGTTTATCAATCTCTGTATTATCAGCTTCCAATACAGATTCACTGAGGGATGAATGGGATCCACTTTCATCTCCCTTGATCTCCTTGCTTTCAAGAGGCTTCTCCTCCTCTTCTTCAAGTAAAGGTGGCTCCTGTTCCGGACTCACCTCAACAATATGCAATCTTAACATCCCAACCCAATCAGTTTTATTTATTTCAGGCTGTTTTGGCAAAAGATTGTCTGCCGAGGATTCAGCCAATCTGAGTTCTGCTGTACAGGTAATAGTCACCAAATCTCCATCATTATCCTTATACTTGATCAAAACTGAATTCGACGATGGAAAACGTTTGCTCACAATCTCCCTTAACACTTTAAAACTACAATTCAATGGCATCTGGCCAAGCCTTATGTCATGATCATAAACAAACTTCAATGGCCTCCATCGATTTGCCATATCCAGAGCCTGCCCACGAATGGGTAATGAAACTGACGAAGAGAAAGACTGTTCTCCCTGACTATCACTAGTAGCACCTTTCCAAGAACCATTAGAAGGCTTCAAGACAACTTTTGGAAACTGGGTTTTGTTCTCAGGACCATTTTCAGTGGCCACATTCGTCTGGGGCTTCTCCAGCTTATTGCTAGGCAATAAAACTGATCCCCCAAGTGAACCTGTCACCTTCTTTGGCACTGGACGGGCAGATAAACAAGGCCCAAGACCAGAAATTGGGGCACCACGAACAGCAGAAGCCCCAAGGGCAGCAGGGGATGGTCTGCTCTGGAGGTCCTGCTGTGCCTCCTGGCGAGGACCCAATGCGGTCCTCATGCGCCGGGCAATGTCCAAAGCATCCAGGTGATTCGGTTCAGATCCCAATAATACCTGCACATCCTGCATCGCCATTTCATACTTCCCTATAGCCTCAAACGCTCGAGCCCTCCTAAGGAGAGCCCGTACAAACCGAGGTTGAACCTGAAGTGCCATAGTACACTCAGCAATCACAGTCTCATAGTCGATGGGCTTCATTTGCATCAAACAAGCAGCCCTATTGCTGTGAAACACAGCTCGGTCCGGGTGGGTTTTTGGGGTAAGCTTAAGAGCATTATCATACAGCTCAAGAGCACCCACGTAATCCTTGTTTTGAAATCTCTTATTTCCTTCTTCTTTGAGCTCGTGTGCTCTCTTCAAAAAAATTGAAGAGTCCAAATCAACACCACCATTAGCATTTGGTGTTGTTGAACTTGAATTATCACCTGAAACCTGGTTTGAACCACCCTTCTTTCTCCTACCTCCGGATTTCCCCATATGATTGCACTCTCTCACACACTTTCACACCCAATTATTCAACTATATGAATTAGATTAAGCTTTTTATCTAATAGAAAGAATATTGAAGTATCAATATTTGAAGAGTTTCTCTAGGAAATATTGAGCTGTATGAGTGATAAAAGGAGAGAAATGGATACTTACAAGTGAGAAGCTCAAAGTTGATACCTTTTTGAGAAGATTTTGAATCGCAAAATTTTCTTTTGGTTTTGGAGACCCAAGAGCTGAATTAGTGAGAGACAGGACTCGATGGGAATTTGGAGAAATGTTGATAGAGCTCAGTGTCGAGTGATGAGAGAGAGAAAGAAGTGGATGATGGGGTTTTGGGGGATGGTTGAAACCCTAGAAAGTTGGATCAGTTTTCTATACTTACGTTTAATCGTCTAAAATGGACCCTAGTGCCCCTAATCGGGTTATTTTCAGCCGTCTGATCTTTGACACCCTATTTGATTTAGAAACCCTGCAGTTGGATATCATCACATCTTGCGTGGGTCTCGTGATCTACCTGTATGTATCATCATTTTCTCGGCCTATCTTTGTTTTTTTCTTTTTTAAATCAAGCTTAAATTTAACCTGCATTTTTAGTCCTTCAAATATATTTAATTTTTATTTTAGTCTCCAAACTAATTTTTTTTTTAAAATGATATCGTCAACTACTGATTTTATTTTATTTTTATTTTCAAGATAATTTTTCATCGAATCTAGACCGTCAAATGTCATATCGACATATTGACCTGATTAAAATTTGTTGAGCTAACACACTCCTTTAAATACAAAGCATAACACCTATTAAAACAATACAAGGCAAAGCAAACGACAATATTTTTCTTCTTTTTCTTCTTTCCTTTTCCTTTTTCTCTCCCTCAAAACTATACAAATTAAAGAGCTTTACCTTACTGAATGACAAACAACAAGCAAATTAGGCAAACAAACAGAACCATTTCATAGTTAATTACATAATAATTATCTAACCAATAAATAAATGCAAAAAATTGAGAACCATCAAATCTAACAATGGAAGTGAAGATAGAGAAAGAAACACCCATGGATGAACAATAGTGCTTCATGGTGGGCTTATCTCCAATTATGGATGAACGTGTCATCAGTGAGGAAGAGAACGGTTGTCGAGGTCATCATTTGCGGCGAGCCTAGTTGTCAGGGTCTTTGTTTTCATCTTATTTTTTGGTGGGGGAGGTGAAAAATTGTTTACAAGGAGAAGAGAATAGTGGGTTTTGGTTTATATACAAAAGAAAAATGAAATTAATATTTTTGAAAGGAATTATTGTTGTGATTTTTTTGCTTGGGATGATTCTTGAGCAAGCCATGAATGAGAAGACATTTAAGCTACCGAGCCTTAATAAATCTGGTTGAATCTATACCAAATCCGACAAAGGGCAATGGAGGAGAGGAAAAAGAAGAAGATAAAAGGAAAGAAAAGAAGAAGAAAACAAAAGAAGTGATGTGGAGAAAGTGGGTTGTAGCCTTGCAAGGAGGAGAAAAAAAGGAAATTGTGGAGAGGAAAAGGAAAAAGTTAAGGAAAGAAGAAGAAACAAAAAATATTGTCTGTTTTAGCTTTGTGTTATGTCATTTAAGCATGTGTTATATTGTGTATTTAAATGAGTGTGTCAATTAAGACTAGCGGTCAACAAGTTGATATGGAATTTGACGGTCTAGATTTGATTGAAAGTTAACATAGGGACCAAAATAAGACGAAATCAGTAATTGGCGATATCAATTTGAATTTTTTTTAGTTAAGGTACTAAAATAGAAAATCGAGTATATTTAGAGGATTAAAAATGCAGTTTATCCATTTTTCTTCAAATAAGTTCATCAAATATTTTTTTTATAATACGTTCATCAAAATTTGCTGACGTAGAGATCAAAATTGAAAAATAAGATTTAAGTATTTAACATGATATATTTTATGTGTAAATATAGACCATGTTTGGTTCTCCTTTAAAACAACTTTCAGTTTGAACTTCTTAAAAAAAATTGTTGTCAAATTAAATAAAATTTTATTAAATAACTACCACAAGAAAAATTAATATCAACGATAAACGTTGTCACTGATAATCAAATTTCTGTTGCAAATACATACATGTGACGGCAATCCATCGCAGATATTCCATCACATAAGACATAGTCGTTGATAACATTTTCTACGGCGAAAATCCATCGCAGAAAGCACTTATCAATAACAAAATTTGAGTCATTGATATTGACGTCACATTTGTTTAAAAAATTAATATGCATATACATATTTCAAAAAAAATATTATATAAAAGTATCTATAACAGATATTCCATCGCACTTAATTTTTATTTTCGCTGCACATACATTTGCAATGAAATTGTATCTATGCAAATAATATACAAGACTAATATTTTAGTTATTATCTGTGACGGATAATCCGTCGCACATAATAGTATTATTTTATTTTTTAAAATATACTTGTTAAATTATTTTTCTAATAAAAAATACTTGTTAAATTACAAAATTTAATAAAATAATTTTAAAATTCTTCAAAAATTTTAATAAAGTAAATCATAAATCTGCTAAATTAATATAAATATAGAAAATTCAATTCTCATAATAATATTTACAACAAAGTAATAAGATCGAATCAAATATCAGACAAGTTTGAGCATATACTTCATTGTCTCTTGGATTATGTGCTCCATTAGTAAGATGCTACAAAAGAAGTCAAAGAAAAACTATAAGATACATAGTAAAGGCATATGATATTTATTAATTACAGAAAAATAAATAAACATCATTATAAAGTTTGAAGACCAGAACCCGACAAAATCCAAACTAGTGATCCGAGTATGATTTAATTTGTTCTTAGAACTCAAATTCTATATTATGGACATGTTGGTACGCCCGACTCGTCTACGGGATGAGTATTTTACATTTTCACCCCTAAAACCACTAAGTGTTGACGGTTTGAACCTAAAACATCTACTTTCTCTAATAAAATCCAAACAAATGATCTAAATTCGATTTAGTTTTTTTTCTTCTTAAAACTCACATTCTATGTTGCAGGCATGTTGGTACCTTGGCTCGTTCATGGGACAAATATTTATATTTTCGCCACTAAAACCACCAAGTGTTAATGATTTGAACCTAAAACGCTTACTTTCTTTAATAAAATCCAAACTGGTGATCTGAATTCGAGTCATTTTATTCTCACAACTCACATTCTATGTTATAGACACGCTGATACCTTTGTCATATCCACAAGATGAGTATTTTATATTTTCTCCCCTAAAACCACAAGTGTTAACAATTTGAACCTAAAACGTCTACTTTCTCTAATAAAATCCAAATGTGTGATCCAAATTCAATTTGGCTTATTCTCACAACTCACATTCTATGTTATGAATATACTAGTATGCTCGACTTATCCATGGGACAAGAATTTTATATTTTCGCCCCTAAAACCACCAAGTGTTAATGGTTTGAACCTAAAATGCCTACTTTCTTTAATAAAATCAAAACCAGTGATCCGAATTCGATTCGGTTTATTCGCATAACTCAAATTCTATGTTACAGATATGTCGGTATCCCTGACTCATCCATGAGATTAGTATTTTACATTTTCTCCTCTAAAACAATTAAATGTTAACGGTTTGAACTTAAAATACATACTTTTTCTCATAAAACCCAAATTGGTTATCTGAATTTGATTTGATTTATTCTCATAATTCAAATTATATGTTATGGACATGCTAGTACACCCGACTCATCCATGGGATGAGTATTTTACTTTTTCGCCCCTAAAATCACTAAATGTTAACGGTTTGAACCTAAAACGCCTACTTTCTCTAATAAAATCCCAACTGGTGATCCGAATTCGAATCAGTTTTGTTCTCATAACTCACATTCTATGTTAAAGACATTCTAGTACCTCTAGTTATCCAGGGGATGAGTATTTTATATTTTCGCCCCTAAAACTACTGTGTGTTAAAGGTTTGAACCTAAAACGTATGCTTTCTCTCATAAAATCCAAACTGGTGATCCGAATTTGATTCTGTTCATTCTCACAACTCACATTATATGTTACAGACATATCGGTACCCTCAACTCATCCACGGGATGATCATTTTATATTTTCTTCCCTAAAACCAAAAAGTGTTAATGGTTTGAACCTAAATTGCCCACTCTCTCTTATAAAATCCAAACTGGTGATCTGAATCCAATTCGATTTGTTCTCACAACTTATTATATATTATGGACATGCTGATACCCTCGGCTTGTCCACGGGATGAGTGTTTTATATTTTCGCCCCTAATACCACTAAGTGTTAACTGTTTAAATGTTAAACACCTAAAACCACTAAGTATTAACGTTATATGTCATATCATGCACATTATGTTAATAAAGTTTTAAAAGTGTTTAGTACTTACAATCAATGGTGGAAGTTAAAGTGGAGTTGGGGGTGGTAAGCCATAAATCTGACAGATTTGAGCCATGATGCATTGTATGCATTTGTTCATCTGCTGCTGAAACCGTTGTTCTGTCTGCTCTAATCGTTGCTCTATCTGTTGCACCCACTAGTCTACCTGTGCCTGGATATGCTACTGTATAAGCTTGTCATCAAGAATTGAGGAGCTTGGAACCCTAGAGGAGGTAGTAGTAGAGGATGAGCAGTAGTCCGGTGACTTTTCGAGCACAGTAGCCGAGTCCACCATATCGTCCAAGCCATATAAACGACCTTTTTTGGCCCCCCTGATGTAGCCAACCATTGCTTGATGTCCAATTGCTATTATGTGGATAGATTGGCAACATATTTGGATATCATAGCTTGACTATAGGACTCCTTTAATCCAAATCAATACATTAGTGTAATAAATTAGGCAACTAAATAAAAAGGATTTTACTAATTAAGTTGCTTGATATAAACTTCATATAGCTGTAGATAAATCGATGCTTATACTTACGTTTACTGCTTTAGATTTCTGATCAACATAGTCCTTCATCTTCTTGGCTATGTGTGTCTCGTTGAAACCTCCAATATAGTAATTTTTTACCCAATTCTCTCTCCTACACATGGTAATGAAATTTTCATTAAATACGAAACTAATATTATAATCATGTACATATAAAAAAACTAACATCATGGAGATAATTGACATTATAATGATGTTTACTATTCGATTTACATTCTTGTGTACTGATCGACCCCCCAACATGGTGGACAAGCTCATCCCTTGCCAGCCTATTAGCTGATGTAGCTTGTTGATGCCTCCCTTTTTCTTCTATAGCCCACAAGTCATAGAGTCTATCCTAATCTGGTTACCTCATCTAGTGATTTCTCCACCATTTTCCATTGTAATTTGTATGGATCTCGTACTCGTTCAACTCTAGCTCAGGCTTTGTTTAAGTGGTCGGACAAACTGCTCTAAGCAATATGGTAAAAAAAAGCCTTGGCGTGCCTGGTATCCTTCGATGTTGGGAACCTTTATGGTGCTTAAATGCAAAAAAAAAAAAGGATTACTTGCAACCCGTAGAAAAACATAAAAGAAAAAATAAACTAAATATACGCAACTTGTTCATATAGAGCACATATAATAAACATACAGCAGAAAATAAATTATATTAGAAAGTTAGTGAAGACTATGTCCTAAATAGACGACTCAAACTACCTATATGAATTACAAGGGCCATCATGATGATTCTTTGCTATCAATGTGATGGTCTACACGATGCCTTTATCCCCTGCGAATGCATTAAAAGCATCAAAAGTTTAAGTCAAATGCAAAAATTAGCTTTTATGTTACTAATAGATAATGGTTGTCATTAAAAGTATATTATCTCCTGCTTATCATGCGCAACATAGGTCGGTTAGCTGAATTAGCAGGGGGGATTCTATTAGACCCTCTCCCTCTATGGGCAACTTCTTCATAGTCATCCTCGTCATTCTTATTGAATCCTCATGAACATTGTCCACAACATCTCTCTCCATGGGCTCTACAATTTAAAGAAAAGGATATTATAATCCAAAATGAAAACAAAAAGGGATAAAGGGTTTATGTACAATATAAAAGTAAATAAATATTTATCTAAATTAGGGGCATGTGAAGTTGAGGCATTATTTCCTCTACCGAGGTTGCACCCCCCTCTTGCCTCATGCTCTACCACTCAGTGACATTTTGTTTTGAAAAAAAATAACAAGTATGAAGAAAATATATACACAATTTTTAAAAGTCATATAATATACAAAAAGGATTAAGAACGTGAAAATTCTAAAGATAAATAACAAAGAAGAGAAATATGCTTACAAGTTAATTTTAATTTTCTTACAAGGGGAATAAAACTATTAGCAAAATTTATTTTCACCAATTAGTAAAAGAACAAGGAAGGGAAATGTGCTTACAAGTTAATCAACATCCATGCTATGATCATCATCATCATTATCATCTTCTTCTTCTTCTTCTTATTCTCTTTCTTTTATTTCTCTTTCTTCTTCTTCAACCCAGTTTTCCTTTTGAAAAACAATTTTGACTTAGAAATTTTTGTATTTTTAGTTTTTTCAGTGTCTTTTGTAAATTGAGCCACAGATCAAGCTATGTAATTGAACATACGAGATTTACAATTGTTTCAATTACCTTAATGCCTATTCTAGATCTTCTGTCTTGTTTTGGTGTCTGAATCGTGTTAAGTTTTTGCATCTTGTTTCCGTACTGAACGCTTTTACTGTTTAAACACTTAGATAAAACTGTTAGTGTGATTAGAGTAGTGTTTCGTCATTATTAAAATCAAATACGGGTCAACAACAATCATGACTCTTTATCCCACAGAATTTGTATTCATTCACATTCACACAACGAGCTATATTCGAGGCATACTCGTATGGGAACTTCAAATTCTTCACCCATTTGCATATATCTTTTATCTAAGACTTATTCAATGTGTAGGATACTTTAGGTTTATTAGGTTTCTCATTTACTTGAACCAACTACAACTTCGAATGCATACATAAGTTTTCAATATTCTCATGAGCGTTTGAATTGTCTTTTGTTTTACCCTTCACATCCATAATTGTGTTGAGGACGTTGTCAATTACATTTTTCTCAATATGCATGACATCTAAATTGTGTCGAATGAAATTTGTTTTCCAATATGGTAATTCCCAAATGATACTCATTTTCAACTAGTTATGCTCTTGACCGTATCCTAGAATCTCTTGTTTCTTGTTTGTGTTACCAAATGTGATCTGATTAAAAGAAAAAACTCTAGCTAACACTTTTTCCCCAGATAACCCTTGTAGAGGAAGCTCTATCACAATTGTATCTTTTTTAAAGTGTCCCTCTGCTTTCGAAAAGTATGATTATGAGGCAAGAACTAGTGGTGACAGTCAAATCAACAAAACTTCCTAGCATGAGGCAGTTGAAATGACTTGGTACGCTACATACAATAAAGATAAGCTAGTGGGCCATGAGTACTCCACCCAGAAAGCATATCATACGTTGTAAAGTCACTAATCATCCACAGAAGTGCAAATTTCGTATTAAAATTTTGTTTTGTACTTATATCATAAGTAAGAACTCCATCCATCCACAATATCTTCAACTCGTCTAACAACGACCTTACGTAAACATCTAGATTCTTACCGGGGTGATTTGAACCTGGAATGACCAAGGATGAGAACAAATTATGCTCCTTCATGCACATACTAGAAGGTAGATTAAATGGAGTGACAAAGATCGGTCAGAAAGAGTAAGAGAAAGTTGAATGACTGAATGGAGTAAACTCTTCAGACGAGAGTCTTAGCCTAACATTTCTTGGTTCGAGGGAAAACAACAGTCGCTTATCATCAAAGTGTTTCCATGCCTCACCATCTACATGGTGGATGAAAAAGTCAGGTTTACTACGTTTTCCCTCCTTATGTCATCTCATATGTTCGATAGTGTTTTTCAACATGTAAAGTCTTTAAAGTCTTGGTGTGATTGGAAAGTAACTCAACATCTTATATAGTATGTCTTTTTGGTTCTAATTTCCCACTTATTTCGGTTGAAATCGAGCATCGAAAAAAAAGTTACATTTTTTATTTTGCATGTCTCTGTGAGAGTATAACATACAATCATTCGGGCATGCATATATCTTCTGATACCTAAGTCCTTTCACCATCGTTTTGCATTGGTAAAAGTCTTCTAGAAACTTCTCACCCTCTGACAATATACTCTTAATTATTGACATTAACCGATCATAACTGTTTTCAAACATGTTAAAATCCAACTTACAATTCAATAGCTGAGCAACCACCGATATCTTGGTGTGCTTCTTGCAACCTTTCCATAACGGCTCATCAACATCTCTTAATTAATTGTAAAACTTTGCAGCATCACGATTTGGGGCCTATTCAGTATTCCAATTAAATTCAAGACCAATATTATCCATTACAATGTTCCCCATTTGATTCCTTCCTCTGCATAATCAATTCGGCTTGTCAAACGTCCTATAGACAAAGGGACATCTCCGTGTCGAGCCCATCTCTTGTAATTCCTAACAAAACCGTTCTTGTATAAGTGCATGGTAACCACATCTCTCTTTAGAAACTTACTGTTGCTATAAATAGAGCAAGGACATCAAAGAATTCCCCTATACACATAGCTTTTATTACCATACGCAAAGTTAAGAAATTGTTCAACTCAATTCCTAAATTCTTCCCGATACGGCGTTATGCACAACAAGAGAATCCATCGAACTTCGATCAATTGACATCGTTCCAGATACTAAAATTGGATTGATTCTCAAAGTTATTCCAATTTATAACTAAAAATAAATAAAGTAATTAAGATTAATGAGACAAACTAATTTAAAATCCTTATTTTTAGTGGAATTCTTTTTTGAGCACACTATTTTTCATCTTATACATAAAGCATATTCTTATTTGTATGATCCCTTTTCTTTTGTCGTTCAAGAGTGCAAGGTAAGATTTAAATCTGGAATTATATTGTCTACTTATAGAAACAATCTATTCATATTCAAATAATTTAAAACTAATTAAATTAATATCATATACATGTTCAGATTTACGTATGTTGAAAATCGCCTTTAAGAATCCTAGGTTGTGACCTTCAAACACCCAAGTCTAGAATAATTTGGACCAAGACAAGAATCAAACCACAAAAGAGAAAACACAAGTAATTGTTATCAAGGTTCGGCAAATTGCCTACGTCCTCGTGAGCTCCTCCGAGCTCTCTACACTAAATCAATGGAGTTCTTACAATTACAGTAACACCTCTTCAAGAACCATGTGTTCTTGATGAATGAGGGAAGAGAAAAGAAAGAGTTAAGAACTAAGTGTTTCCCTAGAATTTTTCCCAAGAAAATTCCAATTACAAAGCTTTAAAACCCCAATCTTGAATACTCTCTCTCACTAGAAACACCTCTGAAGATTTGAGAGCCTATCTCTCTAAACACCAGCCACTCTTGGAATGAGACTTCCTTTTGTGTTTCTTCCTTGTTTTTCCTCTTGTTGTTATTGCTCCTAGATAACTCTTTATATAGAGCAATAAATACCACAACCAACTTAAAGCCAATCTCAACTCTTTGATCTTGAGAACCAAACAATCATAGCCCTCTAAGTGGTCTAAGTTAACCTGTGTGTTTTAATCAGAACCGTAGAAATGTCAGCCTCAGAAGCTCCAGCGAGCTTAAAGCGTTCAACTGCCGCATCAAGGTTCTTATTCCAACCACCCAGCCCTAATTTGCATTCAACTTGTGATCGCTCAAAAAGCATATTACCCCAGAAGAGATGTATTTGTGATCTCATCACAGCTGCTTGTTCTGCTGCTTCATCGGCTGAAATCTCACCCTGGCCAACAGTTCCAGAAGGCTCACCTTCAGCAGCACTTCCTTGTTTCTTCCTTCTCTTAAATAATTCTTCCTTCTTGTTTGCACTTGGATCTTTAAGCTCGTTCATTCTCTGCTCTTCCAGCTTCTCCCACATCTCTGTTGCAGCTTTCATCTTCTCCTCTGCACTGTCAAAAAGTTGAAGCATCTCCGATGGATCCCATCCTGAGAGATCTATTTTCTTAGCAAGTGTAAAAGACCAATGAAGTTTCGCCATTTCAAATTGCTGCTGCCCCAGGGCCAGCAACCCCTCGTAACAGTCAGGCTTGATGAGGAGTGCTTCCTCATACTTTTCTCTAGCCAAAGAATTTTTTTCCTTAACCCAGTCATAGGCCACCTGAAGCTGTGCTGCCACTACATCCTTTCCAGCAGACTCATCCAAGGGAATCCATTTCCTCACAGAACACAAATGAACATTACCCCAGTTGAAGAAAGCCAAAGCAGCCACCTCCTGGAACTTTGCAGCAGCCTTGTCAAAAAGGCTTTGAGCTTCTTCACTTGTCGAAAAGACTTTCTCCTTTTGAACTTCTTTAGCTGGTTTATCAATCTCTGTATTATCAGCTTCCAATACAGATTCACTGAGGGATGAATGGGATTCACTTTCATCTCCCTTGATCTCCTTGCTTTCAAGAGGCTTCTCCTCCTCCCCTTCAAGTAAATGTGGCTCCTGTTCCGGACTCACCTCAACAATATGCAATCTTAACATCCCAACCGAATCAGTTTTATTTATTTCAGGCTGTTTTGGCAAAAGATTGTCTGCCGAGGATTCAGCCAATCTGAGTTCTGCTGTACAGGTAATAGTCACCAAATCTTCATCATTATCCTTATACTTGATCAAAACTGAATTCGACGATGGAAAACGTTTGCTCACAATCTCCCTTAACACCTTAAAACTACAATTCAATGGCATCTGGCTAAGCCTTATGTCACGATCATAAACAAACTTCAATGGCCTCCATCGATTTGCCATATCCAGAGCTTGCCCACGAATGGGTAATGAAACTGACGAAGAGAAAGACTGTTCTCCCTGACTATCACTAGTAGCACCTTTCCAAGAACCATTAGAAGGCTTCAAGACAACTTTTGGAAACTGGGTTTTGTTCTCAGGACCATTTTCAGTGGCCACATTCGTCTGGGGCTTCTCCAGCTTATTGCTAGGCAATAAAACTGATCCCCCAAGTGAACCTATCACCTTCTTTGGCACTGGACGGGCAGATAAACAAGGCCCAAGACCAGAAATTGAGGCCCCACGAACAGCAGAAGCCCCAAGGGCAGCAGGGGATGGTCTGCTCTGGAGGTCCTGCTGTGCTTCCTGGCGAAGACCCAATGCGGTCCTCATGCACCGGGAAATGTCCAAAGCATCCAGGTGATTCGGTTCAGATCCCAATAATACCTGCACATCCTGCATCGCCATTTCATACTTCCCTATAGCCTCAAACGCTCGAGCCCTCCTAAGGAGAGCCCGTACAAACCGAGGTTGAACCTGAAGTGCCATAGTACACTCAACAATCACAGTCTCATAGTGGATAGGCTTCATTTGCATCAAACAAGCAGCCCTATTGCTGTGAAACACAGCTCGGTCCGGGTGGGTTTTTGGGGTAAGCTTAAGAGCATTATCATACTGCTCAAGAGCACCCACGTAATCCTTGTTTTGAAATCGCTTATTTCTTTTTTCTTTGAGCTCGTGTGCTCTCTTCAAAAAAATTGAAGAGCCCAAATCAACACCACCATTAGTATTTGGTGTTGTTAAACTTGAATTATCACCTGAAACCTGGTTTGAACCACCCTTCTTTCTCCTACCTTCAGATTTCCCCATATGATTGCACTCTCTCACACACTTTCACACCCAATTATTCAACTATATGAATTAGATTAAGCTTTTTATCTAATAGAAAGAATATTGAAGTATCAATATTTAAGCAGTTTCTCTAGGAAATATTGAGCTGTATGAGTGATAAAAGGAGAGAAATGGATACTTACAAGTGAGAAGCTCAAAGTTGATACCTTTTTGAGAAGATTTTGAATCGCAAAATTTCCTTTTGGTTTTGGAGACCTAAGAGCTGAATTAGTGAGAGATAGGACTCGATGGGAATTTGGAGAAATGGTGATAGAGCTCAGTGTCGAGTGACGAGAGAGAGAAAGAAGTGGATGATGGGGTTTTGGGGGATGGTTGAAACCCTAGAAAGTTGGATCAGTTTTCTATACTTACGTTTAATCGTCTAAAATGGACCCTAGTGCCCCTAATCGGGTTATTTTCAGCCGTCTGATCTTTGACACCCTATTTGATTTAGAAACCCTGCAGTTGGATATCATCAGATCTTGCGTGGGTCTCGTGATCTACCTGTATGTATCGTCATTTTCTCGGCCTATCTTTGTTTTTTCCTTTTTTAAATCAAGCTTAAATTTAACCTGCATTTTTAGTCCTTCAAATATATTTAATTTCTATTTTAGTCCCCAAACTAATTTTTTTTTTAAATGACATCGTCAACTACTGATTTCATCTTATTTTGATTTTCAAGATAATTTTTCATCGAATCTAGACTGTCAAATGTCAGATCGACATATTGATCTGATTAAAATTTGTTGAGCTAACACACTCCTTTAAATGCACAGCATAACACCTGTTAAAACAACACAAGGCAAAGCAAACGACAACATTTTTCTTCTTTTTCTTCTTTCCTTTTCCTTTTTCTCTCCCTCAAAACTATAAAAATTAAAGAACACCCATTGAGACTTTACCTTACTGAATGACAAACAACAAGCAAATTAGGCAAACAAACAAAATCATTTCATAGTTAATTACATAATAATTATCTAACCAATAAATAAATGCAAAAAATTGAGAACCATCAAATCTAACCATGGAAGTGAAGATAGAGAAAGAAACACCCTTGGATGAACGATAGTGCTTCACGATGGGCTTATCTCCAATTATGGACGAACGTGTCATCAGTGAGGAAGAGAACGGTTATCGAGGTCGTCATTTGCGGCGAGCCTAGTTGTTGGGGTCTTTGTTTTCATCTTATTTTTTGGTGGGGGAGGTGAAAAATTGTTTACAAGGAGGAGAGAATAGTGGGTTTTGGTTTATATACAAAAGAAAAATGAAATTAATATTTTTGAAAGGAATTATTGTTGTGATATTTTTGCTTGGGATGATTCTTGAGCAAGCCATGAATGAGAAGACATTTAAGCTACCGAGCCTTAATAAATCTAGTTGAATCTATACCAAATTCGACAAAGGGCAATGGAGGAGAGGAAAAAGAAGAAGATAAAAGGAAAGAAAAGAAGCAGAAAACAAAAGAAGTGATGTGGAGAAAGTGAGTTGTAGCCTTGCAAGGAGGAGAAAAAAAGGAAATTGTGGAGAGGAAAAGGAAAAAGTAAAGGAATGAAGAAGAAACAAAAAATATTGTCTGTTTTAGCTTTGTGTTATGTCATTTAAGCATGTGTTATATTGTGCATTTAAATGAGTGTGTCAATTAAGACTAGCGGTCAACAAGTTGATATGGAATTTGACGGTCAAGATTTGACTGAAAGTTAATATAGGGACCAAAATAAGACAAAATCAGTAATTGGTGATATCAGTTTGAATTTTTTTTAGTTAAGGTACTAAAATAGAAAATCGAGTATATTTGGAGGATTAAAAATGCAGTTTATCCATTTTTCTTCAAATAAGTTCATCAATTTTTTTTTTATAATACATTCATCAAAATTTGCTGACGTAGAGATCAAAATTGAAAAACAAGATTTAAGTATTTAACGTGATATATTTTATGTGTAAATATAGACCATGTTTGGTTCTCCTTTAAAACAACTTTCAGTTTGAACTTCTTAAAAAAAATTGTTGTCAAATTAAATAAGATTTTATTAAATAACCACCACAAGAAAAATTAATATCAACGATAAACATTGTCACTGATAATCAAATTTCTGTTGCAAATACATACATGTGACGACAATCCATCGCAGATATTCCATCACATAAGACATAGTCGCTGATAACATTTTCTACGGCGAAAATCCATCGCAGAAAGCACTTATCAATAAGAAAATTTGAGTCATTGATATTGACATCACATTTGTTTAAAAAATTAATATGCATATATATATTTCAAAAAAAATATTATATAAAAGTATCTATAACAGATATTCCATCGCACTTAATTTTTATTTTCGCTGCACATACATTTGCAATGAAATTGTATCTATGCAAATAATATACAAGACTAATATTTTAGTTATTATCTATGACGTATAATCCGTCGCACATAATAGTAATATTTTATATTTTAAAACATACTTGTTAAATTATTTTTCTAATAAAAAATACCTGTTAAATTACAAAATTTAATAAAATAATTTTACAATTCTTCACAAATTTTAATAAAGTAAATCATAAATCTGCTAAATTAATATAAATATAGAAAATTCAATTCTCATAATAATATTTACAACAAAGTAATAAGATCGAATCAAATATCAGACAAGTTTGAGCATATACTTCATTGTCTCTTGGATTATGTGCTCCATTAGTAAGATGCTACAAAAGAAGTCAAAGAAAAACTATAAGATACATAGTAAAGGCATATGATATTTATTAATTACAGAAAAATAAATAAACATCATTATAAAGTTTGAAGACCAGAACCCGACAAAATCCAAACTAGTGATCCGAATATGATTTAATTTGTTCTTAGAACTCAAATTCTATATTATGGACATGTTGGTACGCTCGACTCGTCTACGGGATGAGTATTTTACATTTTCACCCCTAAAACCACTAAATGTTGACGGTTTGAACCTAAAACATCTACTTTCTCTAACAAAATCCAAACAAGTGAGCTAAATTCGATTTAGTTTTTTTTCTTAAAACTCACATTCTATGTTGCAGGCATGTTGGTACCTCGGCTCGTTCATGGGACAAGTATTTATATTTTCTCCACTAAAACCACCAAGTGTTAACGATTTGAACCTAAAACGCTTACTTTCTTTAATAAAATCCAAATTGGTGATATGAATTCGAGTCATTTTATTCTCACAACTCACATTCTATGTTATAGACACGCCGATACCTTTGTCATATCCACAAGATGAGTATTTTATATTTTCTCCCCTAAAACCACAAGTGTTAACAATTTGAACCTAAAACGTCTACTTTCTCTAATAAAATCCAAATGTGTGATCCAAATTCAATTCGGCTTATTCTCACATCTAACATTCTATGTTATGAATATACTAGTATGCTCGACTTATCCACGGGACGAGAATTTTATATTTTCGCCCCTAAAACCACCAAGTGTTAACAGTTTGAACCTAAAATGCCTACTTTCTCTAATAAAATCAAAACCAGTGATCCGAATTCGATTCGGTTTATTCGCATAACTCAAATTCTATGTTATAGATATGTCGGTATCCCTGACTCATCCATGAGATTAGTATTTTACATTTTCTCCTCTAAAACAATTAAATGTTAACGGTTTGAACTTAAAACACATACTTTTTCTCATAAAACCCAAATTGGTTATCTGAATTTGATTTGATTTATTCTCATAATTCAAATTATATGTTATGGACATGCTAGTACACCCGACTCATCCATGGGATGAGTATTTTACTTTTTCGCCCCTAAAATCACTAAGTGTTAACGGTTTGAACGTAAAACGCCTACTTTCTCTAATAAAATCCCAACTGGTGATCCGAATTCGATTCAGTTTGTTCTCATAACTCACATTCTATGTTAAAGACATTCTAGTACCTCTGGTTATCCAGGGGATGAGTATTTTATATTTTCGCCCCTAAAACTACTGCGTGTTAACGGTTTGAACCTAAAACGTATGCTTTCTCTCATAAAATCCAAACTGTGATCCGAATTTGATTCTGTTCATTCTCACAACTCACATTATATGTTACAGACATATTGGTACCCTCAGCTCATCCACGGGATGATCATTTTATATTTTCTTCCCTAAAACCAAAAAGTGTTAATGGTTTGAACTTAAATTGCCCACTCTCTCTTATAAAATCCAAACTGGTGATCTGAATCCAATTCGATTTGTTCTCACAACTTATTCTATATTATGGACATGCTGATACCCTCGGCTTGTCCACGGGATAAGTGTTTTATATTTTCGCCCCTAATACCACTAAGTGTTAACTGTTTAAATGTTAAACACCTAAAACCACTAAGTGTTAACGTTATATGTCATATCATGCACATTATGTTAATAAAGTTTTAAAAGTGTTTAGTACTTACAATCAATGGTGGAAGTGAAAGTGGAGTTGGGGGTGGTAAGCCATAAATCTGACAGATTTGAGCCATGTTGCATTGTATGCATTTGTTCATCTGCTGCTGAAACCGTTGTTCTGTCTGCTCTAATCGTTGCTCTATCTGTTGCACCCACTAGTCTACCTGCGCCTGGATATGCTACTGTATAAGCTTGTCATCAAGAATTGAGGAGCTTGGAACCTTAGAGGAGGTAGTAGTAGAGGATGAGCAGTAGTCCGGTGACTTTTCGAACACAGTAGCCGAGTCCACCATATCGTCCAAGCTATATAAACGACCTTTCTTGGCCCCTCTGATGTAGCCAACCATTGCTTGATGTCCAATTGCTATTATGTGGATAGACTGGCAACAGATTTGGATATCATAGCTTGACTATAGGACTCCTGTAATCCAAATCAATACATTAGTGTAATAAATTAGGCAACTAAATAAAAAAGATTTTACTAATTAAGTTGCTTGATATAAACTTCATATAGCTGTAGATAAATCGATGCTTATACTTACGTTTACTGCTTTAGATTTCTGATCAACATAGTCCTTCATCTTCTTGGCTATGTGTGTCTCGTTGAAACCTCAATATAGTAATTTTTTGCCCAATTCTCTCTCCTACACATGGTAATGAAATTTTCATTAAATACGAAACTAATATTATAATCATGTTCATATAAAAAAACTAAAATCATGGAGATAATTGACATTGTAATGATGTTTACTATTCGATTTGCATTCTTGTGTACTAATCGACCCCCTAACATGGTGGACAAGCTCATCCCTTGTCAGCTTATTAGCTGATGTAGCTTGTTGATGCCTCCCTTTTCCTTCTATAGCCCATAAGTCATAGAGTCTATCCTAATCTGGTTACCTCATCTAGTGATTTCTCCACCTTTTTCCATTGTAATTTGTATGGATCTCGTACTCGTTCAACTCTAGCTCAGGCTTTGTTTAAGTGATCGGACAAACTGCTCTAAGCAATATGGTAAAAAATATCCTTGGCGTGCCTGGTATCCTTCGATGTTGGGAACCTTTATGGTGCTTAAATGCAAAAAAAAAAAAAAGGATTTCTTGCAACCTGTAGAAAAACATAAAAGAAAAAATAAACTAAATATACGCAACTTGTTCATATAGAGCACATATAATAAACATACAACAGAAAATAAATTATATTAGAAAGTTAGTGAAGACTATGTCCTAAATAGACGACTCAAACTACCTATATGAATTACAAGGGCCATCATGATGATTCTTTGCTATCAATGTGATGGTCTACACGATGCCTTTATCCCCTGCGAATGCATTAAAAGCATCAAAAGTTTAAGTCAAATGCAAAAATTAGCTTTTATGTTACTAATAGATAATGGTTGTCATTAAAAGTATATTATCTCCTGCTTATCATGCGCAACATAGGTCGGTTAGCTGAATTAGCAGGGGGGGATTCTATTAGACCCTCTCCCTCTATGGGCAACTTCTTCATAGTCATCCTCGTCATTCTTATTGAATCCTCATGAACATTGTCCACAACATCTCTCTCCATGGGCTCTACAATTTAAAGAAAAGGATATTATAATCCAAAATGAAAACAAAAAGGGATAAAGGGTTTATATACAATATAAAAGTAAATAAATATTTATCTAAATTAGGGGCATGTGAAGTTGAGGCATTATTTCCTCTACCGAGGTTGCACCCCCATCTTGCCTCATGCTCTACCACTCAGTGACATTCTGTTTTGAAAAAAAATAACAAGTATGAAGAAAATATATATACAATTTTTAAAAGTCATATAATATACAAAAAGGATTAAGAATGTGAAAAGTCTAAAGATAAATAACAAAGAAGAGAAATATGCTTACAAGTTAATTTTAATTTTCTTACAAGGGGAATAAAACTATTAGCAAAATTTATTTTCACCAATTAGTAAAAGAACAAGATAGAGAAATATTCTTACAAGTTAATCAACATCCATGCTATGATCATCATCATCATCATCATCTTCTTCTTCTCATTCTCTTTCTCCTTCTTCAACCCAGTTTTCCTTTTGAAAAACAATTTTGACTTAGAAATTTTTGTATTTTTAGTTTTTTCAGTGTCTTTTGTAAATTGAGCCACAGATCAAGCTATGTAATTGAACATAAGAGATTTACAATTGTTTTAATTACCTTAATGCCTATTCTAGATCTTCTGTCTTGTTTTGGTGTCTGAATCGCGTTAAGTTTTTGCATCTTGTTTCCGTACTGAATGCTTTTACTGTTTAAACACTTAGATAAAACTGTTAGTGTGATTAGAGTAGTGTTTTGTCATTATTAAAATCAAATACGGGTCAACAACAATCATGACTCTTTATTCCACAGAATTTGTATTCATTCACATTCACACAACGAGCTATATTCGAGGCATACTCGTATGGGAACTTCAACTTCTTCACCCATTTGCATATATCTTTTATCTAAGACTTATTCAATGTGTAGGATACTTTAGGTTTATTAGGTTTCTTATTTACTTGAACCAACTACAACTTCGAATGCATACATAAGTTTTCAATATTCTCATGAGCATTTGAATTGTCTTTTGTTTTACCCTTCACATCCATAATTGTGTTGAGGACGTTGTCAATTACATTTTTCTCAATATGCATGACATCAAAATTGTGTCGAATGAAATTTGTTTTCCAATATGGTAATTCCCAAATGATACTCCTTTTCAACTAGTTATGCTCTTGACCGTATCCTAGAATCTCTTGTTTCTTGTTTGTGTTACCAAATGTGATCTGATTGAAAGACAAAACTCTAGCCAACACTTTTTCCCCAGATAACCCTTGTAGAGGAAGCTCTATCTCAATTGTATATTTTTTAAAGTGTCTCTCTGCTTTTGAAAAGTATGATTATGAGGCAAGAACTAGTGATGACAGTCAAATCAACAAAACTTCCTAGCATGAGGCAGTTGAAATGACTGGGTACGCTATATACAATAAAGACAAGCTAGTGGGCCATGAATACTCCACCCAGAAAGCATATCATACGTCGTAAAGTCGCTAATCGTCCACAGAAGTGCAAATTTCGTATTAAAATTTTGTTTTTTACTTACATCATAAGTAAGAACTCCATCCCTCAATAATTTCTTCAACTCGTCTAACAACGACCTTAGGTAAACTTCTAGATTCTTACCGGGGTGATTTGAACCTGGAATGACCAAGGATGAGAACAAATTATGCTCCTTCATGCACATACTAGAAGGTAGATTAAATGGAGTGACAAAGATCGGTCAGAAAGAGTAAGAGGAAGTTGAATGACTGAACGGAGTAAACTCGTCAGACGAGAGTCTTAGCCTAACATTTCTCGGTTCGAGGGAAAACAACAGTCGCTTATCATCAAAGTGTTTCCATGCCTCACCATCTACATGGTGGATGAAAAAGTCAGGTTTACTACGTTTGCCCTCCTTATGTCATCTAATATGTTCGATAGTGTTTTTCAACATGTAAAGTCTTTAAAGTCTTGGTGTGATTGGAAAGTAACTCAACATCTTATATAGTATGTCTTTTTGGTTCTAATTTCCCACTTATTTCGGTTGAAATCGAGCATTGAAAAAAAAGTTACATTTTTTATTTTGCATGTCTCTGTGAGAGTATAACATACAATCATTCGGGCATGCATATATCTTCTGATACCTAAGTCCTTTCACCATCGTTTTGCATTGGTAAAAGTCTTCTAGAAACTTCTCACCCTCTGACAACATACTCTTAATTATTGACATTAACTGATCATAACTGTTTTCAAACATGTTAAAATCCAACTTACAATTCAATAGCTGAGCAACCACCGATATCTTGGTGTGCTTCTTGCAACCTTTCCATAACGGCTCATCAACATCTCTTAATTAATTGTAAAACTTTGCAGCATCACGATTTGGGGCCTATTCAGTATTCCAATTAAATTCAAGACCAATATTATCCATTACAATGTTCCCCATTTGATTCCTTCCTCTGCATAATCAATTCGGCTTGTCAAACGTCCTATAGACAAAGGGACATCTCCGTGTCGAGCCCATCTCTTGTAATTCCTAACAAAACCGTTCTTGTATAAGTGCATGGTAACCACATCTCTCTTTAGAAACTTACTGTTGCTATAAATAGAGCAAGGACATCAAAGAATTCCCCTATACACATAGCTTTTATTACCATACGCAAAGTTAAGAAATTGTTCAACTCAATTCCTAAATTCTTCCCGATACGGCGTTATGCACAACAAGAGAATCCATCGAACTTCGATCAATTGACATCGTTCCAGATACTAAAATTGGATTGATTCTCAAAGTTATTCCAATTTATAACTAAAAATAAATAAAGTAATTAAGATTAATGAGACAAACTAATTTAAAATCCTTATTTTTAGTGGAATTCTTTTTTGAGCACACTATTTTTCATCTTATACATAAAGCATATTCTTATTTGTATGATCCCTTTTCTTTTGTCATTCAAGAGTGCAAGGTAAGATTTAAATCTGGAATTATATTGTCTACTTATAGAAACAATCTATTCATATTCAAATAATTTAAAACTAATTAAATTAATATCATATACATGTTCGGATTTACGTATGTTAAAAATCACCTTTAAGAATCCTAAGTTGTGACCTTCAAACACCCAAGTCTAGAATAATTTGGACCAAGACAAGAATCAAACCACAAAAGAGAAAACACAAGCAATTGTTATCGAGGTTCGGCAAATCACCTACGTCCCCGTGAGCTCGTCCGAGCTCTCTACACTAAATCAATGGAGTTCTTACAATTACAGTAACACCTCTTCAAGAACCATGTGTTCTTGATGAATGAGAGAAGAGAAAAGAAAGAGATAAGAACTAAGTGTTTCCCTAGAATTTTCCCCAAGAAAATTCCAATTTCAAAGCTCTAAAACCCCAATCTTGAATACTCTCTCTCACTAGAAACACCTCTGAAGATTTGAGAGCCTATCTCTCTAAACACCAGCCACTCTTGGAATGAGACTTCCTTTTGTGTTTCTTCCTTGTTTTTTCTCTTATTGTTATTGCTCCTAGATAACCCTATATACAGAGCAATAACTACCATAACCAACTTAAAGCCAATCTCAACTCTTTAATCTTTGTTACCAAACAATCATGGCCCTCTAAGTGGTCTAAGTGAACCTGTGCATTTTAATCAAAACCAACACACTAGCTGGAAAAACTCATCATTAGGTATCAGGTGTGCTTCGCGCCACGGCTCAGAACAGAGCGTGCCACGGCGCGTTCTAAGGGAGAAAGTCCCCACTTGCAGGTGGCCGTGGCACAGCTGGTCCGTGCCTCAGCGCGGAGGTCCATGCCTAGGCACAAAAAACTTGCACCGCGACACAGAGGTCTGTGCCTAGGTACGCACAGCTTATGCCTAGGCACAAAATCTGCTGGAGTTGAAATCTTCAATCTTTAATTCTTAGACAAAAAATCTAACAAACTCTACCTTTGTCTAAGTAATTAAAACCGAACCAATTGTGCAGAGAACTCAGGATCCAAACTCAACATGAGTCACCATATCATCTTTTCCAATTCTAAGGAGTTCAAGGCAATGATTGAACTTACTTAGAGTTAGAACTTTAGTGCGTAAATCTGCAGGATTTTCTTCCATTGCTACTTTACCCACATGAATGCTTCATTCCGTAACATTATCCCGAATGAAATGATACCGAACATCCATATGCTTAGTCCTCTCATGGAACACCAGATTCTTACATAAATACAACGCACTTTGGCTATCCGAATACACAACCACTTGCTCTTTTAGGACCTTCAACTCTTCCAACAACCCTTTACACCACATAGCCTCCTTAATAGCTTCCGTTGCTGCTATGTACTCTGCTTCGGTTGTTAAAAGTGCTACCACCAGCTGCAACTGAGTCTTCTAACTTATACAACATCCTTTTAAGTTAAAGAAGTATAAGGTAATCGATCTTCTCTTATCCCGGTCTGCTCCATAGTCTGAATCAGCATAACCTTCTAACTAGATGGACTTACCCCTCTTCTCATAAACAAGTGATAAGAGTTCATAATATCCATATGTTTGTTATATTTCCTCATGTTTTAATAGTTATAATTGCTTAAATCTTGGATTTTGATTATGTTTCGTATTTTATGGAGTAGATTGAGGAGTTGAATCAAATTGAAGTAAAAAGCAAGATTTTATGAAGAGTGGACAGCAACTTGGCGCTGCAGCCCCAGGAAGTTGGCGCTGCAGCGCTGGAATGGCAAGATTTTATGAAGAGTGGACAGCACTGGAATGGCAAGATTTAATGAAGAGTGGACAGAAACCTGGCGCTGCAGCCCCAGGAAGTTGGCGTTGCAGCCCCAGACCGCGGGTTTTGAAAGTTATAAATACTAACCCTAGCTGAAAGAAAAGAAAGAGCTCAGACAGAAGAGGCGGCTGTTGAATAGAAAATCCTTCTTCTCTTTTCTTTAGGTTTTCTTTTAATTATGAGTAGCTAAATACTCTTCTTCCAACTGAAGGATAATTGAAGTCTTGGTTCTTCAAGAATTGTGAGATCTAAATAATTTTTATTGCTATTTTATTTCTTCTCTATTTATATATCTTCTGTGTTTATTATCAATTATTGTCTTGGTTGATTGATGCAAAGGGCCCGTTGTTCAATTATCAGGTCAATAAATTGCCATTTAGAACTTTAAATCCGTAATTGTTTAAACGTTCTAATATTAGTGGTAAAATAACAAAGTTGATTATAACCAGATTTTTGATTTATGTTATGGAGATATATAACCTAGTCTAAATGAATCGAGCTTGTCTATTTGTTGGATAGAATTAGTAGTCTCTCTAATTATTAATGCTGTCGATAGGTTAAATCCTAAGAGCTTATTTAGGGTTGTTTATTAACAAGGGAAGTAATCAAAGAGCTTGTTTTGGTTATCGAGAAAATAAGGAGAGATAGGTTGTTAGAGCTTGTTAGCAACCATAACCAATTTGGTGAAGAATAGAAGATTTTATCCTTGTTTCTGTGATCAATTCTCTGAATCAATTCTGAAATTATGCCTTCGGTTGGATATTTGCCTGATATTGATTTCTCTTTAGTTTTTAGTTGATTATAATTGCTTTCTCTTTTATTTCACTCTGATATTTCAAACCCCCTTTTTTCTTTACTTTATTTTTCATTAAAATAAATCTACCCAATCCCTGTGGATTCGACCTTGCTCATCACTGTTACAATTTGTATTTTTGAGAGTGAGAATTTTATTATTTGTTGGATTCGACACCCACCAATAAGCCCCACATCTAAGCTTCCCTTCAAATACCTCAGCAACCACTTCATCCCAAGCCAATGCTCCTTTCTAGGATTATTCATAAACCTGTTGAGAACACTAATGGCATGAGAAATATAGGGTCTAGTGCTTACCATCATGAACATGACTGATCCAACCGCACTAGAGTAAGGGACCTTTTCCATTTCCTTATTCTCCTCATCCGATCTAGGACATTGATCGCTGGAGAACTTGAAATGACCAGCAAGGGGAATCTTTATTGGTTTACTATCTTCCATAGAGAATTTAGATATCATCTTTTCTATGTAAGAAGTCTGAGAAACCTTTAACCCATTTCTCTCCCTTTCCCGGATTATACTTATCCCAAGGATCTTTTGAGCATGACCAAGATCCTTCATCTCAAACTCTGAACTGAGTTGAGACTTCAACCTTTCTATCCTCTCCTTGCTGCTACCAACTAGTAGCATATCATCAACGTAGATGAGGATAATCACCATTTCCTCCACCTTGTGACCTTTTTAGTACAAGCACGAATCATAGTAGCTCCTCATGAAACCCAAGCTAGTTATAAAAGAATCGAACCTCTTATTCCATTGCCGAGGTGATTGTTTCAGGCCATAGAGAGATTTTTTCAATTTGCACACCAAATCCCCCTGCTTTCCTTCCTTATAGCCTTCGGGTTGTCTCATGTAGATGGTCTCATTAGGCTCTCCATGTAAGAACATTGTCTTTACATCCATTTGCTTAAACTCCCAATTAAATTGGACCACCATAGCTAACACTATCCTTATCGTCTTGTTTTTCACAACCGGTGAGAAAATTTCTGTGAAATCTATGCCTTCTCTTTATGTGAACCCCTTCACCACTAGCCTAGCCTTATACCGAAATTTATCCCCTGGAGTGTTTCCTTCTTTGATCTTGTAAATCCACTTACAATCCACAACTCTCTATTTTTCTGGTTTAGGCACCAATTCCCAAGAGTTGTTCTTCCTCAAAGAATGCATTTCCTCCTCCATAACTAGCTTCTATCTTGATGAATCCTTACATCCCATGGCATCAATGTAAGTTTCTGGTTCATAGTTGATTATCCCTTCTTCTGAATAAGGAGCTGCTACATTAGCATCCACAAAACCATATCTCAAAGGTGGTCTGATCTGCCTCCTTTCCCGGTCTCTTGTGAGTAGATAATCGTTCCGATTTGCTGCATTATCTTCTTTTAGTTTAGCCTCCTCTTGAGTGTCTTGAGCTTGGCCTACATCAATGTACTCTACCTGATCCGAACCCTCTTGCCTTCCTTGCTCTACCTGAACCAAATTTTCTTTGATGCTATGTTCTACATAAACCGGGTTGGTTTGCTCACTTTCCCCTGCAGGGTTAATTTTCTCCAAATAGGAAAATAATAGCTCATTAAATATGACATCCCTACTTATTATGAGTTTAGTTCCTTTTAGCTCTAAAGACCACAACTTATACCCCTTAACCCCTTCACCATATCCTAGAAACACACACTTTTTAGATCTTGAGCTAAGTTTATCATCCTTTTGATGTGCATACGCAACACATCCAAAAGTCCTAAGGTTGCTTAACTCAGGGGTTTTCCACTCCACATCTCCTCAGGATTCTTAAGATCCAAAGCTCTAGAGGGTGATCTATTAACCAAATACGCATCAATAGACACAGCTTCCTCCCAAAAACACTTGGGTAAACCGGAGCCAATAATCATGCACCTAACCCTGTCCAAAAGGGTCCTATTCATCCTCTCAGTAACTTTATTTTGCTGAGACGTTTTCATAACCGTTCTATGTCTTAGAATCCCATTTAACTCACAAAATTTGTCAAAATCCTGATTGCAAAATTCTAAGCCATTATCGGTTCTCAAAACCTTAACTACCTGGCCTGTTTAAGTTTCCAGGAACTTTTTCCACACCACAAACTTATTCAAAGCATCTAATTTATTTTTAAACAAATAAACCCAAACCTTTCTAGAATAGTCATCAATCAAAGAAAGAAAGTAAAGATTACCTCCTTGTGTTGGTGTTCTTGCTGGCCCCTAAAGATTAGCATGAATGTAGTTAAGAATACCCTTTGATTTATGCACTCCAGTGTTGAAGCTAACCCGATGTTGCTTCCCAAGAACACAACTCTCGCAGAAATCAAGTTTTTCTACCTTGTCACCATCAAGTAAACCATCTTTGCTGAGAACTTGCAACCCCTTTTTGTTCATATGTCCCAAGCGATTGTGCCAAAGAACTGCCTTATCAATCTCAACCATCAAGCTTGCTGCTTGATCCTTGATGTCGGTCTCTCCAATCATCTCATAGAGACCATCCTTTATTGCTGCTTTGATCAACACTAAGGCTCCCTTGGTTACCTTGATCTTTCCTCCCTCTGCTTTGTATATGTACCCTATGGAATCTAGCTGCCCCAATGAGATCAAATTTCTTCTCAAATCTAGAAGATATCTCACGTTCTGCAGCAGCCTTGTAACTCCATCAAACATCCTCAATTGGATGTCTCCTATGTCCCTCACTTGGCAAGAAGTATTGTTCCCCAAGAAAACTTTTCCTTCATTGGTTTCCTTGAAATTCTTGAACCAATCACGGTAAGGACACATGTAATAAGTGCACCCGGAATCCAAGATCCATTTTTCATTGCTTTGCCTCTCACTCACATTTGAGCACACAACAAGAACATCATCATCTTGCTATTCTCCCTTGGCAATCGAAGCCTCTCCATTGTTGGTATATCCTCTTCCTCTCTCATCCCTTATCATCTTCTTGCAATCTTTCTTGAAATGGCCCTCCTTATTGCAGTAGTAGCATTACTTTCCTCTAAACTTCGGTTTAGAATGCGATCTTCCATAGCTTTGACCTCTGCCCTTTGGTTTGTCCCGGTAGTTGCCATAGATATTGCTGCCATTCCGAGTTGCAGGCCTTCTTCTAACGAACAGACCTTCTCCACTTGATCCTTCCCTCATCTTGGCTTTGAAATCATGAGCCCTTATAGCATTAATCACAATTTCTTTGGTTAGTGTATCTCTTCTATATTCAATAGCATTAATCAAGCTTTCAAAACAATCGGGAAGAGAATTCAACAATATAACAGCCAATTGTTCATCCGGGAATGTTATACTACAACTAGTCAAATCCTAAACTAGTTTATTAAACACATCAAGATTATCTTGCAACTCTTTATCAGGATCCATTTTAAAAGCAAAGATACATTTTAGAAGATAAATTTTATTAGGGAGAGTTTTGGTAAGAAACAACTCATCTAGTTTCTTCCAAATGACAGCTGGATCTTATGAATCTCCATATTTCTTTGTCACACTATCCGACATGTGCAGAAAGATAGTGCTATACGCCATCTTCTTCATCTCATTTCGCTGGAGCTCCGTGATACTTGCTGGAAAATCATCATCTTCTCCAATCACCAAGTCCACCTTTTGTTGCATAAGAACCACCTTGATTTTCCGCTTCCAAAGGGCAAAGTCTCATTTTCCATCAAACTTCTCAATAATGAAGTTTGAACCCATCTTGCAAGAAAAAATCCCAAGATTTATACATCATCCACAATTGCTTTCCAAACTTCTTCTCTCCAACTTCTAAACTTCAAGAACCCGATCAAATCTTGATCCCAACACCGTTCTTGAATCACCCAAGAAGTTTCCTTTGATTCTTGGAGTCTTGCTCTGATACCGCTGTTCTAGCTCTGATACCACTGTTGAAAATCACCTTTAAGAATCCCAGGTTGTGACCTTCAAACACCCAAGTCTAGAATGATTTGGACTAAGACAAGAATCAAACCACAAAAGGGAAAACACAAGCAATTGTTATCGAGGATCGGCAAATTGTCTAATTCCCCGTGAGCTCCTCCGAGCTCTCTGCATTAAATCAATGGAGTTCTTACAATTATAGCAACACGTCTTCAAGAACCATGTGTTCTTAATGAATGAGAGAAGAGAAAAGAAAGAGATAAAAACTAATTGTTTCCCTGGAATTTTCCCCAAGAAAATTCCAATTACAAAGCCCTAAAACCCCAATCTTGAATACTCTTTCTCACTAGAAACACCTCTGAAGATTTGAGAGCCTATCTCTCTAAACACCAGCCACTATTGGAATGAGACTTCTTCTTGTGTTTCTTCTTGTTGTTATTGCTCCTAGATAACCCTTTATATAGAGCAATAACTACCACAACCAACTTTAAGCTAATCTCAACTCTTTGATCTTGAGAACCAAACAATCATGGCCCTCTAAGTGGTCTAAGTGAACCTGTGCATTTTAATCAAAACCAATGCACCAGCTAGAAAAACTCATCATTAGGTATCAAGTGTGCTTCGCGCCGCGGCTCAGAACAGGGTGCGCCGCGGCGCGCTCCAGGGGAGAAAGTCCCTACTTGCTGGTGGCCGTGGCGCGGCTGGTCCATGCCTCAGCGCGGAGGTTCGTGCCTAGGCACAAAAAATTTGCGCCGCGGCACAGAGGTTTGTGCCTAGGCACAAAATCTGTTGAAGCTGAAATCTTTAATCTTTAATTCTTAGACAAAAAAACCCAACAACGTACATAATCAATGAGAGTAGTACTGGAGTACAAAAAAAGTAATAAGTACCACCGATTGATCATGTAACCCTGAGAGAAAAAAATGATAAAGTATTAGCGAATAATAATAAATAAAAAAACGGGTTATATATGAACATCACACATGTTTATACTTTCTAACAACATCCTTCCATTCACTAAATGGTACGGGTAATAACTCCTATGTCGTTTCATTTCGAAAAAAATTTCGACAACATCTTAGTTCTTCAAGTACACAACTTAAAGTCGTTGTTATCACTTGAATAAGATAGCCCTGAATTTAGTATGTACCCATATAACAAAAGGAGGTACTGGCAAAACTGTATCGAAATGAAACAAGTATGGAATTATTAACTACAATACAAATCACTCATTCCTAAATTGTCCACACTAGACAATCTAAGGATTATTTGAACATAAACACTCTCATTGCAAACATATGAATTAGTAAGCAACAAGCGCATTTATGTCTCTCAATAATCCTTGGACGGGCGATCTAAGGTGGTGTTTGTTTTTTTAAGTGATAAATGTTGAGTACTGAATGATCATCTGAATAGTGTTGAACCAATAAGAGACAATATCTGAATGTTGAATAGTTAATTGTTTAGACTGTTTAATAACTGAACTGATTGAAACATCTGCATATGTGTATCTTCCTTTTTAACCCTCTTAACTATTATGATTGTTTATTACAAATAAGAGCCAGTTGCTAATCTGAACAAAGTTTGCATGTTTCATCACAAAAATATTCCCAATTGTTTTTTTTATTAATTGATTGAACCATAATCTCAGTTTATTTAAATAACTAATTTAAACATAAAAATAGACTAGGTTAGCAATGAATATATATTACTAATTTAATGCTTAAATAGTCAATAAAATTAAAAAACAAATTCACCAATACAAAAGTACATGAAAAAGTTCAATAAATTATCAATCCAAATAGCTAAAATATAATATAAATTCTAATCAACCTCTCCCCTATTTTTCCTTAAATGGGGTGTAATTTATTTGCGCATATTGACCATAAACTGTAGGTCTATCGCATCCCAATGTGGTCCTGTTGCTTCATTCTCAACCTCTTATTCTTGGCCTTCTTGCTCTTTGCATCATCAAATTCCTTTAGACAACCAAAATCTAACTATTTCATTTTAAACTTTCGTATTATCTTATCAATAAAGCCAAACATATAGAAAGGCTCACATTTCGTTATTTTTGTTCAATTTCTACATGAGAATCATCAAATTTCACAATACTTATAATATAACTTTCAACAGCTACAACTCTAGTTAGATCGAATAGAAAAAAAATGGTGAAACCATTTCTACATTTCTAAAAATAAAATTATATTTATACCGATTCAAATCAAGGAAAATGAACACATAATCTTAAAATAGATCTAGATACTAGAAAACCAAATCAAACAACGAGGAAAAAATTCTTGAGCTTAACGACTTTATTAAGTGAAAGAAGATTAATAACAAATATACATGCTAAATCTAAATGAAATTATACTCATTGATCAAACACAGTAACAATTACAAGCCATACTAAAGTTCTATTTGGCAAAATAAACAATTAATAACTAACAAAGTAACTCCATTTACTATTAGAATCATCATAAATATTCAAACTTTGGCATAAAACATAACAGATCTTCCGTTTAAGAAGCTATAATCAATTGATGACAAGATAGATTCAACAAAAGCAATGAATAAAAGGAGCAAAGTAATCCTAAAATTGCAAAATGAGAAGAAAAAAAAATACACTATAGGCTTGATATGGACCTCACTGTGCTAACCTCTTACTCATAGTTGATGGTCCTGCTTCACCACCTCTCTTTTCCTTTTATTATTTGCTCTCCCAGGCTTGATATGGATCTCTAGAGCTTCAGTTGCATCTTCATCAATCACATGATCTAAATTTGCCTCTAATATTGGGCGAATGATGTCACTATAGGAAGCCAAATATTTTTCTATTGTGAAAATATCATCACAATAGTCCTCCAAATTGTACCCCATTCTTTCATTGATTCTAGGTGACTAACCATGTACAGGACCACCGACTTATCTATATTTATTCACCTGTCAAACATCTACACTATAGGCTCCAAAGTTATATCATTAACAACATACACAATACCATAGGCATAATCCTTAAACTCATTAAACATATGAAGGACATCAACATCCCCATTCAAACGCAAACCATTCTCACACATGATAGGTGCTTAAATATTCATATTTAAGCCCTTTAATTTACATTTATTAAGTCCTAGTTGATGTTAATTTAGTCCATTTTACTTCATTTCTGTGTTTCACATGCTTTTATAGGGTCTTAGAGAAAAAGAAGCATTTTTGGCACTTAAATGAAGAAATCTGGAAATCCTGGAGCAGTTGCTGGCTAGAGTGCAATTGAGCGCAGGCCCCGATACGATTGAGCTTACCAGCACTTGTGCGCACACAAAGAAGGCTCGAGCACAGCCTTGCGATCGAGCGCACAACGAATACGATCAAGCGCACATGTACGGGCGTGAACAGTAAAACAACAGAACCGATTTTGGAAATAGAGGAGGTTTTGTGTTTTAGGAAGTTTAGGGTTTTCAGAGTCTTCTAGGGTTATTCAACCCCTATAAATACACTTGTAAAAACACAGAAAATACATCATTCTTTTTATCTTTTGCTTTGGCTTGAAGTTGTAAGCTTTGGAGAGGAATTGACGACTTGTTTCCATAGTATTCTTCGGGTTTTATATTTTATGTTTAGTTTATGTTATGATGTTTATCATAAACAGCATGTGTAACTAACTCTTTATAGGGCTCGATTGAAGCCCTAATTATGCTTTCTCATATATATATATATATATATATATATATATATATATATATATATTTATTTATTTATTTACTTTGCAAATAGCCATGTCATGATGCTTTACTTGATTAATACCTGTTTTATTGAATTCCTCGTATGTGTGTGTCTGATCAACGTATGACCGAGTCCTGGATCTGACATTAGTAACAAAAGAAATCCACGCCGGATTCTTGGGTTAATCAACATGGGAAATCGGGAGTAGATACCATACCCTAGGTCCTGTGTGGTTGTCGATTTCCATAGGTCATATGCTCTCTTAAGGAACAACTCAGTAGATACCATGTTGAATCCCTTAAGAAAGGAAAGAGTTAGAGTAGATACCATGCCTAACTCATTGCTTAGGGAAATCAATAGCTTAAGGAGTAGATACCATGCCCTTAGGTTGACAACCATTAGGTATTCATAGTAGGGCTAGAGCATTGGCATATTACTCATTAGGAAAGTATGATTAGTGGTGGATGTCAAAGCCATATGTTCTCATTATTATTAATTCACATTCAACAGTTATTTTTATCTTCTTTTATTAAGAAACTGATTCTAAAATGAAATTCACCAATCCCTGTGGAAATGATCTCGCACTTGCACACTATGCTACTATTGACCTTGTGCACTTGCAAGTAAAACAAGTCTGATTGTTCGCTTATTTATTTAGGTAGATAATCGCACAACAAGTTTTTGGTGCCATTGCCAGGGAATGCACTAAAATTTCTTTTTAGAATTATTATTTTTTGTTTAATTATTGTTATTTCTTTTTCATTCTATTCCATTTTTATCTCAAAGAAATTATAAAGTTTCTGTTTTTATCTTTTTTTTTGTTTCAACCCTAATCTAATTCCTTCTTATTTTCTGTTTCAAGCACACCAGAAGAACTTTTCTGTGCCACTTGCGATCGAGCACACTTTCCTGTGCTATCAAGCACAATTTAGGCAGAGAGTTACCTAGGTAGTAGTGTTTAACTGTTGCTCTTAAGTGATTCTCACCGATTCATGCGCGGGCGTCGATCCAAGCATCCAACGTTCTTCCCTCTCGATACTGAGCTTGAGCGGACTATCCGACAGAGGCTTAGAGACAACTCCGAAGAGGTAGAAGAAATTGACGAAGAAGTAGCAATGGCAGAACAGATCGAACATCAGCAACCTCCTGAGCGAAGGCCAATGAAGCAATCCTTCATCCCACGCAGCCTTGATCAGCCATCGTGTATTGCTTATCAACCTAAGGTGGAAGGCAATATTACATATCTCCGCAAATATTGAGTGCATTGACTCACTATAGGAGTTCACCTAATGAGGATCCACACTTGTACCATCGAGAGTTCTTCGATCTTTGCAAGTTCCAACACATCCGAGGCTTAGACCAAGAAGGAATAAGGTTAATTCTTTTCCCTTTTTCCTTAAAAGATAATGCTAAACTGTGGTACAATTCACTGCCTGCAGTTTCTATCCACACTTGGGAGGAGTTAGCCAGCAAATTCTTAAAGAAGTTTTTTCCAGCCCAAAAGACGAGGCAAATGAGGAAGGAAATTCAGTCCTCCAACAAAAAGATGGAGACCTATTCTTCTAAGCATGGGGACATTTCAACGAGCTACTACTCAAATGCCCACACCACAACCTACCTCAAGACGAACTGGTACAAGATTTTTATGAAGGTTTGAGTGATACTAACAAAAGTATTGTTGATTCAGGTTGTGGTGGAGTGCTGATGGAGAACAGTAGTGAGGAAGCCATGGAGCTCTTCGAAACCTTAAGTGAGCATACCCAACAGTTTTTCTCTTGAGGTAGACATGTACCCAAGAGCAAAGGTATGTATGAGGATCCTCTCCCCAAAAGGCTGCTGTGGAGAGGAAACTAGACCTACTTGTTAAGGCCATGACTGCTCACCATGCATCACCAAATCCACCAGCTACACCACTTCAGGTATGTGCGATATGTTCCCAATGTGATTATAATACTGATACATGTCCTTTGTATTCTTCTGCAGAACCGGAACAAGCAAATTACGTAGGACCAAATAACTATCCGCCAAAGAACAATCTATATGCAAACACCTATAACCCCGGATGGCGGAATCACCCAAATTTTTCTTGGAGCAACAATCAGAACCAGCAAGGGCAGCAAAGAAACTCATAGCCAGCTGCTCACTCAGCTCCCGAAACAAAGAAAACTGACCTCAAAAGTCTTGTGAGGCAATTAGCAACTCAGCAGCAACAATTAATGACCTTACAAGATCAGTTCATGGCAGATGAAAGACAATTTCGGACTGAACTAAGACAAACCACAGCAAAACATGAACAAGCCATCCAAAGGCTAGAGGTACAAATGGGAAAATTGGCTAAAGAGCTAAGTGGCAGAAGGCAAGGTGAGTTTCCGGCTCAAACACTACCTAACCTAGGGGGTACTAGCAACTGAAGGCTGTCACAACTGTCAGAAATGGTAAAGTCATAGGAACCAATGAGTCTGCAAAAGCATCCCAAGAGAAACCATCGGCATCAAAGGTAAGTACGATGGAGAAGGTGAATGCACCACCCTTCTCGCAAAGGTTAGTCAAACAAAAGAACGAAAATAAACTGCTTGATATCTTTGACACCTTGCGGAAAGTAGAAATAAATATTCCCTTATTAGATGCAATTCAACAAATACCTACTTATGCTAAATTTCTAAAAGATTGTTGCACTCACAAGAGAAAGTTTCAAGAACATGAGACTGTAGCCTTAACTGAAGAGGTAAGTGTTGTATTATTAAGAAAACTCCCACCAAAACTGAAAGATCCGGGTAGTTTTACTATTCCCTATAGGATAGGTGATCAGTTGTTTGAGTGAGCATTACTAGATTTGGGAGTAGGTGTAAATTTGCTACCATACACAGTATTTGAAACTCTAGGTTTGGGGGAGCTACAACCGACTTCCATTACCTTGTAGTTGGAAGATAGAAGTATCAAAAGACCTAAGGGTATTCTTGAGGATGTCCTAGTTAAGGTGGGAGAATTCATTTTACCTGTTGATTTCATCGTGCTAGATATGGAGGAATGCCCTATGCCATTACCCCTACCCATCATATTAGGGAGACTCTTCATGAGAACTACCAATACTAAGATTTGTGTGAAAAAAACCATAGTGAGTATGAAGATCAATGGTGAGAAAATAGAATTTAAAATATTTGATGCTTTAAAACTGCCTCAAGATGATATAAAATGTTTTAATGTATGTATGATGCAAAGTTTTGTTGAGCAAGCTTTTCAGATCCAGCACATTGATCCATTAGAGACTACTATCACTCATAGCTTGATGACAGTGGATATTGAATAAGAACCTGAAGATGTTACTGATGACATCATCAAAGCTGTGTACCATCTTGAAGCCTCTCCAAAACACTTAAGTAAGTATGCTCCTCCATTTAAATCTCTCATACCTACTAATACTACTCTTCTACCTCCCATTGTCCAGGCACCAACTTTGGAACTGAAGCAGTTGCCCGAACATCTCACTTATGCTTATTTGGGAGAGAAGAAGACTTTACTTGTAATCGTGGCTGCTAATTTGAGTAGTGGAGAAGAAGAGAAATTACTAAGAGTTCTTAGGGAGCATAGATCTGCCATTGGATGGACCATTGCTGACATTAAGGGGACCTCCAGCGACGGACCAGTGCGAGAGCATCCTTTCTTTAGGAAGGCTCAATGGACACAGAGCCAGTCGCACATGCCTCGAGAACTCCTGGCACCTGCACCTGCAGCTGAGAGGGTTGCAAAGGATTATATGGAGACAGAGACCCCTGTAGTTAGCCCATTGCGAGAGGAGGACCATCCGGATATGGGACCCACTGAGTCTCAGCACTTTCTCGTTGAGTTGTCCTCTTTCTGCAGTGAGGTCTCTGCAGCTACATCACTAGTGCACCAGCACATAGATAGTTTGGAGGCACGGTTTGTACGACAAGAGGCGATGCTATAGGCCATCCTTGATCGCCTACCTTCTACACCCAGTACCTCTTCGACTGTACCACCAAATGACCAGCAGTGAGAGGATACCCTGTCTAGCTGAAGACATTAAATTTAGTGCTCATGGGAGGCACCCCACAACATATCCTTTTATTTATCATATTTTTAATATTTATTTTTCTATTTATCTTTTCTTTCCTTATAATTACTTTTAGTATATTTTGTTTTCCGGCATTACGTTTATTTTTCATTTCAGGGATATAGTGACTGCCTCAAGTTCAAGTTTGGGGGTGTGCTACGAGCCATGCCAGCCACATTATACTCCATCTCCCAGGTCAGATCCTTCCATGCTTTTCACACATTGGAGACAATGTGCAATTTAAGTTTGGGGGTATAGGAACACACTCACACACACACTATGTCCCAGTTTTTGTTTTTATAGTTAAATGCATGTTCATACTGTTCTAAATTTTTTTGGGTGATCTAAACAAAACAATATGATTTAACTTCATAAGTAAGCTTAAAAACTTGAACACATGGGCTAATAATTAAGGATTCATAAGTTTGACCTAAACTAACACAAGCATATTAGCACATAATTATGTGGGGTATGACATGTAATTTTAATATGTACGTTTCTTTGGCTTAAATATGAACCGGATGACTTGTTAGATAAACACTTTGGCATAGGAAAAATTTTTTGTTATTGCTCAAAAAGAAAAGTGCTCCTAATGATCAGTAAACAAATTTTCCACTGAGTAACTAGCCCTCTTGCCTCAGTAAGTAGTGAGTGTCACGTCAAAAGGTGAGAATTTTGCTCACAATGATCTTTAAAAAGAACTTTCCACGAGTAACTGGCCCTCTTGCCTCAGTAAGCAGTGAGTATCACGTCTAAAGGTGGGAATTCTGATTGGTAGCATTAAAACCAGTTAGTTTCGTAGCCTTTTTGACTCGAGTTAGTAAGTCTTTAAGGGTGTCTTTACACCTAATGCCCTAAAACCATCTAGTTTGGGAGTCATTGGCTAAACACTTGCTATATGAGTCAAAAAAAAAGCTTAAAGGAACTAAACTTGGCAACAATCTCATAATAAAAGAAAAGAAGAAAAACTATGCCATTTTTGTTAGTTCTAATAGGAAATTTGGTGAAACTTGAGACATCGAAACACTACACATTAGAATTATTTGGAAACTTAATCTTTTATGTGCTAGTTCACCACACACTAAAGTCAAACTTGTGATGTCTTAACCTACCTCATGAAAGTGATATGCGTTCAAAACTCTTATTCATTGCAAAGATGTGTTTGTTAAGCTTGCTCATGAATGCACATCATGGTTTTGTGTGATATCTAAACTTTTGTGGACACCATGAATATTAGATTTATCTGTGTGTCATTATTTTTTATTTTAGTTTTTTAGTTTTGTATTGCTAAGAGACTAGCAATATGTAAGTTTGGGGGTGCGATAAGTGCTTAAATATTCATATTTAAGCCCCTTAATTTACATTTGTTAAGTCCTAGTTTATGTTAATTTAGTCCATTTTACTTCATTTCTGTGTTTCACATGCTTTTATAGGGTCTTGGAGAAAAAGAAGCATTTTTGGCACTTAAAGGAAGAACTTTGGAAATCCTGGAGCAGTTGCTGGCTAGAGTGCGATCGACAACGAATGCGATCGAGCGCACATGTACGGGTGTGAACAATTAAACGGCAGAACCAGATTTGGAAATAGAGGAGGTTTTGTGTTTTAGGACGTTTAGGGTTTTCAAAGTCTTCTAGGGTTATTCAACCCCTATAAATACATTTGTAAAAACATAGAAAAAACATCTTTCTTTTTATCTTTTGCTTTGGCTTGAAGTTGCAAGCTTTGGAGAGGAATTGACGACTCGTCTCCACAGTATTCTTCGGGTTTTATATTTTATGTTTAGTTTATGTTATGATGTTTATCATAGACAGCATGTGTAACTAACTCTTTATAGGGCTTAATTGAAGCCCTAATTATGCTTTCCCATATATATATATTGATTGCCTTTGCAAATAGCCAGGTCATGATCCTTTAATTGGTTAATACTTGTTTTATTGAATTCCTCATATATGTGTGTCTGATCAACGTATACATGTGGTATAGACTTGTTAGTTAGATCAATTTGGATGACATAGTCCTGGGTCTGACATTAGTAACAAAAGAAATCCACGCCGGATTCTTGGGTTAATCAACATGGGAAACTGGGAGTAGATACCATACCCTAGGTCCTGTGTGGTTGTCGATTTCCATAGGTCCTATGCTCTCTTAAGGAATAACTCAGTAGATACCATGTTGAATCCCTTAAGAAAGAAAATAGTTAGAGTAGATACCATGCCTAACTCATTGCTTAGGGAAATCAATAGCTTAAGGAGTGGATACCATGCCCTTAGGTTGACAACCATTAGGTATTCATAGTATGGCTAGAGCATTGGCATATTACTCATTGGAAAAGTATGATTAGTGGTGGATATCAAAGCCCTATGTTCTCATTATTATTAATTCACATTCAACAGTTATTTTTATCTTCTTTTATTAAGAAACTGATTCTAAAACGAAATTCACCAATCCCTGTGGAAATGATCTCGCACGTGCACACTATGCTACTATCGACCTTGTGCACTTGCAAGTAAAACTGTACGGTTATTTGCTTATTTATTTAAGTAGATAAACGTACAACAAGTTTCACCTCTCTTTTCCTTTTACTATTTGCTCTCCCAGGCTTGATATGGATCTCTAGAGCTTCAATTGCATCTTCATCAATCACATGATCTAAATTTGCCTATACTATTGGGCGAATGATGTTACTATAGGAAGCTAAGTATTTTTCTATTGTGAAAAAATCATCACAATAGTCCTCCAAACTGTACCCCATTCTTTCATTGATTCTAGGTGACTAACAATGTATAGGACCACCGACTTATCTATATTTATTCACCTGTCAAACATCTACACTATAGGCTCCAAAGTTATATCATTAACAACATACACAATAGCATAGGCATAATCCTTAAACTCATTAAATATATGAAGGACATCAACATCCCCATTCAAACGCAAACCATTCTCACACATCAAATCAACACAGACAAAATTTAAATTAAATCCATTGAAAATATCACTCAATACATCTAAAAACTAGTAATTTTTAGTGTCTGGTATTACTTTAAAATGTTCTTGATACCCATAAAAGAGATCCAAGCCTCAATAAAGTTTAAATTCCCTCGAGAAGATCAGTTCTTCAATCATTTAGATTTTGAAACCTTATAAGGAAGATCAAGCTCGAAATATAAGTACCTACAAGTTCTAAAGAACATTGGTTCTTGGAATCATAAATATAATTGCACTGACCACAGATATAAACTAATAGCAAAAGAGACAAGAATGCCTTTACCAAATTACCCGATATACTTGCGAACATGCCAAGAAAAAGCATGCTTACAAGCCATATTTCAGACATCATCTGGTCCAAGAAAACTTTAGGTTTGAACATTCAATCAGGTGTTGTTCTCTATAACTCATTACTAACTACATATCTTTTCAGCAATCCCCTTTACAGCAGAATGTAAACTTAGAAAAAAAAAAGGAAAAACAAAACCAATAATTAATACAAGTGGAATGGAGCCACATGACATCCACATAAAAGAAGTGAAAAAGAAGGAAAATCTAGAATAAAAACAATGCAAGAATCTTTAACTTTATGTGTAATATAAGCAAAAGTTAAAAAAAGCAAGTATCTTTTGGGTTCAGCTATCATTATCTCAATTTTTGCCAACTGAGTATCATCCAAATCATTCATGTAAATATTCACATCACCAACCATGATTGGAAAGTGGAAACTAGCATCGTATTACTCCCTTATAACATAAATGTAAGCAAATGGAAGAATAATAGACAATCTGTCAGGAGCATGGTTCTAGGGCAATACTTAAGAAAAGCAAGAGGGCACTGATTTTCAAAATCGACTTCAACCAGAAAATGAATTCTAGTTCGAGTCAAGTTTGACTCACCTTGATTCCCTAGTTTGACTCACTTCCTCCCGCCAGCCAGAGCCCACACGGGCGGTCTACCTCAAAACACTCGCTACCCAAGCATCGAGGAAATCCCCATGCTGCCTGTGACTAAAGGAGAAACTTGGGTTGATCCAATCCTCCGGTATTTGCTGGATGGCCAACTCCCCTGAGCAAAGATGCGAAGCTAGAGAGATCATCTCCCGAGCATCACGGTATACGGTCATAGACGACTGATTATACAAGAAAGGCCTCACGACGCCCTATCTGAGGTGTTTAGGGCCAACCGAAGCCAACTATGCCCTTCGGGAAGTTCACGAAGGAGTTTCTGAAAGCCATCTCGGAGGCTGAGCCCTGGCTTTCAAAATTATCCGTAAGGCTACTATTGGCCCAGTATGCAAAGAGAAGTCATGGAATTAGTCAAGAAATGCAAGAGCTGTCAACAGTACTCTCCAGTACCCCATCGATCGACAAACTCTCTTACCTTTATAACTAGCACTCTCCCATTTTCCATGTGGGGGATGGACCTCCTCAGCCCCTTCACTGGAGTGCCCGGCCAATAGAAGTACCTCATTGTGGCGATAGATTACTTCACTAAGTGGGTAGAGGTCGAATCACTAGCCAGCATAACCGACCACCAGACTTGGAGCTTCGTCTGGAAATCCATAGTGTACCGTTTCGGCATTCCCCGTGTATTGGTAACAGACAATGGCAAACAATTTGATAATGCCAGATTCAAAGCGTTCTGCGAAGAACTGCACATCGAACACCACTTCTCCTCCGTCAAGTATCCATAGGCTAATGGATAAACCAAAGTAACCAATAGGACGCTTCTGCAAGGCAAAAAGAGATTAGACGAGGTAAACAAACAATTGACCGACCACTTGCCAAACATACTCTAAGCGTATCGGACCACAGCCCGAACACCCATGGGTGAAACCCCTTTCTTCATGGCATATAGCACCGAAGTGGTCATCCCCTTGGAAATCGGGGTACCCTCGCTACGAGTGCAAAATTTAGAAAACAGTAACAAAGAAGAAGCTCTATGGATAAACACTGACCTTATCGATGAGGCTCGGGATAAGGCCCAGATCCGGCTAGCCACCTATCAGCAGAGAGCCCCAAGTATTACAACTCTCAGGTCCGAAGCAAAAGTTTCAAGTTACACGACCTCGTCCTACGAAAGAGCGAAGTGTCTTGCCCATGAGAAATGAGAAAACTGGTCCTAAACTGGGAAGATCTGTGTCGCATTAAAAGGTTGTGCTGACTCGGCACCTTCGAGCTAGAAGAGTTGAGTGGAAAGCCTATTCCACTCACTCGAAACACGAAAAACCTCCATCGATTCTACTAGTTGTACGTGCCTCTAGTGCAGCTCAAAAACACACCAGTTAACTAAAGTTGTAATACTAAAAGTGTGATTGCAATAAAAAAACAGCAAGTTGAAAAAAAGAAACTGAAATTTCATTAAGTTGCAAAAGCAAGTTTACAAAGGCACTATCAGCCTTAAAATACAAAAAGAAAATAAAAATGAGCTAAAAGCAAAATCTTAAGGGGCGACATCCTCCGCAGTGACCTCCTCATCAGCCTCGACTCCCTCGTCATCCTTAAAGCCGCCCAAGTCTAGACCCGAGAAGTCAACTTTGGGGAAGAAGGCCTCAGCTTTCTTCTTGGCCTCGGATAAGCCATCGAAGAACTGTTGCCCAGCCTCCTCCACAAGGGCCTACTGGTAGGAGGTAGCTCCCTAAAGGCGTCCAAGACCTCCTCCACAACCCTCCTAGTAGCCTTGGCAGCCTTCTCCTTGACCCTTTACTTCGAGGTAACTTTGCGTCTCACTCCGCCTGCAGGAGGTCTCTCTCCTATACCACCTCTGTCTTGGCCTGCTCGGCCCCTGTTAAGGATGCGTACAACTGTTGAATAAGATCACCACTCTCGTCTAGTCGTTGCTGGCACCGGCCTAACTTCTCAATCGTGTATAGGTATCGGCACGACAGGACCCCGAAGAGCACACCAGATTGAAATGAAAAGAAATTCAGTTACTAAACCAGAAATAAAAAAGTATACAAGAAGTAGGTGAAAGCATTTACCTATGAATTCAGAGTCTCGACCACTGAACAGAGTCCCTCAATGGGCTTTCGAGATAGCTCAAACATATCTTGGGGTGGAATCCCCATAACGAGATACTCTCGAGCCACCTGGAGATGGGCAAAAATGGAGTCATTGAACTTTAACTCCCAGTTGAACGTGAAGATTGCAGTGGTAGAAGGGCCACCCTGGGATGAAGACAGAGCCTAAGCTAGCTCAAGAGACACGATAGGACTCACTCTTAGCTCTACCTCGATGGGAATTGGGGAGGGCATCTGTGACTTGTTCTTCGAAGGTTGAGCCGGCATCGACTGCTTCTCTCGGGCTGCTCGTTTTCTCTCTAGTGCAATCTTCTTCGCCCACTCTCTGGCCATAGCAACCAACTCCATCTCTGCTCAAAATGAGAAAAGCAAAGTGTAAGTACCAAGTAAATAAAAAAAGTAAAGCAAAACGAAAGAAACTAAAAAAGATGAACTCCAAGAATACCATGCTCTATGCTCTCATCGGGGTAGCTGGGACATAACCCACGCCTTACCAATTCTTCATTTTCGTATAAAATCTCCACATCCATGGGTACGGCCACCATGGCCCTCAGCATCTCCTGCTCAAGGTGCAGGAGGTGCGACTTTTTACACTTGCCCGCACGACAGTTGATGGGGATTTGGAAGCTCCTGACGCTCTGTATGAAGAAGAAGAACTTCTTTCATCTCTTAATCAAGGAGGGCTTCTTCTTCAGCAGTCTCCTCTTTGCCCTCGAGCTAATGACCACCCATCTGATCTGTCTGTGCTTGTTGATTTAAAAATGAGCCTTGAAAATATCGATGTTCATCAGATCCCCACGTTGGTGCAGATGCAAATGAAAGGCATAATCAGACGCACCGAGTTGGGCACCAGTTGGCATAGTGCTATGTCGAAGTATCTAAGCACTACACAGAAGAAGGGGTGGGGAGGGAACATGAGCCTAGCCTTCATGTGCTACTCGTACACGCACAGCTCATAAGGTGCGTAACTCGAGAGAGCATCACAGGCCCTCTCCCCAACCCTAGCTGGTCTGAGAGTGTACTCTTCAAGGATACGGTACACACTCTTTATGACTTCGAGCTCTTCTTCTCTTTTCATGCTAAGCATAGAGTTGGTCATGAACGACCATTTAACTCTCTCCTTAAGAACCATATCACCCTTCAGCTCGGCGAGGGTCCTATCCACCTCATCCTCGCAAGGAATCTTCTTCCTCCTCCTCCTGAGGTGTGTAGGGGACCATGGCTAGTGGCCCCTCCTAAGTGGCCACCTCTTCGGTTGACTCACCCTCGCTAGAAAACAGGTACATGGCCTCCTCTAATTCCTTAAATATGTTCCTACTATCGTCGCTACCACTACTTAGTCTATCTACTAAAGACATGGTAAACGAAGATAAGAAGACTCATATAAAAGAATTGTGTATTCGTGCTGACTCCGATCAAGAGATCCCTCCCTCAACCTAAGCCTTATTCTCCCTCTGAGTAGAAGTGTTCCCAAAACTTCCACCCAACTCTTAACACTCAAGCTCACCCTCAACTTTTAACTAAACTCTTAAGACTTATGCTTACTCTCCATTCTTGATCGACTTCGAGGGCTTTTAAATATGTCTCAGAGTGAAAATGAGATGAAGTAAGGAGAAATGAGGAAGTAGCACCTTTATATAGGAAGAGGAACGTGACAAATGAGGAGAGAATTAAAACCCACAGTTGGGAGGATGCGATTTTCGAAATACCTGAGGTTGCTTTTACGCTCTCCAAGGGCCCCCAGTCATAACGACGCGAAGTTTTGCCCACTCGAGGTGCCATTCTATTCCCCTAGGGAGCCAGACAGTAATAAACGCCGCCATTTTTTACTCTGAGCAGCCAAACACATTAATTGCCCAAACACACCACGTGTAAAGAAGGTTCTAAAAAGCAGCCCAAAAGTAAAAAGCCCAAGAAACCACAAAAAACTCTTTCTAGGCCCAATAGGCAAGAAGCCCCAAGTCCACCAAGGAGTCTTTCTAGGCCCAAGAAGTAGACACCCAAAGTCCACCAGGGTGTCTTTTTGGCCCAAAAGCTAAGAAGGGCAAAAATCCACCAGAAACTTCAAAAGAAGATCTCCAAAGCCAAGCATATTGACTGTTACTTATATGTTCAGACCAACGTCTCGAATGCTGAGTATATTGACAGCTGCTCATATGCTCAGACCAACATCTCCAAGGCTGAGCATATTGACTATTGCTCATATGCTCGGACCAATGTCTCCAAGGCCAAGCATATTGACTGCTGCTCATATGCTCGGGCCAACATCTCCAAGGTCGAGCATATTGATTATTGCTCATATGCTCGGACCAATGCCGAACATATTGTCTGCTACTTATATGCTTGGAACAATGCCTCCAAGGTCGAGCATATTGACTGCTACTCATATGCTCGGCCCAATATCTCCACGGCCAAGCATATTGACCACTGCTCATTTGCTCGGACCAACATCTCCGAGGCTGAGCATATTGACTGCTGCTTATATACTTGGACCAACATCTTAAAGGCAAAACATATTGACTGCTTCTCATGTGATAGGACCAATGCCTCTAAGCCCGAGCATATTGACTATGGCTCATATGCTCGGATCAATGCCTCCAAGGTCGAGCATATTAACTATTGCTCATATGTTCGGCCCAATGCCTCCAAGGCCGAGTATATTGACTACTGCTCATATGCTCGACCCAAGGTCTCCAAGGCCGAGTGTATTGACTGCTGCACATATGCTTAGACCAAGGTCTCCAAAGCTGAGCAAATTGACTGATGCTCATATACTCGGACCAAGGTCTCCAAAGCCGAGCAAATTAACTACTGTTCATATGCTCGGACCAATGCCTCCAAGGCTGAGCATATTGACTGCTGCTCATATGCTCGGACCAATGCCTCAAAGGCCGAACATATTGACTGCTACTCATATGCTCGGCCCAACGTCTCCAAGGCCGAGCATATTGATTGTTGCTCATATGCTCGGACCAACATCTCCAAGGCCGAGTATATTAACCGTTACTCGTATGTTCGACCCAGAATCTCTAAGGCCGAGCATATTGACTGCTGCTCATATGCTCGGCCCAATACCTCCAAGGCGGAGCATATTGACCGCTACTCATATGCTCGGACCAACATCTCCAAGGCCAAGTGATAAGTGCTTAAATAATCATATTTAAGCTTCTTAATTAACACTTGTTAGCCTATTTGTTTATCTATTTTAGTAGATTCTACTTCATTTTCGTGTTTTATATGTTTTTCACAGGACTTAGACAAAAAGATGATAATTTGGAGCTTTTAGGAGTAAAAAGTCAAGTTCTGCCATCAAGCAAGGTGCGCTCAAGCGCACCTCCCTTGTGATCGAGCGCACAGGCACACGAGTGCACTTGAAGAAGACTCAAGCGCACACTTGCGCTCGAGTGTATCCCGCATACGATCGAGCGCAAACACTCCAGAGGCGGCAGAGCCAGATATGGAAAGAAGTCTCCAGACCTTAAATTGGAAATTAGGGTTTCGGGGCATCCTTAGAGCCCTATATATAACCTTGTAAAACATATAAACCATACTTTTTGTTCTAGACTTGAAGTAGCAAGCTTAGGAGAGGAATTGACGACTAGTCTCCCGAGTCTTCTTTGGGTTTTATTTTTATGTTTTGTTTCATTATGTTTAGAATGTTTAGTTTAACTAGTAGGTGTAACTAAACTCTTATAGGGCTTGATTGAAGCCCTAGTTATGCTTTTCCATATATTCATTCATTGATTACCTTTGCCTATAGCCTTGTTAGAATATTTAAGTTAATTAATACCTGTTTATATTTAAATTCCTCATATGTGTGTGTCTGATCAACATATGCATGTGGCATGGATTAGTTAGTTGAATCAATTTGGATGACCGAGTCCTGGGTTCAACATTAGTAACAAAAGATATCCACACCGGATTCTCGGGTTAATTAACACGGGACCAGGAGCGGACCAAGCCCTAGGTCCCGTGTGGTTGCTGATCTCTACAACCTTTATGCTCTCTTAAGGAACAACTCAGTATACACCCATGTTGAATCCCTTAAGAGAGAAAAGAGTTAGAGTATACACCATGCCTAACTCAATGCATAGGGAGATCAATAGCCTAAGGTGTGGACCAAGCTCTTAGGTTGGCAACCATTAAATATTCATAATATGGCTAGAGCATTGGCACCTTACTTAGTGGGAAAGTATAATTAGTGGTGGATATCACAGCCCTATGTTCTTATTATTAGCAACTCACAACCAACACATATTTCTCTTTTTACTACAAAGAAACTAATTCTAAATAGAAATTGACCAATTCCTATGGAAATGATCTCGCACTTGCACACTATGCTACCATTGATCTTGTGCACTTGTAAGTAAAACAAGTACGGTTATTTGCATATTTATTTAGGTAAATAATCGTACAACAAGTTTTTGGAGCCGTTGCCGGGGATTGTGCTAAATTTCTTTCTAGAATTATTTTCGTTTAGTAATTTTTATTTATTCTATTTTAAATTTTCTCTGTTACTCACCTTTATTTCATTTAAACCCTAATTAATTTCTTTTTGTTTGTTATCTCAAGCACTCCAAGAGAGCTTTCTGTGCCACTTGCGATCGAGCGCACCCTCTTGTGCGATCGAGTGCATTTGAGGCAGAGAGTTACCCGAGCAGCAGTGTTTGACTGCTGCACTTACGTGACTGCCACCGATTCATGCACGAGCGTCGATCCAAGCATCCAACATTCTTTCCCCTCAACACCGAGCTTGAGTGAACTATCCGACAAAGGCTTAGAGATAACTCGGAAGAGGTAGAAGAAAGAATTGAGGAAGAAGTACCAATAACAGAACAGATTGTCGAGCAGTAACTACCTGAGCGAAGGCCGATGAAGCAATCCTTCATCCCACAGAACCTCGATCAACCATCGTGCATTGCATATCAACCTGAGGCGGAAGGAAACTACTACATATCTCTGCAGATACTCAGTGCACTGACTCACATTAGGGGTACACCTAATGAGGACCCACACTTGCACCTTCAAGAGTTCTTCGATCTTTGCAAATTCCAGCACATCCAAGACTTAGACCAAGAAAGAATAAGGTTCATTCTTTTCCCTTTTCCTTAAAAGATAATGCTAAACTATGGTATAATTCTTTGCCTACAGTTTCTATCCACACTTTGGAGGAGTTGGCTAGAAAATTCTTAAAGAAGTTTTTCCCAGCCCAAAAGACAAGGCAAATGAGGAAGGAAATTCAGTCATTCCAACAAAAGGATGAAGATCTATTCTTCGAGGCCTAGGAACACTTCAACGAGCTACTACTCAAGTTCCCACACCACAACCTACCCCAAGACGAACTGGTACAAGCTTTCTATGAAGGATTGAGTGATACTAACAAAAATATTGTGGATTTAGTTTGTGGAGAAATGCTGATGGAGAAAATCAGCGAAGAAGCTATGGAGCTCTTCGAAACCCTAAGTGAACACACTCAGCAATTCTCCTCTCGAGGTAGACATATAACCAAGAGCAAGGGAATGTATGAGGTAAACTTAAATGGAGGATCATCTCCTCAAATAGCTGCTGTGGAAAGGAAATTAGACCTATTAGTTAAGGCTATGACTGCCCAGAATACCTCACCTAACCCACAAGCTACACCACTCCAGGTATGTGCTATTTGCTCCCAATTTGATCATAATACTAATACATGTCCCTTATATTCATCTACAGATCATGAGCAAGCAAACTTTGTGGGACCAAACAATTATCCTCCGAAGAACAATCCTTATACAAACACATACAACTCTGGATAGTGAATCACCCAAATTTCTCATGGAGCAACAATCAGAATGGTCAAGGGCAGCAAAGAAACTTCCAACCAGTAACCCAATTTGTTCCCGAACCAAAGAAGAATGACCTCGAAAGTCTTGTAAGGCAATTGGCATCTTAGCAGCAACAACTAATGACTTCACATGAACAGTTCATGGAAGAAACGAGACAATTTCGGACTGAGATGCTACAAATCACTGCAAAACATGATCAAGTCATTCAAGGACTAGAGGTACAAATGAGGCAATTGGCCAAGGAACTGAGTACCAAAAAGCGATGAGAGCTCCCCGCCTAACCAATACCTAATCCAAGAGGACATCAACAATTGAATGCTGTGACAACACTAAGAAGTGGAAAGATCATAGGCATCGATGAGTCTGCACGAGCATCTCTAAAGAAAGCCTCCACCTCTAAGGTAAGTGAGATAGAAAAGGTAATGAACCCCCACCCTTCCCAAAAAGGTTAGTAAAGTCTAAAAAGGAAACTAAACTGAGTGACATTTTCGAAACTTTGAAAAAGGTGGAAATAAACATTCCTTTATTAGATGCAATTAAACAAATTCATTCATATGCCAAGTTTTTAAAAGACCGTTGCACTAACAAAAGGAAGTTTCAGGAGTATGAGACAGTAGCCTTGACTGAAGAGGTGAGTGTTGTACTATTAAGAAAACTACTACCAAAACTAAAAGATCCTGGTAGTTTTACCATTCCTTGCAAGCTAGGTGACCAGCTATTCGAGCATGCATTATTGGATCTAGGAGTGAGTGTCAACTTGTTACCATACAGTGTATTCGAGACACTAGGTTTGGGGGAGCTCCAACCAACCTCGATTACTTTGCAATTGGCTGACAGAAGCATCAAACGACCGAGAGGTATCCTCAAGGATGTTTTGGTAAGAGTAGGTAAATTTATTTTACCTGCTGATTTTATTGTGTTAGACATGGAGGAATGCCATATGCCATTACCACTCCCTATCATCTTAGGAAGACCATTTATGATTACTACTAACACGAATATTAGTGTAAAAAGGGGCATTGTCACTATAAAAGTAAATGATGAAGAGATGAAATTCAAAATATTTAATACATTAGAAACAACCAAAAATGATAATGAGTGTTATAATGTGAGTTTAATGCAAGGTATTGTTGAGAAAGTTTCTAAGGTCCATCACACTACCCAATTGGAGACCATCCCTAACCATGATGACACAAGATTAGACATTAGGCCAGAGGATGACGATGTGATTAAGGATATCAATGGAGCTATGCACACCATCAAGAACACACACAAGCCTTCAAGTAAGTATAATCCTCGAGTTGAAAATCTTGAACTTACTAATACTACTTTTCCCTATTTTATTGACCAGGCACCAAAGTTGGAGACGAAGCAGCTGTCAATGGCATTGGAACCACCTGATGTGGGCTCTAAGTGCCTCCTTCAAAGAAAGTAGCACTGAAGCTACTATAGATAGCGTTTGAGCAAATCCCACTTGCATAACATATAGCTCAAGCGCCTCTATCAAGGTTAGTGGTACTGATGCCACTAAAATACGGTATGACTGTATCATTCTAAATTATTTTGGTAAGTTTTAATTACTCTAAACATACTGCCTTGCGCTCGAGCGCACCATTTAGTAGGCTCGAGTGCACATCCCCTACACTCTAGTGCGCGCGAGCGCAATACCCTACACACTTGCACACTGTGCGATCGAGCGCACATCACCATACGCTCGAGCGCACTCAGGGTAGAGAAGGCACGTGAGGGTTTTTATTCTTACTCAGCTCACAAACACTTATTTTCCTCGCATTATGCTCTAACGCATCTCTCACTCTCACAGTCGCACTTAGCCTACTCTTGCCCTAGTTTTGTACAGTAATTGCTTCCAAAACCACCGACCGTCCGTCACAATCACCACCCTACCACTGTGCATCAAGCACGACCATCCTCCCCTGAACTTTCCCAAATCCGACACGGTATGCAAACCAATTTTTGTTCTACTTACTTTCACACCATCACACACGGGTTTCTCATTTATATTTTCCTCCTATTATCCATTTATCTTGTATGATTGGCTGTTTTATTTCATGTTTGTAGGGGGATAGGATAGAGTTCATAGGTTTTCCACAGCTTCGAGTTTTTGTTGCATGCCATCGATGTATTGTCTGAATGAGTGCGCTCGAGCGCTGGTACTTTGTGATTGAGTGCACCTCAATCTGTGCGATTGAGGGCACCATCCACTGTGATTGAGTGTAATCACACCAGAAGCTGCACTGTTTTTTTCTCAGCACATAGCCTCCACTTCTCGAGCTTTCGGCAGTCGTTCCCAGTCCACTCGGCCTAGTTTCGAGCAGTGTGAAATGTTGTTCGAGACTAATTTTAACGTAGATGAGGACTTCAAGAGTCTGGACGCCACAAGATGGGCGGTCCAAGAGTTCAAAAACCGAGGTCTCAAGCGATTGTTCAAGCCGGTCTATTCGACGACTTACACCAAATTTATGATCAACTTCTACAAGAACCTGACTTATGACCGCACCGGGCCAAATATCTTATCTTCTTCAGTCCAGGGCAAATTCATAAAGCAAACAACCACCGACATAGTCGGTTCTTTACATTGCTGTGATAAGTCCCCACCGAAGGACAGCCACATGGAGGAGCAGCCTGACCCATTTCCTCTAACACACATCATAGAGGACATGTGTGTGGGCCAGTATGCAGACCGCCACAATAATACGGGGAGCCCATCGAGGTTGCCTCCCCGTTTATGGTTCATAGACCCCGTCTTCCAGCGTAATGTGTGTCATTTGGGGCACAAGACATAGAGGCGGGATAAGTTTTTACCGGCTCTCTACACCTTTCACCGGGGTCACTGGTATTCTATCCCAGCAGTTATATGGAGTCAGATACATAAGTTCTGGGATAGTGTGCATAACCAGCAGACCACCACAGCCAATGCTCGGGGGCTCCCTTTCCCCTTCTTGCTCAGTCACATTTTCAAGAAGAAGGGGATTAGAGGCTCCTCTATAGACGGCCCAGTTAGTGATCATCCTTTCTTTGGGAGAGCCCAGTGGAGTCTCAGCCAGTCCCACATGCCCCGAGGACCCCAAGTGCAGATTCCTATTGTTGAGCCTGTGGCCGACGATCCGATGGAGGCTGAGCACCCACTGGTGAGCCCTACATGGGAGGAGGACCAGCCCAACATGGGGTCCATGGAGTATCAGTACCTTCTAGATGAGCTGTCTTCCTTCCGCTGTGAGCTGTCCAATATCCGTCGGGAGGATCGTGAGGCAACCCGTTTGATCCATCAGCAGATCGATGGGTTAGAGACGCAATTTACACGATATGAGGCGATGTTATAGGTCATCCTTGACCGCCTATATCCTGCACCCGGTACCTCTTCGACTGCACCACCTGATGATCAGCAGTGAGAGGATACCCCGTTTGGCTAAAGAAGTAAAACTTAGCGCTCATGGGAGGCACCCTAAAGCTTATCCTTTTCATTTTAGTATTTTTCTTTTGTTTATGTTTATATTTACATGTCTCTTATCCATATTTCTTGTTTTTCGGCACAACATTTATTTTTCTTTGTCAGGTACTTAATGCGTGCATCCAGTTCAAGTTTTGGGGTGTGTTACGAGCAAAGCAAGCAATCTGGTTCTCCATCTCTCAGGTCAGATCTTTCCATGCCACACACACATTGGGGACAATGTGTATATTAAGTTTAGGGGTAGTGGGAGACACTGTTACGCACACACTTGAAACACTAGGTCCTAGTTTTTTTTAAAAAAGATAAATGCATGTTCATTTTGTGATAAAAATTTTGGTTGATTTAAAATATGATAACACTTCATTAGTAAGCTTAAAAGCTAGAACACATAGTATTGTAATAGGAATTTTACAAAGTTTAGTTACCTACCTCAAAGAACTTAAGAATTCACGAGTTTGATCCAGATTTGCACGAGCACATTAGCACGCATTTGTGTGGGGTATGACATATAATTCTTTTGTATATGTTTCCACGACCTAACTGTAATCGGATAATTTGTTAAAAGAACACATTTGCATAAGAAAAATAAAGAAAAATGTTCATCATGCAAAAAGAAAATAAAAAGCTTCTAATGATCATTAAAAACTTTCCACTGAGTAACTGAACCTCTTGCCTCAGTAAACAGTGAGTGTTCATGTCAAAAGGTGGGAAGTAAGCCTTTAATGATCATAATAAAAATTTCCATTGAGTAACTGGACCTCTTGCCTCAGTAAGCAGTGAGTGTTCACGTCAAAAGGTGGGAATTTCACTAAGAAGTATGAAAACCTGTTAGTTCTGTAGCTTTTTTTACTCGAGCTAGTAAGTCCTTAGGGGTTTCTTTACACCTAATGCCCTAAAACCATCTGGTTTGGGAGTCATTGGGTAAACACTTGTTACAAGGGTCAATTAGAAAGCTTAATGGAACTGAACATGGTAAAGATCGCATGATAAAAGAAAAAGAAAAGAAGCAAGCATTATGCCATTTTTGTTCTCTTTAATAAGGAATTCGATAAAGGTTTGGGCACCAAAACACTATACACTAAAATTATTTGGAAGCCCCATCGTATTCATGCTTAAGCCAACCTTAGGTAAGTAACATGAGCTTTTAAAAATCCTTTTTCAATACAAAAATGTGTTTTTATTATAAGCTTACTCCTGAACGGTTATCATGGTTTTATGCACAACCCAAATTTTTGATTATCATGAAAATGAATTTATCTTTAATTTTGTTTTAACATAGTCTTTTGTTTTGTATTGCTAAGGGACTAGCAATATGTAAGTTTGGGGGTGTGATAAGTACTTAAATAATCATATTTAAGCCCCTTAATTTATGCTTGTTAGGCTCTTTGTTTATCTATTTTAGTAGATTCTACTTCATTTTCGTGTTTTTCATAGGACTTTGACAAAAAGATGATAATTTGGAGCTTTTAGGAGTAAAAAGTCAAGTTCTGCCATCAAGCAAGGTGCGCTCGAGCACACTTCCCTTGTGATCGAGCGCACAAGCACATGAGCGCACTTGAAGAAGGCTCGAGCGCACACTTGCGCTCGAGCGCATCCTGCATACGATCGAGCGTAAACACTCCAGAGGCGGCAGAGCCAGATATGGAAAGAAGTCTCCGGACCTCAAATTGGAAATTAGGGTTTCGAGGCATTCTTAGAGCCCTATATATAGCCTTGTAAAACACATAAACCATACCTTTTATTTTAGACTTGAAGTAGCAAGCTTAAGAGAGGAATTGACGACTCGTCTCCCAAGTCTTCTTCAGGTTTTATTTTTCTGTTTTGTTTCATTATGTTTAGAATGTTTAGTTTAACTAGTATGTGTAACTAAACTGTTATAGGGCTCGATTGAAGCACTAGTTATACTTTTTCACATATTCATTCATTGATTACCTTTGCCTATAGCCTTGTTAGAATGTTTAACTTGATTAATACCTATTTATATTTCCTCATATGTGTGTGTCTGATCAACGTATGCATGTGGTATGGATTAGTTAGTTGAATCAATTTGGATGACCGAGTCTTGGGTTCAACATTAGTAACAAGAGATATCCACACCGGATTCTCAGGTTAATCAACACGGGAAACCGGGAGAGGACCAAGCCCTAGGTCCCGTGTGGTTGCCAATCTCCACAGCCCTTATGCTCTCTTAAGGAACAACTCAGTATACACCCATGTTGAATCCCTTAAGAGAGAAAAGAGTTAGAGTATACATCATGCCTAACTCGTTGCATAGGGAAATCAATAGCCTAAGGTGTGGACCAAGCCCTTAGGTTGGCAACCATTAAATATTCAAAATATGGCTAGAGCATTGACACCTTACTTAGTGGGAAAGTATAATTAGTGGTGGATATCACAGCCCTATGTTCTTATTATTAGCAACTCATAACTAACACATATTTCTCTTTTTACTACTAAGAAACTAATTCTAAATAGAAATTGACCAATTCCTGTGGAAATGATCTCGCACTTGCACACTATGTTACCATTGACCTTGTGTACTTGCAAGTAAAACAAGTATGGTTATTTGCATATTTATTTAGGTAGATAATCGCACAACACCAAGCATATTGACCGCTGCTCATATGCTCGGACTAATGTCTATGTCGGTCTGAGCATATTGAATGTTGCTCATATGCTCGGACCAATGCCTCTAAGGCCGAGCATATTGATTGCTTCTCATATGCTCAGCCTAATATCTCCAAAGCTGAACATATTGACTGTTGCTCATATGCTCAGACCAATGTCTCCAAGGCCGAGCATATTGATTGCTACTCTTATGCTCGGACCAACGTCTCCAATGCCGAGCATATTGACTGCTGCTCATATGCTCGGACAAATGCCTCCAAGGCCGAGCATATTAACTGCTGCTCATATGCTCAGACCAATGTCTAGGTTGGTCCGAGCATATTGACTGCTACTCATATGCTCAGACCAACGTCTCCAAGGCTGAGCATATTAACTGCTGCCTATATGATCAGCCCAATATCTCCAAGGCCGAGCATATTGACCACTGCTCATATGCTCGGCCCAACATCTCCAAGGCCGAGCATATTGACTACTGCTAATATGCTCGGACCAATATCTCCAAAGCCGAGCATATTGACTGTCGCTCATATGCTCAGACCAACATCTCCAAGTCCGAGTCCTGCTATACTTCCTTAAAGGACATAAATATACTTAAGGAAGTGGGGGGGCCTTTGATGCAGCCAACAAATAATAAGATGACACATGGACATCCCCATGTCCAATAGCAAGATGATACCTGGACAGCCCTAGGTCCAATAACAAGCTGACACATGGACATCCCGATGTCATATAGCTAGACAACAAGTAGACAGAACAATTGACAACCCAATACCATACTCGGACTCCCCTGCTCAGACCTATAAGCGTGATCACAGGGATAACAGCCATCCCTAAATAGACGATAAGGCCTTCAGGCACGAAAGCAGGATCTCCAGGATTGCCCCATCCCTACCACGTGGGCAACCTCACCTATGAATCGCTATAAAAGGTCCAAGGTATACAAGCACAATTTAGACTCTGATTTTTACTTATTCATTGCAAACACTAGGCATCATTCATCCTCTCCATTTTTTTTGAAACACTACACTGACAAGAGAGTCAGAGTTTCCTCGGAGGCATCACCCCCCTCTACTCCGGCGACCCTCTAGTTCACCCATTTTCTTCTTTGCATGCCATTGAAGTATTAACCTCCAACTCAGCAACACATTTTCGGCATCAACAATCT